>JAZGLO010001553.1:550000-1750000 GCA_036873155.1 Biomphalaria sudanica
ATAGATATATGAGAATAAAATAAAGCATTGTTTCTCAATCTTCGGCGAAAAAAAAGAAAAAAAAAGCGTTTTCTTGCACTTTTCAATGCAGAAACGCATTCTACTGACATCTACAGCATATTATTCTTAGTGAGGTTCGGGGCGATGCCCCCACGCCAAAAAGGTTTTCTTGCATTCTTCACTAAAGAAACACATTCTCCTGACTAAAGCTCATTATTTATCCTATTATAAATGATCTTTTGAATAATGTTGAAAGCCTTCTAATATAAATGTATAGGCCCTTAATACATTGCAAATAAAGCCGATCTGTTCCTTGAAAAGATAAGATACCCCACATATTTAGATTGGAGACATTGCAATGTTTTGTTTGCAAATGAAATGTATCTGCATCTTAAATCTTTTCAAACAAAGTTATTCCAATTCTTGAAGCAGCGAGGGAAATCGGGTCTTAACATTTTTCTTAGCTGAATGGTGAAACTATTTCATCTTCATCTTCCTTGTTAGCCTCTCTCTCTCTCTCTCTCTCTTCATCTTCCTTGTTAGCCTCTCTCTCTCTCTCTTCATCTTCCTTGTTAGCCTCTCTCTCTCTCTCTTCATCTTTCTTGTTAGCCTCTCTCTTCATCTTCCTTGTCAACCTCTCTCTCTCTCTCTTCATCTTCCTTGTCAACCTCTCTCTCTCTCTTCATCTTCCTTGTCAACCTCTCTCTCTCTCTTCATCTTCCTTTTCAACCTCTCTCTCTCTCTTCATATTCCTTGTCAACCTCTCTCTCTCTCTTCATCTTCCTTGTCAACCTCTCTCTCTCTCTTCATCTTCCTTGTCAACCTCTCTCTCTCTTCATCTTCCTTATCAACCCCTCTCTCTCTCTCTTCATCTTCCTTGTCAACCTCTCTCTCTCTTCATCTTCCTTATCAACCCCTCTCTCTCTCTTCATCTTCCTTTTCAACCTCTCTCTCTCTCTTCATCTTCCTTGTCAACCTCTCTCTCTCTTCATCTTCCTTTTCAACCCCTCTCTCTCTTCATCTTCCTTGTCAACCTCTCTCTCTCTCTCTCTCTCTCTCACTCTCTCTCATCATCTTCCTTGTCAACCCCTCTCTCTCTCTCTTCATCTTCCTTGTCAGCCTCTTTCTCTCTCTCTTTCATCTTCCTTGTCAACCTCTCTCTCTCTCTTCATCTTCCTTGTCAACCTCTCTCTCTCTCTTCATCTTCCTTGTTAGCCTCTCTCTCTCTCTCTCTTCATTTTCCTTGCATCTCTTTCTTTCTTTCTCTCTCTCTCTTCATCTTCCTTGTTAGCCCCTCTCTCTCTCTCTCTCTTCATTTTCCTTGCATCTCTTTCTTTCTTTCTCTCTCTCTCTTCATCTTTCTTGTTAGCCCCCCCTCTCTCTTCATCTTCCTTGTTAGCCTCTCTCTCTCTCTCTTCATCTTCCTTGTCAACCTCTCTCTCTCTCTCTTCATCTTCCTTGTTAGCCTCTCTCTCTCTCTCTCTTCATCTTCCCTGTCAACCTCTCTCTCTCTCTTCATCTTCCTTGTTAGCCTCTCTCTCTCTCTCTTCATCTTCCTTGTCAACCTCTCTCTCTCTCTCTTCATCTTCATTGTTAGCCTCTCTCTCTCTCTCTCTTCATCTTCCCTGTCAACCTCTCTCTCTCTCTTCATCTTCCTTGTTAGCCTCTTTCTCTCTCTCTTTTCATCTTCCTTGTCAACCTCTCTCTCTCTTCATCTTCCTTGTTAGCCTCTCTCTCTCTCTCTTCATCTTTCTTGTCAACCTCTCTTTCTCTCTCTTCATCTTCCTTGTTAGCCTCTCTCTCTCTCTCTTCATCTTCCTTGTCAACCTCTCTCTCTCTCTCATCATCTTCCTTGTCAGCCTCTCTCTCTCTCTCTTCATCTTTCTTGTCAACCTCTCTTTCTCTCTCTTCATTTTCCTTGTTAGCCTCTCTCTCTCTTTCTTCATCTTCCTTGTCAGCCTCTCTCTCTCTCTCTCTCTCTCTTCATCTTCCTTGTCAACCTCTCTCTCTCTCTCTCTTCATCTTCCTTGTTAGCCTCTCTCTCTCTCTCTCTTCATATTCCTTGTCAACCTCTCTCTCTCTCTCTCTCACTCTCACTCTCTCTCATCATCTTCCTTGTCAACCCCTCTCTCTCTCTCTTCATCTTCCTTGTCAACCTCTCTCTCTCTCTCTTCATCTTCCTTGTTAGCCTCTTTCATTTCTCTCATCATCTTCCTTGTCAACCTCTCTCTCTCTCTTCATCTTCCTTGTCAACCCCTCTCTCTCTCTTCATCTTCCTTGTTAGCCTCTCTCTCTCTCTCTCTTCATTTTCCTTGTTAGCCTCTCTCTCTCTTTCTTCATCTTCCTTGTCAACCTCTCTCTCTCTCTCTCTCTTCATCTTCCTTGTCAACCTCTCTCTCTCTCTCTTCATCTTCCTTGTTAGCCTCTCTCTCTCTCTCTTCATATTCCTTGTCAACCTCTCTCTCTCTCTCTCTCTCTCTCACTCTCTCATCATCTTCCTTGTCAACCCCTCTCTCTCTCTTCATCTTCCTTGTCAACCTCTCTCTCTCTCTCTTCATCTTCCTTGTTAGCCTCTCTCTCTCTCTCTTCATATTCCTTGTCAACCTCTCTCTCTCTCTCTCTCTCTCTCACTCTCTCATCATCTTCCTTGTCAACCCCTCTCTCTCTCTTCATCTTCCTTGTTAGCCTCTCTCTCTCTCTCTTCATTTTCCTTGTTAGCCTCTCTCTCTCTTTCTTCATCTTCCTTGTCAACCTCTCTCTCTCTCTCTCTCTTCATCTTCCTTGTCAACCTCTCTCTCTCTCTCTTCATCTTCCTTGTTAGCCTCTCTCTCTCTCTCTTCATATTCCTTGTCAACCTCTCTCTCTCTCTCTCACTCTCTCATCATCTTCCTTGTCAACCCCTCTCTCTCTCTTCATCTTCCTTGTCAACCTCTCTCTCTCTCTCTTCATCTTCCTTGTTAGCTTCTTTCATTTCTCTCATCATCTTCCTTGTCAACCTCTCTCTCTCTCTCTCTCTCTCTCTCTCTTCATCTTCCTTGTTAGCCTCTCTCTCTCTCTCTTCATTTTCCTTGTCAACCTCTCTCTCTCTCTCTCTCTCTCACTATCTCATCATCTTCCTTGTCAACCCCTCTCTCTCTCTCTTCATCTTCCTTGTCAACCTCTCTCTCTCTCTTCATCTTCCTTGTTAGCCTCTTTCATTTCTCTCATCATCTTCCTTGTCAACCTCTCTCTCTCTCTCTCTCTCTCTCTCTTCATCTTCCTTGTCAACCTCTCTCTCTCTCTTCATCTTCCTTGTTAGCCTCTCTCTCTCTCTCTTCATTTTCCTTGCATCTCTTTCTTTCTTTCTCTCTCTCTATCTTCATCTTCTTTGTCAGCCTTTCTTTTTCTCTCTCTGAAATATATTTCCCGAAGAAGGAAAGACGGAGGCAGCCAGTTTTCACCAAAATAAAAGGGAAAAAAAAATATTGAAAAATTCAATAGGCCTTAAAACAAAATTATTTACCTTTGTACCAAGCCAGTCTGTAGCTATGCCCCACAAGATACGAGCCAGGGAGACGCCAATGGTTGCCACAGTTCCTGTCGTGGTCAAAAAGTGGTCATTGTCAATGACCAGCTGACCGAATTCCTGTAATACAGTTAATAATATCAGAGATACCATCTATGACATGAAACAACAAGGAAGATTAAAACATGATTTTGATTTTGAAAACCAAAATAATTGAGTCAAATACTATTAGGTTACAACGTACCCTTTGTTTCAGAGAGGGTCGAGCAAAGCGATACCTATAGGGCAAATCTATACACACGATACCAGCAAAGGAAATCCTTACACACAGCAAATCAATACTCATGATACCCACACAGCAAATCTATACACATGATACCCAAAAACTAAATCTATACACACGATACCCACATGGCAAATCAATGCACATGATGCCACAGGGTAAAGCAATACATACGATACCCACAGGGCAAATCTCTACAAACGATACCCACAGGGCAAATCTATACACACGATACCCACAGGGAAAATCAATACACACGATACTAACAGAGAAAATCTATACACACGATACTAGCAGAGAAAATCTATACACACGATACTAACAGAGAAAATCTATACACACGATACTAACAGAGAAAATCTATACACACGATACCAACAGAGAAAATCTATTCACACGATACCCACATGACAAATTTATACGCACGATACCAACAGAGCAAATCTATACACACGATACCCACATGACAAATATATGCACACGTTACCCACATGACAAATCTATACACACGATACCCACATGACAAATATATACACACGATACTAACAGAGCAAATCTATACACACGATATTAACAGAGAAAATCTATACACACGATACCCACATGACAAATCTATACACACGATACCCACATGACAAATCTATACACACGATACCCACACGACAAATCCTTTTTTACGTAAATGTGTGAACGTATATAAGCCGTAAGTTGAAACGATTTACTATTACCTCGTACCTTCGAGGAATCTTCTTGGGTGTGCAAAAAGGTGGAACCTAGACACGGATCTCGAAAACGGCTCCAACAATTTGACAGTTGATGTAGATAGTTGGGAAAAGAATTACTAGATAGGTGGCACACTGGGAGAACTCTAGTTTGACCTCTATACTATTTCAAAGAAGTACATTTACATTTTGGCTAGAGAACTACATACTGTGTAGCCTACACACTTTGGTATTCAAGAGTTCAGGTTTTATTGTGTGCATCTTCTTCTACGTCTAGATCAAAAGGCCTCTAGGCAAATAGAAAGTCTAGTAGATTTATACATTTGCTTTTTTTTTTAAATTTAAAATTCATTAATCATTATCATTAATATATCGCTGTTTTTATTTTTGTTTTGTTTTTTTATTATTGACCAAAAAAGTTAAAATTGGTTGAATTTTTAGCGCCCTCGAAAGGGGAATTAATTCAATAAAACTTTTAATGGTCTCTCTGGCGGTCCGTCCGTCCCGTTTAGATCTCATAAAAGAAAATGAAAATTGGACATCACGATATTTTAGATCATTCAAAGTTCTCGTGCCACGGTTACTTTTTTTTTCCAAAAGTGAACCATTTAATGTTTAAAATTATCTATGTAAGCAGATTTTTCCTAATAATACACCGCTTTTAAATGAAATTTAATTTAATTTTTGTTTTTTAAATGTCGTAGGCAATGTGATGTAAAAGTCAAGCTTCATTCATAGATTCGCGCTTTGGTACACAAAAATTAAATCTAAGGTCACAATGGAAAAAGTATCAATAGCTCATTATTAAATACATTTTTCGCTTATTGAAAACTCATTGAATGAAAAACTGATTTAAATTTTTTTTTAAAGATTTCTAATACGAAATTCACCTTAAATTAAGTTTAACAAAAAAAAAACGGACTTCTTTAAAACGCGTAGTCTTGATATATCCTCATTATACACTTGACGATACACCTTGCCTTCGTGAGTAGCTCAGCTATTGGGTCAGGCGGAACTGTTAAAGGAAAAGCGAGAAAGTCGAGAAACCAGTAAACTTCGTACAGGAGGAACTCGTCAGCATTGGCTAGCCATCTAGGAGAAGAAAGATTCTGTATTCAAACTTCTGCTACCTCGCGGATATACCAAACATGGCTTCTAAAGCCAACCATATGAGAAAAATCAGAAGTCGGTGGCCCTTTAGCAGCTTGGGGCACACAGTGTAACCCTGGTAGAACCTGTGATGTCGCATTCCAAACTATTCCAAACCTGTCATTCCTTTGCAAAGTTCAGCTGTGTGGACAGGGATAACTGCTGTGTAGGTGACATCGTTCGGACCATAGCTAACGATAACGCTTTTATATTACTTCTGTGAGATGAATGGATTTTTAGGACACCCCTGCGTCCACACGACACTAATGGATACCTGACATTAGTTGGGCGGTTGGTCCACTACGACCACACGACACTAATGGATACCTGACATTAGTTGGGCGGTTGGTCCACTACGACCACACGACACTAATGGATACCTGACATTAGTTGGGCGGTTGGTCCACTACGACCATACGACACTAATGGATACCTGACATTAGTTGGGCGGTTGGTCCACTACGACCATACGCCACTAATGGATACCTGACATTAGTTGGGCGGTTGGTCCACTACGACCACACGACACTAATGGATACCTGACATTAGTTGGGCGGTTGGTCCACTACGACCACACGACACTAATGGATACCTGACATTAGTTGAGCGGTTGGTCCACTACGACCACACGACACTAATGGATACCTGACATTAGTTGGGCGGTTGGTCCACTACGACCACACGATGGAAATAGATGACAACAACATCATTTTTACTTTCATAGATCGGAAGATCTAAAGGGGGGGAACCTTTCTTCATATAGATGATTTATAATCTCTAAAGAGGGTCAGAACAATATCAGTATAAGCTGCAAGACACAGTTTGAAATAAAAAGGTCGAAGTTAGCTACATCAACATCTTCCACCAACATTTTCCACCAACATCTTTCATCAACAGCTTCCATCAACAGCTTCCATCACAATCTTCCATCAAAATCTTCCATCAACATCTTTCATCAACATCCTCCATCAACATCTTTCATCAACAGCTTCCATCAACAGCTTCCATCGAAATCTTCTATCAACAGCTTCTATCAACATCTTCCATCAACAGCTTATATTAACATCTTCCATCAACAGCTTATATTAACATCTTCCATCAACATCTGTCATCAACAGCTTTTATCAACATTTTTCATCAACATCTTATATCAACATCTTTCATCAACATCTTCAATTAACATCTTTCATCAACATCTCCCATCAACATCTTTCATCACCATCTACCATCAAAGCTTCTATCAACATCTTCCATCAACATCTTTCATCAACAGCTTTTATCAACATCTTTCATCAACATCTACCATCAAAGCTTCTATCAACATCTTCCATCAACATCTTTCATCAACAGCTTTTATCAACATCTTTCATCAACATCTTCCACCAACAGCTTCCATCAACAGCTTCAATCAAAATCTTCCTTCAACATTTTTCATCAACATCTTTTATCAACATCTTCAATCAACAGCTTTCATCAACATCTTCCATCAACATCTTTCATCAACATCTTTCATCACCATCTACAATCAAAGCTTCCATCAACATTTTCCATCAACATCTTTTATCACCATCTACAATCAAAATCTTCCATCAACATCTTTCATCACACAGCTTCCATAAACATCAACCATCAACAGCTTCCATCAACATCAACCATCAACATCTTCCATCAACAGCTTCCATCAACAGCTTTTATCAACATCTTCCATGAACAGCTTCCATCAACAGCTTTTATCAACATCTTCCATCAACATCTTCCATCAACAGCTTTTATCAACATCTTCCATCAACAGCTTCCATCAACAGCTTTTATCAACATCAACCATCAACATCTTCCATCAACAGCTTCCATCAACATCTTCCATCAACATCTTTCATCAACATCTTTCATCACCATCTACAATCAAAGCTTCCATCAACATCTTTCATCAACATCTTTCATCAACATCTTTTATCAACATCTTTCATCAACATCTTTCATCAACATCTTTTATCACCATCTACAATCAAAATCTTCCATCAACATCTTTCATCACACAGCTTCCATGAACATCAACCATCAACAGCTTCCATCAACATCAACCATCAACATCTTCCATCAACAGCTTCCATCAACAGCTTTTATCAACATCTTCCATCAACAGCTTCCATCAACAGCTTCTATCAACATCTAACATTAATATCTTCCATCAACAGCTTCCATCAACATCTTCCATCAACATCTTCCATCAACAGCTTCCATCAACAGCTTCCATCAACATCTTCCATCAACAGCTTCCATCAACAGCTTCCATAAACAGCTTCCATCAACATCTTCCATTAACAGCTTCTATCAACATCTAACTTTATTATCTTCCATCAACAGCTTCCATCAACATCTTCCATAAATATCTTCCATAAACATCTTCCATAAACATCTTCCATAAACAGCGTCCATCAACATCTTCCATAAACAGCTTCTATCAACATGTAACATCAACAGCTTCTATCAACAGCTTCCATCAACATCTTCCATCAACAGCTTCGACCAACATCTTTCATCAACAGCTTCCATCAACAGCTTCCATCACAATCTTCCATCAAAATCTTCCATCAACATCTTTCATCAACATCCTCCATCAACATCTTTCATCAACAGCTTCCATCAACAGCTTCCATCGAAATCTTCTATCAACAGCTTCTATCAACATCTTCCATCAACAGCTTATATTAACATCTTCCATCAACAGCTTATATTAACATCTTCCATCAACATCTGTCATCAACAGCTTTTATCAACATTTTTCATCAACATCTTATATCAACATCTTTCATCAACATCTTCAATTAACATCTTTCATCAACATCTCCCATCAACATCTTTCATCACCATCTACCATCAAAGCTTCTATCAACATCTTCCATCAACATCTTTCATCAACAGCTTTTATCAACATCTTTCATCAACATCTACCATCAAAGCTTCTATCAACATCTTCCATCAACATCTTTCATCAACAGCTTTTATCAACATCTTTCATCAACATCTTCCACCAACAGCTTCCATCAACAGCTTCAATCAAAATCTTCCTTCAACATTTTTCATCAACATCTTTTATCAACATCTTCAATCAACAGCTTTCATCAACATCTTCCATCAACATCTTTCATCAACATCTTTCATCAACATCTTTCATCACCATCTACAATCAAAGCTTCCATCAACATTTTCCATCAACATCTTTTATCACCATCTACAATCAAAATCTTCCATCAACATCTTTCATCACACAGCTTCCATAAACATCAACCATCAACAGCTTCCATCAACATCAACCATCAACATCTTCCATCAACAGCTTCCATCAACAGCTTTTATCAACATCTTCCATGAACAGCTTCCATCAACAGCTTTTATCAACATCTTCCATCAACATCTTCCATCAACAGCTTTTATCAACATCTTCCATCAACAGCTTCCATCAACAGCTTTTATCAACATCAACCATCAACATCTTCCATCAACAGCTTCCATCAACATCTTCCATCAACATCTTTCATCAACATCTTTCATCACCATCTACAATCAAAGCTTCCATCAACATCTTTTATCAACATCTTTCATCAACATCTTTCATCAACATCTTTTATCACCATCTACAATCAAAATCTTCCATCAACATCTTTCATCACACAGCTTCCATGAACATCAACCATCAACAGCTTCCATCAACATCAACCATCAACATCTTCCATCAACAGCTTCCATCAACAGCTTTTATCAACATCTTCCATCAACAGCTTCCATCAACAGCTTCTATCAACATCTAACATTAATATCTTCCATCAACAGCTTCCATCAACATCTTCCATCAACATCTTCCATCAACAGCTTCCATCAACAGCTTCCATCAACATCTTCCATCAACAGCTTCCATCAACAGCTTCCATAAACAGCTTCCATCAACATCTTCCATTAACAGCTTCTATCAACATCTAACTTTATTATCTTCCATCAACAGCTTCCATCAACATCTTCCATAAATATCTTCCATAAACATCTTCCATAAACATCTTCCATAAACAGCGTCCATCAACATCTTCCATAAACAGCTTCTATCAACATGTAACATCAACAGCTTCTATCAACAGCTTCCATCAATATCTTCCATCAACAGCTTCGATCAACATCTTCCATCAACATCTTCCATTAACATCTTCCATCATTAGCTTCGATTAACATCTTCCATCAACATCTTCCATCAACATCTTCCATCAACATCTTCCATTAACATCTTCCATCATTAGCTTCGATCAACATCTTCCATCAACATCTTCCATTAACATCTTCCATCAACATCTTCCATTAACATCTTCCATCAACATCTTCCATTAACATCTTCCATCAACAGCTTCCATTAACATCTTCCATCATTAGCTTCGATCAACATCTTCCATCAACATCTTCCATCAACATCTTCCATCAACATCTTCCATCAACATCTTCCATCAACATCTTCCATTAACATCTTCCATCAACATCTTCCATTAACATCTTCCATCAACAGCTTCCATTAACATCTTCCATCAACATCTTCCATTAACATCTTCCATCATTAGCTTCGATCAACATCTTCCATCAACATCTTCCATCAACATCTTCCATAAACAGCGTCCATCAACATCTTCCATAAACAGCTTCTATCAACATGTAACATCAACAGCTTCTATCAACAGCTTCCATCAACATCTTCCATCAACAGCTTCTTTCAACATGTAACATCAACAGCTTCCATCAACAGATTCCATCATCTTCCATAAACATCTTCCATAAACAGCTTCCATTAACATCCGGTAATTCAACTGACTTTAAAGTCTTGACAAAATACATTCCCTCATTCCTGGCGCGTGTTCTCTCTAAATCTGTTCTACCGCTATCTACCAGCCGAGGCTGAGGAACTTTTCTGATGAATTCCTGTACACGTTGAGTAATGAACTATTTATCAGCTATTCAATGATATCTGAAACCTATTCTTATGTCTTCCCCATCCATCTGAATCTCATTATGTCTAACGATTGTAGAGAAAATACAATACAGTTCTCTATTCAAACAAACTCGTGATTGTTGATAGTTTATGTTCTTAGATTCTGATATTTTCATCTTTTTTACCTGTTTCAGTGAACCACTTCGGGGGCCGATTTTGAGTCTGTGTTTCCACACAAACTATCTTTGTAACCTTGTTCTATGCTCAAATTACTTGATGAGTTGGGGGGATGTATAGATCTATAATTAAAATTAATTACACTCTATCACAAGAAAGATAACGCTTACTATAAGCTATCCCGACAAGATCAACGTTTAATCTTTCGACTCAGGACCGGACACAACAACATATGTACCGGAAGCTCAAAATTGGAACCAGTGAAATCTGCCCATGTGGAGTATCACCAGAGAATGCCGACCACGTCCTCCAAAACTGCTCTGTTTACCAAGAGGCCCGTATAAGACACTGGCCCCAAAACACCCCAATAGAAAGAAAACTATATGGAGAGCTCCCTGATTTGGAAACCACTGCGCAATTCATCTCATGTATTGGTCTAGTCATCTGAATACTCCAACATAACAATGAGAACGAAGAAGAAGAAGAAGAATTACGACTCTTATAATTGTGATGAAATGAAGAATGCAGATTATTATTTTTTTACTTTTCAATTCAAATGTTTTCTTGAGTTGTCATGATTTACAGCCAGTTTTGATATTTATCTAATGTCTTGTAGTTTAAGTTTATTCTAGGTTGTGTTCACATTTCAATTTAAGTTGTTCGAATGTAAACAAATCAATTACCTTGTAATAATTATTTTTGATGATGTAACCATAGTGATTGAAGGCCAAGGCCAACCACAAGATATACAAGTCCAAAGTCTTCAGCGCCTCTAGTGGCGTTTTCTCCACTAGCTCATCAGCCATGCTGACCTTTTCGCTGGACACATCGGCACTTAAGCTGGTTCCTTTATGAGGTTCTGGGGCACCAGTAGGGTGAGCGAATGAGCTTTCAGTTTCAATGACAGCAGGCTCCCCATACTTAGAGTCTGGAGACTTTTTCTCAGGGATGATTGGACTAGACTCGTTCATTTCTAAAGTTTCTATCTGGCGAGAATAATGAAACGCGTTATATAAGCTACTGGTAAAATACAATACAGCTTAATCTACAAAAACCTTAAAATATACTAAACATACAATATAATTTACTGATCATAAATTACAACTTACTCAAATTAGAATACAACTTACTAAATATACATTATAATTTACTCAGCATACATTATAACCAACTTAATATACAATATAACTTCTTTAACACAAAATACCTAGTGAATAGAAGAAGAGACATGACTCTACTAAATAATAGATTACGCTGACTACTTCGCCTTTATATCTCGCTTCAGCGCCCTCAACTTTCCTAAATTCAAGTCTGTAAAACGTTTGCGGTTTCGAAAAGAGGTCAAGGACTCTAACCCCTGTTAAATACGTATATTTTAAGCGTCCGAATTTTTTGAAGTAGAATTCGATTCACTCATTCATTAATTTAACATTAGTTGAAAGTAAAGGCAGTTGGACATTTGTCTGGCCACATGCTACCCTCGTTATCTGTAGGCTATATAAACAATAACATAGTTAGCCTTATGTCTTGCAAAAGAGAACTGTATTTTGAAAAGATATTTTGTCTTCTCTGTGTCCATGCTACCTTGTGTTCTGTTATTCCAGGGTGACATTCGGTTATACCGAGGTTGTGTTCTGTTATTCCAGGGTGACATTCGGTTATACCGAGGTTGTGTTCTGTTATTCCAGGGTGACATTCGGTTATACCGAGGTTGTGTTCTGTTATTCCAGGGTGACATTCGGTTATACCGAGGTTGTGTTCTGTTTTATACCATGGTTATGAGAAAAATTTGAAAATGTCCAACTTGACCTACATTTAAGCCTTTTAAATTTAGTTACTTTAAAAAACGCACTGTTTAGAAATGTGCATGTTTTACAAAGTGATCAAAAATAAAATTAAACTTTAAACTTGACATTGAACATTTGCAATGGACATAAATAAATATAGAACTAATGACCTCATCTCCCTCCTCTGGATTCCTGAGCAGTAAGACTCCAATCATTTGTAGCCCGACTGTCAGTCCACCAAGTACAAGAAACAGTGTGGGGATTCTGTTCAGGACTTCTGGTTGAGTAAAATAGCTAGAATAATAAAAACAGAAAAATAGTTTAAGTTTGTTGAGCACACACCTTGAATATACTAAGGAAAGTAACATGAGGATATCAAAGTAATAAGTCAAGGGAGCAATGAATTAAAGTAACAAGCCTAGGGAACAATGAATCAAAGTAACAAGCCTAGGGAACAATGAATTAAAGTAACAAGCCTAGGGAACAATGAATTAAAGTAACAAGCCTAGGGAACAATGAATTAAAGTAACAAGCCTAGGGAACAATGAATCAAAGTAACAAGCCTAGGGAACAATGAATTAAAGTAACAAGCCTAGGGAACAATGAATTAAAGTAACAAGCCTAGGGAACAATGAATTAAAGTAACAAGCCTAGGGAACAATGAATTAAAGTAACAAGTCTAGGGAACAATGAATTAAAGTACAAGTCTAGGGAACAATGAATTAAAGTACAAGCCTAGGGAACAATGAATCAAAGCAACAAGTCTAGGGAACAATGAATTAAAGTACAAGTCTAGGGAACAATGAATTAAAGTAACAAGTCTAGGGAACAATGAATCTATCTTATATGATACAGACGTTACTTCAAAAAAGAAGATGATAAATCAAAGTAACAGGTCTAGGGAACAATGAATAAAAAAAACAAGTCTAGGGAACAATGAATTAAAGTAACAAGCCTATGGAACAATGAATTAAAGTACAAGTCTAGGGAACAATGAATTAAAGTAACAAGTCTAGGGAACAATGAATCTATCTTATATGATACAGACGTTACTTCAAAAAAGAAGATGATAAATCAAAGAAACAAGTCTAGGGAACAATGAATCAAAAAAAAATTATAGTGAGCAATGAATCAAAGAAATAAGTCTAGAAAACAATGAATCAAAGAAATAAGTCTAGAAAACAATGAATGAAAGAAATAAGTCTAGAAACTAATGAATATATCAAGTAAACAAGCTTTGTGGTTCTGTTATTTGATCAAACAAAAATTGTTTCATGTTATAATGTTTGTGTGTTTCTCTTCGTTTGTTCTGTTTCTGTCTTGTTTTGTCTCTTTCAGCTTTGGATTTTCTTGGGCATCTTTTGGGGTTTCTTTCTTTCACCTTTCAACTTTTTCATTTTGTTTTTCTCTTTCATTTTCTCTTCCCCTATTTCTCATAGAGCTTTCCTTTTTTGTCCTCCTTTATCCCACTTCATAAGTAAGTCAGTCAGTAAGTAAGTAAGTAAGTAAGTAAGTAAGTAAGTAAGTAAGTAAGTAAGTAAGTAAGTAAGTAAGTAAGTAAGTCAGTAAGTAAGTAAGGAAGTAAGTCAGTCAGTCAGTAAGTAAGTAAGGAAGTAAGTCAGTCAGTCAGTAAGTAAGTAAGTAAGTAAGTAAGTAAGTAAGTCAGTAAGTAAGTAAGTAAGTAAGTCAGTCAGTCAGTAAGTAAGTAAGGAAGTAAGTCAGTCAGTCAGTAAGTAAGTAAGTAAGTAAGTAAGTCAGTCAGTCAGTCAGTAAGTAAGTAAGTAAGTCAGTCAGTAAGTAAGTAAGGAAGTAAGTCAGTCAGTCAGTAAGTAAGTAAGGAAGTAAGTCAGTCAGTCAGTAAGTAAGTAAGTAAGTCAGTCAGTCAGTCAGTAAGTAAGTAAGTAAGTCAGTCAGTAAGTAAGTAAGTCAGTCAGTCAGTAAGTAAGTAAGTATGTAAGTCAGTCAGTCAGTCAGTCAGTAAGTCAGTCAGTCAGTAAGTAAGTAAGTAAGTCAGTCAGTCAGTCATTCAGTAAGTAAGTAAGTAATTAAGTAAGTCAGTAAGTAACCCCACTTTCGGTCAGGGTGTTACAAGGTCATCTGTGTGTATGCTTTTCGTGTTTGAATGTTGTTCGTATTTGCATCTATAGTGTTATGTAATTACGCTGATGTGGTCACTTATAGTCAAACAGAATTTCGATTTGATTGGACCAATAAAAATTATCTTATCTTGTCTTATCTTTTCCTTTGTATCTCTCTTTAAAATATTCTTTATTTATCTGTTCTCTCTCTAATAAACCATGTCTTTTTTGGATCTTCAATCTCTCTCTATCTCTCTCTCCAATTATACACAATTAGAATTTCATTCCTAAAGTCATCGAAAGTCATTTCGTACATTTTGGTCTAGATTTCAGCTAACTCTACAACAAAGTTCAATGTTTACACAATTAAGTTATAAGTACTTACGTCGTGTGGGGACCTTTGGCATCAGGTTTGAGGTTATCTGGGTTTATGTAGAAGGTAATGAGCTCATTGTAAAATACTGCTCCTCCTCCGAAGCCAGTCATTAGAGCCCCGCTAGCCAGACCAATACGTCGAGGCATCCACTGAAAGAAATACAATGTTTTAACACATAGCGGTGTGTATGAGTGTGAATAACAATAATAAATGTGTGCGATTAAACTATTTGTAGACATTTTGTTTTTGTTGAGCACAATTTCACTTCTCCTACATGCTCAGTGCGCTATGGTCCAAATTATTTGTGTGCACCAGTTTGGGGATTGGGGGGAGGGGCCGAGGGAGGTATCTGTGAGAAGGTTTCCGTACTGGCTCTTCAAAAGCAATTTTTTTTACAAAGCTTATATCTCACTCACTCTGTCCGTCTGGTCAAAAGTTTATGCACGTTATTTCTCCCACACCCAATCTCGGATCAAACTGAAATTTAGCATAGTTATTTATTTTACCTGACAAAACAAGAATCAATAAAAAAAACAACAACAATTAGTTAATTAACTATCGGTAATTAATTATTTTGTTGGTATCTTGAACAAGGGAAAGAAATTATATTTGAATGATGCGGCGGTATAGGTTTAACTATTCCCCTTTATACCCTATAAAAAGTTTGAAAGGAACAATAGATAACAATAAAACCTTCAATTTTAATAAGCACTTCCCTGGCATAATGGTGTGCTGACCTGTAGAGGCTTTAGTCCACGAGTTCAAATCCAGGCCGTTCAATTTTTTTAATAAACGCACTTAAAAAGCGACCATTCAGATACCTCCCCTTTCCAACTGGTCCAGTGATAGGATCTATAGCGTATTGAGAAAGCTAAAAGCATAAAATTGCGCTAAACAAAAACAATTTGGTAAAAATATTTCTAATCTAGTCTAGATCTATTACAAATTTGACTGATACAAACTAATTAATAGAATTACACTCAATATAAGCTGGTTTTTTTCTTTAAAGTATATTTTTTTATTTCTTGCTATTTACTTTGTTAATTAAAATACGTTTAGAAAATATATTCACCTTGATCACCACAGGTAGGGGCGGACCGTAAGCTAGACCGGCGCCCAGTCCACCCACAGCACCAAAGGTTATAATGAGTGCTACCATGGAGTGCTTGATGGCGAAGTAGCTGCAGAATGTAGCGCTGCTGTAAATAGTACAAGACACACCTACTGATAAATAAAGACACACCTACTGATAAATAAAGACACACCCACTGATAAATAAAGACACACCTACTGATAAATAAAGACACACCTACGGATAAATAAAGACACACCTACTGATAAAAAAAGAAACACCTACTGCTAAATAAAGACACACCTACTGATAAATAAAGACACACCTACTGATAAATAAAGAAACACCTACTGATAAATAAAGACACACCTACTGATAGATAAAGACACACCTACTGATAAATAAAGAAACACCTACTGATAAATAAAGAAACACCTACTGATAAATAAAGACACACCTACTGATAAATAAAGACACACCTACTGATAAATAAAGGAACACCTACTGATAAATAAAGACACACCTACTGATAGATAAAGACACACCTACTGATAAATAAAGAAACACCTACTGATAAATAAAGAAACACCTACTGATAAATAAAGACACACCTACTGATAAATAAAGAAACACCTACTGATAAATAAAGACACACCTACTGATAGATAAAGACACACCTACTGATAAATAAAGAAACACCTACTGATAAATAAAGAAACACCTACACTGATAAATAAAGACACACATACTGTGGTAGAAATAAAGTGCACAATTATTTAAGGGGACAGAACACTACAAATTTAGCCATATATGTGAATACTGAAGATTAAATTTCCCTTTTTGGTAAATAATTGATTACCAGTAAATAATTGACTGGGTGGCGCAGTGGCTGGGTGGTTAAGCACTTCGCTATCAAACCTGGGGTCTTGGGTTCGAATCTCAGTGAAGACTGGGATTTTTAATTTTGGGATTTTTAGGGCGCCCTTGAGTCCACCCAACTCTAATGGGTACCCGACTTTAGTTTGGGAAAGTAAAGGCGGTTGGTCGTTGTGCTAGCTACATGACACCCTGCTCGTTAACCGTGGGCCACAGAAACAGATGACCTTAACATCATCTGCCCTATAGATCGCAAGGTCTGAAAGGGGAACTTTACTTTTAATAAATTGAATGATGGGTAAAAATTTTTTTGGATTCATATCTCGTCTATGCCAATGAATAATTGTGCAAATTTTTAACTTAATTCGAGATTGGGTGTGGGAGAAATAACATGTACAAACGTTTGACCAGAATGATTTGATATAAGCTTTGTAAAAAAACAAAAACAATAACTAATAAACAAATAAACTTTCTACGAAACAGATACTAACAAATTACCTAGTAATTATTTCCTTTACCTATTTAAAATTCTTGCCTCATCCAGGATTCGAACTACGAAGCTGTCTGTGTAATGTAGACGTTTACATTGCAATGTAGATGGTAAAAACATAAGCAAAAAAGAAAATCTCACTGACCTATGTATAACTAAAGCTACTATGACAGTCATCTTGGGTCCGTACATGTTGCTTATGTAACCGGAAGCGATGATGGCCAAGGAAAACGCGATGAAGAACGCCGAGAATATCCATTGTGGGTCCACCACGTCATGGTCTGCTGGTAGGTTGGAGTTGTAGTACGAGTTGATATATGTCGCTAAGTTTCCTGAAAATAAAAGAAACAGCTATTCCTTAGAAAAGCCCAGGTTTCCAAGAACCAACTTTGCGACAAACATAATTTGTCAAGAACCAACTTTGCGACAATGAGTTATATGTAAACACATATTTTGAAGAACCAACTTTGCGACACAATGAGTGATATGTAAACATATGTTTTGAAGAACCAAGTTTGCGACAATGAGCTATATGTAAACATATGTTTTCACATGTTTTGAAGAACCAACTTTGCGACAATGAATGATATGTAAACATATGTTTTGAAGAACATTGTCTGCGCCAATGCTGCAAGTTATCTCGTTCAACGCCCCAACGGATTACTAGGCACGTGACTAGCAGGGTTGGACTGGCTACATGGGTAACTGGGCAAACGCCCGGTGGGCCGGTGCCTAAATGGGCCACATGAAATGTCAGTAAGTCCCGTAAACTTGATTGGTCTCACCTTACCTTTCATCTAGACATACTTAACTGTGTATTAAAACCACATAATCCGAGATAATGGATTCGTTTATAGGTTGAACGTAATTCTGTGGTAAATTCCTCTTTTCACACACTAAGAGATACTAAACAACATAAGACCTAGAGAAGTCGAACTAGTGTAAACATACTCGTGTGACTCTAACACGGGACCCTGAACTTAAAACTAGCAAGTATTCCCTCATGTTATGACCACCAAACAGTGGGGTAGTGTCTTAAAATAATAGTCTTATTTGAAGTTGACTTACCCGAGAAGCATTCAACATTTAGGTAACGAATTGGTGAATTGAAATATAACATTTGGAATTTAATAACGATGTCTTCTGTGGAGATGGTTCCATGGAGATGATAGCAAAGAGTGCTGTCCTGTAATAACTGTCCCAATGGCTAGTAATGACTGGAGGCTACAATTATTTTGAAATCATCAACTAGGATTTTGAGTTAGTGCTTACGCTGTAATATACGTAAGTGACTTGTGAAATAAATTTTCTTCCTGTTTCTGCATGTAAAGAAAAAGCTAAAAATCAAGATTTCATGCTAAAGACATTTATCTGCTGCAAGAACGTTTCACGTGACTTCGGTTTCAAAGTTTCGAGTTGTTTTATTTTGACATGATTTGGTTGTTACTTCAAAATACCCTCAACATCCCACAGCACAGCTGGAAAGGAGTGTGGGGGGGGGGGGGGCAGAGTTCGAGTTTAAAATAACTATTAAGATTACGACTGCACTGCAGATTTTTTTTTACCAATTGAGATTTCCTATAGCACCTAAGTCGATTTATAAATTTATATACAGCAAGTTATTGAAACCCATGTTACCCTAGATGCGTTCCGTTTTTTTGCATATCAGATGCAATCAAATTGTGGGCGAATCGAATGGTAATGCCCGGGCCGATTTTAGCCCCCAGTCCGCCCATGACTACAACATACAAATAGATGCTATCTTACTAGATTTTTCCAAGGCTTTTGACAAAGTTCACCACCATAGTTTGCTTAAAAAATTAAAATATTTTGGCATTAACGGTCCACTGCATCAGTGGATTAAAGATTTTCTGATAGGGAGAGAACAAACTGTAATAATAAATGGCTCTAAATCAACACCAATAACAGTAAACTCAGGTGTACCTCAAGGAACAGTCTTGGGTCCACTACTATTTTTAATTTACATAAATGATTTACCAAATTGCATTAGTTCAGGAACAAAAGTCAGATTATTTGCAGACGATTGCATAATATATAGAACAATAAAAACAAAACAAGACACAGATATTTTACAAAGAGAATTAGATGAATTACAGAAATGGGAATCAAATTGGAGCATGTCTTTCCACCCAGAAAAATGTCAGTTGTTAAGAGTAACAAAAAAAATTAAACAAATTAATTCCACTTATCTTATTCATGGCAAACCAGTAACACAGACTAAAAACTCAAAATACCTAGGTGTTACAATAAATGAAAAACTGTCATGGAATCCACATATTGATGAAACTATAAAAAAATCCAACAAAGCATTAGGGTTTATTAAAAGAAATTTCTATAAATCAAATAAGAACATAAAACTAAAATGTTATTTAACCTTGGTTAGGCCAATAATAGAATATGCATCCACCGTTTGGGACCCCTCAACTCAAGAAAACATTAAGAAACTGGAACAAACACAAAATAGAGCAGTGAGATTCATAACAAACGAATATTCACATTTGACTAGGGTAACACTATTAGTAAAATCACTAAATTTAGAAAGCCTTCAGGACAGAAGACTCAAAAGTAAAGTAGCAATTATACATAAAACACTGAACCATAATCTTCAAATACAAAAACAAAATTTAATAAAATACTCTGAAAGACACAAAAATAAAGGCACATTCCTTGTCCCATATGCTAGGACAAATTTGTACAAATACTCCTTCTTCCCTAGTGCTATTAGAGCATGGAATGGGTTGCCTGAGCTAGCCAGAAAAACCAGTGACTTGGCAGAATTTAAGTCATTGGTTAATATGCATGACTAAATGCATGACGCGTAGGACGTAATCATCTTCTTTTTTGAAGTAACGTCTGTATTATATAAGATAAGATAAGATACAACATTCACCAATTCTATGAGCCTAGCCAAGAGTGGTTTTGATTTTAAAAACTCTTCCAGAGGACTTAAAGTTAAAACACCCTCTAGGGGGGGATTTTATTTCGGGAGGGGGTGGAACCCCTCCCCCCGGCTACGCCCATGCCCTACATATTTAACAGTATCTATGAATATTGAAGGATTAATTTCCCTTGTTTGTATCAAACAAAATATTGATAACCAGTTATTGATTGACTAATTGTGTTTTTTTAAAATAAATTCATGCCTTGTTTATGCCAAGCTGTTTATTAGCTTCAAATTGATCCGAGATTGAGTGTCGGAGAAATAACGTGTACAAACTTTTTACCAGACAGACAGTGAGTTGATATAAGCTTCGTAATAAAAACAATGATTTCTACATTTGCTAGTATAAAGATGAGAGTAAGAGATGTCACGTGTCTAGTCATTGTAAATATATTCACATAAACAATCAGCTTCAGATTTCTGTAAAATGTAATTACATACATGACTGACATACATATGGACGTCATGAATTGACAAGGCGGCTGTCAACATTCTATCTTTTATTGGTTTTATACTTTAAATGAAGTGATATACAAAACACAAAATGTGTGTATGTGTGTGCGTGTTTCCTAGAAGTCGGTAACCTAATTTGAGGCGGTCACGAGAAGTAATACCATGATTGAATGTTACAAAAACACAAGTTATTGTATCGATACGGCCCGCTTCTAGTCAATACTTCACAAGTTATTGTATCGCTACGGCCCCGCTTCTAGTCAGTACTTCACAAGATGTTGCAACAATATTACAAGGGAAAAGGGAAACAATATCATAAACAAAAACATTAGTTCTCTCCCCTACCGAGTTATTCATTACACTAGAGTAGACAAAATCCCACACAACTAATTACCATTCTCACTCCCACACGTTCTAGCTCTAGATGTAATGACCACACCTCAATCCCACACATTCTAGCTCTAGATGTAATGACCACCCCTCAATCCCACACATTCTAGTTCTAGATGTAATGACCACACCTCACTCCCACACATTCTAGCTCTAGATGTAATGACCACACCTCACTCCCACACATTCTAGCTCTAGATGTAATGACCACCCCTCACTCCCACACATTCTAGTTTTAGATGTAATGACAACCCCTCAATCCCACACATTCTAGTTCTAGATGTAATGACCACACCTCACTCCCACACATTCTAGTTCTAGATGTAATGACCACCCCTCAATCCCACACATTCTAGTTCTAGATGTAATGACCACACCTCACTCCCACACATTCTAGTTCTAGATGTAATGACCACCCCTCAATCCCACACATTCTAGTTCTAGATGTAATGACCACACCTCACTCCCACACATTCTAGCTCTAGATGTAATGACCACACCTCACTCCCAAACATTCTAGCTCTAGATGTAATGACAACCCCTCACTCCCAAACATTCTATCTCTAGATGTAATGACAACACCTCACTCCAACACATTCTATCTCTAGATGTAATGACAACACCTCAACACCTTACTCCCACACATTCTGGCTCTAGATGTAATGACCACATGTCACTTCCACACATTCTATCTCTAGATGTAATGACCACACCTCACACCCACACATTCTAGCTCTAGATGTAATGACAACAACTCACTCCTACACATTCTATCTCTAGATGTAATGACAACACCTCACTCCCACACATTCTAGCTCTAGATGTAATGACCATACCTCACTCCTACACATTCTATCTCTAGATGTAATGACAACACCTCAACACCTCACTCCCACACATTCTATCTCTAGATGTAATGACAACACCTCACTCCCACACATTCTATCTCTAGATGTAATGACAACACCTCACTCCAACACATTCTATCTCTAGATGTAATGACAACACCTCAACACCTTACTCCCACACATTCTATCTCTAGATGTATTGACAACACCTCACTCCCACACATTTTATCTCTAGATGTAATGACAACACCTTACTCCCACACATTCTATCTCTAGATGTAATGACAAAACCTCACTATTACACATTCTATCTCTATATGTAATGACAACACCTCACTTCCACACATTCTTACTCTAGATGTAATGACCACACCTCACTCCCACACATTCTATCTCTTGATGTAATGACAACACCTCAACACTATACTCCGCCACATTCTAGCTCTAGATGTAATGACAACACCTCACTCCCACACATTCTATCTCTAGATGTTATGACGACACCTCACTCCCACACATTCTAACTCTAGATGTAATGACCACACCTCACTCCCACACATTCTAGCTCTAGATGTAATGATCACACCTCACACACACACATTCTAGCTTTAGATGTAATGACCACACCTTACTCCCACACATTCTACCACTAGATGTAATGACCACACCTCACTCCCACACATTCTATCTCTAGATTTAATGACCACACCTCACTCCCACACATTCTAGCTCTAGATGTAATGATCACACCTCACACACACACACATTCTAGCTCTAGATGTAATGACAACAAGTCACTCCTACACATTCTAGCTCTAGATGTAATGAGAACACCTCACTCCCACACATTCTAGCTCTAGATGTAATG
Source organism: Biomphalaria sudanica (assembly GCA_036873155.1). NCBI lineage: Eukaryota > Metazoa > Mollusca > Gastropoda > Planorbidae > Biomphalaria > Biomphalaria sudanica. The sequence goes on from JAZGLO010001553.1 coordinate 573,000, forward strand.
ACCACACCTCACTCCTAAACATTCTAGCTCTAGATGTAATGACAACACCTCACTCCCACACATTCTAGCTCTAGATGTAATGACCATACCTCACTCCTACACATTCTAGCTCTAGATGTAATGACAACACCTCAACACCTCACTCCCACACATTCTATCTCTAGATGTAATGACAACACCTCACTCCCACACATTCTATCTCTAGATGTAATGACAACACCTCACTCCAACACATTCTATCTCTAGATGTAATGACAACACCTCAACACCTTACTCCCACACATTCTATCTCTAGATGTATTGACAACACCTCACTCCCACACATTTTATCTCTAGATGTAATGACAACACCTTACTCCCACACATTCTATCTCTAGATGTAATGACAAAACCTCACTATTACACATTCTATCTCTATATGTAATGACAACACCTCACTTCCACACATTCTTACTCTAGATGTAATGACCACACCTCACTCCCACACATTCTATCTCTTGATGTAATGACAACACCTCAACACTATACTCCGCCACATTCTAGCTCTAGATGTAATGACAACACCTCACTCCCACACATTCTATCTCTAGATGTTATGACAACACCTCACTCCCACACATTCTAACTCTAGATGTAATGACCACACCTCACTCCCACACATTCTAGTTTTAGATGTAATGACAACACCTCACTCCCACACATTCTAGATTTAGATGTAATGACAACACCTCACTCCCACACATTCTAGCTCTAGATGTAATGACCACACCTCACTCCCGCACATTTTAGCTCTAGATGTAATGACCACACTTCACTCCCACACATTCTAGCTCTAAATGTAATGACCACACCTCACTCCCACACATTCTAGCTCTAGATGCAATGACCACACCTCACTCCAACACATTCTAGCTTTAGATGTAATGTCCACATCTCACTCCCACCCATTCTAGTTCTAGATGTAATGTCCACACCTCACTTCCACACATTCTAGCTATAGATGTAGGCTTAATGACCACACCTCACTCCTACACATTCTAGCTCTAGATGCAATGACCACACCTCACTCCCACACATTCTAGTTTTAGATGTAATGACAACAACTCACTCCCACACATTCTAGCTTTAGATGTAATGACAACACCTCACTCCCACACATTCTAGCTCTAGATGTAATGACCACACCTCACTCCCGCACATTTTAGCTCTAGATGTAATGACCACACTTCACTCCCACACATTCTAGCTCTAAATGTAATGACCACACCTCACTCCCACACATTCTAGCTCTAGATGCAATGACCACACCTCACTCCAACACATTCTAGCTTTAGATGTAATGTCCACATCTCACTCCCACCCATTCTAGCTCTAGATGCAATGACCACACCTCACTCCAACACATTCTAGCTTTAGATGTAATGTCCACATCTCACTCCCACCCATTCTAGTTCTAGATGTAATGTCCACACCTCACTTCCACACATTCTAGCTATAGATGTAGGCTTAATGACCACACATCACTCCCACACATTCTAGCTTTAGATTAAATGTCCGCACCTCACTTCCACACATGATTACATAATGTGCTCCAATGCCTGGTAACATTCGTAGTATTGTTTAGCTCTAACTGTGAGCCCTTAATTATTATCATAATAATGGTAGGCCTAATAATAATAAGGCGTGTCTTCATAAATCGACCAATCGTAAATTATACTATACAGCAAATTATGCAGCACGTTTTATATGAGACTAGCTGATACCCGCGTGCTACGGCTGCAATAGTTGGTATATATGTTTAGTTTACCCCGAATATTCTTAAACTCATCAATAATACGGCTCGAATTAAAACGCGCCCGACCCCCAATGTCCTTTATGCATGCAGTGTAGTTTATCCATTGTCTCATACATGTCATTAAAACCAACACGAGAGGCAACATACCATAATCAGTAGAGATTAAAAGCGTTGGGTGTTTGCGATTATTATAGCATGACTAGTTAGATCTGTGGCGTACCTAGCAATGTGCGTATGGTGCGGGCCTATAGAGATATCAGGTGGTGATGGGCATTTAACTTTCCGATTTATAAGGTCTGCGTGTAAGGAAATTCCGATAATCAGTGTCGAGCTCTTCATCATAGACAGTCCTAACTCCAAAGTCTGTCTCTAGAAGGAGAGCACGTGAATGTATCGTGAAATGACTATCCAAGTACGGTCATGAAAGAACATATGCTTCCAAGCAAGGTTAGTATCACGCCGACTATATACACTCACAATCTCAAGGCAAGGGGCGTTTCATTTAATAGAGGGTTGCAGGCCTTTCGTTTCATCTCTTGACCGTTTCAAGTGTAGACCTAGACAGGCTTTGAAAGTGTAGACCTAGACAGGCTTTGAAAGTGTAGACCTAGACAGGCTTTGAAAGTGTAGACCTAGACAGGCTTTGAAAGTGTAGACCTAGACAGGCTTTCAAACAGGATTGTTCTCGGGTTTTTTTATGTCTATATAGTCGAAATTCTTCCAAATATCGTACATCAGAATGTGGATGACTTGAATGTGACCAAAAAAAAAATAACAACAAAGTCAGCGACAATAATGTTGAAGATCTTTCGTCGATCTCGCCCATGGCAGGCGTACGATAGAGCGTCGTATAAATAATTGAATTACAGTGGGCTCAATTTTCATGTCGACCTTTTTTTTTCAACGGCCATAGAAAAAAAAAAAAGCTCTACACCTTGTTGGAACCGGGGCGAATTACATCCCTACATTGTCACTGAGTAGGATTTATATCTGAAGGGTAGACCTGGAGCTCTTCAACCCTAGTCCTGTCTTAACTTCCACTATGGCGAACTATGACAGCGACCATTACTGTGTCATGTTGTGGGAGTTTCTGCCTTCAGGTATCCGTCAGCATATTGAAAAAATTCCATTTGGGAGTTGGAGCGTTTATGCGCCCCTTTATGTTGTTGGCCGCTAGGAAGGATTTCTCCTAACATACAGGCGTGGAGTAAAAGCTTTTCTCCCTAAGTCCCGTCTAAAAGTTACACGAAACCAGCAACCATTATTACGATTGGATCGTGCCTTATACGTAGATACATCATAATTTAGCAATATTCCTTCAATGGTTCATCTTGTATTGAATGAAGGAATGAAAATTATTTTTTTTATTACAAAACATGTTGCGGGCAAGATTAAACCTTTTAAGAGGGCCGGAGTTGGTCCATCACTGGGGCATTAAAATGAGATACTTATTGACCAAACTACATTAAAATACAAATTGTACCAACAGTTTCCTAGTCATATCGTATATGATCAGAGATTTATCTTCTGGAATTACATCGAATTGGACGCCCACAACTACATCGTTTCATCATTCGTCAACAATTGTTGTGCACATAGCTTTGTTCGTTATTTCTGTCACTTTCTGACAGTTGACATGTTTTTGTGTTGTTACTGTTCTTAAAGATTATAATATGAAATGCTAAGTCGTGCCAAGTTAATAAGATCCATGTGATATAACTTTCTGTCCACATTACGACATCAAACTCTGTTTTATATGGCAGTAATGCTAAACAAAAACTTAATAATTAAATACACATCAAGTAAACACGCGACAAGCACACATCTGGTAAACACACAGCCAGTAAACATGACAAGTACATGGCTTCTAAACACATCTGAAAAATACATAACTTTTAAACACTGAAATATACATCTTCCCATAGACGATACATGTTTAAAAAATTTTTTTTTACCATAAAGTTTTTTAATAAAAAAGCGAGTAGAAAATTAAATAGTTTTCCAATGATGGAAGAATCTCTTCGATTACTACTAACTGAACTTAAACACACACAAAAAATACGGGCTTCTAATATTTGATTCTGTTAGAAACTACAGCGACAGACACAATGTACCCCCATGACAGCTTGTTTCTGGTCACAATGTCATTCAACTCAGTGTGCTCCCATGACACCTTGTTTCTGGTCATAATGTCATTCCACTCAGTATGCCCCCATGACACCTTGTTTCTGGTCACAATGTCGTTCAACTCAGTGTGCTCCCATGACACCTTGTTTCTGGTCATAATGTCATTCAACTCAGTGTGCCCCCATGACACCTTGTTTCTGGTCATAATATCATTCAACTCAGTGTGCCCCCATGACATGTACACATTGTTTCTGGTCACCATGTCATTCAACTCAATGAACGCGAGCACAGAGTTGTACTTTCTGACTCATGAACTCACCCCTCTCCCCTCCTCCTTCTGGATCAATAAATGTTTCACTGAAAAGTTATAATGTCATACAAACTGTTACAAGGTGCTGTATAATCTAACCGCTCAAAACTATCAAGTAGTCATTCATATCAACATAGTTCAAAATGATATAACTTGAAGTCTCTACCTCATGTGTAGTTACCGATACAAGTATAGTTAAAATTCTAACAGGAATAAATGACAACAATTAATAATTTTGGTTTTGGGGGTGGGGCCGCAATTAAAAAATCCACTGCACTTCATTATGAACGAGTAAAAGCGAAGTATATTTGAAAAGTACATTACAGTAACTCTCTTTCAAGTACACTACAGTAACTCTCTTTCAAGTACACTACAGTAACTCTCTTTCAAGTACACTACAGTAACTCTCTTTCAAGTACACTACAGTAACTCTCTTTCAAGTACACTACAGTAACTCTCTTTCAAGTACACTACAGTAACTCTCTTTCAAGTATACTACAGTAACTCTCTTTCAATTCAAAAGACAATATATCAAAGACAATATAAAGTCAAACTTCTAAAAAAATGTTTAAAATCGTTCACATATCTCGGATGTTACTTCGGAATTGAATATTACATCATAGCCCAACCTTCCCCCGGGAAAGCGTTACATGACGGCAGACAGGTTTCAAATCAGGGGCCATTGAGACGACAGTCCTCACGACTAGGCAGTCTTTTCAAATGAAGGTCGAAGTAAGCTCAACTCTTCTGACTTGACTATCAGCTACACTTAAATCTAATTTGTTTAGTGGTTGCATTATCATATCTTGATAACGCTATAAGATTTATTAGTCAACAGTTTTTAACAGAAGAACTTTCTTTACGACATCTACAGAGTTCATTTGAATACTTTAAGATTGGTTTGCGAGTACTTTGAATGTTATACGCGCTTGCCGATTACACTAACCTTTTTTTTTTTATTATTTTGCGTCATTTAACTTATTCTGAAGTGTTTTTGTTTTTAATGAACAATGAAGTCAGATCCATTGGAAGTAAAATGACCTATTATTAGACGTATTATTGTCACTGTCCAAAGGTCTGTTCGACTCTAACATCATTTAGTTCAAATAGATCCAATTCAGACTTCTGCTTCCTTAAACCAGGAGTAAAAGTCACGTTCCCCTTTCAGACCTTGTGACCTATAGGGAAGAGGATGTAAAGGTCATCTGTTTCTGTGGCTTACGGTTAACGAGGATGTCATGTGACCAGCACAACGACCAACAGCCTTTACTTATCCCCAACTAATGTCAGATACCCATTTGAGCTGGGTGGACTCAGAGGCCCCAAGCATCCTGAAACTGAAAATCCCAGTCTTCATCAGGATTCAAACCCGGGACCCCTGTTCAGAAGTCAAGCGCTTTACCGCTCAGCCACCGCGCCTCCATAACCAGGAGTTCCCGCCACTTATTCCTATTCTTTTATTTGCCATGCGGTTTAGAGTGAGGCTGGCGGATGTGCACATTTTGTGAGTAGAATGTACAACTTCAGAGGCGTAGCTAGGGCTGGTGTAACCAGGTGCGAGGAGCTAATGGGTGTCGCCCCCTCCCATCACTTCAAAATAAACATTCAATTCTTTAGTTGGTTTCTGTTTCCTTGACTCGTAAAGTGTCAATTATTTGCATTCATTTCAACTATATTTGCATTCATTTTCTGCTACAAAACTGTAAAATATGCACATGACATTTGTTCACTTTTGTGCCACTCCCTGATGAGTGTCATCCGGTGCGGTCCCCCCCCCCTTCGTTACGCCACTGCATGATTCAATTTGTTAAAATTTGATTAGTTTTCGATTCTTTGTAAGGGGCAAATAGGTTTTGCACTTACCAAAGTACCAAGGTACTCCAATGGGTAGATAAATAAATATCCCGCCTATAATAACAAAGTAACGTCTCCATGTCTTGAATCTCTGAACACAGTTGGTTAGCAGCACAGACATAGTGAGTCCCTCATGTGTCAACGGAAAACTAAACACAACACATTAAAAGTACATCATATCGGCACGCGTACTAAATGAGGTAATGAGACAAACAGCACGTTGGTCGCCATGTTAGCCGGAGGTCGTGACGCATTTCTTTGGACTTAATACATTTGGCCTCTAGTTTTGGCGATACTATTGTGTCTGTCGCCGTTATGCGCCATTTGTTTCAATGAGATCAAACCTTGCCAGCTGTGCTCATCTACTTGGGTAAAGGAATTCCACAGCGCAGCAGATTGCATTCAAAATCTTTGTATGCATTGCATTGATTTAAGGGTTTCCTTTTATTTTTTACTCCGCTGCGTCTGTGAGCAAAACAAGGCCAGCAACTTCAACTGTTCCGTTATAAGCCACTTCACAAATACGATAAATAGTGTCCCTTGCTCCCCTGATCTTTATCTCCCCTTCTTTTCTTTTTCACCAGAAGTAACTATTGATCAAAAATGTCATTTGGGTGACGATATGAGGAAGTTATACAATAAACCAACTCGATACTCATTGCTTTATTTCAGTGTATTTTATTACTCGATACTCATTGTTTTTATTCAGCGTATTAAATTTATCGATACTCATAGTATTTATTTCAATTTATTATATTACTCGATACTCATTGTATTTATTTCAATGTATTATATTTGTGGCGAAAGGAAATCGCTTAATGCATTTCACACACACTCACACATACAGAATCACACACTTGTAGAGGCGTACACCCTGACATACACACACACAGCACACACTCTCCTCACACATACAGATAACACAAACACGCTGACACACGCTCATTCCCTCACACACTCGCAGATACACACAGATATACCAAGACACTCATTAACATACACTCTCGCAGAAACACACTGACACATACGCATTCCCACAAATACTGAAAGAAACACAAACATACATACACCACACAGAGACACACAAACTCACTCCCAGAGACACACATGCTTGCAGACACACATACACTTAAAGATGTTATGTTTTCTAAACAACGGATACATTATTATGGGGGAAAGAACTAGAATCTATAAACTATAGTTTCATTCATTGGCAAACCCCATTTGGGCAGTTGTTTGAGACAAACATCTATAAAAAAGCTAACAAGATCCTCGAAATAAAGAATCCCCCTTTGTGTCAGGATTTTGTGATTTTACTATCACAAAAGAGATACAAGACACCGATAGCAAAGACAAACAGACACAAACACTCTTTTGTTCCCCTGGCAATCAAATCATTAAATAAGAACAATCTGGTATAGACTTTGTCACATGTAAATTATGAGTGAGTCTGGCGTGAATGTACACTTTGGTTTCTTATAGTTATAATGTTTTTTGTTTGGTGTAATGCACAAATTGTAAGACAAATTTCCATAAAGATTATTATTATTATTATTCATCCACATATTATAGAAAATTAAGAAAGCTCACTTGTAGGCGGCTACTGCGGCTTAGTCATACTCATTACATTCACACGTAAATCTCTCACTCGATAGGAGCTCACTAAAATCATTAAAATACTTTAACAAAAATTTCTGGATTTTGTAAGCTCGTTGGAGCTGCGGATACTTTACATTCCATGCAGCCAATGAATAAGATAAACTGCTAAACTATCTTATTCATCTTACTTTAAAAATAGTTTATACGTGTGCTGGAAAGACATTATAAATATTAATTTTAAAATTAAAGCTCACTGAAGTTGTTCTAGTTATGAATGCATTGTAAGCATACTTTAAGTGCCATTAAGACGGAAGTGACATCAACTTGATCACGTGACACAGTTCTAGAGCTACCACACCGCGACATATAAACTGGGGTTTTTTTTTAGCTGTACATTCTGCATTCTAAAAACGAAAGAGTTCGCTTGTTTAGGGAAATAAAAGGGGGGGGGGTGAACCTTGGCTTAAAGGCCTATATATATAGAGCACAATGAAGACAATCGTCAAATAGAATTGTCAATAGAGCTTTTGGTTTTTGAAGACAGTGCGGCATTACCGTACTCGTGTCTTAGAAATGGTGTTTAGTAGATATGACGTCATCGTAGACAAAAGGTGACGTCATTATGAGAGCAAAAGTATCTGTCGCACTTCGATGCACGATTTTCAATTACTTTCTGATTTTGGGATCTAGCTGACGGACAAACGGACGGCTCAAAAACCAATCCGTTTTTCGTGTCGCTAGAACCTGCATTGCACGCTATCAAAGTCACATCACCGTATCATTTTAAAATCTTTTTTCCCTTTAATAATTGACACACACACGCGCACACGCACACACCTAAATTGCTTTTTAAATCACATTATTAAACAATGTTTAGGAACCCCCCCCCCCCCCCCGCTGGTTCGACGAGAACACTTAGGAGTACGCTCTCTTAGATTGAGAATCGCTGCTTATAGTTTTACTTTGAAACGAAAGTGACTACGTTCTCTGTGTGTGTGTGTTCAAGAAAAAGAGGGGGTGACCACAAATGGTGATGCCCTACACTGCCTTTGAAGTAAAAAAAAAAACTAGTTAAGAAGTGACAGTAAGTCTAATTAACGGGCGGGGACTTGTATCACGTGATTAATAGGCTTATAAATAACCAAACTAGGTTTGTGTTCAGAAGAAACAAAGTATTAGCATCGCCGAAACGATGTCGAAATTTAAGTAATGACGTCATTAATAAGTGTGCTTACTGTCGACACCACATGTGCAACCATTAATCAAGCATATTCTTTAAATCTTAAAAGAAATAAAAGCGTGTGTGAAGGGGGAGGTAGTGGAGCTTAGAGAGAGAGACACACAGAGAGAGAGAGAGAGAGAGAGAGAGAGAGAGAGAGTCTCCGCCTTGACAGGTATACCTCTGGGTTCACTTATATTTTTGCTAGTCGTCGATTCAGACACCAACAAAAGTTCTCAGCATTGTGTCTTAGGTCAAAAGCGGCATTGTCGTAAAACAAGGCGAATGGAACGGTTACCCGGCAGGACGAAGGGCGTCTCTCTTCTTCTTGTTCCATAACAACAGAACCTGTGGGGGAGTGGTGGCTGAGTGGCTTGGCTTCCAAACCGAGAGGTCTCGGGTCAGAGGCATAGCCGGGGGGGGGGACACCGAAATGAAATGAATTTTATGACTGATTTTTGCTTTGATTTTGATTATTTTAGGTGAGCTTTTAATGTTAAACCATCACTAGCCCCAGCGAAGCCAAAGGGGTTTTGAGTTTAATAGTGCTCCAGGGGGTTTTGAGTTCAATAGTGCTCCAGGGGGTTTTGAGGTTAAAACCCCCTCTTTTATAAAACAAAAAATAATACAAACGACAGTTACCAAATTCCAAAACCCCTTCTTCAATATACGACTAGAGCATACAGATACTTTGAGCGTAGTCAAGAGGTGTTTTGTGTGTTAACCCCCTCCCTCCTCCAGAGGGCTTCAAGTTAAAACCCCCTCCAGAACGTTTTACGTTTAAAATCCCTTTCAGTGCGGTTGGAAGCTAAAAACCACATCTTCAATATAAAATTAAAGCAATCTACAAACACAAAATTCTGTGATCGTAACCAAGAGTTTAACCCCCTTCGCGAGGGCTTTAAGGTGGTCCAGATGGTTTTGAGTTTACCCCCCCCCCCCTTTCCACGTTCAGATAGCTCCTATTCAATATTATTCTAAAGCAATCTAGTCACCAAATTCTATGAGCGTAGCTAAGGGAATTTTGAATTATTTAAAAAACACAGATATTGTTTAGTTTAACCTCGCCCCCCCCCCCCGCCCAAACAGATGGATTTGACGATAAAACCACCCTTTTTGATATAAAATCTAAAGCAAACTCTGGTCACCAAATTCCTTGAGCGTAGCCAAGAACTTCGTGATTTTCGTGACGCCCGAGTCCAACTCACTTCAATGACTACCTAACTTGTCCGAGTCCAACTCACTTCAATGACTGCCTAACTTGTCCGAGTCCAACTCACTTCAATGACTGCCTAACTTGTCCGAGTCCAACTCACTTCAATGACTGCCTAACTTGTCCGAGTCCAACTCACTTCAATGACTACCTAACTTGTCCGAGTCCAACTCACTTCAATGACTGCCTAACTTGTCCAAGTCCAACTCACCTCAATGACTGCCTAACTTGTCCGAGTCCAACTCAACTCAATGACTACCTAACTTGTCCGAGTCCAACTCACTTCAATGACTGCCTAACTTGAGTTGCGGAAAGTAAAAGCGGTTGGTCGCAGTGCCACATGATACCTTCATCAACCGTCGGTCATAGAATCAACCTTATAGATCGTAAGGCCAGAAAAGATGTACCTGTATTTCTTTCTTATCAGGCGGAACGAATTTTTCTGTCTCTCCAAAACATTCGTGCTGAAAAACAAATGGAAATTTGCCCATTAACTTGCCTAAGTGAACTCCCCCCTCTGAGTCCGCGTAAAAACACAAACTCTATTTGTAAACTTGGTTTTTTCTGTTTAGTTTAGATTATGTGTTAGCGTCTGTGCTTGTATCTTCTATTTGTCTCAAGGCGTTAAAATCCTCAGAGAAAATCCAATCAGAATTGATTACATCTAGAAAATCTAGTTTGTGTAGTCAGACTCTCGTCCTACCCATGAACAGAGCAGTTCATCTTCTCACAGTTTGAGATGGCACTGAATAGCCCCCCCCCCCCCAACCCAGTACATGGCCTGGCTGTCACACTGACAACAGATGGCGCTCTATACAACATTACAGACGTGAACTGTTTTCAATGCATGAGTTGGTTTCCTTTTTTTGTTTTCTTTCAGTTAAACAGTTGTTTGTTTTTTTTTTTGAAAACAAATGACTAAAAATCTAGAAAGTTTTGACCTCAAAGTACCAACCACATTGTGAAGTTTGTAACCAATAGTGTGTAAAATATGTTCAAGGTTAACACCCTAAGTTCGTTAGACAGTGTACAAAGTCTGTAACTAATAGTATCTTGGAAGTTATATTGTGAATCAAAAGTCTCTAGGAAGTTAGTATGTTGTAAACCAAAAATCTCTTGGAAGTTAGTATGTTTTTTTCCAAATGTATTATGAATGCTGAATGCCTCAACCTGAAAAAACAACAACACAGGAATGAATGAATAAACATATACTTGAAACAAATGATTAATTTTACTATTAAAAAGTACTTCATAAAAATAAAATTATACGTAAAGATAAAGTCACATCCTTGTAACTTCTCATGGAACTAAAAATGCCAATCCTTGATACACAGCTGCGGTCACGGGTTGGGCATCTGTTATCACAAGGCGCGTTGTACTTTCATCCTTCTTTCTGCTTCTGTTGTGTATGCCATCTGCAATCCAGGACCCTACCTTTATGCTCGCTCTCCATGTGGATCTATCCAGTGCCTCTTTTATCCAACAGTTGGTGTAAATTTTGAAGAGCTTTATGTCGCGTTTGAAAACATTTGCTGTTTATCATACCTGTAAAGTGAGCGACCTGCAACCCTTCTGCCTTCTGTTAGATCACCATACAGAATGCCTTGTGGTGGTTGACCTTGTGGCAATCTGTGAACATGTCCAAACCTGCCAAGGCGTCTGCAGCTGAGAACAGCGCGAATGTCCTGGAACCCTACTCTTCACATCATTTCCTCATTGATTATTTTATCTTGCCACCTTATTGTAAACATCCGCCTTAAGCATACGAGTTGGAAGATAGTTATCTTTTTTCCTGCTAAGAGTTGGTTGACCACGTTTCACGACCATATTGACCACTCCTGAATCCACACTGAGACTCTGGGTAGACTCTAGAACAGTGATTCCCAAAGTGGTCTATATAGACTTCTAAGGGGTCTACGAAAGGGAAAAAGTAAATTGGGGTTCTATGAGATGTCCTTGGGGGTCTACGATAGTGGATTTCATTTAAGTAAGTCATGACTTTAATTTTCACACCCCGTTAAAGTAACTATTTCAAATACTTATAAATGATTTGTACCTTAGTTATAAATATTTATTCTGCTATTCAAATGTAAAATTGTTGTATTTAATTTCAATACTTATTTAAATAGTTAATTTTGTCTTCGTGGAACTAATGTTACTAATGTTTAACAAAAAGAAATCTAGATTTTACAGCGTTGATTATTTATTTCCTTGTTAAATAAGCGGTTGTCTAAGTGCCTTTTTATGACCATATGAAACCAATTACACTGGATGATTATTTGAGACGATGCCGCCCTGATAAAAAGATTAAGGTGTGAAAACATTTCCAAAACTCAAAGATAGAGTTCACAACATCTCTCTTCAACATCATATAGAAAAGATTGTGGTTTGTGAGTGTCTTACAATATCTCTTTACCAATAGCCAAAAACGAAAAACACTGTAGATAAAACATTGACTTTACCAGCCTTTGAAGTAGTTTTAAAAACTGTTTTACACAAACCTACATCTGATATTATGAAACGAATTTCTTTAAGCAACACTACAGTTCAAGGGCACATTGGTGGGATGAGTTCTAGCATTAAAGCTGCTACATCAATGAGACAGCAAGTCGGAGCTCTGACTCCAGATGTTCATCCATTGGTTCTGTCTGTTCTCAAAAGTTTTGTTCACACAAATAAGTGAATGTAGTTCTTGTTATCATGTGTAACTATTGTTTCAGGAGCTTCTGCAAGCAATACGGTGTCTCAATTGTCTGCGTCATTCAAAATTAGTTTATTAGAAATGTCTGGCTTTGTAAAGTCAATCAGTTTAAGCTGCAGTGACGCCACATTGGAGGCGGAGTTTCGTAACGACCAATTTCATTTGTCAAACTAAGAAAATCCAAAAATCTTTCGCTAAAAAATCCTTTCAGTGCCTCAAAAGTTGGATCGTTTTTTCTTTGACGCAAGACCTAATTAGCTGCTGATCATGAATTAAAGCAGTACAGGTTGGGAAGTAGACAAGGAGGGCCCTTTTCTCTTGCTGAATGAAAAGTTGCAAATTCATTTGGTGGGGAAAGGGGGGCATTATGTCCTATGTTACACATATGAATTCAACTCATTAAAATTATTTTTGATATTTGTTTCAATGTGGCGTGATATCCAAATCCCACAATCATGACGTGTCGTTCAGTTGAGACACTTGCTACGATGTGTGTCGGTTATATATTGAAAGTATAAGCTTCAAATTAAAAAAAACAAAAAAACTTTCATTAACTTTCCTTGTGTTAAAGTCTTCATATTCATGTTCTTCTGTCTATACATCTTTTAAAGTGGTTCAACGCCTGAGATTGGATGAAATTTACAGTGATAAACACAACCATCATCCAATGGTCCATGGACGTAGCCAGGGGGGTGTTCAACACCCCCGTCCCAACGAAATCGCCTCCGAAGGGGGGATCGGAATTTAGTGACTGATTTTTTGCTTTGATTCTATTTATTTTAGGCGAGATTTTAATACTAAACCATCACTTGCCCCAGCGCAGCCAAGGGGGTTTTGAGTTTACAACCCCCTACCAGTGGGTTTTGCAGCCAAAGTCCCCTCTTCTATAAAACAAAACCGGAAAAAAAAAAGAATGCAAACGAGAATCCCCAATTTCCAAGAGCAAGGCTAAGGAAAATTTTGATTTTAAAACCCCCTCCGAAATTTACGATAAACCCCCATCTTCAATATAAGACTATCCATACATCAGTCACCAGATTCTATGAGCGTAGCCAAGAGGAATTTGTGTTTAAACCCCCCCCCCCTCACCTCCAACGGGGTTTATATAAAAAAGCAAATTACATACTCAAAATTCTATGAGCGTAGCTAAAGGGCGTTTTGAGTTTAAACCTCCCTTCAGAGGCTTTTGAAGCTAAAAAATACCTCTTCAATATAAAAAAAGCAAATTACACACTCAAAATTCTATGAGCGTCTCCAAGTCAAGGGGGGAGGGGGTGAGTTTAAACCTCCTCCTCCAGAGGGCTTTTTTTAAAGTTTAAAACCCCTCCTGAAGGTTTTGAGTTTAAATACCCCCATATAAAGAGTTTCGAGGTTGAAAACCTCTCTTCAATTTTATTCTAAAGCAAACTACAGTCACCAAATTCTATGAGCGTAGCAAATGGGGTTTTGAATTAAAAAACAAAAACAGATTATCTAGTTTAACCCCCGCCCCCCCCCAATGATTTTTGACGATAAAACTTCCCTTTTTGATATAAAATCTAAAGCAAACTACAGACACCTAATTCCAAGAGCGTGGCCAAGAAAGGTTACAAATTAGACCAGTGACTGGGCTCCATTAATAAAGTGCAGTGAATAGTCACCTGCCGAAATTGATAAAGTCTAAATGTGGCTCAACAAAGATGGCTAAGACAGATTTTAGAAGTCAGTTATAGACATCGGGTTTCAGTAAGAGAAATCCTATACCGAAGTGGGATTCGGCCCCTTAGTGAGGTTGTGACAGAGCGTCAAATGAGGATTGCGGGACATGTTCTCCGACAAATGAATTACGCATAATAAGAAATGGGATGACATCCTAGTACAACTTGGCACCACACATTCATGAAGGTCCTCAGAGCAGGTGGGAAGAGGCTTCAGACATTACCAGTGACAGATTTTTTGTGGAAACAGCTTGACGGCAAAGCGCCGAACGGCGCGGGGGGGGGGGGTCTAAGTCAGTAAGAATAACACATTAGGTTTTTGAAATAAAACATTTTAATAGTAGGAAAATGCACTGTAGATACCTCAGAATAAGCATTTTGTGGGCTTTCAATACCAGAAATACTGCTTGGCTGCGGGGCTCCGCATAAAGCGCTGGTTGTGAGTGTGTATGTGTTTCGTGTGTGAATGTTGTTCGTATTCGTGTATCTATAATGTTATTGTTACAGTAGTTACGCTGAAGATGTCAATTGGTGTCAAACTGAATATCCATTTGATTGGATCAATACAAATGATCTGATCTATCTGAATCAAACAGCCTGCATGACAATGCTCCCACAGGCCCAACACATTATTTCTAGTCTTCAAAGTCTATAAGACCCTTTTGTTTTCCATGTCATCCTAAAATCGTCTGCTAGATATTTTTTTTTATTGTTTTAAATTCTTTCTACAGAAATCACTAAGTGTGGAGCGCTGAAAGCTGGGCTGCTGAGCCATGCATCTTTTTTACTTAGACTAAGAAGAGCATCAAGTGTGAACTATACAAATAGTTGTATTCAAAAGTGATGGAAGGAGGCCTATGTACATGGAAGGAGGCCTATGTACATGAAAAAAGTGTACTACTAAAGAATACTCAAGAAATCTCAGGGGTGCTGCAGAGCAGCTGGCCAATTGTTTTGCTTGGTGCATCCATTTTTTTCTTGACAGAAGAAACCAAAGTATTTATGAACAAACAAAATTTTTTTTCTAGTTTATTTCTATTTTTTATTGACTTATATGATATACAGTATATTTCATGTTTACTTACACCTCAAGACATTTTCAACTCTCTGACTGATTAAGTCAATGAATAATAGTATCCAAATATTTGCAATTAAATTTAGCACAAAAAATATATAAATAATTTGAACCAAAAAGTGTTAGGAATTTTAAAAAGACCTTTAAATGTTGACTATTGACAGAAAACATTCCAAACTTTTCATATTTTTCTAAATCATCTGAAATATACATTGATAAGAAAAATTCAATCACAATGTGCATGCAGGCAGCACATAAGACCAACAGTTACAGAAAATCCTAGATTTTTTTCCTCGAAGTTAGGTGGATCCTATAAAGTAATATCACTAATGAACAAAGTTTTGACAAGATAAACCTTTAAATACAAGTTGTACACATTTAAGTGCACAGTTGAATACATTGTAACACATTACTTTGTACAATAAATTTCAAATGATATCTAGAAGTAACATGACTATTTTACAAGAAGTTGTATCAATCTCTGCTAATACTGTACACAAAACATTGTTAAATAGATAAGAGAGACTCAACCAAAGATCTAGAGTAGCATTAGGAAGTCTTTATAAGTCACTCTGTATAGTAAATAATTCTCTCTAAACATTTATGTCTCCTTGCATGTTCAACTGAATTTAAACTTGCATACAATTGAAACAAATTCTAAGGCAGTATGGCGTGAGACATACAAAAAAAAAAAAAAAAAAGCACACAAAGATTCAGATCCCCAAAATAATGATTCAGTTCAGGATCAACCACAGCATGATTTAGTTCATGGCCAACCACAACATAATGATTCTGTTCAGGACCAACCATAACATAATGATTCCATTCAGGACCAACCATAACATAATGATTCTGTTCAGGACCAACCACAGCATGATTTAGTTCACGGCCAACCACAACATAATGATTCTGTTCAGGACCAACCATAACATAATGATTCCATTCAGGACCAACCACAACATAATGATTCAGTTCATGATTGACCACAGCATGATTTAGTTCATGGCCAACCACAACATAATGATTCTGTTCAGGACCAACCACAACATAATGATTCCATTCAGGACCAACCACAACATAATGATTCTGTTCAGGACCAACCATAACATAATGATTCCATTCAGGACCAACCATAACATGATTCCATTCAGGACCAACCACAACATAATGATTCTGTTCAGGACCAACCATAACATAATGATTCTGTTCAGGACCAACCATAACATAATGATTCTGTTCAGGACCAACCATAAATGCAAAAAGTTCTCTTTGATCTCACAGAATGACATGAAGCAACATTTGTTCAATGACATGATGTTCAGCTACACAATACCCTGCTCTTCAATGGGCACTTTACTAATGAACCTGTCAAAGTGAAATTTTTCCAGGTTTATTGTTTTGTAATCACCATCCAATATATGTTCCATTATGGCCCGACCCACGCCAATGGAATGCTGAAGGCCGTGGCCACTGAGACCATTGGCAAAGTACATATTTCTTAGATAAGGATGTGGACCAATGACAAGGTTTTGATCAAAGAAGTTGTAATCATAAAAACCTGCCCAGGCTGACTTCAACTGAAAATAAATACAAAAATACAAATTTATGTATATTAGATTTTAAAAATCTATTGTAGTATTGAAGGTAATACAATTTTAAATAGAGTGTGAGGCACAGTTAATACAATATCCTGCACATTAACTTAATGTATTATGTCATACAATAGAATGTATAAATAATAACAATTCAAGAATTAGGAAATTCAACACAAATGAAACACATTCATTTTTCATTTAACACTTTCATTTTCCTGTCATTACAACCTCTCAAAAGGCGAAGGTCATATGCTTAAGTTGGATCCTCATAAAAAAACTTAAGGAAAGTCGAAAAACACTGTTATAGAATGTGTGTGCATGTTTCAGATGCAAACAGGAGTAAAATTGTGGCAGAGAATTTGTTTAATTGCTGAAAAGATTCTGATGTTACCATGTCTGTCTGTCTGTCCCAGTTGAGGTGATAAATAGGGGAGTGAAAGACAAACTGGAGACGAGTGACAGAAAGTAAGTAGTTTAAAGGGAGTTCTATTAGGTTTCAAATGGTCAAGATAGGACTATTTCATTTGTGTTTCTATAGAGATCTCCATTGAAGTTGAAAGCTGTGAATATTGTCAAAAAAAGTTATGTTCATTTTGTTTAAAAATAAGTTTGTTCAAGTTTTATTAATTTCTGCATCAAGAATATAATAGATCTACAATATTTAGTTGGACTAGCTGTCGGAAGTCACAACCCAATGAATGTGTATTAACAAAAAACAATTTTTAATTGATTATGCATGTTTCAATTGATTATGTATGTTTCAATTGATTATGTATGTTTCAATTGATTATGTATGTTTCAATTGATTATGTATGTTTCAATTGATTATGTATGTTTCAATTGATTATGTATGTTTCAATTGATTATGTATGTTTCAATTGATTATGTATGTTTCAATTGATTATGTATGTTAGTTTGCACTCATTATTTGTCACAATGTAATCTGGAAATTTACTACAACAAGACAGCAACAGTCAGACTTAACCTGGACAACTTATAAGTTAACATGATAGGAACTACAAAACGAAAAGAGTTACTAACCTTTGAGTCATTAAAAGCAGGAACTCGATTGGCTACACCTGGCCAGACAACTTTCTCATAGAAATCATAATCCACTTCAAAGTTGGCTATATCAGGTTCTTCTGACTAGAAACAGAAAATAACTTTGGTATGAATTCTGTAAGATGTCAATGTCTTAATGTACCTATGAATGATAGTATAAATATCTGAATAAAAACAGTAAAAGTTTTTTTGGATCACTATATAGCATCATAAAGAGAGAGACAAGCAATATTTTACCTCATTAGTTGGAGAGCTACCACAAAGATAATGGCCACCAAAGCCTTCCCTACGTAGATACACTCCTGATGGATCTATGACAAATGGACAATCCAGCATGGGTCCTTCAGGACAGTGTGTTACATAAACAAATCGTTTCCTGTAAAATCATACAAACATAAATATATAAAAAGAAAGAAAAAGATTACCACAACAAACAAAATGTGATACTGCGACAGAAGAGAAAAAAAGTTTTAATCTTTAGGAAATAAATTACTATACTTTTTAAAATATTTTCTCCTGGACTATTACCTAAGAATGGATTTAGTTTGAACTACTTTGTATGAAAAGAACAACTACGCTGACAAGACTACGACATTTCACCTTGGTTCCACTGGAAGGGGAACTTGTAAGTCATTCTCCCCTATTCCTATTCTGGCCATTTCCGCCACATCTGCGGCCCATGGACCAGCACAGTTTACAACAACAGCAAACTTGATTTCATACTCAACGCCACTTTTAATCCTGACCTGCAGATGAAGAGAAATTATTTATTCTAAAAAAAATTGCAATAAGTTAATTTAGACATTTTCAGTGCTTCTACTCAACAAGAAATACTGTGAAGCTAGATAAGTTATTGAAATGTTAATTTTTTCAAAGTGATTAGTTATTAAAATGTTTTTTTGTTTTTTTTTCAAAGTGATAAGTTAGTGAAATGTTAAGTTTTTTCAAAGTCATAAGGGTTAAGGAATTTTTTTTAAAAGTTGTTTTATCTTCTATTCAAATACTTTCAGTTAATTTTTTGTTTTCTATGACAGTGCTACTCAATAAATCATTTTTTTTGTTTTCTATGACAGTGCTACTCAATAAATAATTTTTTAAAACAATTTTTTAATTTATTTTTTTATTTGATTGACAAAAACAAAATTATAAAAAAGAAATCGCTCGAAGTATTAACAAATCATAAAACAATAACTTACCACGCCAGCTTCAAGAATGTCTGGTTCATTTGTATTACCTTTCTGAGCAAATTCAAAGCCAGTGAGCTCTCCATGTACATACTTAGTGCCCAGACTTAGATTTTTTTGTTTCAGTGCTCGGACCAGCAGCCAGGGGTCAAACCAACCTTCACCTTCAACTCCTGAAAGACAGAAACAAAAGAAGTGTGAATTGAGAATTGATATTTTCTTTTTTAAATAGCAAACATCTTTTAAGATAATAGAAGACATCACAAGAGAGGTTGGAAAGTAGTGATGAATGCCTCCAACACATAGGAAAATATGCAAAGTATCTACTTCTTATTAATGCATTGATTATTAATTTAGTCTTTGCTTCTTTCAACCAATGTGGATATTTTAGGAACACAAAATTACTTAAATTATTGCAGCTAAAATAGTTCTCAGGTTTAAAGGCTGGTGGATAAACTATTTTTTTAGTATTTTTCCCCTTAACAAAGTGTAAATATCTCCACAGTTTGTTAAGCTAATCAATGAACAAAAAATCTGAGACCACTATTATTTTAAAGACAAATACTTACCAAAAGAGCCACACTCTATACCGTCAAGGTTCATCCAGGGATACTTCTCAGCTAGTTGTTTTTTTGAAAGAAGCACAACCTTGGCTCCAAGCTCTCTAGTGAAAGAAAATATTTTTGTCAATTATAGAATGCAATGAAGCACCAAGTGTGGTCACTGTGATGTAAGGAGATAATTTTTATTCAGCCTTTAGGAACGTGTATGTTAAAAACAATCTATATTGGTTAAGAAGATGGACATCCAACTCTCATGGCTTCATTTTGGTGTTCCTGTGAAAACAACTAAAGTGGAAGTAATGAAAACTGGTACCCTGAAATTGACTTTAGTGCTCTGAGAACAAAATGCACCTGTATCAGAGACATGATATGGGAATTTAATGAAGACAACTAGGCCTAACGGTAATAGACACCTAGCTAATTCTCAAAAGTTCCATATTTATGAAATTGACAGTAATATATAGTAATATGAGTAGCACAACAGGAAAGCATAGATCTAGAGCAGACTATATAAAGCTAGATCTAAGTCACTAAAATTCACAGAATTTTAGTGGTTATGCGTGAACTATCTTCACTAAATTTAGCATAAATGTAATTGTCAAATTTCTAGGAAAATTGTAACCACACTTACTGCTGCATCTTGACATTGTTGGCCAATTGTTCTGCATCTCTGGGTGGGGCAAGGAAAAGATAGCCCTGATGATTGAATTGCACATCTGGAAGACTTTCATCTACAAAATTTATAAAAAAAGTTAATGTAAAAAAAACAACTAAGTAATCTTAAGGACGTACAAGTATAGAGAGAAATTTTACATACGAATGACGCTTAGATTCTCTTTAATGTTTCTGAGAAATTCAGAGGTGAACATAGACAGCTGAACATTCTCTGGCACAGAAAACTGGTGACGTATTCCACCACATGACAACATTGAGGATGCTCTTGTGTACTGAAATGAGAAATGTAACAAAGTATTGGCTATTTTAATAAAGGGTTCATTATGGTGAATGAGATTTTATATTTTAACTTAAGCTTTGTTAAAACTGAAAATCACACACATACAAAAGTTTATGCTAGAAAAAACAACAACTTTCTTCTTTTAACCTTCTGCATAGTGTCTGGGATTACAAAAATGACCAGTGTCAAAGCAGGAGCTGGGACTGACAACCTACTAGTTAAGCATATTTATAGGAGCTTAAAAAGATCAAACAATAGATGTTAGAAAAAGCTTTCATATTTTAAATATTACAATTAGGATAGGAAAGCTAAAAACATAATTCATTTTTTGAAAGGCAAGAAAAACATATACCACTGGATCTCGTTCCACAACCGTAACAGTGTGACCCTTAGCACTGCGCTGCTTCAACCAGTAGGCTACAGCAGATCCCACAACACCTCCTCCAATTATTAAAACATCTGTTTCTCTTGGTACCTCTGTGCCTAGAGGTTTCAGTGTGGACACCCCTTCAAACTCCTCTTTAAAAATCTTCCAGGGAGATCTGTATTCGCCTGTTCAAATATTTTGAAATTTCATATAACTTACAATTTAAAAACAACAACAAAAACACAGAGATAACTGTACAAAATGAATTTTTACAAATAACACAGGAGGATCTAGAGGCTGATTAATATATTCCTACTCCAGATTTTCTATGATCTATGCACAAATCAAATCAAAACACTATACGAACTTAGTCTTCTTATCTTTTCTTATAAAAATACAGACATTACTTCAAAAAAGAAGATGATTATATCCAAAGCATATCCCTAGGTCAGTCTAGTTATGCAAGCCTGCCAATTTATTGGTTTTCCTGGCTGACTTAGGCAACCCACTCCATGCTCTAATAGCAGAAGGGAAGAAGGAGTATTTGTACAAAATTGTCCGTAGCATATGGAACAAGGAATATGCCTTTAGTCTAGAAAATAACCTTTACAGTGAAGCTTATAAATGAATATCTCAACGCTAAAATTTGTATCAGAAAGCCTGGTTGTTTTTTTTTAAAGATGGGTGTCTTAGAGAGTAGTATATAATGTTCAAAGAGAAATGGGGATGAATAATAAAAAAACCAAAACATTAAAGCTGTAAGAAGTGCCTAACCTATATATTATATATATTTGTACTGCGAAAATTTCCACTCAAAGAAAGTTTTCCAGATTACTAGTAATTTTCCTTATTTCTAAAAAGAGTTTAATTATTTTGCATCTTTTTGTTTTCTTTGTGAAAATCTCAAGACAATAAAATTAACACTTGATAGATGGTAATAAACAAAAGAAGATGAAAAACAAAGTAGTGAAATCAAGTAAAACTCTCAAATGAGATTCTTATGGCTTTTAGGCTTACCATTGGTCCACAAGGAGTATGAACTTTGTTCTCACAGTTCATCAGTTTCACATAAAAAGTGACTGCAGTCACAAGGACTAAATCTCAGAACATTCAGTTTACCATCCAAGCATTCTACCAGCCCTGTTCCATGCAACTTAAAATTTCAAGGACAAAGTAATTACCAGCTCTAGGAATTCTTTTCTCATCATTGGGCACTTCTTTGTCATCATTGTTTCCATCTGAAGAGTCTCTACTTAGTGACCTGCTTATGCAGAAACTACTTGATTGTGTTTCAACTATTTTCTCATTTAATATCCGTATAATGCCAGTGGGTAGCTTAGCAAAAATTCCTGATCTGGTTGTAATAAAGCTGTGCATTTTCACTGCAATCTGAGAATAAAAATAGAATACAGTTAAGTGGTCAATGTGATTATACAAGTGATAGACTTTATTAGTTGGCAACTGGTCATGGAATTTCCCTGTAGATAGCCAAGAAATTACTAAAGTCTTGGACTATGGGGCCAATGTAATCTTTGTTCTTATTTAGGTTTAGATCCTCCCACACTGTTCTGTGCATTGGGTGGAAAGCTGTCTCCACAAATATCTGTCATTGGTATAGGGGCTTTGTAAAGCTTCTAGTATGGAATGTGAATCAGTAATTATAAAATCTGTCACCATCAAGTGATCCTCACAGAATTTAGAGGATGGTTTTTTAGAGAACCACTAATGTCAATGCTCTGCAACTATGCTGGAGATGTTATATTATAAATGGACCATTAATTTGACTGAGTCAGAGTGAGAGAAACTCATTATAGTCTCGATCTGTAGCCAGCTATTCCAAAGTCTACTGATGCAAACCCAACTTTAGTGGTTTACTAATATCATTAGGTTTTACTAATTTCAAGGCAATAACTGGGGCTGTGGGTTGCCATCAAGGGAGAAGACTGGAAGCATTTGAGTTTAGATCTTTTGCCTGTTTGTAGAGAATATATAATGATAGATCAGTTTTATCTCCAAGTATATTGGCATGGTTATTAATTTTATTAAATGACTCAATAACAATTCACACAATATTGTTAATATATCTTCTGCATCTTCATCCACCTACTAACTTAATTATATTTCTAGAATCTAAACAGATTACTGAGTCTTTATAACAAGACTCTCTATAATTTAGATTCTATATAGATGTACTAAATCAATTTCCAATTTTATAATTATTATGTACTAGTCACTACACTATAGTCTCTCTATCTATAATAGATAACTTGAATACACAGGTATGCCAAGGTATGATCACTCATGGGCATAGCCTGGATTTTTTCCAAGTATTTTTTTGGGAGGGGTGGGGGTGAGGTCCTTTCCGCCCACCCCCACCATATTATATTGTGTGTGTACATAATTAATCTATACAATCTGACTCTTCATTCTTTTGGAAGACACTTATTGTACCCTAGAATAGGTTCTTCATGGAGTTAGTGGAAAGCCAACCCCAACGCAAAGCACTATTTCAGGTAATTAAAACAAAAAAAAGCATATTCTGAGGTATCTACAGTGCATTATTCTGCTATTGCAAAATTTTAGTTCAAAATTTAAATCTGCAATTCACTGTACTTTTTTAATGGAGCCCAGCGACTGGTAGAAATTTGTAACCCCTCTTGGCTACGCTCATGGAGACTGTCATTTGTCTTTATTTTTGTTTTATAGAAGAGGGGGGTTTTAACCTCAAAACCCCCTGGAAGGGGATTTAAACTAAAAAAAAAACCTTGGTGCGCTGGGGCAAGTGATGGTTTAACATTAAAATCTTACCTAAAATAAACAAAAATCAAAGCAAAAAACAGTCATAACATTCCACCTCCACTGCTGCAAAAAAAAAAGGGGGGGGGGATTTCTACTCTAGTCTAACAACTCTGACATAAGTCGACTAAGTCACAAGTACTAAGACTAAGTAGATCTTTAGTAAGACAGAGTCTAAGTGACTAAGTCCTAGTCCTAGATCTAAGTGACCTAGACCTAAGTAGACGAGGTTTATAAGTTTGTGTATAAACCTTTCTGAAGATTCACTAGCCTATAAAATATAATTAATCTTATCAACCATGTGTACATCACATTCACAGACCTACCTATTTGTAATATATCTAGATCTATAATTATAATATATAGATATACAGGCCTGTGATCTGGATTCTAGATATATAGGTCTGCCATTTAGAATATTATATACATGCAGATTCTAGATTTAGTTTTACAACACTTTTAAAATTTAAGAGTTTGTCATAATTTTAAGAATATAAAAAAATAGATGTAGCCACTGAAAATAGAATCTCTACTGCATTCCTCATTAATACTCGGACTCGAAGACAAGTCTTTTTATATTCTACATCTAAATGCAAGCTGGCACTTCTTCTGGCTTTGCATTTCTGCCTTTTCTCTGCCACTTTCTTGTTTCTACTTTCAATTTCTACTTATAGATCTAAATAAGTTTATCAACATGTCCGTTGATATTAGACTTGCTAAATCTCGTGTTGTTGGTCTTGATGTTTATCATGGAGACGATCCTGGTAATATTGTTACTCCCGGAGACGTAATAACTGCTGATACTGGATTTATGAGGTATAATTATAATAATCTATTTAGTCTTAACTATTACTGGCGTATTAAACTAGCTGACCGTCTCCGTGTATTCCACCACCATTCACCATCATGATCATGATCATGTCAATCATGATGATGTCATTGTCATGATGATGATCATGGCACCAGTGAGGCAGTGACCAGTGGCTGGCAGTGGCACCACATTAATTATGATTAATTAATCATTAATTAGTCACTTTGTTAGTGTCATTAGTCTAGACTCTAGACTATAGTATATGATGCCTAGATTAGATAAATCTATAGATCTATTATAATCTATATTCATTATATTGTATGTGTAGACTACTCTACTCTAAGTTGACAGTCTAAGATTTTCGTAGTTCGACTAAAGTTAAAGACTTTAAGTTGCCTTAAGTCGCCTTAAGAGTTCTAGATCTAGAGTAGAGTTAAAGACTACTAGAGTAGAGTCTAGTACTTGAAAAGTTCTAATCACTTAGACTTTAGACTTAGCTACGTCTTGACTAGATATAGTCTTATAGAATCTAGATCTAGATCAATATTCAATATATATATTATTATTAAATACTAAACTAGATCTAGCAGAGTACACAGTTAAAATTTGATCCCAAATCTTTTCGTCCCTAATCACTACTTCCATGAATTTTAGAATGTATAAGCAGTATTTTTCTTCATTTTACTAACACTTACAGTTACATTTATCAATTAATCAATCTATATGGCGTGTGGTTATCATCGATGACCTTATGCAAGCTAGATCTATATATCTTGATTATAAATTAAATACTATATCAAATCTATTCAACATTGATGAGTGATGGTGGCTGCATGGTTGTGTAGTATCCCCTTTGGACTGGCACTTCGTTGGTCCCAGGTTTGATCCCTGTCTATTGCCACCCCACACCATCCTTAGAGTTTTTTAAGGTTTTGAAGGAACATCCAAACATGTAAACAAACTTGTAGCATGTTCAAGGCCTGTTATCTTTAGACTGTTTTTGTAATCATAATCTCAATATTGGTCCATGATTTCAAAGCATGCTTTTTCAGTTGGACTTTTGGACATGGCCCTGGATTTAATATTTGTGTTTCCTGAAAGAAAATTTGAAACTACAACAAAACAATATAATCTGGGAAAACCACCAACTAATTATAATTGATTTTAATTTGAGCAGCTAAATACATTTATAAATAACATCTCTGAGTAGAAACATTTATAACTTACATTAATTCTCTAAATGTCTTTACATTTTCTTGATACTTCAGGGGCCATGGAACTTACATGTCAGAAGATTGTCTTCATTCTTCTGTGGCTGGAATGGTTGAACGAGTCAATAAACTTGTATCAGTTCGTCCACTTAAAACAAGGTGGTTACATTTTACTTAATAATACTTCACTATTTAAAAAATTAAAGGAAATTCATATGTAAACAATGTCAATAAAAGTTATTTAAAAATAAAATAAAATTTGCTTTTTTAGAATTAACACTAATTTATGGAGTGCATTTTTTATAGCCAGAATAACATCTATTATATTTTATCTTTGTTAGCAGTGGCAAAGCAACCATGGCATGAATGGGTTCAATGTTCCTTTTTCAATGACCAATAGGTGCCCACATGGGTCCTTGAAAAGAAAACAAAAATGTTTCTGATTTTAAATCATTACTTTTGTTGAATTTCTACATAATTTTACATTGTGAATTTGTTGACATAAATGACTGTACCTCTATTGTAATGCAGTTTTGTAAATGCACTGATAAATATTGGACGATTTTGTTTTAAGAATGTAACATGTACAAGGAAATAGATTAATATGATGATTTTCTTTCAGATACAATGGAGAAATAGGAGATGTGGTTATTGGGCGAATCATAGAAGTCTCTCAAAAGAAATGGAGAGTAGAGACTCATTCTAGAATGGACTCAATCTTGATGTTGTCCTCTGTTAATTTGCCTGGTGGTGAACTGGTAAGTTTGATTCTAGTCAGTTTTGTAATATTGGTACATTGGTAGTTGATATCTATGTTTTTTAGGATTGCCCAGACCATAGGACTGTTCATAAAACTCACTATTGAGGAATGACTAAAATCTAGTTTCCTACAAAGTTGAGACTGCTGCACTCTGCCACTCCTCTCATGACCATATGTCTCCAAATCTTTGACTTAAAAAGTAGATTTGAAATGTCTAAGCCATTGATTCTAGATCTACTTTAGGAAATGACCAGGTATCACCCATTTACACTTGCAATTCAAAGAGCAAGCATACCACAAGATATAGAATATAGAATATAAATATAAATAAATAAATATGTAAAGAAGAAGCTTATTAATCATCTATAGATAGTTGAAATTATATATATATAAATATATATATATTATTTATATTTTGTTTAAGTTTTCACCGGTCTGAATGAATTATAGCATTTATAGAAGTCATTTAAAGTTGTACTGAGTCCTAACATGTTTTTCTTGTTTCTAGTCTTGGAAAATAAAACATATTAATATGATACTATATGGAGCTAGTTTGAGTAGTATATTGTGATTCATTATAATTCAAGTATAAAGTATTGTATCCATATGTGATTTACGATTTTATGGTCTTGCTGTGCTGAAAAGTATTTTTTCTTTATTTTTTTTTTCTTTTTGGAAAAAGTTTTTATCTGTGCAATGGATGTGTTATTAAATGTTTGAGACTTAGAGCAGCGGTTCTCAACCTTTTGAGATTCAAGGACCACTTAAAAATGTGTGTCTCAGCCACGGACCACTACTAAAAATTTTGCTACTGGCGCACTAGAAATTTATAGTTTTATAAAAAAAAATATAAAGTTGATATTTAAAATCATTTATTATATATTTTAATAAATGTTTCAACCTTTTCATCCTTTTGTAATGAACAAATATCAGTCTTACTGCTAACAATAGTTCGGATTAGAAACAATGCTACATTTAATTTTAGTGCGAGCCTTGAGCTTGCAAATTTGAGCACAGCTTGTCCAAATGAGGTGTAATGCTTGAAAGACTCAGTCGGAGTTCATCTTCAACTTCAAGCCGTGAACGATATTTTGTTTTAATTGTAACCAGTGCAGAAAATCCACATTCACGAAGATATGATGTTGCAAAAGGTAAAATTATTTTGAAAGCTTTCTGAGACAGTTCTGGATACTCATGCGAAGCTTGTGTCCAAAACTTCATCAAGCTCACTCTCGGATGCATCATCTTCAACGTAGTATCACTGGTCAGTTCAATGAATTGGTTTAATTCCGATGGTGGTAAATTTAATGAATCAATGTGTGCAAGAAACAGACTGGAAACCCACGAAAAACTCTCAACGTTCAAATCACCAAAGTAGAAGTTAAATTGATCCAGCAATGATTGAACATGTTCAGAAATCAATTTTACCAACTCGGGCTTGTTGATTTCAGCATTTTCTGGTTTCTCGGTGAATTCATGCAATTGATCAAACATTTCAAAGTTACCCTGAAATAATCTTGTCTACCACAGAGCAAGTTTTTTCGTAAAAGCAGACACTTTATCACTGAGGGTAATTAAGTTTGTGTGCTTCCCTTGCAGAGATGAATTGAGTTTATTCAGCTGTTCAAAAATGTCGGCCAAGTAAGCCAGAACAGCAACCCATGAATTTTCATTCAAATGAACAACAAGCTGTGAATTTTTACTAACTAGAAACTCTCGCACAGCATCACGTAATTCAAACAGTCTGTTAAACACTTTTCCCCTTGTTAACCAGCGAACTTCAGTGTGCATCAGTAACTGCTCATGATCAAAATCCATATTCGAACATAATGAAGCAAAGAGACGAGAATTCAATGGATGAGCCTTGATGAAATTAACCATTTTTATGGCCTGATCAAAATAGATTTCAAGTCCGCGTTCATTCTTTTACTCGCAAGTTTTTCCCGATGAATCATACAGTGCGTAAATGTGGCAGTTGGCACATTAGAACCCACACGTTCCCACAAGCCTGTTCGTTTTCCAGTCATTGCTGCAGCACCATCCGTGCACACTCCGATACACCAGGACCATTCGATGCCATTGGCTGCCATAAAATTATCAAGGATAGCAAAAAGTTCTGCACTTGTTGTGTGACCTGGACAAGCTTTACAAAACAAAAAATCTTCTTCAACTTCATCCATCCAGATATATCTGACATAAGCCATTAATTGTGCCTGGCCGGAAACATCCGTTGATTCGTCCAATTGAATAGCAAATTGTTTAGAATCTTGCAGCCTTGAAATCAACTGTTCTTCAACGTCAGCTGCCGCCAAAGCTATACGTCGTTGAATTGTGTCGTTTGAAAGTGGAATTGTTTTCAGTTTACTTGCCAAGGCATCACCAAACATCTCTCGACACATATCTATAGCAGCAGGCATTATCAGAGTTTCTGCAATTGTGTGAGGCTTTTTGGCCTGTGCAACTCGGATAGCCACTAAAAATGATGCTCTTAAAGCCTTCTCATTGACTTTAGTTGCAAGTGAATGTTTCTTGCGCATAAAATATTCCAATGGTTTCTCTGAGCAGTCAGTATGATTCGTTTTAAGATGTCTTCGGAGTTTCGCAGGTTTCATCGCTTCATTTGCAAGAATTTGTGAACATATTACACACTGTGGTCTGGGTTGATTATTTACTAAGACGCATATAAACCCAAAGTGCAAATACTTTTCATCATACCGTCGTATGGGAGTTCGTCTTTTTTTCTCCGGAACTGCATTTGATTCACACTCAGGTTGTGAAGATGAGTCAGAGAAATCATCATTGTTGTCCTTATGTTCGGTTGCTTTCTTTATTAAAAATTTATTCATGTGTTCAATCAATTTAATTATTTTGATTAGTTTTCAAATAAAAAAGCGTATTTTTTAATGTCAATATAAACGGGAAGACGCCAGGGCCAATCTGATTCCCGGTGTAACTAAAACTTAGAGTAAACATAAAATCGAAACGCACTTTTGCGCTATCGCCATCTAGCGATTTAAAATCAATAATTTTAAAATTGACTTCATATATTCTTTTTCATGTCTTTAATTCTATTAATTTTCATATTTTTTATTTTTTAAAAAGCAAGCAATTCGGGTTTTGCTCGCGGACCACCAGGCAAATGTCCGCGGACCACTAGTGAAGTTTCTTTATTTTATCTGTTCAGATCTATAAAATAAAATATGTCAACACTATACAGTGAAACTCTTTGAATAGCAAACTTTGGAGAAGATGAGATTGTGCTCATCTTTAATCACAAAGTAGAAGCTTCAAAGAGTCTTGGTGATTGGTTGTTGTTATGCTGACCACATAATAGCTTTGTTTACTGCTGGTCATAATAGCTGGCAAAATTGATTTCACTTGCCTCGTGGAAGTCATCTCACTTTATATACATATATTGACATATATATATTTTTAGAAAGTGGTTACTAAACCTAACTAATTAATATTCTCTTTGTCTGTGATGTTTAGCGCCGTCGCTCAGAAGAAGATGAAAAAATGATGAGAAACTATTTGAAAGAAGGAGATCTGATTAGTGTAAGTAGACATGTGACAAATGTAATACTTTATGTAATACTTCTTGACATTGACAGTATTGCTATTAGTGGTAGAATGCAATGCTCAAAAATGGGCTGTTTTGGCTGAGGGTAGATCATGTTTTTAGTGTAGACCTACATTTGTTTAAAACTAAGATTAGATGAGACCACTACTTATCCTGTGTCCACATTTTGTGTGAAAATGTAAAGATGGTTACTTGATAGGTTGTTTATGAAACATGCTGCACAAACTTCTTAAGTAATTGATTGATTAAGTTTGATTGACTATTGATTTTCAATTACATTTATATATGTAAATAAATAAGTCTAATAAGAGAGATCATATTATATACCTCATTATTATTTATTGAAAGTTTCTAATGACTAAATAGTTATACAGGTTTACAAGTTTCTATTAGTTTTGACACTGTTAATAAAGTCCTCTTTACAATGTTGAGACTGCTGCACTCCTCTAATGGCCATATTATTTTATGTCTGCAAATTGTAAAATACAGAACTTGAAGTCTTAGTCATTGGGCTAAGCTAAAAATGTCTATATTATCCAGATTTTTGGTCATGCTTCTTCTTTTTGTGGGGAAATCTAGTTTTTTGTCCACCTTCTTTTCTTTTGTCTTTCTCATTTTCTTCCTGGAACTTTACTCTGTAGGATTATTTTTGAAGTCATTCAATATTGTCATTTGACATTTTAGTATGTTTTGAAAACGTGTCATTGCAACATACATGACTATTTAAAGATGTTTTAATTTGTATTCAGTTCATTTGAGCAAATTATAATCAAGTCTTTATAGATTTCTTCTTGTTTCCCAGGCAGAAGTTCAGAATGTCATGTCTGATGGATGCCTATCTCTACACACTCGCAGTTTGAAATATGGAAAAGTATGTTTTGAGTATTTGTATGAGAGCTTAGACCTATTTGTTTTGTCAGGCTCAGAGATCTATTGATCTAATCATGCAAGCTTAGACCTAATGAAAGTTCAAAGAAAATAAAAACTCCAACAAAACTCTTAAATAGTTTGGAACATAATGTCAGAAAATAAATGTCATATATGAGAAACAATGCACTTAACATCTGGATTAAATAGTTTCTTACTTAACCTATTTTTCATTAGTATTAAAAGTATTTTAATTGTCTTGTTTTACATATTTCCTGACATGATCACATCTACAGTTAGGTCAAGGCACGTTGGTCAAAGTCTCACCTTCACTTGTCCTGCGGCGAAAAACACATTTCCACAATTTACCTGTTGGAGCATCCATCATTCTGGGCAACAACGGCTACATTTGGATTTGTCCAACTGAACATGTAGAAGCAGGGGAGACAGGAGGCTATGAAACAAATTTACAAGTGAGTTATTTGGTCTGTGAAAGAAAGCTTGCAAATAGACTTCTTTTATCTATTTAGTGTTAGAACAATGACTTTACAGGCACCCATGTTTTTCAATTTCTTAAACTATGTTAATTATGTTATTATAAAAAACTTTTAAATGAGTAGAGATTTAAGTAAAGTTAATGTAAAATGCGACTACCAGTGGCGGGTTTCATGCTCACCTGCAAATGTTGCTACCTATTTTTTTTTTCTAACAGTGCCTTAAGTTTATTATACATTAGCACACCTACTCTCTGTTCCTAGTACATGTACTGTGGAAAATGGTGGCCATGTGTCACCATCTTATTATTAAAGCCATCAGTCATCTTTGAGTCCATATGAAATGAGAAATGTGCTCATCTTTGATCATGAAGAAGTAGCTCTCTCTCTATATATATATTAAAGCCGTGTGAACGTATTAGTAGTCTACTTTTTCTTCTTCTTCATCATTCTCATTGTTATGTTGGAGTGTTCATATGACTAGACCAATACATGAGATGAACTGCGCATTGGTTTCCAAATCAGGGAGCTCTCCATATAGTTTTCTTTCTATTGGGGTGATTTGGGGCCAATGTCTTATACGGGCCTCTTGGTAAAGAGAGCAGTTTTGGAGGACGTGGTCGGCATTTTCTGGTGATACTTCACATGGGCAGATTTCACTGGTTCCAATTTTGAGCTTTGAGTACGCTACTGTACAGTGCTTATTATTTCTATCTTTGCAAAATTAATCTGTTTTCATTAGGAGTATTTCTTAATGCCATGGGTGTCTTTGAAATAGTCTGTAATTGTTAGCAATGACTGAAATACAAATATCTTACACTCTTAAATCTCTTTCTCTCTCCTAATCGACGATACCATCGTTGATTTTGACCTCATTAAATTAAATTGATGTTTAATTTTTTGAAACTTGACTTTGAACTATATAAAAATTCTATACCAAATACATTTTCTGATAACAAACAACAAAGCTATTGAAGCCCAATCATAACAAGGTAGTGAAATAGTAATGAGCAAAATGAAGAATTCCTTCCAAAACATGGAAAAATAATTACAGAGAGAAATAGTTAATTTACTTGCAGTTTTTTACAGCATACTATTATTTAAGTATTACTTCATTTAAACCAATATGCAACAAACTATATCAAATTAGCTATTCAATCAAAATGTGTTTTTAATGATTTATTTAAAAAGTATTTTAACAATTTCAATTTTATTTCTCTTTATTAAGAATCATCTCCATGTATTTTTTAAAAAATATATAAATAATCATTTGATCCAAAAACTGAATAATTTTTATTTGTAAATGAAACAAGTCACGACACTCACAAATAGGTTAAATGTTTTGTTTTCCTATCTTTCTACAGCCAGTGTCCAGGTCAGAAAGAGAAGCCATAGCCAGGCTGAGAAACTGTGTCTTAGCTTTAGCTGATCAGAATGTTCTTTTGTTTGATACTAGCATCTTGTACACATTTGAAGCCTCACAGAAATATGCAGTAAGTGGTCTGACATTAATTTCACCTTTGAACTAAAAGCCCTGTCTTGTTTGTTGCTTGAATCTCTCAATCATTGACTAGAGTAAGAAAGTGTCTCTTGTATATTAGTTGGTTCATAAGTCTTATCTTTCATTAATTCAACTGGTAAAAAACTTGTATCTATATAAGTATGCCTTTTAAACATTGTGATCTATAGGGCAGATAATATAAAGGTCATCTGTTTCTGTGGCCCACAGTTAATGAGTCTGTCAGCACAACCACCTTTACTTTTCCCATCTAGTGTCAGCTACCCATTAGAGCTGGGTAGACTCAGAGGCACCCTAAAAATACAGAAAGTAAAAATCCCAATTTACTTTACCACTCAGCCACTGCACCTCCATCTATATACTTTTACCTAATTTATTTGGTCACTTGGTATTAAAAAAAAACAACTTTTACAGTTGAAACAAATAATGCATGGGTCTAAGAGATTTCAAAATAAGTGTTTTACAGAACAGTAATGGATTGTGCTCACAAAATTATGTTGCTCTGTACAAGTTTTGTTTTTATCTATTTTTCAACAAGTTCAAGTCAAACATTTATTTTTACAAATCACTGAAATGTTGCTTTTGTGTTGTTTTTTTTCCACATCACTATTTTCTGATTGGGATTTTTCAAACTATATTCTTGTTTGTTTTGAAGGTGAAGGACATATTGAAACCTGAAGTGATTCTGGAAGTTGTGGATCTTGTTCAACAAAGACTTGAGCTAGAAGGAAGCTGAGATGTTGAAACTTAGGGTCATGTTTTTCACTTGTTTATAGGTCATGGACAGTAAAAAAGAACACACAAAAAAATAAAAGCAACATTTGCCTTTACTTCATTCTACATGTTTAGTTTATATTTTGTAGAGTGGTTACCGTGTTGGCTTGAGAAGGCTTGAGCCATGAGTTTGAATTCAGGTTGTTCCCCCTTTTTAAAAAATGCTTTTTTATTTTAGTCTAGATTTATTACAAATTTAATTACATGACTAATCCAAACTAATTGATACTAGTATTTGTTTTTCTTGTTTTTATAACACTAACTTTTATTGTTGAATTCATTTTATTGTTACATCCACTGGATCCACTCATGGGCACTTCTAAGCGTAAAGATTTATCATTGCCCAGTACTCTTAATGAGGCAGCGATGGAAATCTTTGGCAGTCCAGTCTCAGTTTTAAATTGAAGTATAGATGAAGTGAAACATGTTTAATACTTTTGCACATGACTTGCATCAAAAGAAAGGATTATAAGATGTGGCAACTATGTGGCCATGTCATGCTATTCGCTGTAATTATGAAGTATACAAATCTAAAACTGCACAGACAGTAAATACTGTTCAAACCCTGGTATGGATTGACACTGTGAATATTAATAATAATAATACTGAGCTCTAGTGAAACTGCTTCAGGAGGTTTATTTCAAATTGATTTCAGCACAACAATAAACTTGTCATCAAACAGCACAACACATAAACTGGCAAAATTTTTTGTCAGGATCTCAGATGAAATGTACATAGTGATCATATAATAAAAATATGTCTTATGATATTAATAAAGTCATGAGAGAAAACAACTGCCAACATTATTATTCAGTAAAAACAAAGTACAACAGCTATTGGGGAAAGTTGTACAGATGGCACAGTAAAAGTAATTTACTCATAGTATCACAATTACTACAATGAAATCAAATGAAATAAAGGCATTTTAAAAAAAAAAAGGAATTTAGTTGGCCAGAGACTGTCAAGTTTTGATTGAGTTATATTGTCTTCAAACTTAATTTTTTATACTCAAAGAAAGATGAAATTATTTACATACTAAATAAATAAACATCATCCAAAACAAAAACAACTATCATAGCCAGGGACACACAATTGAGTCTCACAAACACATCACATAAATATAACAACAGAGGAAAGCACAAGATTGAATCAAGAAAGAACAAGACTCTACAATTCTTTTGAAACCAAGAAATCAGAATGTTACATTAAAAAACACTAAAAAATTGTATTGACATCTAGATTAGATGAGACAAAATTTACTGACATCCTGAGATGAAGACATTTCTACTTTTTTTTTGTATATGTGTTACTAGTTAAGCAATTAGAGTATTTTTTATGTTACAAATCTGTATACTCAAAGCTTAAGTTTGACAGAATAACAGTAGGAATGCACTATCAATCAATAAGTAAAAAATCAAAAGCTCTTTAAGTGCTGCTGTATGCATTTGTCCACACTAAAGGCACAGTACAAACTGACCAATGAAAGGCACAGATTTTGCCATGAACAAGTGCGGTACATAGTGTTTTTTAAGGATTGGTTAGTAAGTTCTTCTCTCCTCTGAAACTACAAAAAGGCACACAGATGTATTGCTCCATATCTCACTACCATGGAGAAGAGTGAGGAAAACATCACAGGAGAGGTTCACTTGGGGGGGGGGGGGTTAGCAGAAAAGAGAACATTCCATGTGTAGGTAGAAAATCTAATGACCTCAATGGCACTCGTTTTAATTTCTCCTGTACAAGTAATAATGAAATCAAGACAATGCAAGCAGTTCAGTTTTGAAGACTATCACAGATGAATGAAAGAGCAGTAAGCAAAACAAAGGGACTTAAATTCACAGAGAATTCATCTAGTTTAAATATAGGATATTTAGTTTGAAATAAAACATCAGAGTTCTAAGTTTTATTTAAAAAAAAAAAAGAATCAGGGGTTTTAGAGTTGAATAAAATAATATGATTTGTGATGAAAGACAATGGAGAAAGATTTTGATGAACATAGAACTGAGCAAACATCAAATTAATTTACAGGAAACATTTTTGTTAAATGTAATAGACACCAAATATATTTACAGTTTGTGGCACATTACAGGAATAAATGCATGAGAATGATCACATCAGAGAAATAGAATTATACAATAACTTAGACAAGAACAAAGCACTAGTACAAAAGTCATGTCAGTAAAATGTATCTAGTGTTTTGTTGTATGAGAAGGTGGTTAAAAATTGTCATTATACATTTTCTTTCCATTGGTATTAGGTAAATAGAAACTTGATTATAATTTTAGAATAACAGAACTTAATACAAAGTGTATGAGAAAATAGCACATCTACATACACATTTCATAAACAATAATAATAAAAAAGAATAGCTTAAAAGTAGCATTCTGCTTGATAACACCGGGCTGAGTCATAAAAGCTACAAAATTATTTGCAGTGAGAAATAAAATAGGCTTTAACAAGTACACATATGTGAAGAACATAAAAAATTAATTGTACAACAAACTTTGCCATGAAAAAAGATAAATAAGTTCACATCATATCTTACAGTGAATGAAATACCCCAAACAAAAAACGAGTCAACTAAAAAACAAAAATATACATGTGGTTAACACTGATTTAAGAGGCTGAGTGGTAAAGCATTTTTAATTTCCAGATCTTTGTGCGTCTCTGAGTCCACCCAGCTCTAATGGCTACCTGACATTAGTTGTGGAAACATAGAGGCGGTTGGTCGTTGCGCTGGCCACATAATGCCTTAGTTAACCGTGGGCAACAGAAGCAGATGACCTTTACATCATCTGCCCTATAGACCACAAGGTCTAAAAGGGGAACTTCCTTTTACTAACACTAATTTACTTGTAGCCCTTTGTGTACCAAAACTTGTTTTTTTTAAGGCTAATACTTAACTGCCAACTGTGCTTGTTTTTTTTTAGTGAGAACTAGTTCAAATTAAAAAATGAAACTTAAATAGAAACTAAGATAAATTGATTTGGATCTGCTTGGGCTTCAAAATATATTTCACTTTTTGTTTTCCATATCACAGTCTGGTATTTATTCACAGAGCTAACACCAAATCTATGTCAACAATTCTCTACACTCTTGTGTGTTAGTCATTGAGTAAAAAGGGGATGTAAATCATTTTGCTGGTCAGTAATTGGGCTGAGGCTTCTTGCAAGTAGGGCAGTTGGCTCAAGACATCTCCTAGCCTGTTAGCCTCTGAGGGAAACTTCTCCAGGATGTACTGTTGTAAGGCTTGCTTATAGGAGGCAGAGATGTGCTGTAACTTTGTCTCTTTTTTGATACTCTCTGTTGCAAAGAAAAAGAAACATTTTTAAAATAGAAAAATACTTCTGAAAGTTTTCTTGGAAACTTGAGAAAGTCTTAATTATTGAAAACCTTTGTTTTTTAAAGCCTGATATGGTTGTCACAATGAAGATAGTATGTTTCCTTCACATCAGTGAAAAAGTGAACTTTTAGCAGAGTTGGAAAGAATTAGTACACACCATTGAAAACAAAAATAATTAAAGCTAGAACAGATCTCTTACTAATTCAAATAAATAAATGTAATAGGATCTAACAGTTGATCTCTGGAACAGTGTTTAAAAAGCCTAAACTCTGATGCAACTACATCAAACGATCGCCAACAGAATTAGATGAAATAGGTGAAGAAGAGAAATGCTAAAAAGAAATGAGCAAGGCATTGCTTTTCATCAGGCAAAAAGAGAGAACTGGTCATCAGAACATTGTACAACCACAACTATTAGATATAATACTGGACAGATGACCAATTCGGTTAATTTTCTTCTAATAAAAAGGGCTAACTTTTGAGCTTTTAAATGAATGTTAACCCTTTATTTGCAAACTTCTGACTGAAACTTTTCACTGACAAAACTTATTTTGAAGGTATATTCATATTTTAAAGGAACTCTTTAATTTAAGACAAATATAACTAACAGTATGCCTGAACATTTTTTAGGGCGCCATGAGCATAGCTTTCATTACCTACCTATTCCTTAAGAAATGACTTAAAGCATGTACATTATTTAGCAAAAAAAACAACAACAAATGACTCAAACTCACCATGGTTGAGTAACAAAATGACCTTCAAACACATCAGTTCCTTTTTGGTGATGCCCAGCTCCCAAAAGTAGGTCATAATGGCCGTCACCTTCTCCATAATCTCCCCTATGTCAGACTGCAGCTGGTCTAGAGTAAAGAACTTATTGAAGCTCTTGTCCAGGTAGCCCTGCATGCGCAGCATGTTCTTGTGGTACAGCTCTGAGAAGGTGGGCCTGTAGTCAGACTTCTTAAGGTGCTTGCCCACAGGGCCAGCAGATACCATGATCAGCAGAAGAAGCTCATGCCATTTAGACATAAGGATTTTAGTTTGAAGCTCTTTGGGGATATCTCTGTGAAAATAAAATGATATATCTTAAAAATGAACACAGCATAGAATGATTATGAAAAAATTTATAGCACAATCAATCTAATAATCAAAGACCCCACATCTTTAACTTTACAAATAAAGACTTTTTTAAATTTCTTTTTTCAAGATCTCAAGGCTTGGAAATCAAAGAAGAGTTGATATATTTAAAACAAACAATGAAGCAGGCGTCAGTTGCTAATTAAAACACACAAGCAAGGCTTCTGATTATCTATAAAGTATGATTTGAAAAATGAAAATGTGTTTATGAACCCTACAGTGCTTTACTCTGTTTTGCTTGTGAACACTGTATATATATAGATATCTCCAATGTCAGGGGAAGTGAAGGAAACTAGTAAGTAAGCAATCTTATTGCAATAGCTTGTCAAACATGGTTTTAACAACTACTCTTGGTCCTAATTGTAAAAGGCTTACTAAAAAATTAAAATTAATTCTGATTAATAATTAAATCCTAATTGAAAAAAAGACAAAACCTCTTACCTATAAAATGGTAGTTGTTTCATCCACTGGATAAACCTCATGACAATCTTGCCTCCAACCTGGCACAAGGCCTGAGCCACAATTTCTTCTGTGCCAGTGAATTGTGAAATCTTGTAGTCATTAGCAATACTTAAAAGACTCTCATTTTTAGCCAGGTCTGATATTAGGGAAGATACTGGCCTATTAAAGAAAGACAGTCCACCAGATGTGGCTGTGGCAGATGCTTGATGAGTTGGAGGGTGCAAGCTGGATATACTTCTACAATTTTCATTTTGTAATGGACTCGCTGGATATTTAAAGTGGTGAGAGCTGTTTAGTGAAAGATGGTTGGTATGTGCTTTTGTTTGACAGTCGTTGGGAGGACTAGTAGAGGGTGATGGGGGGAGAATATTAATCTCACGAACACAAGATTTCTGAAGGTTAATAACTTTACTCTGCCGATAGTCGTCGATGCGTTCAACTTCTTGTTTGACCCCAGGGAGGTTATTCATGTCAATGTAAACATGATGATTCTTAGAGTTTTTAAGTTGATTAGAGTTACTGTCTTGAACATTTTTCTGGATTGTTCTATCTGATTGAACATCAGGGCTACATGTATTATGTTTTGCCCCATGAAAACTGGAAGATGTATATTCACTAGTAGACTGATTTGGGGACACTCTGTGTTTGTGGTTGTAGTAAGATGAGGTCAACTGGTGACCACTAAAGGAAGTCAATGCTTGTTCTTGACAAGTTTCAACCCCACAACGGTGTGCATTAGGAGATGACTGTTCATTATCGTAATTATGTGATTTCATAGTGTGAGAACTGTGTGATCTCTCCAAGCATTGGTCTTGATGTCTAGAAGTAGAACAAAGAGCAACTTTGCCCAGCTCTACAGTTATGCCTTTGCTAGGCAAGCTGCATGCATCAGACATTGAAGAGCTCAGGCTACGCTGCCTTACAGGTGATGGAATTTTTAAATGTGTGACACCTTCTTGGGGCAAGTAAGTCTGTTGATCAAAGAGTCGGGACTGATGATAAGACTTTGGCCCATTCGATGACACACTTTGTAAGTGCCCACTGTGGGCTGAACTGTACTCGTTGTGAGAACTACTATACAATGAGGTGCTGGAGGTAGGCACATTGCTCAAATGCCTTGTGTGGTGGTAGCCATGGAACTGATCATAACTTGTAAGAGATTTTTCTGAGTGGCAGCTCACAACGTCGGAATCACAGCCTGTGCTTGACTCATAAGCTGAGTTTGAAGAAGTGAAGTTATCAACAGGATATCCTGGGATTGTCTCTGGCATTTCTAGCTTGCAAGTGGGAAAGCTAAGTTTTTGATTTCGCATATTTCTTTCAGAATTCTCACGACGCTTATGTTTTTTATACTTCACCTGAAAAAGACAAATGTTAAAATATGAAATTTAAATCTTTAAAAATATGATCAGACATTCTCTATGCAGTTAGCCTACTAATGAATGAAACTTTTCAACATTCAACATTGGATTAACCAAGATTCTTCAATAAATATATTATTATGGTATGATAAAACTCAAAATGTTTCATAAACATTTCCATTTATTATTTTAAGACTGGCCTAAACTCTTTCTTTTTAGAGTGCTTTTTATTTCACTTATTATTAGCTAATGAATTGTAGACATATGTGTAGAAAATGTTCTAGGGAAATGGTTTCCATTGGGGGATTTTAAAAAGCAGATTTCCCACTGAAAGCAGCTCTTCAATAATAATAATAATAGTTGTTTTCTTTACAAAACCATTTTGCTTTACACTTACTCTCAAAGTGAAATCTGCCACAATTCAGGCTCCCTCAATGTTACACTCATACAACATTTCATTGAACATTTAACAGGTGTCTTTCTACAGAACAGAGAAGTTCTATGCTGACTTCTTTATTCAATGAAAAATAAATCAAGGGCTCTGTGTGATACATTTTCATCTTACTCAGAGCCAAGTTCATATTTGAAAGTTTGAGCTCAACTAAAAAAAAAAAGAAAAGAAATCTTAGTTTCAAAACTAACTTGTTAGCCTGCAGAATGTAATTACCTTGTAAAGATTATAAACAGCTCCAGAATTTCTACCTCCAGGCATTCTGTCTTCACGAACAGCTGAAAAAAAAAAATGAAACATGAAATTATAATGTAATAAGCCCATTATTTAGAATATTAATTTTCACACACAATTGGTTTTGTAAGTTTTTTTGTAATATAATATCTTTAATGGCTTCAGATTTATTGAAAGTCAATATATTTGTCCAGAAAACATTTTTGAAAAATTGCTTTTTAGTTATTGGTGAAATTAAAATTAAAGTAAAACCATGGACATTTATTCTGTACAAGGCCTATGTTCTAGGTTTATGCTACATTCTCTTTAAGTCTCAAGTTCATTGCAATGTCATTGTGCTGGCCACATACACCATAGTTAGCTAAGGTTGCAGAAAAGGGTTAACATAAATAACAGCCACTTTCCCAGCTTCCTAGGTAAATTTCACCTTTCAAGTTACTTTTATATCTAGTTCTAGATGTACTTAATGAAAAGCAAACGGCATTGAGTGGAGGTGACAGGCTGAGCAGTAAAAAGCTTGGCTCTGAACTGAGGGGTCCCAGGTTCGCTTCCAGGTGAAGACTGGGATTTTAAATTTTGGGACCTTTAGAGCACCTCTGAGTCCATCCAGCTTTAATGGGTACATTAGAAGAGGAAAAGTACAAGCGGTTAGTCGTTGACAGAGACAGATGACCTTTTCATCATCTGCCCTATAGATCTCAAGGTCTGAAGGGGGAACTTTCTTTTAAAAATGACACTGACAACAAATTGCCAGTTGGAAAATCTCACCTGCAAGAACCATCCCCATTTTCAAACATTTTTTAAAACGGCAGTACTGACATCGGTTCCGCTGGGCCTTGTTGATTTCACAATTACTGTCTGCCACACATGTATAGACTCTCTTGTTCTGAACAGTTCTTTTGAAGAAACCTTTGCACCTAAAGATACCAGTAGGAAATAGAAATGTAAGTTTATCACTACAGTTTATGCCAAAATAGATTGCATTTTTAGTTGTCAGTAGTTGTTTCCCTTAGATGTATGCAACGTAAAATCGTTT
Source organism: Biomphalaria sudanica (assembly GCA_036873155.1). Lineage (NCBI taxonomy): Eukaryota > Metazoa > Mollusca > Gastropoda > Planorbidae > Biomphalaria > Biomphalaria sudanica. Next base: position 615,152 of record JAZGLO010001553.1, read on the forward strand.
CCTTTAGATTTACCAGTATGTGAAGGGAATTAATTCTTCTGAGAATGCCAGTAAATTGTTGATATCTTTCTTGGCCACAAGTCTGTATTTTACTACAAGTTCTTGGATCTATGTGCTGGATGTGGCAAAATATGTAGGTCCTAGATGAGACTGACTATCGACATGAAATACTGAACTCCTCATTTAAAGTCCTATATAAATCCATTCACTTCTAGATCTAAGATCATTTAAAGGTATTCAAATAGATTTATATTGTAATTGATCTAATCTAGATCTATATTTTGTTAGTATTGTTAGTGTCTATTTAAGAATATTAAACTGATGAGTTTCAAACAGAAAGTCAAGTCTGTAGCTGATAACATAGTTAATGAAAGGTGACCAGCACAATGAGTAACTGCTCTTCCCCCCCCCCCCCTCCTCCTCGGGGAAAGTCATTGGAGATGGGAAGCTCTAGATCTAGACTATACTACAGAACATTCTGAAATCTTCATCTAGTCCAGGGGTTCTCAGCCTGTGGGTCGCGACCCCTTTAGGGGTCGATTGACAATTTGTCAGGGGTCGTCTAAGACCATCGAAAATATGGATTGTTATTGTCTATTCTTCTATTGCTGTATGTGTGTGAGGGGGGGGGGGTTGCGGCAGAGTGGGGGATTGTAAAAAAAGGTCGCGGAGAGTAAAAGGTTGAGAACCACTGATCTAGTCCTTGTCTAGTAATATTAATTAAAAGAGAAAAGACACAAAAATTTAAGTTTTCTTCAGTCATAGTCCAGTACAGGGTTCATATATCACTTGTTCTGTTGGTTTTATGGTAGTATGGTTCTACTCCTAGATACATAGTAGTAGTGTTTTTTCTTAATGTGTAACAACATAACACATTATTAAATCTAGTAGCTAAATATTCAGCAACTAAAATCTCAAAAAAGGTTGTGAATGACTAGTCAAGTGGAAGTCACGGGCAGAAGCTACAGTTAAATCATTACATAAATATAAATATAATAATATAATTTTTTGGTAAGAGATGAAAGCCTGAACATTAGTTTTGGTAAGAATATTATATATTTAGTTCAATTTTTTTATATTTATCAAATGGATGAGATAAAACATGATTAAACAATAATGGCTACCATAAAAGACAGTAATGGAAATAATATCTGACAATATTGGTTGAATTAACTAAACTTGTTCAATCCCTAATCAAGGTAATGAAATAATTATTACATTAAATCAATCAGTGACAGAGAGATAAATACATGACTTTGACTAAATTGAAATTAAAATTGATTCAACGGCTGCCTTTCTTGTCAGTTTATTTTATTTTTAAATTATAAATTCTCCATCTTTTTTTTTCATGTCTTTCTCAAACCTTTTTGCATCAGTAAATTGAGGCAATCTCATGGAACCAAGAACTATTAGTAGGCCTATTAGAAACTTTAAATATCTTGTGAATGACTATAATTATCTACTGTAATTGCCTACATGAACAGTGTGGCATGAAAAACAAAACTGATCAATGACCAAAAAGCAAATAAAATACTGAAGCACTGAACTGACATACACATACTTTGTGTAGCATTTCAATATAAAATACAAGGTCAAGGACCAAATAAGAATTACTCAACTCATAGCATTTAATTGCCAAACATTTTCATAGCCAGAGAAAATTCGACCTCAGATCAAGACATACATACAGAAAACTATGCCACACCATGCTACTAGCTGCTTGGAGGCCAACAGATCAATACAGACTGGATGAGAGTTGTCTAGGTTAGTAATTATGCTGAGTGTTGCATTTCTAGCATTTCATGGCATCAATATTGATATTGCAGTGTAGATCTATTAGTGAGATTATGAACCCATGCCATGGTGACATATAAAGATCTAAGAACACATAAGTCATGCTAAATGAAGATAGCTAAATATACAACAGTTGTACCATGTCTGGAAAAATATAACAAGTCTAAAATATAGATCAACTCTCTTCTATTGCACTATTGCTTTATAAAAAGTTGTTTTTGTTTCTTAAGATGCAGATATCAATTATTTTCTTTTTACATAATCATTGTTTCTTTTAAAATGCTTTTAAGCCTGGAGATTTGTAGGGATTATTTTCATTATTCCAGTAAAATGATCTCAAAATAAGCTGATAAGCCTTAGTTCAACTCCACTAATAAGCCTATTTTAAGAAGGGTTAACAAGATAAACTAGTTTATAGTAGTATTAATATTTCAACAAAGTACCAAACAAGAGAAAATATTGCAACTTTCTGCCGTATGACACACCAACTCCTCCTTCAAACAAACACTGCTGAGACCACTAATAATTATTTCCTTTATTGAGGGCTTACCACTTTTTTTATTATACACACAACGGACAGTTGAAACTCTTTTAGCTGGACTATTTCAGGAGGAGGTGCCAGGTACAATTTTATTTCATTTGGCTGGGGGATGTATGATCTATTTTGCAAGTTGGAAAAAAAAAAAGTTCCTATAATGTTATTGTTTTATTAATGGCTATTTAGAATTTACCTATACAGATTAAGGCCTGTTTTGTATGCTTTCATTTACTTTGATAAACATAACTATTTTTAAGACATTATTTTGCCTCTTTTGGCATATAGTGAAAAGAAACGTTGGATGCTATTATCTTGCAAAGCCCTCAGAAGAAAGCCCCCCTAAAATAAAATAGAATTGCTTACCCTTCACATGTTATGATTCCGTAGTGAAGACCAGTGGCTTTGTCATTACAGATGGCACAAACCAATGGCTCCTCCCCATCAGAGTCTTCGCACTTGATCCCTGATGACAAAGTCATGCTATCAATATTGGCAGGTTTTAGGTTGTGGGGGTTCTCTGCAAGATGGCCTCTGTAAACAAAAGCCCCATTAGTGTAATGGGAGATGAATTCAGAGTCCTTCTCTAGCTTCGTCTCCTCACGTCTTGGCTGCTTGAACTTTGGACTTGGTAAGTTGAGTGTTGTAAAGCTGTCTTCTGTTGGTATAGTTATCTGGGGTTTGTCAAGTTGAAGAACGTCCTTGACACTCACAGCTTTGGCACCATCTAATGTGGGATATGTTATAAGCGGTGTCCCCTGTGGGAACCCAGAATCTTTGGTACTGGATACAATGTAACCATTAGCGTTTGTTGTGATAAACATTGGTGTGGAAACAGACTGAAACATGCTAGACGAGATGGACACCATGGGAATGAGCTTCATGCCTCCATTAGAGCTGCAGTTAAAGCCACTTGCCAACTGCATGAGATAACCCTGTGGACAAGTGAGGATCACTGGGCTGGCTGATGTCATGGGCGATGCAGCACTGCTCACTTTTGGCATGGGGCTAGGAGAAGATGATGACGTAGATGCTATCACCCCAGAAGAGGACGATGAAAGAGATGACATGGGTGAAGATTTCAGAGACTCTGATAAAGGCGATGGTAGCCTGGAAGCGGACATCACATCATTTTCCCTGGACTCGTAATCTTCATCGTCGTCATCCTCCTCCATCTGCTTTCGAGATTTCTTTTTTGAGGGGGGAGCTGAATCCAGATCGGACGTCCTATCTGAGATGTAGGCACTGTCTGCACTTCCAGTGCTGACATCACTCCGCTGGTCACATTCAGAGGGCTTCATGTATACAAGCTCACCAACAACAAGGGAATCTGTTTCTCCCAGAATATCTCTCACTCTTTTACGTTTCAGCTTCAAGTCTTGGAATAGACCAGCGGTGGGGGGAGGCTGTGCAGCTTCCTCGGGAGTAACCTCCATATTCATTCTCAGTCTATGTGGGGGAGTGTATGCTGACAGGGCTGCTGCCATCTGAAATATAGAATTGTACACTTTATAGTAGCAAATATATAGTTGTACACTTTATAGTAGCAAATCTATAGTTGTACACTTTATAGTAGCAAATATATAGTTGTACACTTTATAGTAGCAAATCTATAGTTGTACACTTTATAGTAGCAAATCTATAGTTGTACACTTTATAGTAGCAAATATATAGTTGTACACTTTATAGTAGCAAATATATAGTTGTACACTTTATAGTAGCAAATATATAGTTGTACACTTTATAGTAGCAAATATATAGTTGTACACTTTATAGTAGCAAATCTATAGTTGTACACTTTATAGTAGCAAATCTATAGTTGTACACTTTATAGTAGCAAATCTATAGTTGTACACTTTATAGTAGCAAATCTATAGTTGTACACTTTATAGTAGCAAATATATAGTTGTACACTTTATAGTAGCAAATATATAGTTGTACACTTTATAGTAGCAAATCTATTATGTCTAATTGTATTATGGTTTTTTAAAAGACCAAACTGCATCGTACACACACACGTACACAATTTTTAAAAATATGTGGTGGGGAACTTCACTAGCTGTTATTATATATGTCAGTGAAGCTCAAAATTTCTTACAGTATTTGATTGTTAACTAATGAACTTTGTCTTCGTTAAAGGTGGTGGATTTAATTATACCTAAAGATATATATTAATAAACCATGCTAAACAGTTTATATAGATCTATTTTAAGATGTAAGTGGGTGTGAAGTATTTTGAACAAAAATATCAGTAGTGATAATAATCCTTAGATCAAACAGTTGATGTGTAGTAGGATAGCTGACAATTTGTATGTTTTTGTTCATGTCAGATCAGTAAGTTTGATAGGCTTCTACATTGATTCTTTATCTCTAACTTTGAATCTGAATCCAAATCTTAAATATAGATAACATTCGTTTGGCCTTTGTAAAGATCTAAATATATTGACTACAATATAGTAAAAATATATAAAAAGACTGAGACTATTTTTTTTTAAAGATTTATTTATGATTATAGTTTCATGTTCACATTTAAGTGTAAGACTTTAAAAAAAAAAAGTTTAACATATTCATTTAAATACCTCGAAATTATCATCCGGAAACATTTTCTAGAAGCTATGCTTTCGATGCACGAATATACTCCAATGAAAATTAGATAGTTCCTACTCTAGTAATTTAAGAGGCTCAAGTTCAGACAAAACTCGAGCAATTTTTTTTTTCTAGTCTAGAGCTAGTTTCAACAAACAATCCCAACCTCGCGTTAGACCTCTTCGCAGTTGGCGCTTGTTTGAAGTCGACAGCAATGTGCACTAGAAATTCAATAGCCTCTTTATTGAGACAATGGAAGAGTCCAAACAATGTGAGGGTACAAGTCTATAGAATAGTAATGACCGACATCTTTAAGACAATGGACTTATTTTCTCTGCCTCTAAAGAGTCTAAACTAAGTAGGTGAATGGACTTATTTTCTCTGTCTCTAAGCTAACTAGATGAATAGACTGAATGGACCTATTTTCTTTGTCTCTAAGCTAACTAGATGAATGGACTTATTTTCTCTGCCTCTAAAGAGTCTAAACTAACTAGGTGAATTGACTTATTTTCTCTGTCTCTAAGCTAACTAGATGAATAGACTGAATGGACCTATTTTCTTTGTCTCTAAGCTAACTAGATGAATGGACTTATTTTCTCTGCCTCTCAGCTAACTAGATGAATGGACTTATTTTCTCTGCCTCTAAGCTAACTAGATGAATGGACTTATTTTCTCTGCCTCTAAGCTAACTAGATGAATGGACTTATTTTCTCTGCCTCTCAGCTAACTAGATGAATGGACTTATTTTCTCTGCCTCTAAGCTAACTAGATGAATGGACTTGTGTTCTCTGCCTCTAACCCTAACTAGATGAATGGACTTATGTTCTCTGCCTCTAACCCTAACTAGATGAATGGACTTATGTTCTCTACCTCTAACCCTAACTAGATGAATCAATCAGATACTTGAGAAACATTTTTATTCGTTTTTCTTTTCTAGTACCGTTTTGTTTTATTCCAAAGATAATTTTAACATCTTTTTATTTTCTGAATTTTCCATGAAATTCTTTAAAGTCTAAAATTTGGGAGAGAAAATTCAAAACTTTGTTCTAAAGACATACGAGTAGATTGAAATATCTTTAGTAGAGAGCATCGTTGTTCAGTGTATGTTAAACTCTTCAATCCTACAGAGCATCGTTGTTAAGTGTATGTTAAACTCTTCAATCCTACAGAAAGGCTATAGGCCCTATGTATATTATAATACTAATGATTATTATTTCCAATGATTTGACCAAGTGGCCTGGCTAATTATTTCAATATAGTAGTACAGTTTTAAAAAAAGGCTAAGTACAATGTTTAAGTTTCCTTTTCAGACCACACGATCTATGTGGCAGATGATGTCATGGTCATCTGTTTCTATGGCCGACGGTTAACAAGGGTGGCCAGCACAACGACCAACCGTTTTTCTTTCCCCCAACCAATGTCAGTTTTTGGTGGACTCAGTGGCGTCCTAAGAATCCCCAAATTCTAAAAGCCAGTCTTCACCGAGACTCTCGAGTCCTGAATAGATGTCCCACGATCTACTGGAATAATTAACTAGTAGACTACGTGAATTAATCTCTATAAGAAAATTAGCAAAGTAAAAGTTTGTCAAACACTGTGTTGGGGCATTATAATTTTTTTTTTCAAATCTAGGTCTATTGGCAAACATATTTTACTGTCTGACAAAGTAAGCGCACACAATGATTTAGGGGGCGGGGTTTGACTAAAAAAAAATGATGTACACAATCTTTAAAGATCAATTAAAACGAAAACAAAAATTGCTGATGGCCCCTCTCCCTTTATTTGGAGCCTCTCCACTCTCGGGTTCATTGCCGTTCAGTGCAGTTCACGATTGAACAGCTCAAGTACACACAACATCGTCTGCAACCAAAATTTGAATGGCACGTGTGAAGGTCATACTGACGCTGGCCAGATAAACGACACGTTGTATTGCAGCAAGACTAACTGAGGGGAAGAGGCGAAAACAGCCTAAAGTTTAAATTAATTTCAGATAGAAAGATCTGAAAGAGGTACTTTACTTTAAAACAAAAATTAATACAAAGAGTCTACACAGATTTGTTCTCTGCGTACTTTTCCTCTTAACAATCACTTTCAATATATACTGTAAAAGAAAGAAAGAAACAAAATGTGGTCTTAGGTTGACATTACAACCATTTAGAAACAAAATGTGGTCTTATGTTGACATTACAACCATTTAGAAACAAAATGTGGTCTTATGTTGACATTACAACCATTTAGAAACAAAATGTGGTCTTAGGTTGACATTACAACCATTTAGAAACAAAATGTGGTCTTATGTTGACATTACAACCATTTAGAAACAAAATGTGGTCTTATGTTGACATTACAACCATTTAGAAACAAAATGTGGTCTTATGTTGACATTACAACCATTTAGAAACAAAATGTGGTCTTAGGTTGACATTACAACCATTTAGAAACAAAATGTGGTCTTAGGTTGACATTACAACCATTTAGAAACAAAACAAAACATATTTAAACTGCGTTAATGTCGATAATGGTATCGAAAAAAAAAAAAGCAGCAAATAAATTTCAATGACAACTTTGGGGATTTGTTACATACCGGTATAAAAAACAAACAAACAACCGAATGCTAAACAAGAATGTTTTATAGGAGATTTTCACTTGAAACTCAACAACGTCAAGGTCGCTAAATCGAAGTTCAATGGTGCCAACTAAAAGTGGACAATAAAGAGTTTAGACAATTGGATTCTACGTATTGTTAAACAGACAGAAGAAAAACAGCACGAGAATGATTATAACCATAACTTTAAAAAGTTTATCAAGAGACTACATTAATTGTATACATCGAATTCACCAAATAAGTGTTATTTATGATCTGTCAGCCATAGCTGAACATCTCTAATAGTGTTTCAAATATCACTTATACTGAGTCACACACACACACACACGTGATTTACAATAAAAAAGGACGTAATAATAATGCAAAAAAATAAATAAATCAAAAGTTTGTTTTAAACACACGACAATTTGTCTAAATGTTAGATATAAATTTAGAATTTTATAGTACCCCCCCCACACACACACACACACAGCGAATATGATTATTTCCAGAAATTCGATTTTCCCAATTTCAATAAATGCTTATTATTACAATTATAACTTAAAATTAATCATAAATTTAGAAAGGAAATAAAAGAGACAAACGAATTGGAAACTGATATTAATAGGAATTAGCGTGTTGTTGTTTTTATTATTAAAGGTAGATTACATTTTGCCGAGGAAAAAAAAAAGTGTGTTAATTCTGACTGGTGATTATAACTTGTTCCTTTAATGGTTATAAAATTATCAGCCCTTGATTTGTTCTTTTTGTTGACTTATTTCTTTATTAAATACGTAACATCCGACTCATCGTTTAGCCCCGCCTCCTGAAAGTCAAACGCCAACATGTCTAGCCTGTGACCTCGAAGCACACACCGTGACAGCAGTTTACGAAGTCTAACGATCAGGGGTCGTCTAAGTACGGCCTTAGCACTTTACAAACTGCTTCTAGTTGCCGCCTAGTAACCTACTTACTGGCCAACATCCTGCGAGTACACCGGTTCATCCCTTCCCTCGGTTGTTTTAAAAGTCTTAAGTGTTGCGCAACAAAGGGAGATAATGCAGTATTTTAATTAGGTCACCGAAAAATGTCCAACTAAGCAATTTGTGCATTACGATGCTGATCGTTACGCGCAATGACAAGAAGAACAATAATGTCAATAATCTGTATTGTTAATGCAGTAATTTAAAACAAAATGTAGCCGTTAAATAGAACTAAATCAATTCGATCTAGAATCTACTTAGTTGTCTGTTTTTAAATAACTTGTCTATTGGAGGTTCCACGACAATTCGTTCACCGACAAATCGTTCACAACTTTTCGTTCACGCGACAATTCGTTCACCGACAGTTGGTTCACGACCAATCGTTCATCAACTAATTGTTCACAGACAAATCGTGAAAAACTTCATCCTGCAGTGCCCCACCTAGGCCATTACGAATGAACACTTCCTTTATTTTGTACACCGGATGCACCAAAAATAATAAGCTAGCTATTTATGTTTTCCGAATGTTTGCAAATTTTAACTACAGAAGTCTTACACATTATACTATCATATCTAAAGAATGGGGAGCGTAAATCACGTTTCAGTGTAACAAACAAAAAGTGATACACAGAGCTCAATATATCGGAAGTATGTGGAAACTACAAATTGAAATCATTTCACGTCGTCTGGGACAAAGCTGAAGAAGTGAGACATCGACGTTACAAATCATTTATATTACAAGTGTACTAAATACACACAAAGGCACAAAAGTAAGATTATTTGCAGACGATTGCATAATATATAGAACAATAAAAACAAAACAAGACACAGATATTTTACAAAGAGAATTAGATGAATTACAGAAATGGGAATCAAATTGGAGCATGTCTTTCCACCCAGAAAAATGTCAGTTGTTAAGAGTAACAAAAAAATTAAAACAAATTAATTCCACTTATTTTATTCATGGCAAACCAGTAACACAGACTAAAAACTCAAATTACCTAGGTGTTATAATAAATGAAAAACTGTCATGGAATCCACATATTGATGAAACTATAAAAAAATCCAACAAAGCATTAGGGTTTATTAAAAGAAATTTTTATAAATTCAATAAGAACATAAAACTAAAATGTTATTTAACCTTGGTTAGGCCAATAATAGAATATGCATCCACCGTGTGGGACCCCTCAACTCAAGAAAACATTAAGAAACTGGAACAAACACAAAATAGAGCAGTGAGATTCATAACAAACGAATATTCACATTTGACTAGGGTAACACCATTAGTAAAATCACTAAATTTAGAAAGCCTTCAGGACAGAAGACTCAAAAGTAAAGTAGCAATTATACATAAAACACTGAACCATAATCTTCAAATACAAAAACAAAATTTAATAAAATACTCTGAAAGACACAAAAATAAAGGCACATTCCTCGTCCCATATGCTAGGACAAATTTGTACAAATACTCCTTCTTCCCTAGTGCTATTAGAGCATGGAATGGGTTGCCTGAGCTAGCCAGAAAAACCAGTGACTTGGCAGAATTTAAGTCATTGGTTAATATGCATGACTAAATGCATGACGCGTAGGACGTAATCATCTTCTTTTTTGAAGTAACGTCTGTATTATATAAGATAAGATAAAGGCTGCGTCACTAATGGAGAGATAAGATGACCTGCTAATCACTGTCAAAAAAACAAAACACAAATTTACAGTTTCTGTCTATATCACAAGGTACTCAGAGCTCGCAAAGACCTTCCTTCAGGAACAGTACCAGGGGAGAAAACGATGGTCAAACAACATAAAAGTATAGACGGGACTGTCATTGAAAGAGATTGTAATGCAAAAGACAGGAATAGAGAGAGCAGTCGATAGATCATGTGTGGTGTCCCAACGGTTCATCAGACTAACGGTTAGGTGAAGGCTAAATATGAACTAACAGGGTGTCTCGCTTGTCAGGCACTGAACAGTGACAAACCAATGGATACATTCAATCTATTACACATTTATCTATTTATTTTTTTCAAAGTGTGCGCAACTATTTCCTACATTCGTCTGATATGGTTTTCAAAAAAAAAAAATATGTTGACTGTAATCTCATTCGAAAAAATTGACATGTTTGAATTTGATATGCGGCTGTGTGAATATGAAACAAAAATACAAATAGATATAAATAAAACACCAAACAGAGACATGTATTTACTTTCATTATCGATATAGAGAAAACAAAAAACATCTTTAAGATTCTATACAGACACACAAAAGTTTCGACTATAACAATTGTTATCGAAAATTTGATTTGTAATGAGAAAAAAACAACAGTAACTATATAAATAATATACCCGGTATCAACTAGTTTGCATTATGTTGACACATGAAAGGCAAAATTTTTTTTATAATTTCACTAGCGCCATTTTTTTTAGCAGGCAGTGGCCTCGCTATGTGGTACGGACAGCGGAGGATATTCCAGCTACTGTCGCCTCAGCGTGGCTCCTCCGTGGAAACGTCCGCCAAGGGAGTCGGATAGGCAAAGAACGGTAGCACACATAGCTCTCAGTGGGCTTCCACCGATACTATCTAGCGATTATACATTGCACGTGGTAGGGATGTAACAAAGGCTCGCTAGTCAGTCCAACCCTACCCCCCACCGATTCCTTCCCTAACGAGGGCCATACAGGCGGTGATGGACCCTCGCACGGGTTCGGTGGGACATTATATGCATACGAAGGGCCCCCACGCGGCTCGGCCTCCGGCCTCGCACTGGAGAGGGAACTCGTGCTTGGTTGTGCTTGGTTCAAGGGGGTTGTGACCAGCGACACACCGGGTGTGAATACATGATCACTTCGGATAAGGCGGGACTTCCGACAGAGGGAATGGTGAAGAGCCAATGTCTCATCCTGGCCATGGATAAAAGCCTTTCCTTGGTCAAGAGTTCCATAATAGGCAACGGGACGTTGTCGGACCTTAAGGACATCTGATTCAGGTACGGACAACACGGGAGAACACCCAGTAGAAGGTGACACTAGAGTGGGAGTGATTAAGTAAAATAAAAGTAAAAGTTTCCCTTTCAGACCTTGTGATCTATGGGCCAGAGGATGTTATCGTCATATGTTTCTTTAAAAAAAAAGTAAAGTACCCCTTTCAGATCTTGTGATCTATACGGCAGATGATGTTACGGATATCTGTTTATTTGACAACGGTTAAGGATCAGGGTGTTATGTGGCCAGCACAACGACCAACCGCCTTTACTTTCCTCAACTAAACCCATTAGAGTTGGGGCACCCTAAAAATCCCGAAAGTCAAAATCCCAGACTTCACCCAGATTCGAAACCAGGACCCCGGGAAGCCAAGCGCTTAACCACTCAGCCACCGATTTCTTTTCTTGGAAAAAATAGTTTTGGGAAGGTGTGATTGGGCTGGTTACATTAAGTGATCGCACCGAGTGACACGAGCTCAAGCGACGTCACTGTTAGCAGGCATTCAGATAAACTCGGATTGGTGGATTAATCAAGAGCACATTCTAATGCGAACTATGAGCAAGCCTAGAGCACTATAAGGAAGTGCAGACACTGCGTCCAAGTTTAAAGCACTAAAACCAAGCGCAAGACACTGCGTCCAAGTTTAAAGCACTAAAACCAAGCGCAAGACACTGCGTCCAAGTTTAAAGCACTAAAACCAAGCGCAAGACACTGCGTCCAAGTTTAAAGCACTAAAACCAAGCGCAAGACACTGCGTCCAAGTTTAAAGCACTAAATCCAAGCGCAAGACACTGCGTCCAAGTTTAAAGCACTAAAACCAAGCGCAAGACACTGCGTCCAAGTTTAAAGCACTAAATTCAAGCGCAAGACACTGCGTCCAAGTTTGAAGCACTAAAACCAGGCGCAGGACACTGCGTCCAAGTTTGAAGCACTAAAACCAGGCGCAGGACACTGCGTCCAAGTTTGAAGCACTAAAACCAGGCGCAGGACACTGCGTCCAAGTTTGAAGCACTAAAACCAAGTGCAGGACACTGCGTCCAAGTTTGAAGCACTAAAACCAAGTGCAGGACACTGCGTCCAAGTTTGAAGCACTAAAACCAAGTGCAGGACACTGCGTCCAAGTTTGAAGCACTAAAACCAAGTGCAGGACACTGCGTCCAAGTGTATGGCACGATGGCCACGTAAAAGTTTTGGTGGCAATAGTTGATATAACATTTACATTGCCATTACATGTTTATTTATGTTTTAGTGGCAATAGTTGATATAACATTTACATTGCCATTACATGTTCATTTATGTTTTAGTGGCAATAATTGATATAACATTTACATTGCCATTTCATGTTCATTTATGTTTTAGTAACGAAAATATTTTTTTTTAAATGCTCAACTCCAATTATAGTTGGCCATTGGGAATAATCAAATATGCTTGTGTTAATTTTATATTATTTGGCAATGTTACAAATCTAGAAGTCAGAGGTTATATGGATAATTAAAGGGTCATTATGACCTACTCACTGGTAGTTATAGTGTTTATTACTGGAGTCATCCAACCAGCCAACCCAGTGCTTATAACGTAGTGGTACTTGTATACCGTTGCCAGAATAGAAATTGTCTGTTTCTTCAACTACTACCAAGTGACAAGACCAACAGCACAAAGAGGCCTCTACGATAGTGCTGGGCGTCCACAGACATCACATTTTCTCAACCAAAATGGTCGAGTCAAACAAGAAATAGATTTATACTTAATATGGGAAAAACCTTTAGATTTGCTTTAACATTTTCAAATTCAACAATTAAGAGCAGCCCTAGAGAGGAAGTCATCAAACATAAACTATGCCAGTTTAGCCCATTCATATTTCTGGATATTCAAAACATTGAAGTAGACAACAAAGTTACGAGATTATTTGACACAGTCAAAACTTATACAACCAATCTGGACAAAATAAGACCGACGTCACTGACACTGATGACGAACTGACCAACTCAGTAACGAACACAGAGACAGAAGTGTTGACCAATACTTACACAATGTCCATGACATGGGATTGGCTAATGACCACCATGGTTTCAGTCGAAATAGAGATTTGGCAGACGACTTCTGTCTCATAGCAGACGGCATTAAATCTGTTTTTGGCCTTTTTAAAAAAAAGCCTTTAAAAAATCTCTAAAGCAAAACGAATTTTGGTTTGTTAAAAAAAAAAGATAATAAAATAGCAAACAGAATAGTTCTACGCATTCTTTAAAAAACCTCATAACAAAATTAGATCTACTAGATTTAGATGTAAAGTGTAAATTTACAGTAATATTTTAGTGAAACAAATTTAATCCATTTAAAGTATTCAGCTTAGAACACATTTTCAAATAGACCAGTAATTAAAGTTTCAGAACTTAATAATTAGATGTATTGAATAGGATATTTACCGTTGGAGAAGTGATAAAGGAGTCCACAAGAAAAAAAGAAATTCTTTATTAGGGTCACAGTTTGGTGATAATGAAAATACACCGCAAAGTATTATATATATATATATATTCGTTAACACTTCATTTGTGTTCATTTATAGCGTGAAGTACATCAAAGAAACACACGATCTAGAAGATATAAACTAGATCCCGATCAAAGACTATAATGTTTATGTCTGGTAACGTACGTAGCTCTCGATTAATTTGAACTTAAACTATAGTGCCACAACAACACCAACATCTCCGAAATATTTGTAAACAATGAGCATACAAATTGTCGATTTGCGATTTCAAACAACTAGATCTAGAATTGAGATCTACGATGGATGCAAATCCACCCTCGCTATATCCTCGCATTCACTTCGTCTTTTCTGTTCAAGCCAGGGGGGAAACAACGGCACGAGTATACACACCGCCCGACACGTGACGACATTTTTATCGAGTCAAAATAGACACATGCCGCTGTTTATACAGCACACACACACACACGCTCGTATCTGATCTCTTCCAATGTGTAATCGAGATTTCAATCATAAACATAACATACCATTGGTTCAATGTGACAGTGGGTGCACCAGTCGGGTAGGGGTAAACTCAGGGCAGGTCATCAGTTTTTTGTATCAGTAAACCTTTCGGCACGTTTTATCCCCTCCCTACTCCGCTATAGCGAGGGAAAAAAAAAGAGACAACCACCTCACGCGGTTATCAATGTGAGATTCAAGTAACCTTGGCCATGCGCAATCGCTGTGTAATCATGACCGTGACCTTTCGCGAGGCGACCCTATTTTTGTTTTGCGCGCAGTACGAGACGCCTGCCAACGGGTCGGCGAGGTCAACTTATATAACAGACAGTAGTGAAATTCGGTCACGGGTATTTGGAACCCCGATGTAGTGTCGGCGAAACCACCTTCCTTCCGATATTTTCTCCTGACTGATGTGAATAAATAAGTTGGACGTTAAATAATGTTTGATGTTTCTCTGGAAAATAATTGCATTTTTCTTATAATCGTAGACAAGAGAGAATGTTTTTTATAAGTGGGTGTAAATTATTCGTGTCTGCATGAGAAAAAGTGTAATTTTTTGTTTAATCATAATTTACAGACACAATTATAACAAAAGAAAAAAAAAATCAATCTTTAAATATCGCATAGATCTTTTTAAGGAAAAGTAAATTATTCTTATAATTTGTACATAATCAAATGAATTGTTTATATATACAGAGCCAGATTTTCAATAAGCTTTAAATATATGCATTTAATACTAATAAATATGAAGGCATGCAACATTTGTGAAGGAATGTGAATATTTCATATTGTAATATTATGTCCCTTATTTTCGTAAACTTAATATGCGTATTTTGTTGTAAAAAATATTGTTAAAAGAGTTTGTGCAAAGCTTCACTTTATCTTCTCCCATGGTGAATCTAACGGCATAAAATTCATAATAAACATCTATGGTCATTTTGGACAATTACATAATTATCTTCTACCTAGTTCTTTCTTCTTTTTTTTTTCACACACAGCTTTTTATATTCTCGCCACTTGTTGGTATCTCCTTCAACATAAAAAGCTTCAGCCTTGTCAAAACGTTCAACTTTGAGACCGAGAA
This sequence comes from Biomphalaria sudanica, assembly GCA_036873155.1. Classification (NCBI taxonomy): domain Eukaryota; kingdom Metazoa; phylum Mollusca; class Gastropoda; family Planorbidae; genus Biomphalaria; species Biomphalaria sudanica. The sequence continues at coordinate 630,682 of JAZGLO010001553.1, forward strand.
GATAAGTCCATGATTATGACATAATATATTGCACGTAGTCCCAGGGTTAACTAGTCACTTGTCTGTTGTAGCACAACTCTGGACAACGAAATTAAATAATACGCCACTGCTGCCTTAAATTGTAATCTTGCTATTCACATTCTTATATAAGTTAGTGACCCTGTTGCATGTATTCCAGACAGATTAACTCTTTCCGTGCTGGATTGCTCTCAGGGAGTAACTTGGTATACGGGGTTTGTTTCATTATCATTATAGTTGTTAATTATTGTTTTTCACCAAGCAGTAGCGTAGCATCCATGGCTCGAAGGGGTTCAATACCTGTGACGTTGCAAAAATAACGCGAAGGGGTTCATTACGTTTGGGCCGATGACCAGTTGTGCCCAACAAGAGCACTTGGGGATGACACCAAAGTAAAAATATATATATATATATATATAAATATATTACACTCTTGAAAAAAAAAAGGCTGTAACGTACATCCATGGCAAGTGGGGATTGCACGCGACCAGTTGGGGCCCACTTGAGCTCTTAGGGTGACACTTTGTAATTGTATAAAAACCGATTTAATACTATTTGCATCGGAATGTCTTTTGGTAAATATACAAACTACTCGATTTTTTTTTGTCAAACACTAAATGCGTCTTATTGGGGAAGGGGGGGGGGCACCAGCATATTGTATTCTTGAACCCGGGCCCACGCGGGTATCTTGCTACGCCACTACCACCAAGTCCCCCCCCCCCCCAGTATCCCTTATAGTTCGTTTCTTGGATGTCGAGCATTACGAGATAAAAAAGTCATTCCTTGGTTACTATGAAATTGTGAAGCCAGATGTACAGCATTATGAAGAACTTTTAAAGACTTAGACAGGACCATCGTGACTATAGGTCCAGGGCCGGCCTTAGGGCATTTCAACCTATTCGGCCGCAGTGGGCCCCGCACATTCATAGGCCCCGCGCTAACTCTAGTGGTAAAATATCAAATTAAACCATTTTAATTTAAAACAGGGTTTCTGCGGTCTCTTGATTTTCTAGGAGCTCCTGGAAATCTCCTGAAATTGCTAAGTGTACAAAAGTCATGAAATTATTAAATATCCTGAAAACTCAAAACATGTTCTGAAAAATAGACAAGATTGTAATTTTGGTGTGTCATTCAATATGGAAAACGGCCATCCTACTCGCGATTTAAAAAAAAACGACATTGTCAGCTTTCATTTAATAAAAATAATAGGGCGAATTTTGACCAAAGACATTAAGTTCCAATACTTAATTTACTGTAATAGTCAACAGCGTTCAAGTATAGATCTATATCTATTTCGATCTCTTAAAAAAAAATCAAAAGCGATATTTTGCTATCGATATTAGATTAAATCTAAAAGATAGATCTGAATGTTTATCTGCTTTATATTGGAAATCTACCTTCTATTGTAGATGGCTCGTAAAGTTAATTTGATCGTGATTTTGCACTTAGTAAAGTACGAATAAAATGCAAAGACGAATTTATTTTCTAACAAAAAATCTTAATTTTCACTTATTATCCTTATCCCTACCCAGAATAGGCCCCGCGCAATCCGTTTCGCATAGGGCCTTGCAATCTGTAGGACCGGCCCTGTAAAGGTCAGTATTGCCTAATCCTTTCAGGCTTGGGAGACATATACATACCAACAAGGCTGTCATGGGTTGAATATTTGAATCCCCTATACTATGTTTTCATTGGTGCAAGAATTACAGAAATTCTTCCAAAAGTGTACACTTATGTTATTAAAATACACAGAGGAAGACCAAAAAGAACATGGCGACGCATTGCACTAGATCAGTGATTCCCAAAGTGGTCTATATAGACTCCCAGGGGTCTACGAACACCCCCAAGGGGTCTACGAAAGTGAAAAAATAAATTGGGGGTCTATGAGATGTCCACGGGGGTCTACGATAATAGATTTCATCCAAGCAGGTAGTTACTTTATTTTCACATTCCATTAATGTTAATATTTCATACACTAATATACGATTTCTACCTTCGTTAATCCTTTAAATATTTATCCTGCTATTCAAACAAAAAATGTGTGTATTCCATTTCAATAGTTATTTAAATAGCTTACTTTTGTCTACATGTAACTAATATTTAGAAAAAAAAAAGAAAAGAAATGTAGACAGTACAGCATTCATTATTTAAAATTGGGATTCCTTCCTTGTCAAAAACACATTTGCCTAAGTGACCTTTTTATGACGATATGAGACCAGTTACTTTGGAGGATCACCTGAGACAATGCCACCCTGACAAAAATTAAGATTTGAAAAACTTTCGAACTCTCAAAGTTCAGAATAGACCCACAAAATCTCTGTTCGACATCATATAGAGAAGATGATGGTTTGTGAGCGTCTTACAAGGTTTCTTTACTTATAGCCAAATACGGAAAACAGCAAAGGTCAAACATTCATTCTACCAGCTGTTTTACACAAACCTACATCTGTTATTATTAAAAGAATTTCTTTTAGCGACAATATTGTTCAAGGTCGCTTTGGTGGCATGAGTTATAAAATTAAAAGCTTCTTATGTAAATCTTTGCAAAAGATAGAAATACAGTTTGGTCTGACAAGGTGTAGCGCTGTGTGCTACAAACTGTCTAATGGTCACCATCTTATCTCATCTATGCCTGTAGTTCTTTCTGGGCATAGGCCACCAACCAGCTTCCTCCAGGCATCTCGGTTCTGGGCGAGACTCTCCAACTGTCCCCATGTCTTGCCCATCTGCTTCCAAATCGCGGTGCCATGGTAAAGCTCGCCTTCCATCCGCTGAAGAACACCTGGGGATCTAGGGAAATAAGCACCACCACCAAGATTAGGCTATGTAACACCATTGTTAAGCCAATAGTTAAGCCAATGCTACTTTATAGAGCAGAGACCTGGAGAACCACCATCACCACCATGAAACAAATCCAGGTATTCAACAAACCTGCCTGAGAAAGATTTTCATAATCCGATGGCCAGACAAGATCTCGAAAGAGGAACTGTAGCAAAGAACAAAGCAGCAGCCCATTGAAAAAGATATCATTCAGAGACGCTGGAGATGGATAGTTCACACCCAACGCAAGCCTGCATCAAGCATAACAAGGCAAGCCCTAACCTGGAGCCCATAAGGAAAGAGAAAGAGGTTGACCCACGAGACCTGGTTTAGGCTCCAGTTACTCGCCTTCGCCTCTTTCCTGTTAATGAAAACAGTTCCGCAGATTCAATATTTAAGTCACACGTGAAAAATCAAGAACAACTGCTCTTTGCAAAACCTTTTACAAAGATACTTAATGCATATTAATTAATTAATTAATAGTTAATGTTGGAAAGACTACTTCATAGAACAACAAATTCGTATATGAAACATAATATCGATAGTTGTGTAGTTTTAAATTACCATTTCACTCTTCAACTCACTACAGTTAGAAATTTGTGTAAAAAAAAATGTTAATGAATTTGTAAAAATGTGCAAGTTGAGCAGCTGGGTACGGGGCGGTAGTCCGACTCTCTGGCAATCCCGAAAGTGACGAGCTCAGGGGATCCTGTCAGCAGAAAAGCAGCCTCGAGGCTGAACTCGAAGCAATGTTCCAGGCACTGGACTGGGTGGCTATGATGGTACGTAACGGGACTGCGTCAGCGAACGACATAGTCCTTTTCACGGACTCGGTGGCCGCACTAGATGCCCTAGAAAGGCTAGATGAAGGTGTCAGAAGGGTATGGGACGTCCTAACGGTCGGAGGGCGTCTCCTACGATTCGGAGTGAACGTTACTTTGCAATGGGTGCCCGCCCATTGTGGGGTGGTCAGCCACGACTTGGCTGACCAGCTCGCGAAAACCGCGGTCGCAACGGCGCTCGAACATGATGAACCGTGCACGTATCAAAGTGTACGATCCCTGGTCGACAAACGCATGTTGACACTTTGGCACGACGGCTGGGATTCTTCGGACAAGGGTCGTGAGCTTCACCGGGCAATGAGTAGACCAGACAAAAGAGATGCATGGTGGCAACTGAATCGTGCGGAACAGGCAGTCCTAGCCCAGTTCCGGGTCGGCCACTGTCCAATTGGTGCTTACCTCGGACGGTGGAAGGAAAATTACGACACACGGTGTCGCCATTGCATGGAGAACGACGAAACAATAGAACACATTCTTTACGAATGCAGCACGAAGGACGATTGGGACAAGGTTTAGATAGAGAGATAACTGGTTCATGGCCGACACATGGGTTGTCCTTGTACGGGGATAAGGCAACCTTAAGACTCACTGCTCGCTTCCTCTCACGTGCTCTAAGGGAGTAATTCTCAGCATGTTTTTCGTTGTCAATGGGGTTTCTGACTCGGGGGTCTACCGAAAACCAGAAAACATGGCAAGGGTCTACGAGACAAAAAAGTTTGGGAACCACTGCACTAGATAAATCTGAGAGGGCAGGAAAGAGCTGGGAAGCAATGAACAGACTAGCAAGAGGCCGCTGGGAGTAACGTGTTTGTACACAGGCCCCCAACGTTCCAGGAGGAACACGAAGATGGGATATGGAATGATGATGTAGACAATGTCTCAAAGTAAGATTTAAAAGTCAGTTCCTGTTTAGTAATGCTTCACGCAATTTCGATGAGAATGAATGTGTTACGTAAAGTGTGGGCAAAACAAAACCACAGGGGGCCGCCTACGAGTTTGTGTTGTTGATTATTTTGTATGGTCAAAGTTTAAAAAATAACTCAGCAGACTACAACCTAGTCTAAAGTCATATCAACATTAAGAAGACTTAGGCGACCTTTTGTTGCCGGCCGTTTTGGCGCTGGAAGTTTTAGCGCTGAAAGTTCTAACGATGATTAAAAAACCAAAACAACTTCAAAACTTTATTCACTTTAAAACATAATACTTTGATTTTCTCATCCCAACTTTTTAAAATGTGTTAAATAACATAATAAAAGTAAAAAAAAAAGGAAGTTCCCCTTTCAGAACTGATGATCTATAGGGCAGAAATTGTAAATGTCCTCTGTTTCTATGGCCCACGGTTAACAAGGGTTTCATCACATTTCATGTGGCCACAATGGCAAACCACCTCCTCCCCCCCCCAACTAACGTAAGGTACCAATTAGAGTTGGGCGGTCATTCAACTTAAACATTGATTCTACAGGGCACAAATGTCAAATGTATCATTCAACTTAAACATTGATTCTACAGGGCACAAATGTCAAATGTATCATTCAACTTAAACATTGATTCTACAGGGCACAAATGTCAAATGTATCATTCAACTTAAACATTGATTCTACAGTGCACAAATATCAAATGTATCATTCAACTTAAACATTGATTCTACAGTGCACAAATATCAAATGTATCATTCAACTTAAACATTGATTATACAGTGCACAAATATCAAATGTATCATTCAACTTAAACATTGATTCTACAGTGCACAAATATCAAATGTATCATTCAACTTAAACATTGATTATACAGTGCACAAATATCAAATGTATCATTCAACTTAAACATTGATTCTACAGGGCACAAATATCAAATGTATCATTCAACTTAAACATTGATTATACAGTGCACAGATATCAAATGTATCATTCAACTTAAACATTGATTCTACAGTGCACAAATATCAAATGTATCATTCAACTTAAACATTGATTATACAGTGCACAAATATAAAATGTATCATTCAACTTAAACATTGATTCTACAGTGCACAAATATAAAATGTATCATTCAACTTAAACATTGATTATACAGTGCACAAATATCAAATGCATCATTCAACTTAAACATTAATTCTACAGGGCACAAATATCAAATGCATCATTCAACTTAAACATTGATTCTACAGTGCACAAATATAAAATGTATCATTCAACTTAAACATTGATTATACAGTGCATAAATATCAAATGTATCATTCAACTTAAACATTGATTCTACAGTGCACAAATATCAAATGTATCATTCAACTTAAACATTGATTATACAGTGCACAAATATCAAATGTATCATTCAACTTAAACATTGATTCTACAGGGCACAAATATCAAATGTATCATTCATCTTAAACATTGATTATACAGTGCACAGATATCAAATGTATCATTCAACTTAAACATTGATTCTACAGTGCACAAATATCAAATGTATCATTCAACTTAAACATTGATTATAAAGTGCATAAATATCAAATGTATCATTCAACTTAAACATCGATTCTACAGTGCACAAATATCAAATGTATCATTCAACTTAAACATTGATTATACAGTGCACAAATATCAAATGTATCATTCAACTTAAACATTGATTCTACAGGGCACAAATATCAAATGTATCATTCAACTTAAACATTGATTATACAGTGCACAGATATCAAATGTATCATTCAACTTAAACATTGATTCTACAGTGCACAAATATCAAATGTATCATTCAACTTAAACATTGATTATACAGTGCACAAATATCAAATGTATCATTCAACTTAAACATTGATTATACAGTGCACAAATATCAAATGTATCATTCAACTTAAACATTGATTCTACAGTGCACAAATATCAAATGTATCATTCAACAACTTTAAATAAACAAAACACTTTCTTTAACACTTTCTTTATCTTGTACACCGGTACACCAAACAGTTGATAGTTTTTCCACCATGTATGACAATGCTCAATAGACCCTAGGTTTCCTATGTGTAGGCCTAACGCCATTTTTCTCCCTGCAGCAGTAGGTATAATTGTTTTCATTTTCAATACATGTACTTCCGTATTCCTTACACCGGAAACACCGAAAAGAGTGCTAGTTATGGATTTGTCTCCAGTACTATCGCAATGATTATTGTTTTCTGTACTATCTGTACTTTTACTTCTGACACCAAGCTGGTTCTAGAATTTTAGCTTACTACGAACAAATTATAATAATAATGATAAAAAGTCTGGTATTACGCAACATAGTTCAGGTTTTAAACACTAGAATTTCTCTCTAGATCTTATTACCAATAATCACGATCACATGTCTCGGCTATCTTGATTCTCTCTTATCTGATTGGATCAATGGGAGGAGTTGGCCTACTTTAAAAAAAAAGATACGACATCTCAACAATGCCAAGGTCAAATTTGCAATATGTTACTGACAACGAAGTGCATAGTTATCTAAAGGCGGATCGTCGATCTATTTTGAAAAGGAAAGACATTTTTGGAGCGTGGACAAAGACCACATGTTCGTGCAGTAACAAATGAAGTCATACTTTCATCATTGGCGGATCCAAGATAGTAGAGGTGGGTGGGTGGGGAATTAGCGACAAGGGTATCTTTATACTAAGGCAATAACACAAAGGAAAGTTTCCACAATTACATGGATTTATTTAAAGAGTACTTTTTTTGTTTTGTTATAAAGACAGTTGACCTTCTAACCTGTCACTATAAAATAAAAGATGAGTGAATGGTAGGTAAAGTCATGTGGAGACCTGGTCCAAGCTGAAATGGGATACCAACGTGCTGGCTTGGAAGTACAAGGGACACTACTATTGTCTCTACCTGAAAAAGTTGTTGCTGTGAGATGGAAACAGATTCCTTTAGTGTCAATTCATTTTGTTTTTGGGTTCGAATCTCACTTGTTAGACTTAACACTGTCTATTAAATAGTAAAAACGTTGTATTTTTTATAAAGTCAAAACCTGTTTGTTCTTCTTAAATATTTATGTTTTTTTAATATTAAAAACATCGACATGACAAAACTCCTGACGCCAAAACGGCGTCGCCAAAACGTCGCTCGTGAGATTTCAGCCTTATATACACTCCAACCACATGTCGAAATCGCTTTAAATACTCGAAATTCGAGTGCAATATTGAGTTATCTTCATTCTACTTGCGTATAACCTCTTAGGATTTTTTTAAAATTTTACATAGAGAAAATGATTCTTAAAAAAATGTGTTATTAAAAGCGAGATGCAAAGAAAATAAATTACGATTACTATTTTTTTTGTCAAGAATTTGAGACATTTCAATTTGTTTCGTTCAAAGAGTAACACGCGAAGACTTTGATCGATCTCTTTCTATCTGACTTGGTGGAAATTAAAGTGCGTAGTTGCGTATTCGAGAAAAAGAGAGCAAAGAGAGAGAGAGAGAAGGGACAGAGAAATAGAGGTGGGGGAGAGAGAGAAAGAGGGAGGTAGAGGTTGGGGAGAGAAAAAGAGAGAGTGAGGGAGAGAAAAGAAAGACAAGGAGTGGAAGGGGGTTAGAGAGAGGGAGACAGAGGGTTAAATAGAACGAGACAGGGAGGTGTAGTGGGGACAGAGGGGGCAGGGAGGTGTAGTGGGGACAGAGGGGGCAGGGAGGTGTAGTGGGGACAGAGGGGACAGGGAGGTGGAGTGGGGACAGAGGGGACAGGGAGGTGGAGTGGGGACAGGGATGTGGAGTGGGGACAGAGGGGACAGGGATGTGGAGTGGGGACAGAGGGGACAGGGATGTGGAGTGGGGACAGAGGGGACAGGGAGGTGGAGTGGGGACAGAGGGGACAGGGATGTGGAGTGGGGACAGAGGGGACAGGGAGGTGGAGTGGGAACTGAGGGGACAGGGAGGTGTAGTGGGGACAGAGGGGACAGGGAGGTGGAGTGGGGACAGAGGGGACAGGGATGTGGAGTGGGGACAGAGGGGACAATGAGGTGGAGTGGGGACAGAGGGGACAGGGAGGTGGAGTGGGGACAGAGGGGACAGGGAGGTGGAGTGGGGACAGGGATGTGGAGTGGGGACAGAGGGGACAGGGAGGTGGAGTGGGGACAGAGGGGACAGGGAGGTGGAGTGGGGACAGGGATGTGGAGTGGGGACAGAGGGGACAGGGAGGTGGAGTGGGAACTGAGGGGACAGGGAGGTGGAGTGGGAACTGAGGGGACAGGGAGGTGGAGTGGGAACTGAGGGGACAGGGAGGTGGAGTGGGGACAGAGGGGACAGGGAGGTGGAGTGGGGACAGGGATGTGGAGTGGGGACAGAGGGGACAGGGAGGTGGAGTGGGGACAGAGGGGACAGGGAGGTGGAGTGGGGACAGGGATGTGGAGTGGGGACAGAGGGGACAGGGAGGTGGAGTGGGAACTGAGGGGACAGGGAGGTGGAGTGGGAACTGAGGGGACAGGGAGGTGGAGTGGAGACAGAGGGGACAGGGATGTGGAGTGGGGACAGAGGGGACAGGGAGGTGGAGTGGGAACTGAGGGGACAGGGAGGTGGAGTGGGGACATAGGGGACAGGGAGGTGGAGTGGGGACAGAGGGGACAGGGAGGTGGAGTGGGGACAGAGGGGACAGGGAGGTGGAGTGGGAACTGAGGGGACAGGGAGGTGGAGTGGGGACAGAGGGGACAGGGAGGTGGAGTGGGGACAGAGGGGACAGGGAGGTGGAGTGGGGACAGAGGGGACAGGGAGGTGGAGTGGGGACAGAGGGGACAGGGAGGTGGAGTGGGGACAGGGAGGTGGAGTGGGGACAGAGGGGACAGGGAGGTGGAGTGGGGACAGGGAGGTGGAGTGGGGACAGAGGGGACAGGGAGGTGGAGTGGGGGGAGAAAGGAAGAGAGTGAAATGGAGTGGAAAGGGAGTGAGGAGAGAAATTTATATATATATAGAGAGAGAGAGTGAGAAAAAGAGTGAGGGAGGGAGTGGAGAGAGGGAGGGAGATGGTTAAGAAAAACTATCCCCCCCTCACTCCTTGTGATATTGATGCCACCTTAGATCAAGGTATGAACTATATAATGCTATTGATGTGGAGCTATGACAATGTTCTTTTCCTGCATAACACTAAAAAGAGGAGGGGTGGGGATAAAAGATTACCTTACAAACATGACTGTTGGAATTCAGAAAAAGAAAACCACATCGCGCTGGAAAATACACATACACCGGGTCGGCTCGTATACTAGGTCAGCACACGTAACCTTGGCAGACAATGTCAATGTCACGTCCTGCAGACGATTGTTTATCCTGACATACACGTGACTCTAAAAATAGAATATTTTACGGTTGCCAATTACAAAATGAGCCAGTGTGTGCTCTGCCTTCACCCCTCTCTTACGTACCATACATCACACTACATTGCGCGAGGATCTAAAACTTTGGGGGTCACTCTGGGGGTAGTTTCTGCAAACGAATGGCAAGGGAACGGGATAGCTTTGAGGTTAAAGGTAATGGCCCTCGCGCAGTAGGACATAATCATCTTCTTTTTTTGAAGTAACGACTGTATTACATAAGATAAGATAGCTTGGGCTACATGTACTGTATACAACAGTGTCAGTGAACAGTGCCGTATATAAGATAAAAGAGGCCCTGGATAGGAATGTTGAGGAGGGCCTTACCCTCTTTAGACTAGACCTACTTAGGAAATGGAAATATATTACATACCGTATGTATATATTAGCATTACAATGAACCACTGGTTACGCCCGTTGATTTGTTCCCAGGCTATATTTTGTTTATTTTGTCACGAACTTCCTTTTTTTTTTGTTCTTACTTAGATCTATAACCTGGACCGACCGGAAATTCGAGTTTTGCTTTTCTCCACCCCCAACTCTCCGCCTAAAAAATAGTTTTCTGTTTTCAGTTATTTCGAAATAGTTGTTTGGCGGTATGATATTTGATTGGCGGTGTGATATTTGTTTGGCGGTATGATATTTGTTTGGCGGTATGATACTTGTTTGGCCTTACGATACTTGTTTGGCGGTATGATACTTGTTTGGCGGTATGATACTTGTTCGGCGGTATGATATTTGTTTGGCGGTGTGATATTTGTTTGGCGGTATGATATTTGATTGGCGGTGTGATATTTGTTTGGCGGTATGATATTTGTTTGGCGGTATGATACTTGTTTGGCCTTACGATACTTGTTTGGCGGTATGATACTTGTTTGGCGGTATGATATTTGTTTGGCGGTGTGATATTTGTTTGGCGGTATGATATTTGTTTGGCGGTATGATATTTGTTTGGCGGTATGATATTTGTTTGGCGGTATGATATTTGTTTGGCGGTATGATATTTGTTTTCCATGGACCTTTTTATTTTCTTTTATTACATCCTGCAAATCGTCAGTCTAACAAAATACAGACGTTACATCAAAAAAAAAAAAAAGATGATTACGTTCTACGCGTCATACTTTTAGTCACGCATGTTAACCAATGACTTAAATTCTGCTAAGTCACTGGTCCTCCTGGCTAGCTCAGGCAACCTATTCCATGCTCTATTAGCACTAGGGAAGAAAAATCATTTGTACAAATTTGTCCTAACATATGGATCGAGGAATGTGCCTTTATCTTTGTGTCTTTCTGAATATTTTTTTATATTTTGTATTTGAAGATTATGGTTCAGTGTTTTATTATTAGTCTTACATCCTGAAGGCTGTCTAAATTTAGTCATTTTACTAAAGGTGTTACTCTACTCTAGTCAAATGTGAATATTCATTTGTTATGAATCTCACTGCTCTATTTTGTGTCTGTATCTCTAAATCATTTAACAAAGCCTTCAGCCGTTTCTTACCATCTGCATATCTGACGTCTCGTGTGAAAAATGATTTTTTAAATTAAAATTAAGAACTTTTTGAGACAAAGTAACAAACGACACTTTCACAGTGAAATTTTATTTAATGTGAGATTGTTACAGACATTAACTTGAAGTTATTATTCTATTATTTTTGCCCATTCAATCAAACTGCCAGCATTTCGACGATTCTCCTTTAAGCCAGAGCTTTCTGATAAATGTTAGGCTACGTTTAATTGAAACGGATAGTTTTAGAACACCCCCCCCTCTTCCAAACGCACTCACTTCTGGTCTGTTAATTTGATATCACTTTTCTCTCCCCTCTCTCTCTCCTTTTCCGCCCCGCCCTCTCGCTTCCCTTTAAAACCTTGAATTTTATTATTATCTTATTGTCACGTCTCGCTTTATGACGCTACCCCTTCCAAACACATACTTGTTGCTCGTGAATTCGATCACCGGTAGCACTTATTCCCCCCCCCCCCTTTTTTTTTGTCTTCCACCCTACGCCATAGAAAACAGTCCAACGTAAAATCTCTGAGTACTCATCAGCTTTTCATCTCTCGAAATATTTGAAAGCCTCTTCCATGCAATTCGACTGGAGCCTTTTTTTTTATTCTTGCATCCTGTACATTGAACGCTCACACAGAATTTTGTCTGAACTGAACCTCCGCCATTTTAAGGCTACCTAAGATAATTTTGGCCCATGATTTATCGTACGCTGCCCTGAATTACAACGGCCCGCTTCAATCGACCTCCCAGACACAAACACAAACTTCTAGGCCCGCTTCAATCGACCTCCCAGACACAAACACACACTTCTAGGCCCGCTTCAATCGACCTCCCAGACACAAACACAAACTTCTAGGCCCGCTTCAATCGACCTCCCAGACACAAACACAAACTTCTAGGACCGCTTCAATCGACCTCCCAGACACAAACACAAACTTCTAGGCCCGCTTCAATCGACCTCCCAGACACAAACACACACTTCTAGGCCCGCTTCAATCGACCTCCCAGACACAAACACAAACTTCTAGGCCCGCTTCAATCGACCTCCCAGACACAAACACAAACTTCTAGGCCCGCTTCAATCGACCTCCCAGACACAAACACAAACTTCTAGCCTGAGAATTCTAGTATCACTTTTCCCGTTACCACCCCTAACAAAATATTTGTATATACCATCGCTGACTTTTCTTCTTCAATATTGAAGCATTTCCTGGGCTCTATATTTCTTCTGGTTGGACTCCTATTTTGTTATTACTCTGGGGTAGTGACGCTCTCTCACCTAAAGAACCCTAAAAACTTAGTATAACTTTTAGTACAATAATCACAGATTTAACTTGAGAGGAGATATAGATCTAATAGTTATGAAATAAACTGATATTTAAACAAAATTTAACTCACAACAACAAACAACTAAACACCAAAAAAAAAAAAAAAAAACTACAGCAACACGTCTTTACTCTTTTATTCCTCTAGATCAGTGGTCTTCAACGGAGGCGCTCTTGGGGGGGGGGGGGGGCGTTTTCGTTAATTCGTTAATAAAGGGGGAAAAAGAAACTAAAGGTGCACTGAAACAAAACAAATAAAAAAAAATTCAAAATTAAAGCTGGCAAACAAAATATAGACAAATTCTAGTCAGCTTGCTTTTTATTTAAGAACAGAAACAACGTTTCTTTTTTTAAATTCTTACTCTTTTGCTGTAATCGGAGGGTATCTTTCATTTGAACTTTCATTGATTATATCATTTTCTCTTTTATCGAGATATTAAATCTATTTTAAAGAGTTTTACAACCTCACATAACTTTGTTGACAAAGGAATTACTGCCTAAGGACGTCGATATCTATGCAATTGACATAACAATGCTCTAGGAAGAAATTTCGATTCGCTTCTAGGATGTAAATAAAAAAATATATATATATGACAATTATTAAACACCTGTTACTACTGTTCAAATTGAGTTTGCTAAAAAAAAAATAAAAAAAATAATTATAGATTCACTAAAATTATGTCTTCAGTTAAAAGAATGTTACCATAGGAGGCACAACAGAGATTTGGCTGCACTTAAATGTTTCAATAAAATTTAAAAACTGTGGTCGAAAATGGAATTATGTTTTAGCTTTTCCATCAACATACATGGTTAACCTAGATTTAGTGCGTGACAAACTTAATGAATAAGCAAAGAAATAGACTGGATGTCACCAGTGGCGTCACTAGGGTGGGTGTCACCGGTGCGGTCAGCTCAGTGTGTTTTACCCCCCCCCCCCCTCTTTTGTAAAAAAATCCTTTTTTTTTCGTTGGTTTGTTGCGCTGTAATACATATAGTTTGTAATTACCTACGCTATTTCAACAAAAAACTCTAAAATGAGTGTCTATTAATTTTTTTAGTTCAATTGTTGATTTCAATTTATCAACAGTTCACTGGCTCTACGTAGTCATGTGAAACTCTGCATTGGTCTCTAATCTTTGGAATCGAAGACATTGCCATTTATCTAGAGTTCAACTTTGAAACAATGCAACCGTAAGTAAATTACTCTGTTTTTTTTTCTGGATTTCAAGCTTGAATACATATCATTAACTTCAAGTTAATGTCTGTAACAATCTCACATTAAATAAAATTTCACTGTGAAAGTGTCGTTTGTTACTTTGTCTCAAAAAGTTCTTAATTTTAATTTAAAAAATCATTTTTCACACGAGAAGTCAGATATGCAGATGGTAAGAAACGGTTGAAGGCTTTGTTAAATGATTTAGAGATATTTTAAGGTCTTAGTGGCATTTGAATCATGCAATGTCAACTTTTATTTTCTCCAAGAATAACTTTTGTTGCCTTCAGATCCGTTCTCAGTCATGGTATTTCTGTTTGAATGTCGCCTTTTGAAAAACCATCATATACACCAATATTTTGAAACTGACATCTGCAATACTTTGTTGGTTGTTGAACTTAATAATTTTTCGGTTGGATTACTCCAAATTTATCTGCTACATCAATGATTGCTTCCAGTAGTAGTTGAAGCTCAGAGTTAAAAAAAACGATCATTGCACATAAGAATAAACCTCTTTTTCTCTTTCTAAATTGTGAGTCCAGCATCTGGTTATCGCTCGCCTGACATTTTAAAGAAAAATTGTTTTCTTATGAATCACAGTTGGGTTGTTGTTTTTTCAGAAGAGCCTTTTTTATAACACTTTGCGCTAAAATGTTATGCCTTTGTTAAAGAAAAGGTTTAATTAGTCACCACATTGTCAATAGTTTAAAGATAGGCCTCAACTCTTGTGTATCTTTGGCCTTCTTGTACATCTCCCCCCCCTTCCCTCCCCCCCCCCAACCAAACAATGACGTCAAGAAATGTAAAATAAAAGATCTTAAGCTGCGCCTCTAGCGGCAATAATTTGTGAACGAAACAAACATTTCAATCGCATCAGAAAATTCTAGGCAAAAATCTAATTTCTGAAAAAGAATGTTGATCACATAGATTGAGTTCATACTATACACACATCTATTAAATAGGTTTTCTGTTAGTTCTTGATACATTTCCTATACTCCTCCATGGTTCCAGACATTGAAGCTGCATTGTCATATCTCTGAGCTCCACATATACATTCAACCTTAACCTTTTCTAAACATTGTAAGATATTGATCTTATCAGCCTTTTTTTTGTTTGTCTCCCTTAAGGTCGTATAACATCTGAATCTGATCAGTGTGTTCTAGGTTAGGTGTGCTATGTCAGGTGTGTTCTATGTCAGGTGTGCTATGTCAGGTGTTCTATATTAGGTGTGCTATGTCAGGTGTGTTGTCAAACTAAAAACAATGGTGCTTACAGTCATTATGACTCTATGTTTTACGTACTTTGCTAAAACTTTTATCAACTCTTTCACATTACAGGTATACTTTCAGCTATGGGATTTATCGATATAACATTTCCATCATCTCAAGGAAATTCTTTATTCAACAAAGACTCGTTGTTAATATAGTAAAAAAAAAGTCAAATACTCTGCTTTTATATAAAATAGTCCGTGCAATATATTGTAATAAATTTTAAGTAAGGCAACTCAACGAGGCACATATATCTTTATTTACACGACATCACAGGTATACAAAACAACATCTTCTCTTAGCACAGTCTCTCTCCATATTGTCTCTCAACTTGGGCGGAAATCGTTCTCCTCTCTAATGTTGACATCATTTTAGGTCTAGTCTATCACAGTGCGCATCTTCTAGCACTAGCCTGGATGGCGGTGCGCATGGCAGAGTTATTACATTGCCCCCTTCTTAGAGCTTTTCGTCCCGAAAGTGGAGGGTTGATAGTTTAGGTGGAGGTCGATCGGTGGGAACTACAGACGGTAGGGTGCCTTTTGCCCACGAAGCCATCTGCACAGTTTTCCGCGGTCGTCGCTTCCTCTTCTTCCAGTTGGCCAGTCTACTCTTGAGACGATATCGTGGTCGCTGCTTCGACCTCATGACGATAGTCGCTGATGCCAGCCAGCTGACACAGGGAGAGTTAGTGGAGGTCAGGGTTGCCAGCCACGTAACACAAATGGATGTTGTGGAGATCACCGTAGATTCCAGGGTTGCTGTTCTAAGACGCTGAGTCAGCGGACCTTTTCCATGGACGTCTCGTGACACAGTTGTAAGCCCACTTGTAGCCATGGTTTCAAGCACATAGTCTTTCTCGGCCTCATCTGTAAGGTATGCCCATGAAGCATCCTTGTAATGTTCATTCACCACTACATCAGGTTTTGCTGGAATTAATTCACCACCGTTCAAGTCACTTTCACTGATGTGGGCAGAAGTACACATTTCTGTCAAGTTCAGATCTTGTCGCTGGGTTTCTTGGCATGGGCACTGTCCCCACTGTCCCCGCAGGACGCCGCATATACAGTTCATGTCAATCGCCTGGATGCAGTTGCCAAGCATCGAGTTCTCTCTTATGCCGCTGCCAAAGTCAAATTCGTTGTTTCTGTCTCGGCCATTGTTGGGGCCCGTATTTGCAATTTCACTCGACGACATCAAAGGCAAGGAATCAGAAACGGTCTTGAGGCTTTCATGCCTTGAGTTCTCATCAAAGGTACTGACAGATAACAGAGGTCTTTAAGGTCCACAGCAGCAAGCTTGAACGCAGACCCAACATTGTCTTGATCTGTCCGGCCCGTTGCAGGTATACCAGGAACAAAAGTTTCAGGCACATAACAGACTTCTCTTGTTTCTTTATTTGTCTCTTTCTTTTCGAATCGGCACATCCCATTGAGATCGTCGCAGCAATCGTTGTCGTTTCTCGCCCTGAAAGTCATCCCCGTCAGACTTGCCCACAACACAGTCACAGACAGCGCTCCAATCCCCAGCGCCTCCATCACCAATGTTTGTGCAGCCACAGTCCTGACCAGGTAACTGCTCCTTCCCTACCGAGTTTATTCCTCCTTTTGCTTGCGACACAATTTTATCACTTTGGTCTATTTGGCCTTCTACTTGCAATACACTTTCATCTACTTTGTTCAACATTATGTTCCTGCTTATGTTTCCCATCATGTTCCCAATCATGTTCAGTTGTTCATCAAATGCATCCACAAAGTCCTGGATCTTGCCAATGAACTCAACAATCCCAAGTTTAATTTCAAATGTGTAGGTCTCCGGATCTTCTTCTTCATTGATCAGAGCTTGTCTCAGACGAGCCGTGAGCGTTTCCCTGCTACTGAGGGATTTTAAACCTCGGTCCCGAAGCTCTTGTCTTAGCTCTTTAACTGAGAGCTGATGTAATAGCTTCAAATATGTCATTGTAATCAAAGCCTACCTCCTCTCGTTGAGTTGCCTATAATCCCACTTCTGAGACCAATTGTAATAACTTAAGTGAGGCAACTCAACGAAGCACATATATGTTTATTTACACGACATCACTGGTATACAAAACAACATCTTCTCTTAGCACAGTCTCTCCATATTGTCTCTCAACTTGGGCGGAAATCGTTCTCCTCTCTAATGTTGACATCATTTTAGGTATAGTCTATCACAGTGCGCACCTTCTAGCACTAGCCTGGATGGCGGTGCGCATGGCAGAGTTATAACAATATCCTTCCATTATATTTCTTCTTTACATCAATCCTAGCAGTGAATACATAAACAATGTAATATCTAAAGATAACAACAAAAACCTATGGTCATACATTAAGTCTAAGAAAATGGAAACAACAGGCATAGCGCCATTAAAAGATGAACATAACATAATACATAATGATAATGAAACTAAAGCAAACATC
This sequence comes from Biomphalaria sudanica, assembly GCA_036873155.1. Taxonomy (NCBI): domain Eukaryota; kingdom Metazoa; phylum Mollusca; class Gastropoda; family Planorbidae; genus Biomphalaria; species Biomphalaria sudanica. Next base: position 648,443 of record JAZGLO010001553.1, read on the forward strand.
CTAAACAAATACTTTGCATCAGCATTCTCAGCCCCAGGAGACAAAGACATATTTCTTAATTTGAACCAAGTAGACAACATAGAAGATTTAGTAGTACAAGAAAATGGAATTAAAAAACTATTAGCCAACACCAAACCAAATAAAGCGTCTGGACCTGATGGTATTCCAGCTAGATTACTCAAAGAACTAAGCAATGAGCTAGCCCCAGTGTTCAAAATACTCTTTCAGGCATCGCTTAACCAGGGCAGAGTACCAAAGGACTGGAAATAAGCTAATGTCACCCCCCTATTTAAAAAAGGAGAAAAATCTGATCCAGGAAACTACAGACCAGTATCACTTACCAGCATCACATGTAAAATACTAGAACACATAATATGTAGCAACATCATAAACCACTTAGACAAACATAATGTCCTCACCCCATACCAACATGGCTTTAGGAAATATAGATCATGTGAAACACAACTAATAGGACTAATTGATGATTTCTCAAAAGGTTTAGATAATAGTGAACAAATAGATGCTATCTTACTAGATTTTTCCAAGGCTTTTGACAAAGTTCACCACCATAGTTTGCTTAAAAAATTAAAATATTTCGGCATTAACGGTCCACTGCATCAGTGGATTAAAGATTTTCTGATAGGGAGAGAACAAACTGTAATAATAAATGGCTCTAAATCAACACCAATAACAGTAAACTCAGGTGTACTTCAAGGAACAGTCTTGGGTCCACTACTATTTTTAATTTACATAAATGATTTACCAAATTGCATTAGTTCAGGAACAAAAGTCAGATTATTTGCAGACGATTGCATAATATATAGAACAATAAAAACAAAACAAGACACAGATATTTTACAAAGAGAATTAGATGAATTACAGAAATGGGAATCAAATTGGAGCATGTCTTTCCACCCAGAAAAATGTCAGTTGTTAAGAGTAACAAAAAAATTAAAACAAATTAATTCCACTTATTTTATTCATGGCAAACCAGTAACACAGACTAAAAACTCAAAATACCTAGGTGTTATAATAAATGAAAAACTGTCATGGAATCCACATATTGATGAAACTATTTAAAAAATCCAACAAAGCATTAGGGTTTATTAAAAGAAATTTTTATAAATCAAATAAGAACATAAAACTAAAATGTTATTTAACCTTGGTTAGGCCAATAATAGAATATGCATCCACCGTGTGGGACCCCTCAACTCAAGAAAACATTAAGAAACTGGAACAAACACAAAATAGAGCAGTGAGATTCATAACAAACGAATATTCACATTTGACTAGGGTAACACCATTAGTAAAATCACTAAATTTAGAAAGCCTTCAGGACAGAAGACTCAAAAGTAAAGTAGCAATTATACATAAAACACTGAACCATAATCTTCAAATACAAAAACAAAATTTAATAAAATACTCTGAAAGACACAAAAATAAAGGCACATTCCTCGTCCCATATGCTAGGACAAATTTGTACAAATACTCCTTCTTCCCTAGTGCTATTAGAGCATGGAATGGGTTGCCTGAGCTAGCCAGAAAAACCAGTGACTTGGCAGAATTTAAGTCATTGGTTAATATGCATGACTAAATGCATGACGCGTAGGACGTAATCATCTTCTTTTTTGAAGTAACGTCTGTATTATATAAGATAAGATAAGACTTCCTTGTCAATAGTATTTGTAGACGGATGTCCTTGTTTTCAAACTCTCCAATCCAGATGAATTCTTCATACGTCTTGTAATATTTCAATATTGGATTTAATTTCAACCACACATTCTATTCAGTTACATATTTCTGTATAACTGTAATATTAGTCAATTATGCTATTTCAAACAATCATTTGACATAATTTATTTTTTATATAACAATATCCAGAACAACTTTATAGTTAATGAAATATAAGTTAGTATAGAGATTTTCATTTAGCATTTATCTGCTATTTACATTAAAAAAAAAAACAGAACAACATATGATTGGTCAAGTGTTTTCAACGTTTAAACATGGAAATTAAATGTAATGTAAGTTAGAAGAGCAAACGAAAATTTGTTGGCATTGATTTGTTTTTCACAAAAACATCCGAACAATATATTATAGATACTTATTACTATAGGGATGTTTTTCGGAAGGAACATTAAATGTTAAACAGATGTTCAATAGCTTTTTTTTTATTTATCTAAATGTGGCGGACAGACCGACCGACAGACGAAACGAAAAAAAAAAAAAGAAAAAAAAGCGTCTTTTATTCTGATGGGGGCACTAATTAAAAATAAACAAGATTACAAAGAGATTTTGTGCTGCCACACAAACTCAGAGGCGGCCCCCGTGGGAGACGGATCCCTGTCGGATCCGCATATTCCCTTATCGACTGAGGATGGCATCGAGCAGGGTATGAAACCGAGACCGTAGAGATAATCAGTCCTGCGCGCTAACCGCACGACCAGGCATTGCTCTTAATCTAATGACAAACTGATTACAAACTAATAGCCTACTATTGATAATATACCTACACATAACGGAAGGATAACTACCGGATATGTACAATATGTCAGAAGAGCGATTTTAGATAATCTTTTGTTATTGAGCATTTTCATTTAAATGGAACTAGAATGAGGATCTAGATCTACCTAAATTAAACTACTAATTTAGCACTCTCAAAATCTATATCTACTAGATCTAGATCTAAAATATATATTTGGGATAATGTAGATGTAATTTAGATAAGATTTATATAAAAAAAACACTAGATAATTAATAGACTAATTGCAATATGAAATATTAAAATAGTAGATTAGTTTTAGTATTTTATAACATTGCAATATGGACAATCTAGGCGTTAGAAATAAAAATCTACACTTTAAGCCTAGAAATTAAAATTATAGATCTTGATCTAGTCTAAATCATGGCTGTCTGGTAGTGCGGTTTGCGCGCTGTACTGTCGTTTGGATTTATCGATGGTCCCAGGTTCAAACCCTGCCCGCTCCCATTCCCCGTCGTCCTACAGGAGGTTTGGACTACAACTCTAAAGGAACATCCGAAACATGTAAAACAACAAACATTCTAAACTAGACCAAGAAATTAGAGATCTAGATTCTATAATGATTTTAATTAGAACTTAAATCTAAATCTAGTTTTAAAAATCTAGCTCTAGTGTAAGAAAAAAAATCTAGATCTAGTGTAAAAAATCTAGCGCTAGTGTAAAAAAAAATCTAGATCTAGTGTAAAAAATCTAGATTAGATCTAAATCTAGCTATTATGTCTTTTTAAAATGCGAGTCACATTACGAGGTTTAATAAACATTACATTGTTTTAGCATTTAAAGAATTTATTCCATATGACGTCAAAGGAAAAAAATTCCATTTCGTCACACGTCCTAGTTAGACTAAAAAAATGTCATCTTTACGAGCAGCTTCTCGAGGGATCATAGACATTGGTGCACCGAGTTTGTTCTTTTAGCATTTCATTTCATGGGCTAGTTAGACTTAATATATATATATCATGGGCGTAGCCAGGATTTTTTTCCCGGATTCTCCCGCCCACCCCCCACCCCAGCGGAATAAAAATATATGTGTGTGTGTGTACATAATTAATCTTTATTACATTCTGACCCTTTCGGAAGACGTTTATTGTTTATTGTAGACTCCCCGCCCTTGCTAGCAAGGGGGTCTGGGGGAGCCCCGCCGCCGAGCATTATTTCTGGTATTGAAAGCCAACAAAATGCATATTCTGAGGTATCTACAGTGCATTATCTTGCTATTAAAAAGTTTTATTTAAAAAACCTAATGTGCAATTCTTACTGACTTAGACCCTCTCGGGCCGTTCGGCGCATTTTCCGGCAAGCTGTTTCCGCAACTCTTATTTTGCGTAATTCATTTTGTCGGAGAACATGTCCCGCAAAACCTCACGCGACGCTCTGTCACAACCTTACTAAGGATTCGACTCCCAGTTCGGCATATGATTTCTTTGATTGAGACCCAATCTCTATGACTGACTCCTAAAATCTGTCTTAGCCATCTTTGTTGAGCCACATTTAATATTTTTCATTTTCGGCAGATTACTATTCACACTTTATTAATGGAGCCCAAGCCACTGGTAGAAATTTGTAACCTTTCTTGACTACGCTCTTGGAATTACATGCCTGTATTTCGCATTAGATTTTATATCGAAAAGGAAAGTTTTTTAGTCACATCATGTGTTAAGGGGTTTTAAACTGAAAAATCTCTGGAGTTTTTTGTTGTTGTTTTTTTAAATTCAAAACCCCATTTAGCTACGATCATAGAATTTGGTGACTGTAGTTTGCTTTAAAATAATATTGAAGAGAGAGATTTTCAACTCTAAACGCTCAGTAGGGGAATTTTAAACTGAAAACCATCTGGAGGGGTTTTAAACTTTAAAGAAAAAGCCATCTGGAGGAGGGAATTTCAACTCAAAACCCCTTTGGCTACTCTCATAGATTTTATAGTGTGTAATTTTTTTTTATATTGAAGAGGGGGTTTATCGTAAATTTTGGAGGGGGTTTTAAAATCAAAATCTTCCTTAACTGTGCTGTTGGAATTTGGGGATTGTTGTTTTAAACTCAAAACCCCCTGGTAGAGGGATTTGGATCTCAAAACCCCCTGATATCGTTCTTTAAAATCTCAAAACCCCCTGGTAGGGGGTTTTAAACTCAAAACCCCCTTGTAGAGGGTTTTTAACTCAAAACCCCCTCGGCTGTGCTGTGGTAAGTGATGATTTAGTATTAAAATATCACCTAAAATAAACAAAATGAAATCGGGGGGGGGATTTCATTTCGGGGGGGGGGGGTTGAACCCCAAGAACCCCCCCCCCTGGCTACGCCCATTATATATATATATATATATATATATATATATATATATATATATATATATATATAAATAAAAGGATTAAAGACGCTTTTTTTTTGTTTTGTCTGTCAGTCTGTCTGTCCATCATGTTAATAGCGAGAAAAAAAAAAGACTAAAAGCTATTGAAAATCTGATTTAAATTTAATTTCCTTACCGAAACATCGCATTAGTTTTAAGTTTCTATAATAGATTGTTCCGGATGTTTATATATTTATAGTGAGAGAAAATAAGAATTCCAGATTAATCAAATGCCGTTAATTAAATTTGTGGCATGGTCTGTTATGAAAATTAGATTCACCATAGCCTTATGGAGATTTTTTCAAACAATACTTTGGTGTTTGGAAGTTTTTTTCCTTAAAAATCGGAGCATAATATTAACGATAATTAGATTTTCTAACGTTTTATCTAGAAAGTTAAATGTAGTGTAAGAGAGAAGTGCGATTTTACATAAATAGAGTTAAACTATTTTTCATTAAAAATCCGGAACAACCAATTTTCGTAAATGAGAAAATTATGTGTTTTATTTATTAGAAGAGGGATTTCAAACATTTATTAGCGTTATTAGATTTTTCATATAAACTTCGGATCATTTTTGGCGACGATTTGTAAGAAAATTAAGGTAATGTAGGTAGATTCTTTTTCGAAACAAAATCCGGAACATTCTTTACCGATTAAACAACTTTTATTTTGTTTCAGCAAGAAAATTAACTGTAAATAAGTCTAAAAAGTGATCTTCAATAATCGTCTCGAGTAAATTAATTTCTTATTTTAAAATCCGGAATAACGTTTTGTCGATATTTTTGAAAAAAATAAAATTATTTGACATAAATTTGTGTTATTGTGTTATTTGTTAATCTAATCGTGACAGACAAATCGACCAACAGACAAAACGCACAAAAATAATATTTTTTTATTTTATTTTTATTCGGATGGGGGCACTAAACAAAAAAGTTTAAGGAATTGGTTTAGCACCATGTCATGTTGCGACGTTACGCTACTGCACGAAAGTCGCTGCATAAAAAGTCCATTTTAAAAAAATGTGCGTGATATTTACATACAAAGTGCATTATTAGCCTTTATAAACAAACAGAAATGTTTTCTTTTTACTTTAGCAGCTAGTTGACTAGAAAAAACTTCTTTAACTATTATTTATATTTGTTGTAAACATTTCCTGTACATTTTATAAATATATTTGACTTAGTGATACTGAAGATATGAGGCGACTAACCAACCTTGTTAGCATATTGTAACATTGCCTCCCTAACATTTACGTAATTGTTTTAGAATTGGTGTATTTTTTTTGAAAAAATCGCTTGCATAATTAATTTTATTAATTAAACTGTTTGCTTTTAGAAAACCAAAAGTAGCCGTTGCACCTAAACTTTTCAAGCCGCATTTAATGATGAAATAATATTTTTCATATCTCTTCTAGTTTTCGAGATCTGAGTGTGACAGACGGACATTTGCACAAACCTAATAGAGGCTTTTCACCTTACGGGGGCCGCTAAAAAAGTGTAACGTCTTCTGAATGACGTCATGGTTTTTCTAATTGGCTTTCGAGGCTTTCTATAACAAGGTCATTTTGCAGCTAATAAGTAATATAGAAGAATAAATAAACCTAGTGAATAGACTCAAATGGATTGTATCATTATATAACAGTAGGCTGTGACGTAATGAATGACTGGAGTATTCAATTATCATTACGAGGGTATTAGGTTTGATTTCTGGTGAAGACTTAGTAATTGGAACTTTAGGGCTGGATGTCTGAAATGAGATCTAGAATAAATGTTTTAAGACGGTTTGTCGTCGTGTTGACTTAGCCCTAAAATTGCATTCTATCTGTATCCTGGACTTAGCATTTAATGAACATAAGTTGACCAAGCGCCATCTTCCATCACCTGATTTTGTTCAAAGAAACACTAGGTATTACATTAGGCGCCAACTCAAGTTGCAGAAGTTTCCATACATACAAACAAAAGTTGGTTGTCTCAATCTTAGAAGTATTCTGCTTCGAGTTTTTTTCACCCATATATTTGACTCCTGATATTTGAGTCTAGCCAGGATGGAGGTTGAAATCAATGACCAAAGAATTGCCTCACTTGTTGTTTGGTCGTTGATTTACAGCACCAGATTGCTACAACTATACCAATGTAGAGGCGTAGTGTAGTTTTAATTGTAGAACTTCAAATGACTTGAACAAACTTCTTTTTTTAAAGCATAACTAAATATAAATATTATTACAATATTCAATTTTAGACAGTGGCGTAGTTAGGACTTTGCCATCATTTGGGGGCCCGTATGGGCTTGACGTCTTTGGGGGCCCCTGCATTGTACATAATATTTAATATTTAATGTAAAAACACTCATTTGGGGGCTGCCCTCAAATGGGGGCCCGGTGGGATTTTTAAATTTTCCCCCCTTCCTCCCATTCCATAGCTACGCCTTTGACTTGAGATCTAGTAATAATAATATAAAATTGCATCATTCTACGAGACTAACAATTAATGCTCCCTTTCTTCATCATCACGTTGGACATACACACACACATACTCCCTAACAGCTGATAAGTTGTATCTGCATGAAGATATAGAGGTAAGTTACCTGATACCAAAAGTAGGACAAAATGGATGACAAAAGTTTACAAAACAAAACGAAAACAAAAGAATAAATAAAAAACAAACAAGAAAGTGAACTTAAAAAACTAGTCTGTAATTGATGAATCCTAAAAACTCGTCTATCACATTTCTCAACGAAGTGCTGTAAGAAGTAGTTCAGCCTATACACAGACATACAAATGGAAAGACATTTGTGTTGAGTTGATTGTACTTAGCGAGAAAAATGCGTCTCATTGAGTCAATGGGGAGTAGCTTTTTTTTTTTTCCATTTTGTGCAGAGCCTGAAAGTTTTCAGAAAAAAATGGTTGATATCAAGAGGGAAAATCTCGAATCTTTGGAAAGATCACATCGTGGGGAACAAGTTTAATATCAACAGACATGAATATACGAAAACTTCTGTTCGTGAAGGAGGTTTACAAGCATGCCATTAGACCAAATAAGTCCCGACATAAGACAAACACAAAGATCTAACATACTAAATAAATATCTACATCATGCCTCCTAATGGAGACTAACGTTATAATTCCGTTTTAAAATGGTGGAAGGGAATGGGGTGTTGATTGTCCCCATCAGTTTCCTCAGTATGACGTGACACTTTACTGGTTCCTTGAGATAGGGGAGGAGATCAAGTGGGCAACATTGAAAGAAGTTATTTCCCTTCCTTATCTTTAACTATTTGCAAGATGTCTTTATGAGTTGTGGACCTGTTCCGACCTATAATTTCTTAGATGTGTGAGATAGCAAGGATGGGAGCAATAAAATACAATAAAAAAGTTAAATCAATTAATAAATATTAACACTGTTACAAAGACAGTTTGTGTGGAAACACAAATTCAAAATCGACCTCCAAAGTGGTCCGCTCGGGCAGGTAAAAAGGCAGGTTTCAATATTTCCAGTAAGAATATTAGAAACTATGAACTACAAACTATCACCAACTACAAACCTATCTCCGTTTCCCTTGACTTATAGCCTTGCAAGTTGCATCATGCATTGTATGTTGCCCTACTTTTGTATAATATGAAACACCACTTTTTAAATGTTGTTTTAAATTATATTTCACTTAAATAAATACAGATAAATACAAAAGATTTTTTCTCTTAAAAAAATTTTTTTTTTGGTAAGGTAAATTAATAGTTAGTATGACGGAAATTACTTAATTTAGTAATATAATTTTAAAAAAAAACTTTTTTCACAAAGATTCTAAAACAGTTTGTACAAATGTGCTAAAAATTTGGTAAATATTCACTTTCCTTACTAAATAGTCGCCAGTTTTTTTTTTTTTTTTTTTTTTTTACAATTAATAGTGAATAGCAGTAAATTGGTGTATTTTATGAAAAAAACTGCCTGCATAGTTTGATTTTAAAAAATATTGAATGGTCTAAAATATGACGATGCCGGATTGTCACTATCTTTTCTAGTTGACGAGATCTAAACGGGACGGACGGACATTCCACACAACACTTATAGCGGCTATTCCCCTTTCGAGTGCCGCTAAAAAAGAAACTATCCTACTCATACATTGTATTGGATTACTTTTCAATGCTGAATGACTCTGCAGTTCTCTCTCTTCGCTTCCATCACTTTCAGCACTGTCTGTCCCTTCTTCTACTGGGAATTGAAAGTTACAAATACGTACACTTACAATAAGCAGCGATTCTAAAACTCTAGAACAGTGATTCCCAAAGTGGTCTATAAAGACCCCCAGGGGTCTACGAAGATTTCCAAGGGGTCTACGAAAGTTAAAAAGTGAATTGGGGGTCTATGAGATGTGCACGGGGGTCTACGATAAAGAATCTCAATTCAGCATGTCGTGACTTTAATTTTGACAATTGGAATTTTTTCATACACACATTTATGATTTGTACCTTAGAAAATACTTAAAATATTTATCCTGCTGATTGAATGAAAAATTTATTTGTTTAATTTAATAACTATATTTAAATAGTGTAGTTTTGTCTAGTTATAACTTAAAAATAAATAAATGTAGACTGTACAGCGTTAAGTATTTGAAATTGAACTTCATTACTTCCTTGACAAACAAGCGAGTGTTAATGTGCCATTTTTTATGATGCTATGAAACCAATTAAGCTGGAGGATCATTTGAGATGATACCACTCTAAAAAAAAGATAAAAGTTTGCAACACTCAAAGATAAAGTTCAGAATACACCCACAAAAACTCTCTTTGACGTGACATTGAGAAAATGATTATAGTAAAATACCGAAAACCTCACATGATAGGCAAATTAATGATTTTACTAGCCATTGAAGAAATAGTAAAAACTCTTACACAAACTTATATCATTAAAAGAATTTCATGTTTGGGTTTTGTGACCGGTGTCTTGTTTTGGGCCTCTTGATGAAGAATGCAATTTTGAAGACATGGTCAGCATTCTCTAGTGACACTCCAAAAGGGCAAATGTCAATGGTCCCAATGTTGAGCTTCCGGAACATGTTTTCTCATTATGATGTGTACGGTTCTGATGTGAAAAATTTAGGTGGTTCTATCGGGATAGTTTATAATAGGTGTCATCTTTCTTGTATATCGAATGAGAGCTTGTCCATTTCTCGTTTTTACAATTCACTATTAGTTTCTTCTTTTCTTCCTGATAAAGTGCGATGTTCAAGTGTGTATTTGTTTTCTCACATTTGGCATGTGTGTCAGTCTTCTATTTCCTTCTATTTAAACATTGGAGAACAGGTCACACAGTATGTTTTGTACAAAATCTTTTGGATGTTCCTTCAGATTATGTGGATAATAACATCCTAACCCAAATCTCCCGACGGGAGATGCGAGCAGGCAAGGTGACCACCGAACGTCAGTCCAGGCATCATGAGTTGTTTCATTTAGGATACATCAGAGTTTGTCAAGCTTTGAATGACTATTTTTAATATTGGTCAAGAAAAAATTTAACTGTTTGGCGAACTTGGCTGATTCGCTAACATGGTAACTGTTAGCTTCAGTACTCCTATTTCTTCTCTGTGGTTGTCATAGAGCTCATTAGTCACAATGACCTTAATTTTTAAATTATTTTTTCTCCATTGGGCCATTCAATGAGTATTCCAGCTCCTCCGTTTGTGGTGGCTTTCTGAGAACCATCCATGCAAACTCTGACTCATTGGTTGTTAGGGCAATGGATTTGTAGAAGAGTTCACTAAATTCTTAAGCTCTGGTGGAATATAGTCCAATTTTTCTTTCTTCTTTGCAACCGACATATTTCTGCAAACAACAAATTTCTCTATACAGCTGGCAGTCAACTTTATCTGGTAATGATGTATTTTTTTATTCAAATTATTATGGCTCAAGAAATCCACGAAAAACTGCTCTTTGTGAAAACTTTTACTGTGATACTAAAGGCACATTAATATTTAATGTTTTGAAGAACTACTTTATAAAACAACAAATCCCTATATGAAAAATAATCTCACTTGTAACGGATGGTCAGCTTGCAAACCTTTAAAAAATGTGTATAGTGATAGTAACGATACATATTAACTGTTATATAATGGTTTAAATTTAAATATTGTTAATACATTTTAAAAAATTAATTCAACTTAAAATGTAGGTTTAAAAAACTTTTTCACTACTCGTGTCACTGGTTAGAAATTATTTTAAACAAAATGTGTAATTTGAAATTGATGAATTTTCAAAAATTCAATATAACTTAAGAAGGGGGTCTACGGATAACCAAAAAACATGACAAGGGGTCTACGAGACAAAAAAGTTTGGGAACCACTGCTCTAGAACATGCACCACGATCTGTTGTTCCACCGTACGACCAAACTACTTAAGTCAAACAACAAAGTTCTTATTTTCTTGACTTAAAAATATGGCATGCATAGCTGCTCTGATTTACCTTTCCTTCCAATCATACTACACACAAAAAAAGTATCCTAAGACGGTCCTACAACTATAGTATTAAGAAAGATGGCTAAATATGTGGGGATTTGTCCCCTTAGATAATTGCACTTGTTATCTATTTCTCCCTCATTCATTCTCGGATCAAGTTGAAACATTCCTCAATTGTTTATTGTACCTAAAAAAAAAACACTAATCAATTTTACAAAATTAACTAATTAGCCAATTAATTATTGGTAATTAATTATTTTGTTTGATATCGAAAAAAGGAAAATATTTTCTAGATTTTTTAGACACATGTGGAGTTCTTCCCTAAAGATAAGCTTTGATTTCTAAACAAAGTATTTTGTATATTTTGCCTGTTTTTTTTATTTTCTAAAATGTGGCAGTTTTTATGATGACGTTGAAAGTAATGAGTTTTGTTTCAGACGTTCCACCAGGTCATTATGACCTAGTCCAAAATCGCGGAAAAATTGCTTGATTGCGAGACGAGTGCGAGACGAGTGCAATTTTCGGACACGGGTTGTCACGTATCAATTTAAATAAACCAAAGTTTAATTTGAATAACTTAACATATCTATGCCTGTACCTTACGTGTAAAATGTTGGAATTTCCCATGACGTAATCTGACACTTGTCAATCTTTTGTGTGACATTTGACAGGAAATAATTTGATTGGTTGAAGCAAAGGAGGTTAGAAAAGGCGCCACCAAGAACCTTCATTCGCGATGTAAATTTCGTAGAGATGGGACGTATTTTAGTTTTGAGTTAGAATTTGTAGAGACAAGTCTTGTATTTTATTAGATCTAGTAGTAATCTGAATATATTTTTTTATCGGGCTTTGAAAGAAATCATTCATCTGATACATTTTTAATTTCTGTACATATTAAATATATTTTGTGATTCCAAGTTCTGAATTAAAGTTCTGTAATTGATTTAAAAGGATCTTCATTTATTGAATCTCTAAGATAGCATTTAGATCTAGAGATATACATTTACAGAATCCCCGGCACGTCACAGTATCTTCTTGTAATAGCTGACATCTCGAGTACAGATCTACAACTTTAGCACATCTCGGCACTATCTTCAACAAGGACACCTGTAATATATTGTAGCACTTTCAGCCGTCAAGAAGTACCGCGATTCGAGTCCTTTATAACTACAGCGGTAGGCGCTTAGTAAGGTTTTTGGAGCAGTGTATTTGGATGGCATGTTAGAGAACCATTGCCATGTATTACCACCTCAGATAGTAACACGTGACAAGTCTCTTTAGTTTTCAATATTTCCCTTGATCAATAGTGGACATATGGACGTTTGTCCTATTTGTTGTTACAAAAGTTTATAGCAACTCACTCTTCTGATTTTGTTTTAGCGCCATTTCTAGCTCTAGCCTGCTAATGCTCTCTGGTCCTATGACTTGTGTGGTGGGGCGTGGGAAAGGAGTATCTGAGGGATGTCTGTGATGGCTTTTATAAAAGCTATTTAAACTTTTTTTAAAAAGTTGTTTGACTACTTTTTGAACTCCACGGATCAAGCCTCTCCAAGAAGACACACTAACATTGACCCAGCCAAGTGCTTATGAAAATAGAAGGTTTTATAGTTATCTATTGTATGTTTCAAATTTTCTGGCGACGACCTAATTCTCTACACAAGACTCATCTCCATTTTGCTAGTACTGTCTCTATATAAAACGGAATGGATAAAATTATGAGTAATTGGTGAAATAATTGGTCGATTTTTCGAATGATTCGTGTGTTGGTTTTTGTTAGAAGTAAGAAATAATTGTACAAAGTTGATCCGAGAAAGGGAAGATTGAGAAATAACGTGAACAAACATTGTATCAGACAACAGACCGATAGGCATTGAAGCTGATAATACAAATATAGTACATATACACATCTACAAAAGATTTGATTGAGTAGGCAGTGTTTAATGTTGTATATTACAACTAAATCTTTGCATGACAATTATGTGAGCTCCTTTGAGACCTGACCAAAGTTGAGTACTTCTTCTAGAGCTGAGATTCTCAATGTCTTTTGACCCATCGACCCTTTTAAACTGGACCCGTAAAGAACACGTAAAGTGAAAAAGCTGCATAAATGTATAGTATATATAACATCAAATGTAAACAACAACATCATTTTATTGAAGGACTGTTATTGAGATTATTACTTTTGTTTAAAATAAAATAAAAAAAAATTAGATGAGGTTGATGAGTTTTTGTTGAGTGTAGTTATGTCAGGCTCAATGTCTGTAAGTAGCAACCTCAAATTTGAAAGAGGCACACATTTCTAGTCAGTTTATTTTATTTGTGATGAGGTTCATTTCGGCAAGAATTCCGTGTCGTACTAAATAAAAAGACGGGAAAACAGTCAACAACTTCAACACCTTTAACAACTTCAACAATTTCAACAACATTTTCATTTAAACAATTTTAACAACTTCAAAAACTTCTGTACATTGACCCGTAATGCAGACTATACAATTTGAATCTGTTTTTGATACCAGAATTTGTGGTATCCTCGTTTGTGGATATTTTAATAAGCTGCTCCTGTATTGGCATGTGATTGGGATCTGAGTTTGTTCACGCACTAAAGGGTTCAATGTGGAGTAGGGACTATACAATAGAAGCATATCTTCAAAAGTTTGACTTAGATTATCATAGACTAGTACGTAATAGACTGTAATAACAGTAGTAAGGAGCGACTATTAGCAAGAAGAAAACAAATGTTATGGGACCACCTGCTACAGCACCAACCTCCATCCTCATAGACGATAACAAGCTGGACGCCGTAAACGAATTCTGCTATCTGGGATCCACAATTACAGTCGACCTGTCTCTAGAAGAAGAGTTGAAAAAACGCATAGGGAAGGCTGCCTCGACATTCGCTAGACTCAGACCAAGAGTTTGGGAAAACCATAAGCTAACTACGGTGACCAAAATGGAAGTCTACAAGGTATGCCTTATGAGTACACTGCTGTATGGCAGTAAATCATGGACCACCTACGCAAAGCAAGAGAGAAAACTAAACTCATTCCATTTGAGATGTCTCCGTAGGATCTTGAATGTCACATGGAAAGAAAAAGTGTGCAATACTGAGATCCTTGCGCGATCAGGTATTCCCAGCATCTTTACAGCCCTCAGACAACGCCGTTTGTGCTGGGTTGGACATGTTCGCCGGATGGAGGACGAGCGCATCCCGAAAGTCATCCTCTATGGTCAACTCGCGACTGGCACAAGAAAAACTGGTCGCCCCCACCTCCGTTACATAGATGTAATAAAACGTGACCTCAAATCAGTCAACATCAATACTGACAATTGGGAAGACATAGCTCTAGACCGCAACAGATGGCGAGAGACAGTGACCAAAAAAGCTATGGACAGTGAAAGTACATGGGTCTCAGCTCAGGAAGAAAAACGTACAATCCGAAAAACGGCCAGCTCCTCTACCACCGAAGCAAAAGCCACATTAACCTGCGATATTTGTGGACGGGAGTGTCTCTCCAAAATAGGGCTCCACATCCACACGAAGAAGTGTGCTCTGAGATGAACCATAGTCGTTTTACGACTGAAGGAGGCCAATGGAAAGGAGCGATTTGATTAATTGTATACAATTTTCATCTTTCTGCGAACCCCCTATGTTCGCTTGGGGGGGGGGGATCCATGGACGTCCGCGAACCATACTTTAAGACAGGTCAGGTATAAATTATAGATATAATATTCGTACAAATGATTTACAGCTAAAGCGAAAGATCTGGAAAAAATATAAAGAAACCAACATTTGAATGTGTAGTCCACAAAATAAGTGAGTCAATAAATGAAATTAACAAACAAAGATTAATTGTAGTTTTTCGATTGCGATACTTTTTTTTTTCTTATAATGAATAAGTCTTTAACCTATTGCCATGCACACCGCCATCCAAGCTAGTGCAGAAGGTGCGCACGGTTAGAGACTAGACTGAGAAGGAAGAAGAGAATGAAGTTCCGCCCAATTCTAGATCTAGAGTTGATGAAGATGCTGTGCAAAAGGCAGACCATGGGCAGATGTTGTTCTGTGTATTTGTGATGTCCCCTGTAAAAAAACATCTATATCGTTGAGTTGCCTCCCTTAAGTTATTACACTATTGTAAAGACTTACCTCCCTTGACGTAAAAGTGTATTTATGCTTGCATAATTAATTATAAAAATTAAACGGTTCCCTTTCAGAAAAGAAAAAAACAAACTAGCATTTGCTTCAGACCCCTCAACTCAAGAAAACATTAAGAAACTGGAACAAACACAAAATAGAGCAGTGAGATTCATAACAAACGAATATTCACATTTGACTAGGGTAACACCATTAGTAAAATCACTAAATTTAGAAAGCCTTCAGGACAGAAGACTCAAAAGTAAAGTAGCAATTATACATAAAACACTGAACCATAATCTTCAAATACAAAAACAAAATTTAATAAAATACTCTGAAAGACACAAAAATAAAGGCACATTCCTCGTCCCATATGCTAGGACATATTTGTACAAATACTCCTTCTTCCCTAGTGCTATTAGAGCATGGAATGGGTTGCCTGAGCTAGCCAGAAAAACCAGTGACTTGGCAGAATTTAAGTCATTGGTTAATATGCATGACTAAATGCATGACGCGTAGGACGTAATCATCTTCTTTTTTGAAGTAACGTCTGTATTATATAAGATAAGAAGATAAGAACTTTGCAAGATCTAAAATATCATAATACCGAATATTCAATATCTTTTTTAGTTTTTCTGTTCTTAACGGGTACATTAACATACAGACCACACAAGCTAATACAGGCTTTTCCCTTCTCGGGGGCGGTTAAAACTACAAGAATAATGTCATATCGACATATACGGATTCAAATGTTATAAAAATTATTCTTGATTAAATTATATAGAGATTGATAATTTATATGGAATCAAATTATTCATAGCCATCGAAACTTGTTTATGATTTTTTCTTACCTGGAAGATGCCCATGATGTTAGCGAACTGGCTGGACAAGTCCTGCAATACAGCAACAATTGGACATTGGCTTACTTTAAGCAAAAGAAAGTGTTTTTTTTATCTGTGGATTGACCATTTGACCATTGCTTGCAGAAGTATCCTTTTGATTAGGGAATTGCCGTGTGTTCTTTTGACCAGGGCATTGCTGTTTGTTATCTTGACCAGGGCATCAAGGTTCATTTTTTTTTACCAGGGCATTGCGGTTCGTTCGTTTGACCAGGGCGTTGCTAATTCATAAATGCTATCGACAGAAGCCCCTGTAAAAAATAAACACGTTTTTTTTATCCTCATAAACGCCATTGGGGTTTTAATGAAGTCCTAGTAGGCTGGAAATCATATGAGAGAGAGAGAGAAACAGAGAGAGAGTGAGAGGCACACATACAGAAATCCAAAGAAACCTATACACTGGAGAGACAACGAGTCACAATGTACAGCCAAATACTCCTAATTTAATTAAGATTTTTTTTGTTCAAGGGCGTAGCTAGCTAGTCTTAGTGTAGAAGGGTGCTACATATTTAACCATTTATTCCGTGGTTTTTAAACATTAAGTCATAGTGGCTCATGTTCGATGAGTTTTGAGGATTACAAAATGGATGTAGGAGACTAACCGCCCTTTCTCGGCTCTAACACAATGTATTAAAAATGTACGCCTCTGGTTTTGTGAACTTGTTTATCACGTGTCCAGGCGCTCTGCAGACATTTAGCAGAATAATATCGTCTGCTCACGTGTTCCTTCGTCTTCTAGTCCAGTCCTTACCAAATGTCACAATACCAGTAGTTAGAAGCAGTGGCGTCACTAGGATGGGTGTCACCCGGAGCGGTCAACTGAGGGTGTCGCCCCCCCCCCCCCCCGAAAAATTTCGTGTCTTTTGTTTGTTCGTTAAACCATAATACACATACTTTAGAGTTAACTACATTAATTGATTGTTTAACAACTATAAAATAAGTGTCAATTTAATTTAAAAATTCAGCCATTACAATTTATCTTTAGTTCAATTGTGCAACAATGCAACCTCAAGTAAATTACAATGATTTGTTTCTTTTCTGTATTTCAAACTTGAAAATGTAGGCATTATTATTACGATTTCATTTTTAATCAATTTTTCCCGTTGTGAAAGTGTCGTCTGTTCCATTGTGGAACGTGTTATGTTTTTGGTAAAGACAAAGTTGAATTAGCCACCAGTTTGTCAATAGTTTAAAGGTAGGCCTACTCTTATTTATCTTGGACCTTCTAGTACATCTTCCCCTCAAAATAATAAAGATAGGTAAAATAAAAGACATCTGGCAATAGATCTTAAGCTACGCTGTGATTTTAGAGCGAAAACATTATTTCTATTGTGCAAAAATTTTAGGCAAGAAGCATTCTCTGAAAAAAGAATTTTGGCTACATAGATTAAGTGAATCTTATACACATCTATTAAAGGCCAGTTGGCTAAGCGGTAAAGCGCTTGGCTTCCGAACCGTGGGTCCCGGAATCGAATCATGGTGAGAACTTGGACTTTTACTTTTGGAATCTTCAGGGCGCCTCTGAGTTAAACAAGCTCTAAGGGGTACCTTACATTAGTTGGGGAAAAGTAAAGGCGATCGGTATTGTCGTTGTACTGGCCACATGGCACCCTCGTTAACTGTAGGCCACAGAAACAGATGACCTTTACATCATCTGCCCTATAAACAACAAGGTCTGAAAGGGGAACTTTTATATCATGTATTAAATAACTTTTCTGTTAATTCTTAAAATTTTCTGTACTCCTTTATGGCATCATACACAAAGCTGCATTTTGTATATTCCTGATTTCGACATATAAATTCAAACTCACTCTTTTCAAGACATTTTTAGATATGAAGTAGATCTTGCCAGCTTTTCGTCTCCATTAAAACTTATGAATCTGATCAGTGTGCACTTTGTCAGGTGTGTACTATGTCAGGTGTGTACTATGTCAGGTGTGTACTATGTCAGGTGTGTACTATGTCAGGTGTGTACTATGTCAGGTGTGTACTATGTCAGGTGTGTACTATGTCAGGTGTGTACTATGTCAGGTGTACTGTCAAACCAAATACTAAGGTGCTTACAGTGATTCTGAATTCTTATAAGTATATCTTTTACGTGGTGTTCTAAAACATTGATACACTTTTCAACACTATAGATACACTGTCCAACACTATAGATACACTGTCCAACACTATAGATACACTGTCCAACACTATAGATACACTGTTCAACACTATAGATACACTGTTCAACACTAGAGATACACTTTCAGTTACGGGTTTTAACTACACAACAGTTACCGGTACATTAACTTATGGAAATTCTATATTAAAAAAGACTCGCTGTTTAATATGGTCACAAGATGTCAAATATTCCTATTTTATAGAAACAGTATGTGCAATTACAAAAAATATTGAAATCTATATCATTCCACTGATTCATTGTAACATTTCCTTGGCTAGAGTTTCTTTGACATTCGACTTCTGAAATGACATTTTTATAGTCACAACATTCTCAATTGTCGCTTATTTACTATCCTATTCTACAAAATGTACAGTTGCCTGAAGAATGTCGTCATTTGTTAAACACTGACTATTGGTTCAGTTGGCATCCTGTTATTACAATGCTAGCTATTTCAATAGATTCAATAAAGACCTTGTTAAAAATTAAAGCAGTGTTTATATACATGCAGCTAGTATACAGCTGAAAGTAAGGTTTCACATCTGCTTTTAATATAAAGTATGATGAAACTTTTTGGACTATTTGTAGAATTTCATTTAAAAAAAATATATGTTTAGCTGAAATATTTTTTAAAATTTATATAGATCTATTTATCAATTGTGAAAAACATGTTCCAATATTTAGCAAATGACGCTTACTTTAAAAAAAAAAAAGTTACTTATTCGAAAATTGTATTTTTTTTTTACTTGGGTGTCACCCCACCCTAACGGGTGTCACCCGGTGCGGATCGCACCCCCCGCAGCACCTAGTGACGCCACTGGTTAGAAGTTTGGTGTCCACCTTGTACCCTTTGATTTTTTTTCTTGCTTTTCTTTTTTCTTTTGTTTCTTTGATCAGTTGCCAATGGAATATGTGTGTGTGTGTGTGGGTGTGTATGTGGGTGTATGTGGGTGTGTGTGGGTGTCAGAGACACGTTGACGGACGAAGAGCACAGTTCACTTTTATAAATTGGTGTCAGCCCCAATTAAAACCAAATGATTAAGAAGAATTATTAAAACGCAGATTTATGCATCATAATAATCGAATTTCGATATCTTTTAAGTTATATGCTAATTTTCTTTTTCTTTTTTTATGACAATTAACAATAAAACCCCCTCTTCGATATAAAACTATCCATTCATCAGTCGTCAGATTCTATGAGCGTAGCCAAGAGGGGTTTTGTGTTTACCCCCCCCCCTTCAAGCGGGGTTGGCAGAAAAAAAATGGGGTTTTAAGATTAGATCCTCCTTTAGAGGGGTTTGGAGCTAAAAAAATACCTCTTCAATATAAAAAAAAAACAAATTACGCACTCAAAATGCTATGAGCGTAGCCAAGCTAATTGGGGCTTTGAGTTTAAACCCCCTCCTCCAGAGGGCTTTTTTTAAAGTTTAAAACCCCTCCAGATGGTTTTGAGTTTGAAATCCCCCTACAAAGAGTTTTGAGGTTGAATACCCCGGTTTACAACTATTCCTTGTTTCATCTTTTAGAATACCCCGGTTTACAACTATTCCTTGTTTCATCTTTTAGAATACCCCGGTATACAACTATTCCTTGTTTCATCTTTTAGAATACCCCGGTTTACAACTTTTCCTTGTTTCATCTTTTAGAATACCCCGGTTTACAACTATTCCTTGTTTCATCTTTTAGAATACCCCGGTTTACAACTATTCCTTGTTTCATCTTTTAGAATACCCCGGTTTACAACTATTCCTTGTTTCATCTTTTAGAATACCCCGGTTTACAACTATTCCTTGTTTCATCTTTTAGAATACCCCGGTTTATAACTATTCCTTGTTTCATCTTTTAGAATACCCCGGTTAACAACTATTCCTTTTTTCATCTTTTAGAATACCCTGGTATACAACTATTCCTTGTTTCATCTTTTAGAATACCCTGGTATACAAATTGTCCTTGTTTCATCTTTTAGAATACCCCGGTTTACAACTTTTCCTTGTTTCATCTTTTAGAATACCCCGGTTTACAACTATTCCTTGTTTCATCTTTTAGAATACCCCGGTTTACAACTATTCCTTGTTTCATCTTTTAGAATACCCCGGTTTACAACTATTCCTTGTTTCATCTTTTAGAATACCCCGGTTTACAACTATTCCTTGTTTCATCTTTTAGAATACCCCGGTTTATAACTATTCCTTGTTTCACCTTTTAGAATACCCCGGTTTACAACTATTCCTTTTTTCATCTTTTAGAATACCCTGGTATACAACTATTCCTTGTTTCATCTTTTAGAATACCCTGGTATACAAATTGTCCTTGTTTCATCTTTTAGAATACCCTGGTATACAACTATTCCTTGTTTCATCTTTTAGAATACCCCGGTTTATAACTATTCCTTGTTTCATCTTTTAGAATACCCCGGTTTACAACTATTCCTTGTTTCATCTTTTAGAATACCCTGGTATACAACTTGTCCTTGTTTCATCTTTTAGAATACCCCGGTATACAACAATTCCTTGTTTCATCTTTTAGAATACCCCGGTTTACAATTATTCCTTGTTTCATCTTTTAGAATACCCTGGTATACAACTTGTCCTTGTTTCATCTTTTAGAATACCCCGGTATACAACTATTCCTTGTTTCATCTTTTAGAATACCCCGGTTTACAACTATTCCTTTTTTCATCTTTTAGAATACCCTGGTATACAACTATTCCTTGTTTCATCTTTTAGAATATCCCGGTTTATTACTATTCCTTGTTTCATCTTTTAGAATACCCTGGTATACAACTATTCCTTGTTTCATCTTTTAGAATACCCTGGTATACAAATTGTCCTTGTTTCATCTTTTAGAATACCCCGGTTTACAACTATTCCTTGTTTCATCTTTTAGAATACCCCAGTTTACAAGTATTCCTTGTTTCATCTTTTAGAATACCCCGGTTTACAACTATTCCTTGTTTCATCTTTTAGAATACCCTGGTATACAACTTGTCCTTGTTTCATCTTTTAGAATACCCCGGTATACAACTATTCCTTGTTTCATCTTTTAGAATACCCCGGTTTACAACTATTCCTTGTTTCATCTTTTAGAATATCCCGGTTTATTACTATTCCTTGTTTCATCTTTTAGAATACCCCGGTTTACAACTATTCCCTGTTTCATCTTTTAGAATACCCCGGTATACAACTATTCCTTGTTTCATCTTTTAGAATACCCCGGTTTACAACTATTCCTTGTTTCATCTTTTAGAATACCGCAGTTTACAACTATTCCTTGTTTCATCTTTTAGAATACCCCAGTTTACAAGTATTCCTTGTTTCATCTTTTAGAATACCCCGGTATACAACTTTTCCTTGTTTCATCTTTTAGAATACCCCGGTTTACAACTATTCCTTGTTTCATCTTTTAGAATACCCCGGTTTACAACTATTCCTTGTTTCATCTCTTAGAATACCCCTGGTTTACAACTATTCCTTGTTTCATCTTTTAGAATATGCAATTTCATTTAAATGGAAAATGTTCAGTTTCAGTGTACGACCTTCACCCTTCCATCAAACAGACGTCAATTGTTTTTTTATTTCTTACATAAGCGTTATGTGCGTTATATTGAGACTAGTCGACCGGCGGCGTAGCTTACACCGCTATTTTGCAGGGCCGACCTTAGGCTACTGCAACCTATGCGACCGCAGTGCACCCCGCACTTTCATAGAACCCGCACTTTCTTAGGACCCGTGCTAATTCTAGGTGTATAAATTATTAAATTAAACCATTTTATAACTTATAACAGATTTCCCTATGCCTCCTGTCGATTTACCAGGAGCTCATGGAAATATCCCAAAATTGCAAAATATACGAAAAATTCCTGAAAATATACGAAAATATGTAGACAAAAATTGTCATTTTGGGGTGTCATTGAAAAATGCCAATCTTACGAGCGATAAATAAAAACGGCATTATGCATTAGCCGTAATTGTGTAATCTGGTGAAAGAAGCTTCTCGCGCCTTAAACTAATGAAGAATTACTTGAGGTCAACAATTCTCAAAGATAGATTGAAACATTTTGGTAATTCTTGCTATTTAGCGTGATCTATGTAAGACACAGAATTATTATGATATACTGTAAGACTTTGCTACACACAAGGCTCGTAAAGTAATTCTGTACTTGTAAAGAATGAATAAATGCATAGACGAATTTATTTTCTAATACAACTCTTAAATTTCACTTATTATCCGCTTCCTTACCCAAACTTGGCCCCGCGAAATTCGTTTCGCATAGGGCTCCACAATGGTTAAGTCCGGCCCTGCTATTTAGTGACGTGTGAACATACATAGTAGATTACTTGTTCTTTTTCCATGACTTCTTGGTCACAATGGTTAAGTCCGGCGCTACTATTTAGTGTTTGTAAAATGTTTGTTTGTAAAATGTTTTACATGTTTCGGATGTCCCTTCAAAGTTGAAGATAGTTTACTTACTAGTCCAAGCCTCCCGCAGGACGAAGGTGGATGGGAGCGGGCAGGGTTTGCTAAATCCAAACGACAGTCCAGCGCGCAAACCGCACGACCAGGCAGCCATCCGTAGTGACATGTGAATACTACTTTTTCTCTCCCCTCTTGTGTTTTCGTTGGATAACTCTATCCACAGAAATAAAAGAGTGATCTTTCCTTTACTTCTTCTTCTTCTTATATTATATTATATTATATTATATTATATTATATTATAAATCCGCTGCCGAGGACAGACGTAGACGACGAAAAGAAAATCTAAATGGACCACCGGCGTACAATGGTTATGCCTGCGCTAGATGTAGCAAAATATGTAGATCGCAGCGGGGCTGCGTAGCCATGGTAAATACTGCATTCCTTATTAATTTACAACTCGAAGACAAACCTTATTATATGATATGACATGACACGATATGATATGACATGACACGATATGATATGACATGACACGATATGATATGACATGACACGATATGATATGACATGACACGATATGATATGACATGACACGATATGATATGACATGACACGATATGATATGACATGACACGATATGATATGACATGACACGATATGATATGACATGACACGATATGATATGACATGACACGATATGATATGGGTTACCGGCAAAAGGAGACAATGTCCTCCTTTTTGGGGTCGTGTCCACCGGCCGGCATTAGCCAAAAGTATGAAAAATGTCCGGCTTTTTGAAAAAAAAGATCCTACAGATCTGGAGGCAGTATGGGTGATGGCCCCCATAACTCGGCCGACCCCCATTCTTTCCCGGAGCCGCCTGTGGTTGCTGGACTCTTTCTCAAGGGCATATGGAACTTTCCCAATACATGTAGAATCGAAGTAAGATGGAGCGTACAAGTGGAAACCGAAATAAAGCTGAAAAATAAAATAATTCTGGACTTACAGGAGATAGTGATTTAGTAAACTATTAGCCAGGCCTGTGTTAATGTACTATTGTTTAGAGCCGCATGATTTAGTGTACTATTAGCAAGAGGGCCGGATTTAAGTAGGTGGAGCCACGGGGTAGGATTTGTGTGGAGAACCATTAATAATAATACCTTTATCTAAAAGCTTGTCCTTTTTTTAGAAGAGAGAATTTGTTAATGTTATCAATTGTTCCTTCTTCACAAAAAATGTTTCAAATGCATATATAGTTTAGTGAAAGTGGAGAGCAAGTGTAAATCTCGATCTGCCGTTATAGAGTAGGAGCACGCTACAAGCGGACACTTCTTAACCATGACAGTAAGATTGACAGTAGGTCAGTAAAAATGCGAAAAAAAAAATTTAATCAACGGAAACGTTAAAGTTTCTGACTGGTTGAATTTTGGATATTTTTTTAAATCTCTATTTTGGAAGGCCGGAGCAGTAGTGGTACAGATCATCGAGGAGAACAAATAATGAAATAATAAATTATGAAATGGACAGACAGGCAGACAGACAGACAGACCAGTAGTGTAGTGTAGTGTAGATAGATAGATTGATAGATAGATAGATTAGTGTAGATAGATAGATAGATAGATAGATAGATAGATAGATAGATAGATAGATAGATAGGTGGGTGGGTGGGTTGGTGGATGGATGGATGGATGGGTGGATGGATGGATGGATAGGTAGGTAGGTATGTAGGTAGGTAGGTAGGTAAATATATATATATATATATATATATAGATAGATATAGATATATATAGATAGATAGTAAAAACTAAAATTTAAAAAATTACATTATTGCCAAAGTTTAAAATAAAAACAACTAAATTATGTTTCATCTACTAAATAGGATCTTCATGCTGTTTTAGCAAGTGAGTTCCCCAACAAGTTTGACCTGCTAGCCACTTTGAAAATACATTTCGATAGGTCAATTATAGAGCGTCTTTCTTACGCCAGAATGGTCGAATTCCTCCCAAGTGAAGTATCATTGTGCTGTTGACGTCTTTACCCTTGCTAAGTTGAATTTGACTTGAACTGCGTTTTTCTTACTAGGAAGAAAAAATTGTTTTCATAAAAAAAGTAAAGCCCATTTATAGAGATAGAGCCCCACACTTAAAACCATATCAATTAATAATGTACAAGTTAGTTCCCTTATTCCATATCAAACAAAATAATGAATTACCAATAATGAATTGACTACTAGGGTAGGTATTTTTGAAACAATATATTCGTGTTTTGTTAGATCCATCATTGTTTAAAGTATCAAATTGATTGAGGAATGCGTGAGGGAAAAATAGCGGTAACAAAACGGTCACGTGATGTCCATGAAAAAAACAACAACGAAAAACTACGATGACGTGATATTCATGTTGGATTTGAATGAGGACGTAAGTTGTATGGAAAAGATAGATTGGCACGTGACTTCAGGACTGTTGTTTGACCATTGGTCAATGAGCACCTTTCTGAAGCTCAGAACACCGCTACCCCAGAATCGCTAGAAACTGGTTCAAAGGTAGGAGCGCGCGATTAAAGGTTTGAGAAACACTGCTCGAAACTAATAGGGCCTAATAATACTTGTTTCAAAAAGCCTATTTTAGTTTTTCAAAGTGAGTACAACAACAGAGCGAGATGAGTCTTAGCTTCATGTAGTAGATGTCCAAGTTGAATTGAATTACGTTTAAGAAGGTTGGAGTGTGTGTGTGGGGGGCGCGGGGAATGTGAGGGAGGATTACGTCCCTACGCCCCTCACCCACCCCCGGAGACCTGAAGATGTCACGAAGATTTATTCACGAACGCGTGGTTCAACAACACTTTCTGTTTCCCAACAAATTCGCAATTATGTTCACTGTTTTTGCTGTTAGACTAATCATGGCTAATGCTCTTTTCTAAATAACCAAATAAAGGATTGATGGCTCAATTAGTTTAACGAATTACACATTATTTATTACTAAACATATTTAATGCTACTCTCTCCTACCCCCCCCCCCCGTCTTTTTTGTTCTAAATCTAATTGAAAAAAGGCAAAAAATATTAATTAATTTAGACAAATCCCACCCATAGTTTCGCCCCAATCCATCTTAAAACAGAACAAAAGTCCTGATTGGTCAGTTTCCCGCTGTCCAGGTGGAGCCAGTAAAGATCACATTGCAGATCACGTGCTGCGTATTGATCGTCAACTTTCCACGGGCGGCTCACCCGGGAATATTGTCGAGAACCTTCGAGCCGCTCGTCACATGTACTGACGCGTGAGGTCACGGGGTCGCCTGAATATTGATTTCGTCTCGCGCGTTAGGAGACCACTGTTATCTGACGCAGCGTGTCAATCTGTGATTCGAGCGTTGTTGATCCGTTCATTAATTAAGAATTCAAGATACATGTTTTTGCATTATTAGCGAATTATAATTAAAGCGATATTCCTCGTGTGGGGAAGAGGGGTTGTTTAATGAATGAAATTATTGAATAAAAAAAATACTCAATTTTTTTTTTCATATAAAGGCTTTAGTAAACTAAATTATTTGTTTCATTTAAAGATATTGAACTCTTACCAGTGGAAAGATCAGGAAGACTGAGGCAAAATGTGAGGCCAGATAAAGTATCTGACATATATAGTGTAGTGTTGCGTTCAATCATTCCTTCGTTTTATTGGTCTGCCTAGCTATATGGATCTTGCTTTATACATTTATTGTAATATATTATTTTTAAATAAGTTTGAACTGTTTGAGAATCAATGTGCAAGATGAAAAGGGTTGAGTTTTATAGATTAACGAGAGAGAGAGAAAAAGAGAAAGAGAGAGAGAGAGTTTGAGAACCAGTAGTAAAGAGAGAGTTGCACTATTTGTTGACTTTACCACTTAAGTTACACACGTTCATAATGTCTAGCAGGGGCGTAGCTAGGGATTTGGTGGCCCAGGGGGATTGACTTCTTTGGGGGCCCTTTGCATTTTGGCATAATAAATATATAAGCCTACATTCAAATTGGTACATCATATAAGTAAAATTAACAAGAAATAATCATTAAGAATCTTTTAATGAATAATACTGTTGTTTATTGGCGTAATGATTCATAAGTGACAAATCTCAATTCATATCGCTTCAAGTCGTGCATTCTGTGCAGCAAAGGCATCTATAACATCATCTACATCGATAATGTCTAGTATTTGTGACTCCACTGACATTAAATCCATGCTAAGCCTTTCTTGCATCATTTGTGTTTAAGATAGTTTTTGATTAACTTGAGCATTGAGAATGAGTTAGCAGTATTCGGAAGGAGGTTGCAAGGTTTCAGCACACATCATTACCATATGAAGCCAGCTTCCTCAATATGTCAATTGCTGATTGTGAAACTGGTTTGTTGATGAAAAGTGCTGTGCTTCAATGACATCATTGAACAAGCAATTGGCCTTGTATTTCATCAAACATGAAAAGTAACACAGTTTTTCGTCAGCATGTCATCATCCATAGACTCCAAAAGGTGTCTTGGTTCAAGAAGAAACCTAAAGGTGTCTACATGGTTTTTCAGCCTTTAGAATCTGTCCTTCATCTCCATATGAAGTCTGTCCAGCACTTCTGTCGCAACACGTTTGAATTGAAGTTAAACTGACAGTCCTACATAAGAACTCAACTCCCTATCAAGTCTTTTCTTTCTTCTGGTTATTTTGATTACAGGAACTCCATAGCATTCACTACCTACTTTTACTTTTTCGATGGATTGAGTGAACAGTTTCGTCCGTTTCTCATCATTTAGCAGAAAGCATGAAAAGGGTTTTAATTTCTTTAGCAGCTTCCCTATGTGCAGTATAGACGTTTCTGAATTATGTTAATTTGGCGCAGGAGATTGGACACAGTTTGAGAAACTCTGATCTAGATTCTGACTGAGCTTTCATCAACATGTCCAACACTTGCACTTGGAGAAGTTTAAAGAAAGACTCACTAAACCTGTTCTATCCGCCAGTGGCGTCACTAGTGGATGAGAGGGTGTGGGCCGCACTGTGTGACACTCAAGTGGAAACAAATTCACGTTTGTATAAAAATACATTTTTTAAAAGATAAAACTGACAGCATCTAGTTTACCCAACATGAAACTTAACTTAAAAATAATGTCAACACTCATTTTACATTTGTGAAAGAAACGACGAATGTATGCAATAAGCTCACTATGTTATGGTTTAAAACAAAAAAGAACAATCAAGAGATGATGTTCATTGAGTGATTTGAGGGGGAGGGGGACGACACCCTGTGCTAACCGCACCGGGTGACACGACCCTAGTGATGCCACTGCTTTGCCTGGCTGATGTCACTTAACAGCTGTGTGAACCTCAGACTTCAAAACACAAATATTATTGCATTCTCCAAGACTCACACCCGAAACAAGAGTAAAAGTCAGATTTTTTTTTTTAAAGTTGTATCCAAATACGTTGCATAAAAAGGCGGTTGGTGGTTGTAATGGCCATTTAACATCCTCGTTAGCCATGAATCACAGCAACAGATGACCTTTACATCATCTGCACTATAGATCGCAAGGTCTGAAAGGGAAATATCACTATTGTAGGCCTACTGTAACTGACTTGCTGTTTACCTATGTTATAATGAAATCTATGTAAGCGAAGTTTGGTTATAAGCCATTAGATTATATAGACTATTACCTTAACATCTGCTTTATAAAACAAATGAATACAATTTTAATTGAATTGTAAATTCTCGTTTCCAAATGTTTCTTCTTTTTAATTCTCCTTCCCCTCTGCCTGACTGTGGAACTGAGCTTCAGTCTTTGATCTTTTGGGAGAATCTGCAAGTTGAATGTTTTTAGCAATTCTTCTATCCGGTATGCGGCAGACGTATTCTTCTTTGTCCCAGTAAGGCATTGATTTCAGTTTTATTGTATTGACCTGTTCCAAAACTTTAATGGTTTACTTATTTGTCGAAAGTTGAGCTTAGGTATTTAGCTGCATAATACACTCAGTAGTCTACTATATAACACTCTATGCAACTAGAGTCGTAATAGAAAACAAAGTTAGGAAAACATAATCAATTTGTTTATTCTCAGGTTTTATTTGTAAACATAAGAGTTGAAATGAAATGGAAAATATTCATGAAAATAGTAACTCAAATAAATTCAAAATGTACAAATAAATAAATGATTGATAAATAAATAATAAATGTCTAGTGCGTATAGGTTAATGTCTGCTAAATACAGGCGAATATCTGCTAAATACAGGTGAATATCTGCTAAATACAGGCGAATGCCTGCTACATTCAAGTGGTATGGCAACATGCAAACTAAATATGTCGATTCAAAGAGACATTCTCAATGATCTCCTCTATTCAACAATTTAAACTCGTATGGTATGAGATACCTGTCACTTCCCTTAGTCTTGGCTTCAGTCAGTGTTCAACTTTGATTTATAAATCAAAAGTAAGACTTTGATAGATTCGGTTATACATCACATTATATACAAATTCGTTAGTGTCCATAGCTAAGAACGGGGGCACTAACAAAAAATCTAAATGCAGAGAATTTATTTATAGAAACAGAAAAAGCATCAGAACTATAAAATTTTGTCAGACTAGAAGCACCATGTCATGAGACTTCCAGACATCTATGCATTTCTATGTCAATGAGATGAATCAAGCA
The DNA here is from genome assembly GCA_036873155.1 of Biomphalaria sudanica. Lineage (NCBI taxonomy): Eukaryota > Metazoa > Mollusca > Gastropoda > Planorbidae > Biomphalaria > Biomphalaria sudanica. The sequence continues at coordinate 678,049 of JAZGLO010001553.1, forward strand.
ATGTACAATTAATGCATTTTGCTTTTAGGTGTATTTAAATTACAGACTTCAATAAAATAAAAAATGTACCCACAAGTTAAGTTTTAATTATCTAGTTCTGATACAACACACAATTATTGAAAGAAAAAAAAAAGGTTCTAGAGACAAGACAAAGTTGTCAAATCCAAAAACTAGAAACAAATTAATGAAACAAAATTGTTTCCATCACTCTTACATCCCCATGAATTGTTGACACATTTGTTGAAGTCAAAGTATTTCTCTTACATTCCTAGAGGGGATCAAATATACTCACACCAGTTCTGTACAGCTCAGTGTATTTGCAATGGAAACAATTTCCAAAGTGTATTTAAATCTAGAAAGAAAAACAAAACTAAATTATAGCAAGACTTAAGAATGAGAGTTATTTAAAAAAAACAATAATAAAGTTTTGACAATCTCATACCAATAATACTGACATGAGGCTTGACTTTGTATCCCCAAAGAATAAAATACTTGAAAAAGTGTAAGCATAGGAAACATACAATTTAAAAATGGGAACTATAAAATACCTAAAATAGATCAAGTAGATACATCTATTATTGAGGCTGAACAGATTGAAAATATAATGGTTCTTAAATGAACTAAAACAGTAGATAAAATATTTTGTAAAATCATAAGAAGACTACTAAATTGGATAGGATACTGAACTGAAAAGTCTAGTCTCCCGTTACTTTTTCAATTAATTTTTCAACATCAATTTATTTTTCATCAATCAATGCTAATTTGATACATTACAATTAATACAGTCAACACCTTATGTTTTGTACTTTTTAAAAGTAAATTTGTGGGCCCCCTATTGGTCATAAGCCTGGGTTTATGGAACTCCTTAATGCCATGGTTGCTATGCCACTGCTTCGGAATGTGCTAGAATAATAGAAATACTGATATAATTAAAGCAGCCTAGCTGTCATAACTGTTTTAAACAAGATCATATTAAATATAGGTCAATAGCTGTAATGTATTGTTTACAATGTCAAGTGCAGATAACAATTAGTCTGAATAATATTAAGTGCAGAATACAATTACTATCTATAATCTCCCCTTTTTTTGTATTTAAAATTTTAAAAAATCAATTGCACAAGCTTTAGTGTGCCAACACATTACAACTGAATGCCAATTTAAATATTTTACCTTCATATTTATTATCTAGCGTTTGCCGCTGTTAAGCAGTCAACAAAATATGAAAGAATAAATGATTGTGTTGCATTGTGAACTGAAAGTGATGGAGCCTGTGGGATGAGATTCAGGTGTTGACAAATAATGCTAGCCATTCATAAACAAACAATATGAACACATTACAAGTGATCAAATTTGAGGGGAAAAAAAACTTAAAGTGAGCATAAATTTAGAATAAATATTTCAGGAAAAAAATAGTTTGTTTAAATTAGTAGAAAACAACAACCAAAATAAAATATCCATTGGATGAACTAATAAAAAAAAATTTATCAGAAAATGTTACAGATATTGGAGTATACAAAAAGTGTACATAATAAATGAATTGTTTGAATTAAAATAAAATTTCACTCTTTTTATAACTATTTTTCCATTGTTTTTAAAGTTTTTAAAGTGATTTAAAAAAAACAAAAACTAATGCTAATTGTAATGATATGGAATAGATAACTACAGGTAAATGTACACATTTTTAGCTAAGAGAAGCATGTAAAGCTGATCACAAAGCAAAAACAGACGAGTTAAAAGTTTAACATGGGAATGAAAACATCATCAGCTTCCACCATTCTGATTGACATTTGGATGTGTCACTGTGACTGGAGGAAGCAGGATTGATCTAAGTTGACTATTCAGCAGTCTGACGTCTGGGTCTTGGTCTTCATAAGATCTAACAACTTTGGTGAATTGAACTAGGCCTAAAGAATATAATGATAGAATTTCTTAAAACAAATGTTCACTAAAATCTTTCTAATTCACTAATAAAAAGATTAATTATAGACTGCATTTATATACTATTAAACAGGATTCAGGGTCCAGTTTAGGAAGGTAAGGAATTTCTTTTCTCCGACTATAGATGAAATCCAGCCATACATGATCTAAGTAAAGTGTTGATACCCAAAGCACTGGCCAAACTTCAAACAAATAAGTGTATTGTATTGCTTCACATTTGTGGCTGATAAGATAATAGGAAATACAAAACAAAAATCAAAGCAATCGTCAAGTTTTTACAATTTTATTCCTAATATCAGGGAAAGGACATAAGAGTCTTTTACTTTTAACTAACAGCTTTGTTTTCAATAAAACAAAGAAAGAAAAAAAAAACTACAATAAAACAAATTCAAATTAAGAAGAATTGTAATGTATGTGAGTTGAAATTATCTGAACACCACTGTAAGTAGATAGTAGGTTTAGTATCTTAAGGTACAAGATGAACACCACTGTAAGTAGATAGTAGGTTTATTAAGTTACAAGATCTACAAACCTTCCCCATCAGCCAAGAAGCCATATCTCTCTATGACCTGTATCTGCATTTGAGTGGCAGTTGGGAAAATATTTTGCATGCACTTTAGCATATCATTGCCAGCAGCCAAACGAGCTTCATCCAGTTTGGCAACATTTTCTGGTAAGTTAAATGTATCCAGAATATCTCTCAATGCTCCTGCAAATGTACAGAGAAAATAACTTAAAGTTAGTCTTACAAATTACAAACATGCTAAACAAATGATTAGTATAAAAAATGTCCTCCAAACATATAGGCAGTGATGTATAAGTCATACAAATATTGTAACAATATTAGTCTCTTGCATGTATATTGTTTTAATCTATGTTGATGATGAAGCAGAAGTGAACTAACATTATGAACTCCAAAACAAATTGTTTGATACGATTGCTAGCATTAGATTTCTTTTGGATTTGTGCATTAAATACTGAAGGGAGAGAAATTATATTATTAAAAGCTAATATACAAAAACAATCACTTCTATAAATTACTCAATAAATAACACATTTATTGTTCCATATGCTAGGACAAAGTTGTACAAATATTCATTTTCCCCTAATGCTATTAGAGCATGGAATGGGTTGCCTGAGTCAGCCAGGAAAACCAAGGACTTGGCAGAGTTTAAATTATTGATTAATAACATGCATGACTACACTGACCTAGGGACACATGTAGGACATAATCATCTTGTTTTTTGAAGTAACGTCTGTATTTTATAAGATAAAATGATAAAACATTATAAATACCAGAAGATGCTTTTTTATGATAGATAATTCCTTTTTGGTGACATTAAGTAAGAATTCTTTAAAAAAATATATGATACATAATACATTTAATAAACTACTTTTAAATATATCCATATAAATAAATATCTATCCTTGTATAGAATTCTATGTGAATTGGTAATTACCTTTACATTCATGCAAAGTCAGATGTGGTTTGCCGTAGGCCATTAAGTAAATAGTAGTTGAAATAATTTTAATTTTAAATAAGAAAGTTACACTCTATAGCATTGAATCATTTGTAGAGAATCCAATACCACAATCTGGAGCCTAAAAAAAAATATTAAAAAAAAAACATTTTCAGAAGCACTGTCATCATTTGGACATTTTTAATTTTTATCATAAATTAAATCAGTCATAATGACAATTATAATGTCAATTAAATCAATTTTATAAAAATATTTTTTTTACACTATGTGACTCTTTGGTGAATAATTAAGTACTAAGTAGATCTAGATTCTAACCAATCATTTAGTCTAGTAGAGATGATAATAGAATAGATTATAGATCTAATAGATATCTAGACAGTCTAGATCATGGTAGATCATTCAATTCAGAGATCTAGCTAGATCTCTAGACTCTATATAATATATTGTTATAAACCTGGTGGTGGCACAGATGGGGGTAGTGGTGTGTGTGTAGTCAGCCGACGTAAATCGCCCCAGGCCAGCGCTAGACGAGCGGTCAACCATGACGAGTTATGACGGTCAGCCGAGACAAGTGTCAACATGACGGTTCGGGAAGGATCGACGTCGTGAACAGAGCTCAGGAGCATCACGAGTGATGTAGTCATCTGACCACCCAGAAACGTCGAGCGATGTTCCGTCCGTTTCTAGAAGGCCATTAGGGACCCTATATAAGAGCGGAGGTGTCGCAGTCAAGATCGAGTCCGACACAACGAGCCTAGTGTGTGAAGTCAGTCCTGAACTGTTGAACCCAGTTCAAGCCCGGAACAAGACGGAGAGGCCAGTGCAAGAGTTGATACGGCGGTATGGTGTTATCGAAGAGATATTTGTACAGTCTTGTGTTACGTGCTGCCAATTGTACAGTATTGGCTGTTATTTATTCAACTATTAAAGTGTTACGTTACTTTGGAGCCCTGAGTTGTCAAGTTCTTTAAGTTGGTGGTGTATGGTGCAGTTTGTAGAGAGCCTGACTAGTGAGATTCGTAACAATATATATATGAAAATGATATAATGATAAACTAGACTAAAACAAATATGAATATCATTATTGATTATCATCATCATGAGTTACATTGATATATAATAATAATAGATCTAGATATATATATGTATTTAATATTGACTATAATACCTAGAATATATCTATTATAATCTTATAAGTATTTCCTATTTAGATCTGATTCTGAGTAATCTAGAGTTAGAGGATTAGAGGGTAAAACTCCAACAGTGAGTTAGAGTACAATGTAGATCTAGTACAGTCTTAAAGGGAAACTCCGATGGTTTTGACAATTTTTGATATAATATGTGTTTTGATTTACAGATAATGAATATATGATATTCTTTTTTTTTTCTTTGCAATAATAACTTAGTAATTGATGTTTTTCCGACGTAATTTTCCTGCGCATCCAAAACAGTCATACTTTCACCGGGTTTCTATGTGACGTCACAAATGTGTTTTAATCTACTGACTTATTGTAAAACAGGAGACCATACAGCAAAGTTAACATTCTTGTAAAAGCAATATATCTTGGTCTATGAAGTTAGATCTAGGATCTTGTAAGCAAAGAAAAAAAGCATTTTAAAAGTAGATTTACATGCTTGACTAACCACGGCAGTGTGTATTTTCTCGCCAGACCACTCAACACACAACAAACACTATCGCTTGGTTGTCTTGTCATGGCCGACTACATGTAGTCTCGACTAGCCTTACACTGACCAGTTTGTTCAAATCAGTCAGACACACGATCTATTTACTTTTTGGGACAGGGAGAGGCTTAGATGAAAATGTTACTCTTTTTCTAGAGTTGATTATCCTAATGCTTTTAGATCTATCTTTACATGTATATATATATAACTGTGTCATAGCTATGGAATAGGCTGTCACTAAGCCTAACAGCTACTGTAAGAATGAAGCAATATGATTGGTCAAATCTAGTTTCTCTTTCAATATTGTTGAGGGAAGTGACATATGAACTAGCTTAAAACAAAATCTCATAGAACCCATTTTTTTTTAAGATGTCAAGAATTTACTGACTAATTTATTAAATATAAATGTTTCTAAGCATTTAAATAGAAAATGGTAAAATGTTTACTATTACAACTTTTTACGCAGAATTTAAATATGTCAATAACTCAAATTTGAAAAACCATAGGAGTTTCCCTTTAAAGGGAAACTCTGATGGTTTTGACAATTTTTTATATAGACTCTAAGACTCTAGTAATATTAATTAATAATGTTTGTAAAATGTTTTACATGTTTTGGATGTTCCTTCAGAGTTGAAGATCTATACTATAGTTAATAGTTTAATTAATTTTTAGGGTCTAACAAATCTATGTCACTATCTTTCACTATGTCAGTCACACTGACACTCACAGTGAGTCAGTGTATCAGTATCTGTTACAGTTACTGAGTTAGTAGTTACCGTATGATGTATCATAATCATGAGTATCAGTATGTGAACTATGTGTTTTGATTTACAGATAATAATAATATTATAATTCTTTTTTTTAATTTGCACGAATAACTTACTACTTAGTAATTCTGTAGCTTCTCTCAGGACTGAGATGCAGTGAGTCTAAGCCGTCTACTCTAATAATCTGTAAGGCTTACTTGACTTAGTCTGCTTTAGATTTGATCCTGAAGATTGGTCTCCTAATTCTTATTTGTTGTTCCAGTAATGAAAACATGCAAAATTTTTATAATACTCATCGAAGGGAAAGCACTCTTCAATTTGTATTCTCGCTGGACAGATACTTATTTCGATGATATCCCTTTAAATCTGTATTTTATTAGCACAAAAGCTCTCACTCGCCTATCACTACTTTTCCCACTTGCCGTGGACGAAAAAAATACGAACATTTAACCTGTTATTACTTACCTTGGATCTAGGACAATTGAGATATTTTCATGATCGAAACCGCAGTGATTTAATTTGCCGGAAACGATTTTATATTTGTAATGTGACACAATTTTTTGTTTAAAGCAAAATACCTAGGTGTTATAATAAATGAAAAACTGTCATGGAATCCGCATATTGATGAAACTATAAAAAAATCAAACAAAACATTAGGGTTTATTAAAAGAAGTTTCTATAAATCAAATAAGAACATAAAACTAAAATGTTATTTAACCTTGGTTAGGCCAATAATAGAATATGCATCCACCGTTTGGGACCCCTCAACTCAAGAAAACATTAAGAAACTGGAACATACACAAAATAGAGCAGTGAGATTCATAACAAACGAATATTCACATTTGACTAGAGTAACACCATTAGTAAAATCACTAAATTTAGGAAGCCTTCAGGACAGAAGACTCAAAAGTAAAGTAGCAATTATACATAAAACACTGAACCATAATCTTCAAATACAACAACAAAATCTAATAAAATACTCTGAAAGACACAAAAATAAAGGCACATTCCTCGTCCCATATGCTAGGACAAATTTGTACAAATACTCCTTCTTCCCTAGTGCTATTAGAGTGCCTGAGCTAGCCAGAAAAACCAGTGACTTGGCAGAATTTAAGTCATTGGTTAATATGCATGACTAAATGCATGACGCATAGGACGTAATCATCTTCTTTTTTGAAGTAACGTCTGTATTATATAAGAAAAAAAAAAGAAATATATTGAAATGTACAAGATTAAACTTCTATCAGTTAATTCTTTTTTGTTCGTAACTTTCTCCTTGGCCCGAAACTTGCTTTTGTAGACGCTGTAGGACCTATATATAATATAATATTATATGAAGCCGACATTGACTGTGTAGCTGTTTTTGTGTGAAAAAAATGAAACGTAGATATAACTATTTTATTTTGTGTGTTGAGAATGAAGTTACCGGTTAAAAAAAAATTACCGTATATGAATATTAGGCGAGAAAACGTCACTACGCCAGAGTGATAAGCAAAATAGGGGTTCGATTGAAAGAAACACAAAGCGCATGAAATACTTTTTTATTCAATTTTGCATTCAATTAAGAAACTGAAGAAATGTCAGTGATGTATGTACAATTATTTTTTTTTGGTCAGTGATGGGGTAAAGTTAGAAAAGTGACACTAGAATCTAAGTGTGAGGTCGATATAAGGGGGCTGTTGTAATTCAACGTTACATAGACTACAATAAATAGTGGGGCCAAACATTATGCTAGGGGGAGCGTTAAAATGGGGGGGGGGAGTTGAATAAAATATTCTGTGAGCGTTCAATGCAAAGGAGGAGACAATAAAAAAAGGTTCCACCCAAAAAGCATCAGAGAGACTTTCAGATATTTCGGTGACGAGCTGAAAAGTTGAAAATACTCAGATCTCGTATGTGGGACTCATTTTTATGGCGTAGGGTGGAGGGAAATAATAAGTGATACTCGTAATCGAATTCAAAGGCAAAAATTCAATGTTTGTGAGGGGGGGGGTAGCGTTATAAAGCTAGCCAATTAAATGTAACGATACTAAAATTCAAGATTCTTTTTTAGGTTGGTTGGGGGGGGGGAGAAAAAAAATGATATTGAATTGAGAGGCCAGAATGTGTTTGGGAGGGCGTTTTAAAGCGGGCCGTTCCAATTAAACGTAACATATACTATAAAGCACTGAAAAAATAGTGAATTGTTGAAATGCGTGCGGTTCTATTGTAAGTGGAAAAAAAAGGGGGAGGGAAGCAGTGGCGTCAGTAAGGTGGGTGTCACCCGGTACGGTCCACTCAGGGTGTCATCCCTTCGCTCCCCCCACCCACACACACAGTACAATTTCGTGTTTGTTTGTTTGTTGAGCCATAATACACATACTTTAGAATGAACTACATTTATTGATTGTTAAACATTTATAAAATGTCAATTAAATTTAAAAATTCAGTTGTTACAATTTATCTATAGTTCAATTTTGCAACAATGCAACGTTAAAAAAAATTACATTGTTTTTTTCTTTTCGGGATTTCAAACTTTAAAACGTATCAATCACTAAAAATTAATTTCTTTAAAGATTTCATTTTTAATCAATGTACCCGTTGTGAAAGTGTCGTCTCAGTGGCGTAGCTAGAGTATATGATGCTTGGTGCGGTACCTGATCTTGATGCCCCCCCCCCCCCCCCGAAAAAAAAGAGAAACTAACTAATTAATAACATTGCAAAACCTTACTTTTTTGTTCAAAATAATATGTATTCATTAATCAAATATTGTTAATTCAAAAAAAATCACTTTTACATAAACATACTACAAATGAATTTTACGCGCTTTCTTGCTGGCAAAAGTATCAATAATTTTATCGAAATCAATTTTTTTCACCAGCTCTTGTTCAATGGACAAAATAGCCAAATTAGTTAGTCGTAAATTTGTCATCGTTGATCGCATGTAATTCTTGATCAGTTTAAGTTTGGAAAAACTTCTCTCGCATATAGCGACGCTTACCGCAATAGTAAAAAATATGCGAATCATGATGACGATATTCGGGACTGAATCATCTAGCTGATATTTTTTTTATAAAATTCAAGAACTCAACAGGTCCTTGTTTTGGAAGTGCGGAGGCTTCTGATTAAACTGTGACAAACCGTAGAAGCCTCTTTCGCTCCAGCAGAAATTCGTTTTTATCAATGTCGATAGGAGAACTATCGAGATTGATTTCGACCTGAGGATTTAATAGTTGGGAAGGCGACAAAAATTCATATCTATCTGCTACATCATGAAGTTGCTCGAATCGGGTGATTATTTCTTGAACAATCCTGTCCTAGGTAAAATAAATTTCCCTTCGAAGCTCTTCTTTGTGTGTAAGTACAGAGTCGTCACTTTTCTCACCAGGTATCTTTTTCTTATGGCCAATACGTTTTTGAGGTTCTGTACTGGTTCTCAGATCTGAACACACGCTTTTGGCAAAGGTAATGCTGGCTTCAGTGATGTCCTCTCGATTACTACTTAAAAATGTCTCTAATGTTTTTAGTTTGAGTGAGCAGTCTCGAATAGACAATCCTTGTTTTTGAAGGTAGAATTGCGCATCATTAATTTCATTTAATACAGGAGCCCAAAATCTAAGGTAGGTGAGAAAATTAAAAGACTGAATAGCAACTAATTATCCACCTGATTCAGATCTAGTCGATGAATGTTCATCTCTGCTAGTTAATGTCTCCAGAGTTTCTATAATTTTAGAAAATGTATCCCAAACCACCTTGACGGCTTCTCCTCTGGCGCTCCAGCGGGTCTCAACTTAACGTTTAAGGCTAATTCTGGTTATTTTGATGAGGATATCCCAGCAGTGTGTTGAAGTTGAGAAAAAGGAGTGTAAACGGTCCAGTGTACCAAAAAATGTTACCGAATTGACTTCAGCAGCTCGAATTTCTGCTAAATTAAGAGAATAGTTTGAGCAGGCAATAAATAGTGACTTCTAGAATACGTTTTTTGGACACCGTAGTTTTGACCTTTCATGACCGCAGCATTATCATAGTCTTGACCCCTTGCAGTCCATTATGTCTAAGTCATCCGAACGCAGTTTCTCTAGAATCATCTCAGCGATTCCAGCAGCTTGCTTGTCCTTTGTGTCGATGAAGTCAACAAAAGACTCACGAACCTGCAGCCCGTCATTATCCATGACAACATACCGTAAAATTTGGGAAGTTTGATCCAGCTTTGAGATGTCAGGTGTACTGTCAAAAATAATAGAGAAATATTGGGCTTGTTTTACTTGCTGTATGATTTGTTTTTTAGCGTGATCCCCCAATATTGTAATAAATTCATTTTGTATTTGTGGAGACATGTATGTATTCGGTCTGAAACAAAGCTCAGTTCGAAGCACATGCTCCTTCAAGAGTGGATCGTACTTTGATATTAATTTTACTAACTCTCCAGGTTTTCGTCTCTTGTATAATCAAATCTTGGGCCTTGTTGTCAATACTGTTCCCTACTCTCAGACAAACTTCCAGTTCCCTCCAAGCAAGCGATGACTGAATGTGAGCTCTGCTGGTCTCATGGTTTTCTATTTTCGGGGATAACCTCCACCACTCATTGGATCCATCTTTGGAGTTAAATAAAGATTTGGTACTTGATCTTGTTGAGAAGAGTATGCAGGGGAAGCAAAATAAGGATTCTTTTTTTTTTTGGCGAATAACACATCCACTTTCTAAGAACTTTCTCCCGTTTGACATTTGCCGGAAAAACCAAGCCTTTGAAAGCTTTCTAGCCTAGTACAATCACAAATAAACATGTCCCTTATAGGGCAAAAGGGGGCGACCCCAAGAAGCTATTAACACCTGCCATACTCCAAAACTTGGCATCAGCTACACTAAAGACCTACGCATCAGATGCCATTTTCTGTTATACCGATGGATCGGTAATGAGGGACCCCGATAGATCTGGGTATAGGGCCATAATAGTCTACCCAGACCGGACAGAACCAGAGATGCCGATTTCTCCGTCTGAGCACTGTTCATCATTTTGTTTACGTTACAGTATTACAATTAACTAGTTAGTTAAAAAATAAAAACTCGTAGAAAACAAAGGTTAGCTTATTTAAAAATATTGACATTACAATAGAATTATTTCCAAAATTAAACTATAAAAAATCATAAAGAAATGAATAAACTAAGACAATTGTTTAGAGCTAGAGTTTAGTAATATATTTGTAAACTCAATATCTAGATTAAACCAGTGGACTAAACAATGAAGTAAAAAAAGGTTGGCCTATCTTCTTCTTCTTTATATTACAGAGCATTGATCAGTGTAGTAACAACATGTACCGCTTTCCGAAATAAATCTAGTAAATTAGATTCAAACTGTTCTATAGCTTACATTGTATTAAAAAAATAGTCAAGGAGATGAAACAAAATAGCGACGTGACTAGTTTATAAATCGTTAGTTCATGTTTAAAATACAGTAGTTTATGTTTGCTCGTGTCCATACAATTAGTCGTTTTTACTGAAACGCTCAGGGAAATAGGAAATTAATACACTGGGGGAATTTTGGTGCCCCTCTCCACTTAGTGCCCTGTGCGGCCCGCACCACCCGCACATTGGTAGCTACGCCACTGTGTCGTCTGTTCCATTGTCGAACGTGTTATGCTTTTGGTAAAGAAAAAGTTTAATTAGCCAACACTTTGTCAATAGTTTAAAGGTAGGCCTACTCTTATGTATCTTTTACCTTCTAGTATATCTTCCCCTCAAAATAATAAAGCAAAGATAGGTAAAATAAAAGACATCTGGCAATAGATCTTAAGCTGCGCTGTAATTTATTTTAGAACGAAAACATTATTTCCATTGTACCAAAAATTTTAGGCAAGACGCGTTTTCTGAAAAAGAATGACCATATAGATTAAATAAATGTTATACAGATCTATTGGAGGAGACATAGATTAAGTGAATGTTATACACATCTATTGGAGGAGACATAGATTAAGTGAATGTTATAGGCTACACATCTATTGGAAGAGCGGTGGTTGAAAGATAAATCGCTAAGCTTCCGAATCCTGGGTGGCATGTTCGAATCCTGGTGAAGACTGGGATTTTTAATTTTGGGAACTTTGGGTGCCTGACATTAGTTGGGGAAAAGTAAAGGCGGTTGGTCGTCGTGCTGGCCACATGACACCCTTGTTAACCATAGGCCAGAGAAACAGATGACCTTTACATCATCTGTACTATAGACCACTAGGTCTGAATGGGGAACTTTTATACAGATGTACTAAATAGCTTCTCTGTTTGCTCTTTAAATTTTCTGTAGTCCAAAGCTGCATAGTTTATATTCCGGAGCTCGACATATCAGAAATTCAAGCTTACTCCTTTCTAGACATTTTAAGATATTAAGTAGATCTCACCAGCTTTGTTCTCTATTAAAATTGTCGTTAATATGGTCACAAAATGTCAAATATTCTGATTGTATAGAAACAGTCCGCGCAATGTATCCTTCCATTGTTTTTCTTCTTTACAACAAACCTAGCCACGACTTCCTTGTCCATAGTAGTAGTACACATATGTCCTTGTTTTACGATTTTCCAATCCTGGTGACTATTCTTCGTACGTCTTTTGATCTTCCAATTTCGGACTTTATAGCCACCACTTATGAAATAACTAATTTGTATTTCATTTCTATAGAATTAGTTGAAAAACATATTATTTCTTACTATTAAGTGACTACATTATCCTCAACAGGAAGCATCAGAACCATTATTTTAAATAATTCTGTACTTCTCCTCGGGATAAATTTCTTCGCAATTTATGGGAAATTGGCACACAACAAAAAGAAACTATCTCCTAAAACATTGAAATCTATATTATTCCACTGATTCATTATAACATTTTCTTCTTCTTGGCTAGAGTTTCTTTTACATTCAACTTCTGAAATTGCATCATCTTCAGAAATCTCCATTGTTGCTTTATTAATTTCCTATTCTATGAAATTTACATATTCCTGGAGAATGTCGTCATTTGTTAAACATTGACTACTTGGTTGGCCTCCAGATATTACGATGCTAGCTATTATTTCAATAGATTCGATAAAGACCTTGTTAAAAATCAAAGCAGCGTTTACATACATGCCGCTAATATACATCTAAAAGTAAGTTTTCACATTTTCTTTTGATATAAAGTATGATGTAACGTTTTGGACTATTTGTAGAATTTCATTTAAAAATTAAAATATGTTATATATATAGGCCTATTTATCGATTGTGAATAACATGTTCCAATGCTTAGCCAATGACACTTCATTTTTTTAAATTGTCAGTTATTCCAAAAGTGCATTTTTTTTTCACTTGGGTGTCACCTCCCTAACGGGTGTCACCCAGTGCGGATCGCACCCCCTAGTGACGCCACTGGGGGGGAAGGGCAAAAGACTACGTAAGCAAAACTAAGCATTACGATTGTAAGTAAAATGTTTTCCATGTCTGCAGAAGGTATAAGAAAAAAGTCCCAAGCCAAAAAATATCATAGAGACTGATAGAGCATATCAAATAACCCAAACAACCACTGAAAAGCAGATGAGTAGACAGTGTGAATAAGACTAAGAAGTCGCAGAGGATAAGTTCCACTGAACGCGACAACCTTTTTTTTTGTTCGGTAATGCTGCCATAGCACGCCTGTCTGAAATGTCAATCTCATCTAGACACAGTGTAGACACTGTGAATCTATAGGTGAGCTTGCGCTCCCAGAGCTGTTTTTTATGTGTATTTTCATAGGCTATAGCTGTTTTGTATATTCTTTTTTATAGGTTAGTGTCAGATTTTATAATTGTACTTCCGCATATTTTAGTATAAATATTTAAATCCAGGCTACATCCTGTACAGTTGACCAGCGGTCAGTAAAGTATATCGCTGTCTGTGTGACAGTTGATGATCTTATCTTATCTTATATAATACAGTGTTACTTCAAAAAAATAAAAAAGATGATTACGTCCTACGCGTCATGCATGTTAACCAATGACCTAAATTCTGCCAAGTCACTGGTTTTCCTGGCTAGCTCAGGCAACCCATTCCATGCTCTAATAGCACTAGGGAAGAATGAGTATTTGTACAAATTTGTCCTAGCATATGGGACGAGGAATGTGCCTTTATCTTTGTGTCTATCAGAGTATTTTATTAAATTTTGTTTCTGTATTTGAAGTTTATGGTTAAGTGTTTTATGTATAATTGCTACTTTACTTTTGAGTCTTCTGTCCTGAAGACTTTCTAAATTTAGTGATTTTACTAATGGTGTTACTCTAGTCAAATGTGAATATTCGTTTGTTATGAATCTCATTGCTCTATTTTGTGTTTGTTCCAGTTTCTTAATGTTTTCTTGAGTTGAGGGGTCCCAAACGGAGGATGCATATTCTATTATTGGCCTAACCTATGTTAGTGATCTGGTGTATGATAATTTAATCATTGTTATATTTCTGTACCTGGGACGGCCTGTAAGTGTAGAAATATTTTATATTTTCTTTTACTAGATCTATGTCACACTGTGTGTAAATATGCTAGATATATTTTAATTTAGTTTTGTTTTCTATTTGGACTATTTGTCATAATAGCTGTCAACATGCTTTATTAAAGATGGTTAGTCCCGCTATGAGTGTTCTAGATCAAATAGAATATATATGATTTTGTATTTATAGTTTTGGATTTATGTAAAATTTTACTGCTGAATATAATTCTGCTGAATAAAGCTGCTGATTATAACTGTTGTGTTATTGCTGCTTTAAGCTGCTATTGCTCTGCTGCATTTATTACTGCTATTGTTATTGCTTTTGTAGATCTAGGGAATCTAAATCTAGTGTTATTTTGATTTTGTTTTTGTAGTGTTGCCTTAGTCGACTTAGATCTAGTGGCTTAGTCTGTTCTTAGTGAATAGTAAGGTACTAAGGTGTTCTTGTTTTAGTGTTAGTGTTATGGGTTGGTTGTAGTAGTAGAATAGTGTAGATCTAGGTTACTGTAGTAGTTGTAGTGATTTAGTTAGATAGTTGGTTTTATCAGTTTGTGTTAGTTGGTTTGGTTAGTTTATTAGTGTTTGTAGCATAGGCAATAGACTAGAGTTATTTTCCTTGTAGTGTATATATTATATTTTATTATTGACTTATTTTTTTTGTATGTAAATAAAGTTTCGTTTTGTTTTTTTTAATTTGAAGTAAAGTTTCGTTTGTGCTTTCATTTAGTTTAGGTTAGTATGTCTGGTTACTTAGGTGACTCTAGCCCCTTGGTCGTAGACTGAGGTGTCACAGATTGAGCCCACCCAGTAGCGTTAACATCTGCCTACTGTTATAGTATTTAATGTTGAGCAGAGAAAACGTATCTCTCACTCAGCGCCTCCTGACCTGCTATTAGTCTAGATCGGGTAGTCTTTATTTAAATAACCCCCAGGCTTATATTAAGCATCAATGATAGATAACTAAATACATTAAACAAATAACGGCTGACATTCATTTATATCTTTGTATTACTCTTATTATTATTGTTCACTATTGTATGTCAGGACCTATATAAAAAGCTACGGGTACAATAGAGACGATCAATACAAGCAGCTTGTCACGCTTGTCTGCCCTTGATTTCTCTGGACATGAAATCGATCAAGTTTTAAACTCACTGGGTTGATTTAAAATGTTCAGCATGTAATGTAAACCTCTTGGAGACACGAGTTGAAATAGCTTTTGTTGCCAATCTTTGCACATGCACCCCCCACCCCTTTTAAAAAAAAAATCCAACATTAAGATTTGATTATGTGACTATATTTAAAAAAAACTTTTTCTTTCAAACGTTGATGTCTTTTTGAGCAGCTTCTTATTAAGTGCATACTTTAAGTGTGTTGATGTAAAACTAAGAGTAAAACTGATGTATTGATCCTTAATAAAATAACGACAAAAACATTCACATAAATAGAGTGCATTGAGTGACTACACACAGACGTCTTGAGTCTTTTCGCGATTCTTAGTCAACGAGTATCGCTGATACAGTCTGACCAAGTAAGGACCGCTAAGTTTTGTACCGTTCGTTTCTAGTCTTGATTGACAGTCGCCCAATTCGCGAATTTTAAATGCCCCCCCCCCACCCCGGGCTCCCACATGAGTGTCCGAAATGTGTTTTTACATTAAATATTACACCATTATCTCATGATGTCGAATCAAATATCAATATGCAGGGGCCTCTAAAGAGGTCAAGACCCCCGGGCCCACAAAGCTACGCCACTGCCTCCACTTTAAAAAAAAATGTTTGAACATGAAATTGAAACTAAAAACTTTTAAACTTTCGGACGCTATGAACTTGATGTCCTGGCTCTAGTTGTTGGTGGTCCCCATCTAGACAAATCCTTCTCACCACTGGAGTCACTTTCCCTTGGGACAAAAAAAACAACCCACTCCGAAGAGTAAAGAAGAGTAAAGGTTGCTTGTGTAGGCGGGTCGGAGAATGAATGAACAGTCAGTCTGTTAGTGTCTGGATTTCTAGTTTAAAAATTTAATACTGTAATATCAGATTTTTGTTTCTTATTGTATCAAGAACAAAATACTGTGAGTCTATACATCAACTTTCACTACATTATTTCTCTGTTTCTGTTTCAACGTTTCTGTCTTACTGTCTGTTTCAATGTCTCTGTCTTACTGTCTGTTTCAATGTCTCTGTCTTACTGTCTTTGTGTCGTTGTCAAGTTTTTTTTGTCTCATTTTCTTTGTTTCATTGAATCCGGAACATTGTCCATTCCTCGCTTGATTTTTTTTTCGCTGTCTGTTTCTGTCTGTCTTTGTCTGTCTAACATAACTTCCTGCAGGGGGCTGTACCAGGAAAAGGAAAAAGAGACAGACAGAGAAAGAGATTGAAAGAAAACATAAAATAATGGACGGACTTGTAATTGAAAGAGATTATATAGAAGGCAAAAGACAGAGAGGAAAGGAGAAAGACAGTTGACAGATCTTGTGTGGTGCCCCAACGGTTCAGCAGAATAAGGAATAAGAGAAGGAAAACATAAATAACTTCTCTCTCTCTCTCTCTCTCTCTCTTTCTTTCTCTCTTTCCTTCCTCCCACTCTCTACTGTTTTGTTTTTGTCCCCCCCCCCTTTGAGTTGCCTATGCCTCGCATTTCTTTTTGTATTCTTTGCCCCTTTCTCTCCTTTCAAGTTTTGTTCTTATTCTATCCACTAATTGAAACATTTGTTAAAGAAGCGCATAGGTGATAAGGAGGGGATGTTTCCGCCAAAACAATGGCTGCCTGGTCGTGCGGTTTACGCGCTGGACTGTCGTTCAGATTTATCGATGGTCCAGGGTTCAAACCCTGCCCGCTCCCATCCCCCGTCGTCCTGCGGGAGGTTTGGACTAGGAAGTAATTATCTTAAACTCTGAAGGAACATCCGAAACATGTAAAACAAAACAAGCAAACAAACAATGTATACATAGGTCAAATCAACGGGCGTAACCGGTGTGTAAGTCACTGAACCAACTGAGATTGGTGAGATGTAGCTTAGAGGCATGACTAGATGCATGACGGGAAAGGGCGTAATTATCTTTTTTTTTTTAGAAACGTCTGTATTTTGTAAGATAAGATAAGCTACCTATCAAGTGGGCTCTGAGCTTCTCGAATCTCAACTCGAGCTGAGTTGTGTTAGCTTAGTTCCTAAAGGCAGCACGGAAACCTCTCCCATATGAACAGATCCATATATAAATGGTTCCACGACATTTCGTTCACATAGAATTCGTTCAACCTACAATTCGTTCAACCGACAACTAGTGCACAACTTCACAAACACTTGGTTCACCAACAATTGGTTCACGACAAATGGCTCTCTGGCAATCTATTGATTTTCAAAGAGGAATTAAATTATTCGCTTTTTTTTTTGTTGGCGGGGGGGGGGGGCTTTTGAGTGAGCACTTGTTGTTCTAATGCTAATAGTCCCTTTGACTACATCTACTACTACTAAGTAGACCTAAGGAGATCAACAGAGAGCAGCACAGATCGTACCATGGTTTGGTACACTTTTTTTTACGTTCAAAGAAAACAAATTAGAGTTACATCGCTTACATGTAGTACTTGCATCTATTATTTCAACGTTCTAGTGAGTTTGGACTAAAGCGTTCCTAAAATGAAACCAAATAAAAAGCTATAACAAAGCGCTGACAAATCTCTGCCGTCATATGTTCAATAATTTACTTCCCTAAATGACTTAGCTTGCTGGCCATAACACAATTATCTGGCTACAATTCTCAACAAAGAAACGTTTTCCTGGCCCGTTAGAAATAAACGGATTTCTGGGCGAGCTGAAAGAAAAAAAAAAGGTCAACAATAACTTCAAACGGAAGTGACTTTCCTTGCGTGTCTGGAGTTGGCTAATACCTTATGTCTTTACTGTGACACGTCTGTCAGTGCCAATCATCGCTTTCTTTTTCCTTCTGTGGATGTAGTCATACGCTAGTATAACCTTTGAATTGCCGGTTGGAAGTTAAATGAAAAGACCTTTTTAAAGCTAAAGCTATTGGATCTAAACATCTTCTATTATATAAAATCCTGATCACCAATCATCACTAATTCTGCCTTTTGCCGTGAATGATAAAATAGTAAAATTTAACTGTTATTACTTAACTTGCGCTTAAAACAACTTAGCCATTTTTACGATCGAAACCGAAGCTGTTAAATTTATCTAAAAGATTTATTAGCCTATTCACAATTTCGACCTAATATGTTTTTAAAGCCATTTAAATGTTTGAAGTACAAAACATAGACATAAATTGTACAAATTGTAGATCTACGTCTCTCCGCTTTAATCGCGTATTAACACATTTTTTTTTAGTGCGTAGATGTCTTCGCTGTTTTAAATCTACGTTCATTTCTGCACAGATCTCTATCTAGATGTACATCTGGTCAAGATCTAGATCAGGATTACGAATACACCTATTTGTCAGAGTGGATGTGAAGGATTATCCTTATATTTGTGTGTTTATCAAATTTGTTTTTTTTTTACAAAGAACACGGAGCATCTGTATGGAAGCGTTTGCGTGTGCGTACTGAGAAAATTGCTACAGATTGAAATGAAAAGACTGTAGTTAATGAGATTGTGTAGCACAACTTCAGGACGACTAGACTGCAAGTAGGTTCAATTCTAAGTCAAATATTTAAAAAAAAATACAAATAAAATTGTCACAGAGTATATAATATTTTTTTGACGGGTGGCTGTATACTAGAGTTCACGGTGATTGGTGATTCTAAATAAGGTGTTGTCTCTAGATATATGACAGAGAAAAGAAAACATTGTAATGCTGGCTGGTCCACTGAACAATACAAATTAAAAGATTCGGTTCAAACTAACCAGAAATGTGTTATTCACTTATTGTCATGCTCTATTGGACTTTAAAGGGCAGCCGTTCCATTGGAAGATACAAAACGTGTAATGCTGGAGAAGGCGCGTTTTATTATAAAATATGTGCGCTTAAAACATCGAAATTTGGGGTTCAAACCTCTCTTTGAAATGAAATCCCGCAGCGGGGGTGGGGGGGGCGTGGAATTTGTGACTGTTTTTTCTTTATTTGTTGAACTTAGTTTTAAGGTTAACCTCCCTTTCCACTAAAAGGAAAAGCAAAGCTACAATGACTCAATGATTGGGTAAGTTACGACTAGTGTGTTCTTGTCCTCTTCCTCTCCTAGTGTCATTTAAGCATGGAAAGGGTTGGCTGAGATCACCCAAGAAATCCATAACTTAGCATAGTTTAAGTCTCTTATCAACATGCACCACTAGAATAGCACATAGATATGTAATCATCTTCTGTAATTTATAAGATAAAGATCAATTACAATTATTTTTTTTTACAAATATATATGGCTCTTTCTGTCTCGGAATGCGCCCCAGATGAGTCACTGGCTTTGGTTACGTCTTGATCTGGAGTGACTGATCAAGCCGATTCTGGAGCGGCAGAGTTTGCCACAGTTCGTGCATGTGTATTCATCTGTCCTAGGGCTAGCTGACAGGGCAGATTTCGTTTTCTTTCTCTTGGATGACGCAGCTTCGTTTCTTTTGCATTTGGCGAAGTTCTTACCTTCACATACATTCTGTCTCCGTGCTGTCCGGTCTTGGGCTATCTCCTCCCACATACTGTCTGTGGCTCTCATGTCTCGCTTGCAGACATCTCTGTAGGTTAGTCTTGGGCGGCCCTTGGGTCTAGCTCCATCTGCAAGCTCAGCGTATAGGATGTCTTTAGGGATTCTACCATCTGGCATGCGAGTGACATGACTGAGCCAGTGTAGTCTTTTTTTGTTGAAGGAGAGCATAGATACTGTGCATGTTGGCCCCTTTTCAAAACTTCCTGGTTGGTGACATGATCCTTCCAGGAGATGCACATTATGCGTCGCAGGTGGAAGCTACTTTATCTGTGTTCTTGACGCATGTAAGTTGCCCAGCTCTCACTGCCATAAAGAAGTGTGCTCAGAACGCAGGCATTGTAGACTAGGACTTTGTTGCCGTAGTCAATTTGGTATTTTCTCAGATGCTCTTGGAGAGTATTGCCATAGCTGCAGAAGCGTTTCCTATTCTTTTTGTCAGGTATAGAAGAAGCGTTAGTTCAATTCTAATGGTCAGAGAACAGAGCACTGGTATGTCCATGCTTGAAATCACACCCGACTTCAAAATGTGTCTTTTACCTTTAACATTTTGTCATTAATATGAAGTGAAAATAAAAATAACAGGCGTAGCCGGTGGGTAAGGACGTTTACCTTTCCCTTCCGCGCTTTTTTTAAAAATTAATTTCTTGATATTTTAAGGAAGTGACGTCATTATTTTCTGAGGCTCCCCAACAAAGTGAAGATCAAACAATGTTTAACTTTGGCCTTTGCTAATGGATATTATTGATTTTTTAAGGACAAAGAGTTTTATCAAAGAAGGGAGACAATTCTTAACATTTAAGCAGATGAGACGTATTAGAAATTGCGACTGGAAAGAGCCCTCTAGGATTAAGCAATTTTTGTGAGGTAAAAGCTTAAGAACTGCTAGTGGTCAAAAAGATAGTAAAAGCCATGTCGGTGGCTGCGTGTTCGTTTGCTATACGCTTCGAATTGTCGTCGCAATGGTCCGGAGGTCAAACCCATCATGCTGCTATCCACTAGGAGAGGTCGTACTAGTCATTTCTGTAGGAACCTTTGAAACTAACAAAATAAAGTCTCATACATACGTAGCGGCGATGTTCTAGTCTGTTACACTTCTCGCAAAGGCTCATTTTAATTTTCAAAATATTGCTAAATTATTCTTGAAATTTTGTCTGGATATACAAGATACTATTTTCGCACTAAAATCATAGCAGTTCATTTTTTCTAGTGATCTGCCTGCCCGTCCGTTCGTCTGTCCCGTTTAGATCTCGTAAACTAAAAAAGATATTGAAAATTCGACAACATGATATTTT
The DNA here is from genome assembly GCA_036873155.1 of Biomphalaria sudanica. Taxonomy (NCBI): domain Eukaryota; kingdom Metazoa; phylum Mollusca; class Gastropoda; family Planorbidae; genus Biomphalaria; species Biomphalaria sudanica. The sequence goes on from JAZGLO010001553.1 coordinate 699,304, forward strand.
AGAACTTTCAAAATTCTGATGCAACGGCTACTTTTTTCTTTTCTGAAAGCGAACAATTTAATTTTTAAAATCAACTATGTGCAGTTTTTTCATAAAAATACACCATTATTACCACAATTCACTATTAATAGTAACAAACACGGGAGGCTATTTAGTAAGGGAGATGATTATTCACCATATTTTTATCACATTTAGGCCTATACAAACGGTTTTAGATTTTTTGTTTACTTTCATTCTAAAGAGAAAAAATCTATTTTGGCAACGACACTATACGCCATGAATTAGTTTTATAATCACACCCCGATTGATCTAGAGCAGGGGTGGGCAAAATGTATGTATCGAGGGCCGCATAAAAAAAAGTTTGGTAAATATATATCTTAGAAAGATAAGCTTGCTGTGTAGAATGTCTTTTATTTTAATTCATATAAACACTGTATTACTATTTTAAAAAATTGCTGTTGTCTTTTTGTCACAATATCCCCACAAATATACAGTTGTACTTAATGTGCAGTATTTTACTTCTTACACTCGTGCATAATGCTTCTTAACTGTGGAGCTTACTAGTTGTTACCGCTGTGTGTGACTGCTGTCAAATTAAAGTCAGTCAACATTGACCAGTGATAATACTTGTTTAGTTTACACAAAAAAAATGCTTGCTCACTGAATGAGACAATTTATGTTCCGGAAGTGAAATGTCGGGACGAGCGAAGCCTGCCCTTGTGGAGCATCACCAGAGAATGCTGACCATGTTCTTCAATGGTACAAACTAAATCAAGGGACAAGACTCTTCAAAGACTATTCGGAGAACTGCCTGATCTGGAAGCCACTATACGGTTCATCTCAGATATAGGATTACTGATCTAAACCCTCAAACATATAAAATGAGAACGAAGAAGAAGAACAGATGTATGTGTAGTGTGAACAGCAGCAAAGGTTTTTTTAAGTGTGGAAATACAGCTTCTGGCACCCATAAAACTCCCGTGGTAGTGCTGACTGGAACTTCTCTTTGTTTAGAGTTATGTCCTCTGGAGCTGAATCGGCTTCTCTTAATAAGTGTTGTTCTTGTACTTGTAATCATTTCACTTAAGATAGTTTCACCTTTCAGCAAAGGAAAATGACAAAAAACTATTTTTTTTGCTTGCCTGTAGAAATGGGAAAGCCTTGTTTGAAAAGATTTAACATGCATTTGCATTTCATATGTAAACAATCTATTGCAATAGCAATTATCAAAGACATGATATTTTGTCTTCCACTCTTCATTAGAAATATTGGTAACAAAGCCACAGTCAATGTCCTTCAAGGAACACAACAATTTCTTCCTTGAGATTTTATATTGCTCTCCTTTGCATTGCCCATGCTAAACTAGAGGATACACTGGATTATTTATTCATAAATTAGAACTACCCGTGGTTAACTCCCCAGCTGTAGTAAATCTCATTACTACTATTGTTCTGCACATTTATAGTTTACATTATATGCAGATTTGTGCAAACTTTCCTGTTTCAAGTTTATGGTTCTCAGTTAAAAATCGATCTCCATTGTTACACTTGCCATCTTGTTCCAAGCCTACCTAACACTCAGACATGAGTGTATTGATGTATAGCCAATTAGCATAATCTTCGTTTACTTAAAACTTTTTATAACGAGACAGTTTCAATAATTTATACAGAAATTTTTTAAATATTTGCATTTTTTATATCTATATACTGTGGGCACACCTGATTTCTGTAGGTGTCGGCGGGCCGCATAAAACACCTCGGCGGGCCGCATGTGGCCCGCGGGTTGTAATTTGCCCAACCCTGATCTAAAGTTAATACATCTGTGCGATAAGAACTATTTTCACCATTGTTTTTGTCTAGCTTTTAGCTTTCTCACTGCGCTATGAATCTATCACGTGACTGGACCAGTTGGGAAAGGGAAGAGAAGATGGGCGTATCTTGGGCAATGTTTACAGGATTTTTTTATTTTTTTTTGTAATGCATTAAAAAAACTTTCACTCATGGTTCGAGTCCCAAGGGGGCTAATTCAACTTATACCACCACATCTGTCAAGTGCGATTTCTGTCCCTTGTTCAAGATACCAAAGAAAATAATTTATTACCAATAGTTAATTAACAGTATGATTAATTGTTTTTATTGATTATTGGGTTGTCAGGTTAATGAAATAATTGTGCTAAATTTCAGCTTAATCCGAGATTATGTATGGAGATATAACGTGTACAAACTTTTTACCATACAGACAGACAGACAGCGTGAGGTGATAAAAGCTTTATAAAAACTATTTCAGCTGGCAGGATTAAATTACATGTTTACACTAATGCCTGGCACACGCTGGTCCACACCGCAGTGGCCGGCAGTGATTAATTAAAGTAGTGGGCGCATTTTTTTTACTAACAGCAAGCAAACAAAAGCCTAAGTCCCAGTGTCACACATTACTTTGGACACACTCAGCACTCTGGATCACATTTGCATTTGAATAAATCAAAAGACAATATTATTTTCATATGTACTATTCTTTAGCAGTGTTATTGTATTTGCATACAGTCTTTGCATACAAGAACTGCCTCGCTACTCTTATTTTAAAAGTGGTTTAAACCTTTGTGCATACAATATCTTTTTATCTGTCTACTCATTCAATGTTCACGTAACTCACTCATCATTACACAGCCTACTCACTATCTTTAACACACATACATTTCTCTATCACACACACATATCTTTCTCTTTCACACACATACATCTTTCTCTCCTCTATCACACATTTGTATACGAATTCTTTACTTACATTAATAATATGTACTCATTATTATCTTTTGACAATTTTGTTTAGATTATGTCTATTAGATTAAGAAATGTTGGCCGATTTGATTGGGGGGGGGGGAGGGGAAGCAATCGCGTCGATCCCGCCCCCCGACAGTACCCCTTAAAATCGGGGATGGGGGGGGGGTCCCAATTTTTTAATATTTTTTTTTTAAATATCACAGTACGTTAAGATTTTTAGATTATGACGCCCCATCTGCTATGTTGGTCGATTGAGTGGGGGGGGGGGCGATTTCATCTACTGCCCTCACAACTCAAGTATGTGGGGGTACAATCTTTCTGTAGAAATCCTGTTTTGTGAACAAAATTAGTTGAATATCTATATGGTATGATTTTTACATTATGTTGCTCCGCTTCTAGTATGTTGGTCAACTCGGTCATGTGGTGGGTGGGCGATTGCATCTACTGCCCTCCCCACCCTAACCCTTTAAGTCTTGTCTTAAAGTGTGTGTGGCGGGGCAGAAATAATAGATTGTAAACAACATTAGTTGAATATCTATATAATATAAACTACTTATTGATATTTAAACCCATTCGTATATCATGAGGAACCACAGACTAATCTCAAATTAAATCATTAGTAAATATAAATTGAAGAGTGTGGTCGGTACCAGGTGGGACCGTGGGAGGGGCTATCGCCCCCCCCCCCCCTCCGGTCAGACCAATACTTTTTCTTTTACTTTTTTACAAAAAAAACTGTGACCGAAAAATGAATTTGTGTGCCATTAACTCGTCTTGTCTTTGTAACAATGATAAATAGCAGCTTAAAATTTGGAACATTTATATTTCATTATTAACTTTTTCAATGTATTGCTTTGTGTTGTATGCCATGATAGGCCTTGCATTGTAGTTGCTTATGGCTGTCTAACCTCGACAGATTATTCTGGAATTGCTCTGGGTTTCTTGTACGGGTGTATTCGATGTACTTAACTAACAACAAGACCTACACACGTAACAAGTAGACTAGGACTAAGTTCAAACTGTTGTACACTATGGAAGAGAGACTACGGTCAAGTCTCTGTAGGAAGTCCTAACACCAACGGACTCTGTTTACACCAATGATCTCTCCGTCCACTGTGGTGTGTCTCTATACAAACTACTAATACTAACAAAGTGTCTCACAAAGCAAACTAGAATTCTAATGAAATTGAGCAATGTAAGAGAATTAGAACATAAGGCGACATAACAATTCGATGGCAATTCTTTCATTGTTAGATCTATTTGTAAACAAGTTACATTGAATAATTTAATTTGAAACGTCTAAGCTATTTATATGTTGGCCATCCTATCTCGATAAATATTTAGATAGATCTAGTGGGTCGTGTTCATAATCGTTAATATTACGGTCTTTAAGACAAAGTCTAGAACGGAGAAATAGGGCTAGATCTAACGTTAGGTTATACAATGAAAACGTCACGAAATAAATCTACGTTTTCTTCTAGACCTAGCAATGTAGATCTAGTTACGTATTGCATTGAACCACAACTTCATTATTCTTTGGGGGAGTTTACAGATAAATAAATCATTGACAAAAAGGTGAACGGCCGAAGTTAACGCCCAAACATCCATAACAACAGCAACACATGCACATAAACATTTTGAACAAGGAAAAAAAAGTAAATACAATATTTCGATTTTTCCTTCCAGGCCAACTCTTGTACTGTCTCAATATTGGGACTGATTGATTGTATCAGTGTGTGTGTGATATTTCTTTCATGATTAACAATTTTCGTCATTTGATACTCTTGCCAACACTTTGTAAGGTAATGAAAATTGCATAAATGCTGCCACCTTCATATAATTGGATCGCTAAGCACCTTTGAGAGATGTCCTTCCCCCCCCCCCCCTCCTCCCCGCAAAGATCAATTAGTTTGGCGCATAGATTGGTTCCTAGATCGAGGCCATGCATTACGTCACAAGGTCAGACCTCGCCGTTCAGAGTTAGAGCCCACTGAGCCACGTGTTGTCTCCCTTTGCTCTTCATCGCACTAACGCGGTCCTGTGAGTTATCAGACTTTTTGTTGGTCGGCTTGCTTCCCCTGGATATAAAGGGACAAGCTTCGGACCCTGGACTCAATTAAAAGAATCGACTATTTTGTTGTTCTTCTTGTGGTTCGGACACAGCTTGGGCTAGGTAGTGAACTGGAGTAGGAATTCCTGCTTTATCTTTTAGCCATTTAAACAAAAAATCAAGATTATATAAGTAATTTTCACAACTTTTGTGCAAGAGAAATATTTACACAACTTTTGTTTACATCGTTTTCAGGTAAAAAAAACTAAAACCAACAACCTACAAAACTTATGGCAACCCACAGAACTATACAGAACTCAACTAAAAAGTCCAATGACAGAAACAAAACTATGATTTTAAAATGATGATAGTTAAAATAATTTATCATTATTCTCTTTAATCTTAATGATGAAAAGTTTGAAATTGTTTTTTTTTAAAGTAATTAAGATAAAGTTGTAAAAATTAATGCTGATTAGAGATCTAAATGTAACTGAAGCCATGGATCTATTTCTCAAAGTAGTGACCCTGCGGGTTCTGTAGTATTCAGTGGGTCATCGTTACGTTTACTGTAGAGTAAATGATAACAGTAATAACATAATGTATATATATTCGATAATGTTTTACTAGTACAGAGAACATAAACTCAACATAAACATGTAATGTATCTGGCTGACTATATTAATTACATGTTAATGCATGTATTGTATCATATTGATAATACTTAAAATGGTTTATACATACGTGCATAAAATAAACAAACAAGACTTCTTTCGGATATGAATTAATAATAATATACACTATTAATTCAAATTTACAACGGCATATTTGAGATATGGTTGTTATATATGTACATTAATTGTATATGCTCTTATTTACATTCATAATGCTGCAATACAGAGGTTCTCAAACTTTTTCAGTTCAAGCCATATGATCTTAGCACTCCGATATCTTTATCTCTTACTCCAATCTCTTTGTCTCTCACTCCAATCGCTCTTTGTCTTTCACTCCAATCGCTCTATGTCTCTCACTCCAATATCTTTGTCTTTCACTCCATCTCAATCTCTTTATCTCTCATTTTAATCTCTCTTTGTCTTTCACTCCAATCGCTCTTTGTCTTTCACTCCAATCGCTCTTTGTCTCTCATTCCAATCTTTTTATCTCTCATTCCAATCTCTATTTGTCTCTCACTTCAATCTCTTTGTCTCTCACTCTAATCTATTTGTCTCTCACTTCTATCTCTTTCTCTCACTCTAATCTCTTTGTCTCTCACTTCAATCTCTTTGTCTCTCACTTCAATCTCTTTGTCTCTCACTCTAATCTCTTTGTCTCTCACTCTAATCTTTTTGTCTCTCACTTCAATCTCTTTGTCTCTCACTTCAATCTCTTTGTCTCTCACTTCAATCTCTTTGTCTCTCACTTCAATCTCTTTCTCTCACTCTAATCTCTTTGTCTCTCACTCTAATCTCTTTGTCTCTCACTCTAATCTCTTTGTCTCTCACTTCAATCTCTTTGTCTCTCACTCTAATCTCTTTGTCTCTCACTCTAATCTTTTTGTCTCTCACTTCAATCTCTTTGTCTCTCACTTCAATCTCTTTGTCTCTCACTAAAATCTCTTTGTCTCTCACTCTAATCTCTTTGTCTCTCACTTCAATCTCTTTCTCTAACTCTAATCTCTTTGTCTCTCACTCTAATCTCTTTGTCTCTCACTTCAATCTCTTTGTCTCTAACTCTAATCTCTTTGTCTCTCACTCTAATCTCTTTGTCTCTCACTTCAATGTCTTTGTCTCTAACATCAATCTCTTTGTCTCTCACTTCAATCTCTTTGTCTCTCATTCTAATCTCTTTGTCTCTCACTTCAATCTCTTTGTCTCTCACTCTAATCTCTTTGTCTCTCACTCTAATCTCATTGTCTCTCACTTCAATCTCTTTGTCTCTCACTCTAATCTCTTTGTCTCTAACTTCAATCTCTTTGTCTCTCACTTCAATCTCTTTGTCTCTCACTCTAATCTCTTTGTCTCTCACTTCAATCTCTTTGTCTCTCACTCTAATCTCTTTGTCTCTCACTCTAATCTCTTTGTCTCTCACTCTAATCTCTTTGTCTCTCATTCTAATCTCTTTGTCTCTCACTTCAATCTCTTTGTCTCTCACTTCAATCTCTTTGTCTCTCACTTCAATCTCTTTGTCTTTCACTTTAATCTCTTTATCTCTCACTCTTATCTCTTTGTCTCTTACTTCAATCTCTTTGTCTCTCACTCTAATCTCTTTGTCTCTCACTTCAATCTCTTTGTCTCTCACTCTAATCTCTTTGTCTCTCACTTCAATGTCTTTGTCTCTCACTCTAATCTCTTTGTCTCTCACTTCAATCTCTTTGTCTCTCACTCTAATCTCTTTGTCTCTCACTCTAATCTCTTTGTCTCTCACTTCAATCTCTTTGTCTCTCACTTCAATCTCTTTGTCTCTCACTTCAATCTCTTTGTCTCTCATTCTAATCTCTTTGTCTCTCATTCTAATCTCTTTGTCTCTCACTTCAATCTCTTTGTCTCTCACTCTAATCTCTTTGTCTCTCACTTCAATCTATTTGTCTCTCACTTCAATCTCTTTGTCTCTCACTTCAATCTCTTTGTCTCTCACTTCAATCTCTTTGTCTCTCACTTCAATCTCTTTGTCTCTCACTTCAATCTCTTTGTCTCTCACTTCAATCTCTTTGTCTCTCACTTCAATCTCTTTGTCTCTCACTCTAATCTCTTTGTCTCTCACTTCAATCTCTTTGTCTCTCACTTCAATCTCTTTGTCTCTCACTTCAATCTCTTTGTCTCTCACTTCAATCTCTTTGTCTCTCACTTCAATCTCTTTGTCTCTCACTCTAATCTCTTTGTCTCTCACTCTATTCTCTTTGTCTCTCACTTCAATCTCTTTGTCTCTCACTTCAATCTCTTTGTCTCTCACTTCAATCTCTTTGTTTCTCACTTCAATCTCTTTGTCTCTCACTCTAATCTCTTTGTCTCTCACTTCAATCTCTTTGTCTCTCACTTCAATGTCTTTATCTCTCACTTCAATCTCTTTGTCTCTCACTCTAATCTCTTTGTCTCTTACTTCAATGTCTTTGACTTTCCCAACGCCTCTACACCAGCTGAGTATTAATTCAATTGTTGGAGAAATAAGCGACTTTTTCATCTTTCATGTTCCTGACTCTTACATTAAGAGTTAACTTTTCCTTTTTCTCGATAGTTTCACATTGTACAAAACAGAAAACACTTGATCATAGACTTTTATGTATCTATATTATATCTAGATTGGAAATAGGAAACAAATGCTTATCCTTGAGTGATCAATTCACATACCTATATATATATATATATATAGAGAGAGAGGTTTTTATGTACGTAACTCTGTTTCAAGCTGTAAGAGAAGTCGCCCCTATCAATCTTTTCTGTCTTAGAAAAGTAATCATCTTTAGTTTTCAAAGTTTAGAAATAATGCAAAATCATTTCTCGGATATTCTTTAGAATGGGCTATTAATCAAAGAACTATATATTTACGCAAATATATAAAAACAGAGCCATTTCCTGTTAGTTTCTATTGAGAAAATTGATGTCTGTTGATTTATATCATCTTATGTACATTTAAATAGATTGATTACCTAGATCTTTATATGTATCTAAAAATTGCAAAATAATAATTATGAGACGAGAGTACTCTTATGTTTGATATTCAATTACTAGATCTAGATCTAAAAATTAAATTATATGTTACATTAGTTAGGGTTGAAATCAAACTTTATTTCTTACAACTACTTTACAAAACAACACCCCTGTTTCAACTTTTAAAAAAATGTTCACGACATTTTTTATAGTGTTAAAAGATCTCCAAGTTTAGTCTAGATATAATATCTTTAGGTCTATGCACTTGATCCAGTCACAATCTAGTCATTCTTAGCTGAAAGATGATCATAATAACTCATGCTAACAAACCAAAACAAACCAACAGATAGTTACTTAAATTTTTTTTTTCAATTCACATACACTCTGATAAGTCGTGTAACTTATGTACACATGAAATAAGCGTTGAACTTGGAAATTATCGTGAACACAACGTTACCTTATTACAAAGCTTATATCAACTCACATTGTCTGTCTGGTACAAATTATGAACGCCCTATTTCTCACACTTCCGATTCTTGGATCTAGTAAAAACTTTGCCCAATCGCTCATTGTTCCTGACAAAATATGAATCAATAAATAATCAACTAATAATAAACTGTGGTAATGAATTAATTTTGTTTCATATCGAAAAAGGGAAATAAATCTTACTTTATATATATATATATATATATATATATATATATATATATATATATATATATATATATATATATAGACATTGCTTTAAATGTGGAGTTCTTCCCCTCAAAATATTTTCCATATCGTGCTTATTTTTTTGTTAAATCTGCAATGCGAGGAAAGAGAAATAAAAAGGCGAGTAGGGGAGGGAAGTCTAGTGTTCTGAGTCATTTACCCACCACAGGGTTACATTATGGTATTGACGGATTACATAATGATATAGAGATTTGGTATAATTTTATTTAACTAATTGGAATCGGATAGGATTTAATAATTTTTTATCAATAAGATCTAAGGGCCATTTAATAGAACTTAACATTCGAGGCTCTAATTTATGATGTATCAGGTGTCACCTACGCTTTGTCTATATTTAGCCCAAGGCTGTCGGCAGAATTTCAGCTAGCTCGGGGATATCCAAGTAGACAGAAACATTTTATTAGAATAATTGTAGTTGGTCAGAAATGTTAATGTTAATGTTAACTATTGTATGTTAAATTGTATTTTATTGGTTGGCCATGCGACGGAGAGATGTCACGTGGTAACGCTCTAGAGCCCGGGAAGATTCTAGATTGCCGGCAGAGTCGAATGGAACGTGTTAGAGAGAAGATGTACTAAAGTCTCGTGTTGGAACTCAAAGGAAGATGACATGATCATATTATTGTGTAGATCATTTAAACTAGTAGAAATATAATTTGTGTTTTATTCTATCACAGTATATCATTGTAATTATTTGTGAATAGCTTTTCCAAGTTCTGAATTAAAGTATTTGTATTGGACGAGGAGAAGTTTCTTCATTGAATTTAATAATAACATACTTAGATCGTCTTATCGACTAGCAACTTCTAGATGATCCTCTTATCAACTGGCAACTTCTAGATGATCATCTTATCAACTAGCAACTTCTAAATGATCATCTTATCAACTGACGATTTCTAAATCCTCGGCAACCACGATCATTGATTGTGCAATATAGATCAAGATAATCTTCAACGTGACATCTAGCAGCATTGATGATCGTAACATCAGGCATGTCAAACTCGTTAAAGTGTATGGGCCGCATAAAAACTTACTATATCCTAAGGGGCCGCAGCCAAAAATCAGTTGCAAAACAGCTTACTAGTTTTATGTAATTTAGAAACAATACAATATAATACAATAATTAATGGCATACATGTCCCTTAGGTAGCTAAATTTGCAGCACAATTTCATAATTAAAAATTACTAAGATTGCGCATTTTTTTCTTTGTTCTGATTCTTGACATATTTCTGGGATACAAGTTATTAATATCGAGTGGAAGTTTGTTTGTCAATGACACTATCATCACTGATGACAAATTTTGATCCGATATTCTCGAACGGTGAGGTGATTTGTAGCATTCATTATAGAAAAGAACAGCTCACAGAGATCAATGCTTGCAAAAATAGCTAGAATTCTGGCTGCAAATTTCCGCAATTGAACGTACCGTTTAGGTAAATAACTAAATTTTGGCGCAGCCACTTCTTTATTCTTCGCTTTCAACAAAGAATCTAACTGCTATTCTATCAGCTCTAGTTGCACATTACCAGCAGCATTTTCTGAAGCAAATGAAAATGGAGATAAAAACGAAGTCATGAAAACAGCCAGGGGAAGCATCTACTAACGATTCCATGTGTAAGACATATTTACCAAATGTTGTAGCCGTATTTAATCTTTTTAGTTCCTGACAAGTGGACAAGATTTTCTCTTCATATTTGATTTATCCACAGTCGTAATTTTGCTTGAAAGCACTTCACATCATCACAAGCAGTTGTGACAACTTTGCCTTTACTTTGAAGTTTCAAATTCAAGTCTTGCAGGTGACCAGTGAGGTCAATTGCAAATGCCAAATCATGAACCCATTCATCAGTATGAACATGTTTAACAGGTTCACCTTTCATGTTCAGAAACAATACAATTTCCTCACGCAGTACAACAAATCTCATCCATTCTTTATGACAGTAGAGCCAGCTAATTTCGTGTCCAATGTCATTCAGAAACATTGAAAATTGGCGATGATTTAAGCCACGGGCACGAATAAAATTGATAGTGACTGAAACCAGTCTTATAACATGTTGGAATTTTAATTGCTTTGTGCGTTGTTTCTTGATGAATGATGCACTAAAAATGAGCAAATTTAAAATTACCATTAGTCTCTCTTATTTTTGCAAGTAGCTTTGCACCAAAACCATTTCATAATGGTTAGTGCGCCATCCGTTGTTAGACTAGCTAGCTTTACCAAAAGTAAATTGTACTGCAGTATCACCTCCTGTTATTTCTCAAAAACATCCTCGCTTAATGTGGTGTTATGTATAGAACAAGTAGCTCCTCATGTATCACAAAATTCCTGTCACAGGCCCTTATTTGTATAGCCAACTGTGCTGCACCCGTTACATCAGTTGACTCATAGAGAGCCAATGCGAATAAATCTATTTTGTTCTTTAATTGTTCACACAAACTGACTGACATGTCAATTATTCTATCTGCCACAGTGTTACCAGTTCAAGTTATTTCTTTCAATGCTTTCACATTTTCTGGACTTCCGCAGTTTTAACGACACACTCCTTCATAAAATTCCTTTCACTAAATGATTTGCTATGGCTTGCAATTAAGGTTGAAAAAAATGTAGCTTGCTTTCACTGCAGATTCAATCTCGTTGTTCAGTTTAACAAATACTATTTTTCAATTCAAGTAGCTTGTCATTTTTTATTTTCCAGCGTAATAGTTTAACATTATTTTGATAATTTTTTAGATGGCCAAGCGGGCCGCATGCAAGATGGTCGCGGGCCGCATGCGGCCCCCGAACGCACTTTTTGACATTCCTGTGATATATATAGCCGTTTTTTGTACCTAATGTTTGATTTACAAATGATATATGGCATACAAAAATATACATAAATGAACGTTTACTTAATTTTCTAATTTTATATAAAACAATTTGAGGCTCTTACAAAATAAAAGGTTTGGTGTATAGCATATAGGAAGTAAAATAGGAAGCAATATATCTAGAATTATTTTTTTTTTGGGGTCTTTTTATACCATACAAGCCAACGTCTAATTTCTTTTGGTCCAGTCCAACTTGGGTTGTTTAGCTGCCAACTGTGATCCGTCGTTCACCTTGGTTGTTTTGTCATATATTTTGTTGTTTCCAAATCTCGTACACTGCAGTTCATCTCATAACAATGAGAACCAGGCTAGCGCTATCAACTTTTTGCGTGGTTAGTTCTTTTAGTTTTCTGCATGACTAGTGCGGTCAATTTTCTGCCTGGTGTTTCCAAATTTCTGTATGGTTAGTGCTTCCAACATTCTGTGTGGGTTATGATGCCTATTATGATGCCTATTATGATGCCTATTTTCTATAGAGTAAGTGATACCAACAGGATTGTGCTCCACAGTGCAATCAAAAAGTTGAGATAAATCTTTAGTTTTGTGTGGTCTGAAGCAAAAGAAATGTAGACAAAATTAAATACCAACAAGTATAATAGAAACTTGAAGCTTATTACAATACATAATCATAATTGATTTCATGAAACCAAAGTAACTATCATCAATTATTATAAAAGGTTAGTTAATATTGCCGGAAAGACATCACATTTCAAACAGATGATTTGTTCATGCCTCAATAAGTTTGTGACTGCAGGTGGAATTAGAGGAGGTGGGAAGAGCCGGGCCGGCCGTAGAACATATATTGATGGCGGTTAATGAGAGAGAGAGGAGGTGGGAAGAGCCGGGCCGGCCGTAGAACATATATTGATGGCGGTTAATGAGAGAGAGAGGAGGTGGGAAGAGCCGGGCCGGCCGTAGAACATATATTGATGGCGGTTAATGAGAGAGAGAGGAGGTGGGAAGAGCCGGGCCGTAGAACATATATTGATGGCGGTTAATGAGAGAGAGAGGAGGTGGGAAGAGCCGGGCCGTAGAACATATATTGATGGCGGTTAATGAGAGAGAGAGGAGGTGGGAAGAGCCGGGCCGTAGAACATATATTGATGGCGGTTAATGAGAGAGAGAGGAGGTGGGAAGAGCCGGGCCGGCCGTAGAACATATATTGATGGCGGTTAATGAGAGAGAGAGGAGGTGGGAAGAGCCGGGCCGTAGAACATATATTGATGGCGGTTAGTGAGAGAGAGAGAGAGAGAGAGAGGGGGGGGGGGGAGAGAGATTACCAACAAGCATTGTCTTATCGAACGCGCTATATGCAAACAGCGATGCTCGGAAATTCAGTGTTGTAACAGAGTTATCCATCTTGTGCCGCCAGATAATATTGCAAATTAATCTGAAACAAAAACGACGTGTATTATGGTCCTTATCAGGAAATTACCATGTACAAAGGGAACATAAAGTTTGTTTGGCTGTACAAAAAAGAAGTGTGAAGCTACATGAATATTCGTAATTCATCTAATTTAGCGTTGAAACAATTAGACATTAGCAACATGAAACTTGATCTTGAGCTCTTGTGCCTGTGTGTTCTGTTGTTCTTGTTTGTAAGTTTCGGAAGTTCTTGCAGACGTGAAGATGATTACATCCTAGCCTGCAGGGAGTCAGGGAATGGCGGCGGGCAAGGTTTGAAAACGAGACCATCGTCATGACAATCCAAAGCGCATTCCACTCGACCAGGCAGCTATCTGCTAAGGTTCTGTGTTCATGTTTCTTTAATGAATATAAATACACCTGAAAGTAAAGTTTAAAATTCAAATTACTGAAGCTAATCATTACAATAACAAACCTTCAAAGCACAATTAAAATAATAGTTTCTATGAATAAGTCAATTTGAAATGTTTAAAACAGGTCTCGGGATGTCCAATATTACTGAAAATTGAACAAAATACGTTACCAAACAGTATCTTCATATTATTACGTATTTCTGATCTTCTGGCTAAATGTACTAGTAGGCACACAAATAACACTGCAAAGAACTTGACGACTCAACTTTTAGCTTTATATAACTTTATTGACAATCAACTCTAACAATTCGTCACTGTAACATGTAGCGTATACGTCTTACATCGACTGTAACGGCTCAAGTCCACTGTAGTTTGCTATATAGACTTTATCGACTGTTGTCCACTCTGTTCTACTGTCTCGCACAGTAGACAACAGTAACGACGACTGTACTGACTCTTTTCACATTAACTCTCTGGTTTATATAGAGTCCCTAATCGCTCGTCCAATATTGCAAAAACACTGCTAGTATCTTCTGGAACAACACGTGAGGACACGTCACATCCTATCGTTGTTTATACATGTCGATTCCGGAGAACACCTGCTGCAGTGTCATCTCGCCGAGGTCACACGAAGTGACCTCTAACTGTCACTGTTCATTTGTAACACTCCCCCCCCCCCTTTTTCGTAGATCTGTTCGTCCTCTGGAACAACACGTGAGGACACGTCACATCCTGTCTTTGTTTACACGCATAGATTCCATAGAACACTCGGTGCTGTGTCATCTCGCTGGGGTCACACATAGTGACCTCTATCTGTCTCTGTTCATTCTTAACAATATAATAGGAAAGTGTTAAAGACCAATATGATTGAGACATATTGATCTTTGCGTTACTTGCGATATTAAACGCTTATGAGTCAACACTATCCATGCAGTTAGATCCTAAACAGCAGTACATTATTGTGTCGTAGCAGCATGTCCATTTGAAATAGCAGCAGTCGCGTAGCATCCATAGCGCGAAGGGGTTCAATGAACCCTGGCTCACGACCATTTAGGGGGCCCACACCCGAATTTACCTCTATGCAACAAATGCTCTAGCATAAGGCCTCCAAGAAATATTTAATAGTTACATACAATATTTGGACTTATATGGGGCCCAATATCTCAAATAGCTTAAAGGCCTTTTCAACTCCAAATACCACACTGCATAACGCGTAGGGGTTTCGGATCGCATGGTCCCATGAATAATGACCAATTTGTGGCCTACTCTACACTGCAATTTTGTACAAAATGGTAAAAAGATAAAAAGTTTCCTTAAAATATCCTGCACGTCATATCAAACTTGATATTAACTTCAAAACATTAACCTGTGTTTTTTTTACCTAGAGTTATTGTAAGGAACTGCTTTCATCAGGTTTATTGTTATGGTGTGACGGTGAGTTGATGGTGACTGTTGGGTCCCATGCTCCCATTCTCTCTGTTCTTTGTTTCCCCATGTCAATTCAACCGTTGATATCGTTTATTTTTTGTTGTTGCTTTTTCTATTTTTAAATTAAGCGTCGTTTTTTTCTCCATTTTTCTGTTACCAGAAATCTAGATTGAGACTTACAATGAGCTATGAAACAAGTAAAAGAAACATTCCTATATTCTGTTACTTATGGGAATGTTAAAGATGTTGACATTTTAGCTACTTCACGTGACTGAGGTTTAGAACTAAAAAATGTAAAGATAGAGCGATAATTACATTTATCATGAAATAGTGTCTTTCTCTTGAATGGCTGCTTTGTAATATGATGTGTGCAAAGTCGTTCAGATGGTCTCAATGGTCTCGGTTTATACCTGGGACAGCATCTGTGTTGTTTGTTTTCCAACCTAATCGTCCAAAAAATGATAAGCTACTAATGACTTCACTTCATCAACAAGCTTGACAAACAGACACCATGAACGACTGAGAACAGTGGAGGATGTAAAGAGCACATTGAAGAAGTTGACAACTAGTGACTGAAAGTAATTCATCGCATAGTGATTGTTAGTTTTAACAAGCAACAACCTTTCATTTAGTGGTCATCGCGAAGAGTATCGTTTAGGTGACACAAGTAACAACAAGAAGTCATAAATTCTTGAGAAAAAGCAACACAAGCCTTTATCTTGACCAACAGTTTCAAAATAATAGACCTGTTGGTCAATGCAATTTTAGCAAAAATACTAAAGGAGATCATTTTTCTTTGTCATGGTTGACAGCACTCAAAGAGAAGTACAAATGTATTAAAGTTGCATTATTTTCTGAAAAAGTTTTGTGAGCTCCGATGACGTACTACCCCAAAAAGAAATTTATTCTTTGTAGGTTTTTATTTTAGTGAGACCCAGAAGTCTGTAGATTGACTGAACAAATACTCTTAAGTAATAAATTATCACCATCTTTCTTGAAATTACTTACGATGCCAAGGCAAATATGTTTTTCAATATGAGCGGACACTACAATAGCCTTCAGGTATTGTTTCAACAAAAGCAGCCACTTGCGCATTATGTTCCCTGTGCTAGACAGTACTTAAACATGGTCTTAAATGATTCTGTCAGCTGTGCTCATGAACTTGCATTAGAATGTCTTTAGTAAATGTACCGATACATACACACTACTGGATTTTTGTGTCATAGCAGTAGGTCCTTTTGAAATGGTAGAATTGAGTAGATCCTTGTGAAATCAGTAGATTTTTGTGTCATAGCAGTAGGTCCTTTTGAAATATTAGAAATGAGTAGATCCTTGTGAAATCAGTAGATTTTTGTGTCATAGCAGTAGGTCCTTTTGAAATAGTAGAATTGAGTAGATCCTTGTGAAATCAGTAGATTTTTGTGTCATAGTAGTAGGTCCTTTTGAAAACAACCCAGTAGAATTGAGTAGATCCCTGTGTCAAAAAGTAGTTTATGTTTTTATCGTAGTAGTAAATTCTTGTGTCAGAGCAGAACATTTCTGTGTCATGGCAGTAGCATGCACTAAGAATTGAGATTCTACGTAGCAAACATTTAATTTAACACACAGTAAACTTTAGTTGATCTTCATCTAACATTGTCAAACTATAGATCCTCATCTAACATTGTCAAACTATAGATCCTCATCTTACATTGTCAAACTATAGATCCTCATCTAACATTGTCAAACTATAGATCTTCATCTAACATTGTCAAACTATAGATCCTCATCTAACATTGTCAAACTATAGATCCTCATCTAACATTGTCAAACTATAGATCGTCATCTAACATTGTCAAACTATAGATCATTAACTAACACTTGTAGCTATTGCAAAGATTCTAGTCATAGATTGAAGGTCATTTCTAACAATTACAAATAGAAAAATAAATTTCTATAAAGACCATAAGAGTAAGTTGCCATTAAATGCCATTTTTCTTTAAAATCCAGTTAAATCTAAAATAATTCTGTCAACATTTCCCTGTTTAGAACCTAAGTAGAGAAGGCGTGAGTCTAAGTTTGAACTGACCAGAAATCTTGTCAACTTTGCAGTCAATCTGACATTCTATTTCCTGACGCCATTCCCAGGATTCCTCTGAGGCGATGGTCTGGACCAGTAATTAAACGAAGACTTGTTCACGCGGTATTAACCACCTGGGACTTGATCAATGGAACACCGTTTATGGATTTCGTAAGCTACTCGGAATCAGACTCCTTGGAGATCACTAGTCTGATCCACAGCTTGTAATGGAGCTGTAGTCTAGGGAGGTTTTGTTTTCTGGGTTTTACAATGAAAGCTCAATTTTTTTTGTATGTCTTCCATGGTCTGGATATTTTTTTTATTGATTTAAAACTTTAAATTTAAGAGATGAAGTTTTCCCCCATCTTTAGCTAGATCTATATATTTATTTTGCTGTTTGTTAAACTGACATACAAGGCATAATGAATGGTGATGTGTTAGCAAGGGAAGTTATTCTAACATTTCGTAATGTGATTCTGCATGCGACTTATTCCCTAAATAAAATCAATCATTTCCTATTTACAACAGTCATTAACTCTTTCATTTGGTTATTTAAACGGAAGCTGTTTTTTTTATAATACCTCTTATAATATCTCTTATAATACCTCTATTTAACTGGTATCTTCGTGGAAACTGGGCGGGCTCAAAAACCTGATAGGAACTTGGACACGGAACTTGGACACGGATCTCGAAAACGTCTCTGACAATTTTCCTAGAAATTTGACAGTTGATGTATATAGATTTTTGTGATATCAGTAGATTTTTGTGTCATAGCAGCAGGTCCCTCTGAAATAGCAATAGAATTGAGATCCTTGTGTCGAAGAATAGTTTATGTTTTAGTCGTGGCAGCTAGGAAAAAAAATTTACTAGCTCGTTGCCCACAATTGGGAAAAATCTAGTTTAATCGTTATAATTTTTTAATGTATAAAAAGCATAGACTATATATATACAGAACTGCCAACACTATGGGTAACTAAGCATAAGTTTCGTTCAACTCCAAAATGTGAGATGAGGTACTTCCGGTATAAACTTATTTTATGACATTCACGATGTTTGAATGATGCTGCCAGCTTGGATAATATATTTTTCTTTTCATCACATTTGACAATTTCTTTTTACATTGTATACTATTAATATATAATATATCTTATCTTATATAATACAGACGTTACTTCAAAAAAGAAGATGATTACGTCCTACGCGTCATGCATATTAACCAATGACTTAAATTCTGCCAAGTCACTGGTTTTTCGGGCTAGCTCAGGCAACCCATTCCATGCTCTAATAGCACTAGGGAAGAAGGAGTATTTGAACAAATTTGTCCTAGCATATGGGACGAGGAATGTGCCTTTATTTTTGTGTCTTTCAAAGTATTTTATTAAATTTTGTTTTTGTATTTGAAGATTATGGTTCAGTGTTTTATGTATAATTGCTAATTTACTTTTGAGTCTTCTGTCCTGAAGGCTTTCTAAATTTAGTGATTTTACTAATGGTGTTACCCTAGTCAAATGTGAATATTCGTTTGTTATGAATCTCACTGCTCTATTTTGTGTTTGTTCCAGTTTCTTAATGTTTTCTTGAGTTGAGGGGTCCCACACGGTGGATGCATATTCTATTATTGGCCTAACCAAGGTTAAATAACATTTTAGTTTTATGTTCTTATTTGATTTATAAAAATTTCTTTTAATAAACCCTAATGCTTTGTTGGATTTTTTTATCGTTTCATCAATATGTGGATTCCATGACAGTTTTTCATTTATTATAACACCTAGGTATTTTGAGTTTTTAGTCTGTGTTACTGGTTTGCCATGAATAAGATAAGTGGAATTAATTTGTTTTAGTTTTTTTGTTACTCTTAACAACTGACATTTTTCTGGGTGGAAAGACATGCTCCAATTTAATTCCCATTTCTGTAATTCATCTAATTCTCTTTGTAAAGTATCTGTGTCTTGTTTTGTTTTTATTGTTCTATATATTATGCAATCGTCTGCAAATAATCTGACTTTTGTTCCTGAAGTAATGCAATTTGGTAAATCATTTATGTAAATTAAAAATAGTAGTGGACCCAAGACTGTTCCTTGAGGTACACCTGAGTTTACTGTTATTGGTGTTGATTTAGAGCCATTTATTATTACAGTTTGTTCTCTCCCTATCAGAAAATCTTTAATCCACTGATGCAGTGGACCGTTAATGCCGAAATATTTTAATTTTTTAAGCAAACTATGGTGGTGAACTTTGTCAAAAGCCTTGGAAAAATCTAGTAAGATAGCATCTATTTGTTCATTATTATCTAAACCTTTTGAAAAATCATCAATTAGTCCTATTAGTTGTGTTTCACATGATCTATATTTCCTAAAGCCATGTTGGTATGGGGTGAGGACATTATGTTTGTCTAAGTGGTTTATGATATTGCTACATATTATGTGTTCTAGTATTTTACATGTGATGCTGGTAAGTGATACTGGTCTGTAGTTTCCTGGATCAGATTTTTCTCCTTTTTTAAATAGGGGGGTGACATTAGCTTCTTTCCAGTCCTTTGGTACTCTGCCCTGGTTAAGCGATGCCTGAAAGAGTATTTTGAACACTGGGGCTAGCTCATTGCTTAGTTCTTTGAGTAATCTAGCTGGAATACCATCAGGTCCAGACGCTTTATTTGGTTTGGTGTTGGCTAATAGTTTTTGAATTCCATTTTCTTGTACTACTAAATCTTCTATGTTGTCTACTTGGTTCAAATTAAGAAATATGTCTTTGTCTCCTGGGGGCTGAGAATGCTGATGCAAAGTATTTGTTTAGGATGTTTGCTTTAGTTTCATTATCATTATGTATTATGTTATGTTCATCTTTTAATGGCGCTATGCCTGTTGTTTCCATTTTCTTAGACTTAATGTATGACCATAGGTTTTTGTTGTTATCTTTAGATATTACATTGTTTATGTATTCACTCTGCAGCTGTCTGCTTACTTTTTTGGGTTAGGTGTTTAATTTTTATATACTTTTTGTAAACTCTTTCTGCCTTGGTTTCTTTAAATTTTCTATATAGGTTTTCCTTCTGTTTACAAAGCTTCTTTAATCTATTATTAAACCAGCATTTATTTATTTTGTTTGATGTGTATTTAGTTCGTATATGGTTTTCTATAATGCTTTTAAGATGGTTTTTAATGAAATTCCAGAGGTCATCGACTGGTTGGTTAATGTCTTTTTCTAATAAGAATGTTTGTTGAAAGTTTAATGCAGCTTGGTGTAGTTGTGTTAGGTTACATTTATTCCAGAGTAAGATTTTTCTTTTGGGTTTTGTATTGGCTACTGCTTTTATCTGACTGTGTATTTTTATGATCTCATGGTCTGATAGACCAGGGATAATATCATAATCAACTACTAATCCAGGTCTGTTGGTTAAGAAGAGATCTAATGTGTTGTTTAATCTAGTTGGCTTTTTAATGATTTGATCTAAACTTAGGTTGTGTAAAGTTTCTATGAAAAGCTCATTTATGTCCTTAAGGTTTTGGTGTTTATCTATGGTTAGTGTTTTCCAATTTATATCAGGTAGGTTGAAGTCACCCATAATCCAAAAAACTGCATTTTTATTTGTCTCTTTAAGTGTAGTAATCTGATTGCATAGTTCCTGCATGTATTCTAAACTAGAATTTGGTGGTCTGTAAATGCTGCCTATTATAAGGGATGTTGAGGTGGTATTAATTTTACAAAATGTAGATTCTATGTTTTTTGAGTTAGGTAAGGTAATTTCTTCTGCTATAAGAGTGTTTTTTATTGCTAAAAGAACTCCTCCATGATTATCAGCCCTATCTTTTCTAAAAATTTCATAATTACTATTAAAAATTTCTGCATTATAAATTTCAGGATGTAGCCAAGTTTCTGTTCCTGCAATTATGTCTGGTTTCTCACATTCTAATAAAATTTCTAAGTCTGCTGTTTTGTTCCTAATGCTTTGAAAATTTATTACTAAGGTTTTAAGGTATTTTGGTATTACTTCTTTAGGAGGTTTGTTTAGTGAGGCTGTTGTATTAATCTTAGTAGATTTAGGTTTAACAGGAGTGGATCTGGCTAGTGGTTGGTGAGTTGGTTTTGGGATGGTGTTTAGGATGTTGTATGGGTTAGAAGTGTCCGCATCAAAGGAATCAAACAGTCCTGATGTAAACTGAGGTAACCCACACGGTGCACAGTGCCATGATGCATCTTTGTTGCCTAAGGCATAATACACAGGTGTTTTCATATGTAGACATGATGCATGGTACCATTCATCGCAGGTGTCACATTGAATGGCTTTCTGTTTCATGGTGCATACTTTTTTGCAGATTTTGCATCTATCTTTAGATCTAGGCCCTGGATTTGACTCTACATCTCCTGCTATTAATATTAACAGTGAAAGGTATTTATTTCTACTGTGTCTGATTGAGAACTTCCATTTGTGATGGGTAATCTTCTTTAATGTTATGGATGTGTATGTTAGGTTATTTTTGAAGTTGTATTGATCTAAAGTGTGATGATTGATTATGACTGTTGTTTCCTTTTTAAGTTTAGTGTTGACTGAGGTAGATCTAGTTCTGTGTTCAGCTAGTGTGTATTTAGTAATTATTAGGATAAATAGCCAGAGCAATTTCATGATGACTGTTGTTGATTTTAGTTTTAAAAGGTCTAGTCTAAATCTAGTTTAAGGTTAAAAATGCCTAAGATGGCCTAAGCTAAGTCTAAGTCTAAAGTGATAGCTAATTTACAATGACAATCAAATGGTTTATTCAAAATATAGACCTAGACTAGATCCAGATCTAATTCAAGATCTAGATCTAATTGTAGGTCAATATATTTATGTGTTTAACTAACTTTAACTAACTATATAGAGTATTACTATTAGTTTATAATTAGTAGTATTTGTAGATGATTAGTAGATCTAAGGCCTTAATTAAAGTCTAAGTCTAAGACTGACTAGATCTAAAATCTAAGAATATAAAAATTAATGTAGACTAAATAATATTAAATATAATTATAAGGCATAAGGATTAGTTGATTAGTGAGACAAAATAGTCCTAAACTAAGAGTTGTTAATTTGAATTAATTAGTGGAAATAATGCTGAATTAAGTTAAATCTATAATTTAAAGATATTAGTTTATTAGTTGAATAGCTTTTTAAAGGAATTTTATTTGGTTTATATACGACAAAACGAAAATTTAACTCATCTATGATAACTGTAAACAGGGAGCAGCCATCTTGTCAAGAGCGCGTAACTCTAATCAATCATAAGAGTTTACCTACCATATATATATATTAATGGAGAATGAAGCCATTAAAAAATTACAAGCAATAGTGTATTTATGACTAATTGAAAAATATGCATAAAACTTTCAGCTCTGTAAGTTATTAATTTTTTAAACTAATTAAATCCCAAATAACATCCAATTATTCTAAAAGCCATAAAAAAATTTTTTTTCCAAATTTGTCTTCACCTAATAGAAATCTAGAATCATTGTTTCTACTTCAATACAAATTAATTGTACACGTAGTAGACATGTCAACTTTGACCCAGACTTGGTGACCTATGGCTATAAACTATATCTACATATACGACCATACACACTACTATAATTTGTTTTTGGAAAAAAGTGCTTAATGGGGTTTTAATTTTATATATATAAACTAGTTAGAACACTATCTAAGTAAATGCTCTTTTTTTAAGTTGGTAAATCAGATTTTGTTGTTAAAAAAATCTGGCTATGTCTATCGCACTGTTACCAAAATTATGACTAAGAAATAATTTGAACGTAGTGTTTATCTATAGAGATGGTTTCTTTATATAATAGTAAACTAATTCACCGGAAGTCATTCTTCTAACACTACACTGCAACCAAGGACGCCTCGGTGTACGGGACTTATTTAATTGAATAATATAGGCGCGCACAGTTGGCAGTCCTGTATATATATAGTCTATGATAAAAAGCAATACATTTAAATTTGGCTAGACAATATTTATCTTGAGCGTATTATAGTTCTTCTGATATTTCCGTATGTATGTATTTATGTTTTTCAAGAGCTTAATAATTTAATGTTAAGAAAATTATGCGCGTCGTCCTCTAAGTCTAGATCTCAAGGCCTATTATCGGAATTTTGTAAAGTCTGGTATATCTATACATTCGGATTTTTTTTCTCGTTGGGCGGAGTGGGTTTGGTGGGGTGGGCTAAAATGTTCCTTTTTTTAGCGGTCTCCGAAAGGGGAAAAGACGCTATTAGTTTTGTGTGGCCTGTCTGTCCATCCGTCCCGTTTAGATCTCAGAAACTAGAAGAGAAAATGAAAATCGGACATCATGATATTTTAGATCATTCATAGTTTTAAAATTACACATGCAATCAGATTTTTAAAAAAATACACCACTTTTAAATGAAAAACTTAAGAGGAGGTAAGTTTTTTTAAAAAAGGCCACAGACTTCTTCATTAATTAATAACTCAAGCTTCATTCATAGATTCGCGCATTGGTACAAAAAATTTGCATCCAAGGTCACAATGAAAAAAGTGAACGGATCATTATAAAATATATTTTCCATTTATTAACTAACTCATTGAATGGAATACTGATTGAAATGTTGCTTTTAGAAAAAGAATTTTGATACAAACTTCATTTAAATTATAAGTTAAAACAAAACGAAATACTTTTATAGCGAGCAGTTTTATACACTTGTCAGTCTAATTAAAACTAAATAGAGCCCAGATCTAGATATATTTATAATATATCTATTTCTAGATCTAGACTTAGATGACTTAGATCTAGTTCTAGATCTAGACTTAGATTTAGTTCTAGATCTAGACTTAGATTTAGTTCTAGATCTAATCTCCAAATGGCAATGGAGATATACTTTTTTTAAATTTTGCGAGGGGAAAGTCTGGTCCAAGTAGACCTACTCCAAGTCTATCAAGTCATTTCTAGCTAGCTCACTACCTACTCCAAGTCTTTCAAGTCATTTCTAGCTAGCTCACAACCTACTCCAAGTCTTTCAAGTCATTTCTAGCTAGCTCACTACCTACTCCAAGTCTTTCAAGTCATTTCTAGCTAGCTCACTACCTACTCCAAGTCTTTCAAGTCATTTCTAGCTAGCTCACTACCTACTCCAAGTCTTTCAAGTCATTTCTAGCTAGCTCACTACCTACTCCAAGTCTATCAAGTCATTTCTAGCTAGCTCACTACCTACTCCAAGTCTTTCAAGTCATTTCTAGCTAGCTCACTACCTACTCCAAGTCTTTCAAGTCATTTCAAGCTAGCTCACTAACTAAAATAGGTCAAATTTTTTTTTCGTGTTGCCAATTTATCTAATTTTTTAATAAGAAGAAGATTTTTTTTTAGTTTCTCGATATTACATGCTACATGTAATTAATTTTGAATGTATAAATAAGGTTAATAGTTATTATTTTAAAAAATGTAAGTGTACTCTAAATGAACATATGGAGATACTGTGGCTGAGGGGTAAAGCACTTGGAACCGGAAGACCAGTGCTCGAATCCTCGTGAAGTCTCTAGTTGGACCACTTCGGGGGCCGATTTTGAGTTTGTGTTTCCACACAAACTGTCTTTGAAACCTTGTTTTTAATCTAACATTCATTAGTTAGTAAGAGCAAAAAAGTATTGCTCTATACGTTGTAAAACAGAGATATTGCCTTTTTGAAAAAGTATTTTAAAAAATATTATATCTTGTTTTTAAAAGTAACATAGAATAATGCCTTCATACCATAGGCTCTGATAAAAAAATAAAAGTTATTTATACCCAGTCATACATATTTATAACAGTAGCTCTTTGAACACTTTTAAAATGGCATTTTTAATTGTCTTTCATTAGTTTGATTCGGCCTACAGATCACGGGCTGGTGAGCTTAACTCATTTATTGATTGCTGACGTCAGGCTAGGGGCAGGAAACAAACGTTAAATAACGCGAGATCGATTATGTAAAAAGTTACACCACAGACATCAAAACAAAAAGGAACTTTGATGCAAGCTTACGAAACAAAACAAAAAAAAATCTACAGTGTTGCTTGTGCAGTGATAAAGATTCATTGATGTTCAACCATTGCATTTTTTCTGGAATAGTTTTATCAGATCTTAAATGCTTTGAGTTTTACTTTTACTTTATTTTCTTTTGGATCAAGGGAGATTACTTCGATGAAAGAAACCACTTGCTAAATTGAAGAGTTTAGCAGTTAATTAAGGTTTGAATCTACACATTTGAGCAGTTTACACTTTTTTTTTCCCGCAAGAGAATACTTGTATCACAAAGGCAAAGAGATAAAGGATAATTATAATGTAGTGGTTTTAGTGAATAAGTAGAATGTAGTGGTTTACTACGGATAAGTAGTAGGTACTGGTTTAAGACGGGTAAGTAGAATGTATTTGTTTACAACGGATAACTAGAATATAATGGTTTACGAAGGATAAGTAGAATGTAGAGAATTTTCTCTAGTGAACAAGAAGGACACAATGCAATCTTTTCAATACCAGAACAATACAATACAAAGTTTAAAACTTTCTATTTGTACAACAGTACACGATGACTAAGACTGGCCTGAATGAATAATTCGTTAAGGAAAGATATCTACCCGAACTCATTTTGGAAACTTTCTTGTAATGAAGAAAGCGAGAGATCAGGAAACGAAACAAACCGGATGGTTTGCTTTCATGTTCTGTTAGTTCTAAAGGTTTGCTTTCATGTTCTGTTAGTTCTAAAGGTTTGCTTTCATGTTCTGTTAGTTCTGAAGGTTTGCTTTCATGTTCTGTTAGTTCTAAAGGTTTGCTTTGATGTTCTGTTAGTTCTAAAGGTTTGCTTTCATGTTCTGTTAGTTCTGAAGGTTTGCTTTCATGTTCTGTTAGTTCTAAAGGTTTGCTTTGATGTTCTGTTAGTTCTAAAGGTTTGCTTTCATGTTCTGTTAGTTCTAAAGGTCAGACTTAAAGACAGACGGAGTGAGATGTTTTACATTGCAGCTTTTGAGTAAAACTAGTGGCTAGTTATTGGCTTGGAAGAAAATCTTTGCAGAGTAAATTTTCAAATGGTTACGTTCAGACGATTACGATAAACTAGTCTAGATCTACAATATTCTACTACTACAACCAACTCATAACTAAAACGAATACCTTAGTTAGTACCTCACTATAGTATTTGTAGATCTATTCACTAAGAACAGAAACAGACTATAACTAAGTTTACTAATAGAACTCTAAGGCAACACTACACTAGTATTACCTACAGAAACAAATTAAATCTACAACAGCAGCTTAGAACAGTTATAATCAACAGTTAAAACAGCAGTTACTTTCAGCAGCTAAAAGCAGTAACAATAGCAAACTTACAGACCGTCCCAGGTACAGGAATAAAAATAAGTACACGACAGACCACAAAGATCTTCGGCTGTCACACAGACATACTATACTGACCACTGGTCAACTGTACACTGAACTGTTTTTAAAACAGCGTGGCACACATTTTATACACCCCACCCTAACTTACACAAAAAGCGGAAGTACAAATAATACATTTGGCACTAGCCTATAAAAAAATAGAATACACAAAAATATAGCTCTGGGAGCGCAAGCTCACATTCATCCCGCCTAAATTTTTTTGCGTCCTCGCAAAACAAAATACTAACAAATTACTAAAAATATAAAACATACATAGTGTTCATACCTTCCATCAATTGGAAAAAAAAATAAATTACACAAAATATTAGAGCTTCAATAATATGACCAAAAAGTACTTAATAATAATGCATCATATTATATACAAGTATAGCAGCATAAAAAAATAAATTACGAATACAAGAATCCATAAGGTGAGGAAACAAACTTCATTTCCTCCTCCCTTACATATCTGTATGCCCTGCCGTCTTCGGCTTCTACCATGTACCATCCTGAAGCGTATTTTGGCACAGCAGTAATTATGTAACATGAGGGTTCATACTGCATGAACTGTCTGCCCTGTCCTCTGACTCTACGTTCGACTAGCACTCGGCATCCAATGTTCAGAAGATCATTTCTTTTCCTCTGCAACTCAGGAACCTCATGGGAAAGCAAGGTGGCTTCCGGTTGAACTGGATGTAACTGTAGGAAAGGATTTGTTTCCCTACCTCCTTCTGCATGATGACTAGAAGTGTCAGGTGAGGCAACTTCTGTATGAACCGACATCATTTCTGTCACTGCGGGTTGGCTTCTGCGAACAAACGAATCAGGTGCAGCGTTGGATCGCTTAGGACTCTGTGGCTCCTCAGCCGACAATTCTGTTGGCTTGGGGGCAGGTTTAAGTTGTACTGCCTGTGGTTGTTCCACTGAGGCAACCTGAACGTGACTCACTGCTGCAGTAACATTAGGGCAAGCCCGGGTAAAGTGGTCCCGGCTGCCACAATTCGAGCAGTTGCTTCTAGAAGGGTGTTGTTGGTGAGCCCGGTTCCCTGGCTTTTTTCGCTGACCTTGGTACCTGTTCCTCAGCTTGCAATTCCTAGCAAGATGACCAGGTTTGCCACATGTGTAGCATTTCCTGTTCTTCATCAAAGGCCTCCTCTGGCTAAGGGTGCGCTTTGGTTGTGAGGCAATCTGTCTCACACTACCGCTAATTTGATCAGGTTGATGGTGGTTGCAGTGGGGACAGTTAGAGTTCTGTGGCCCCGAAAGTTGTAGGCGCACAATCTGGGCAGCAAGCTCCTCCACTTGCTTGGAGAGAGTAGCTAGCTGACCTTCAATCTTTATCTCACTGCATGTGAGATTGACTTGCGGTGCGACATCCTCATCCTGTGCCCACCTAATGGTCATGTCTCTTAATGCGAGGAATTCGGTTTCTGGCCTATCAAGTAGTCTCTCTCGCAGGTCTCTTCTTAGGGTCCTGTCACTGAGGTTTTCTACGAACTGGTCCCTCAGGATAGACTCGCTGAAAGGAGTTTCCAATAGAGCTCTCTGCCTGTCAGTGAGTGCTTCGAATGCCTGAAGGAGACGGTGTGAGTAGGTGCGGACAGACTCATTCGGGTGCTGGCTTATTCTGAACAGCTGCCCAATGAGGCAGTTGATGCTCCGCCTTTCTCCATAAGTGGAGCGTAGAACTTGTACCAGGGCATCTGGACATGCCCTTGTTGTCTGAGGGTGACACCTAAGTTCGGCCTTCACTGCCTCACCTAGATGTGCAAAGAGGAAGTCACATTTTTCCTCTCGATGTACCATGTGTTGAGACTTCCAGGCTCTATCAACACTTTGAAGGAACTCTTCAACTTCCCTGGCAGGACCATCGCCATGGAAGCGCCGGATACTCATCTCTGTCCTTGGCACCACAATCACTGCCTGAGACGGCTGCATTCTTGCTGCTGCTGCTGCCTCGCTGTTCATCTACGTAACTACTCAACAAAATAAAGCCTACTAACCTCTCTAACAAACACTCAAGGTAAACTAAACTTCCACTATCACTACTTCCTATCACTGCCTAACTTAACTCGTACAAAAACCTAATCTATCCTAATCCCAAAAAAAAACGTGTGTCTGGTCACTCAAGCACAGATCCCACTTTCTGACACCAAAAATGTGAGCAGGTCAGGCAGGCGCGAGTGGGAAGATACCTTTTCTCTTCTGCTCAACATTAAAATTTACCAACAGTAGGCAGATGTTAGCACTACTGGGTGGGCTCAATCTGTGCACCTCGGTATGGTGACCAAGGGGCTAGAGTCGCCTACGTAACCAGACAACTAGCTATAACTAACCTAAACTAAAGGAAAGCAAGATAACGAAACTTTAGTTAGGATAAATAAACAAACGAAACTTTATTTACATATGCAAAACAAATCAATAATAAAATATATACACTAAAATGACTAACCACTACTACTGAACCCATCAACTAACTAAAACCCTCTAAATCTACATCACTACAAACACTAACAAACTAACCAACTACTAACACAAACTGATCAACCCAACTATCTAACTAAATCACTACAACTACTACACTAGTCTAGACCTAGATCTACTATCATCTACACTAACAAACTACAATAAACTAGTCTAGATCTACAATATTCTACTACTACAACCAACTCATAACTAAAACGAATACCTTAGTTAGTACCTCACTATAGTATTTGTAGATCTATTCACTAAGAACAGAAACAGACTATAACTAAGTTTACTAATAGAACTCTAAGGCAACACTACACTAGTATTACCTACAGAAACAAATTAAATCTACAACAGCAGCTTAGAACAGTTATAATCAACAGTTAAAACAGCAGTTACTTTCAGCAGCTAAAAGCAGTAACAATAGCAAACTTACAGACCGTCCCAGGTACAGGAATAAAAATAAGTACACGACAGACCACAAAGATCTTCGGCTGTCACACAGACATACTATACTGACCACTGGTCAACTGTACACTGAACTGTTTTTAAAACAGCGTGGCACACTTTTTATACACCCCACCCTAACTTACACAAAAAGCGGAAGTACAAATAATACATTTGGCACTAGCCTATAAAAAAATAGAATACACAAAAATATAGCTCTGGGAGCGCAAGCTCACATATAAAAAAAAACTAGCAATAAGTCGTATGTATGTGGATTTTAGTGTAGTTCAAGGCAGCGTGAATCATAATAGGATTTAGGGTAACATTCTACCAGAAGATAGTCATAACATTCAGTTGCAGCTTAAAGTCATCGTAGTACATTAATATAGTTTTTAATAATTTATGAGTTCATAGTTCCCATGCTTTGTCAGTCCACTGGTTTAATGTCTTTATCCATTTCTTTGACATGGCTTCCCTTGTGAAAACTTAATAGCAAATGAAAGGTGTTGTCCCTTTTTATATGCGCATAAAAAGAGTTTCTGTCCGCCCACCTCCACTGGTTGGCATTTGTTATGAGAATCAGAAGCGATGGGTGAAAGGAGACAGGTTTCATTCTAAGCAAACAAAAAGGAATAAGATTTCAAACAAAAGAAGCAATAAAAACAAACAAAAACATACTCTCCAAGCACAAATGTGTCTCTTAAAAACAGTTCCCGTTCCTAGATACTGACCTTGTCGTCTGTGACATTGACCTATTTACTGAGAGATTAAACCTCGTTTGGGTTGCGTGCAGGCGTGAGTGTCATTAAACGTGATAAGTTCACGATATGTTTCTTAATCAACAAACTTTTATTAAATCTTTAATCCAATAATCGATGGTCAAAACCCGTCGGTTATTGAAGAATTGCTTACCAAAAGCAGTCTATTATTGAAGAATGGATGGCCAGAACAGTTTTTTAAAATTAAAGAATTCATGGCCAAAAGCAATTCTTTTCTTTTTTTAAGAATCCATGGCAGTTTTTGTTATTGAATAATTGATGGCCAAAAGCATCTTTTTAAATTCATGAATTTAAAGAGTTGATGACCAAAAGTAGTGTTTTTTTTTGAAAAATTGGTGGCCAAAAGCAGTTTTTTTAAAAATAATTTATGGCCAAAAGCAGTTTTTAAAAATAAGTGATGGTCTAAAGTAGTTTTTATAAATTAATGAATTAAAAAGATTATTGCCAAAAACAGTTTTCTTTAAAGAATTGATGGTCAAAAGTATTTTTAAATTAAAGAATTAAAAGAATTGATTCCAAAAGTATTCTTTTTTTTAGTTGAAAAATTAATAGTCATTAGCAGTTTTTTTTAAAGAAATGATGGCCAAAAGAAACTTGTTCCTAGAGGATCGATGGCTGAAAGCAGTCTTTCATTGAAGAATTGGCTATTCATTAAGAAGTTGATGGACGAATGAAGTACTCATTCCAAAAACAAACAAAAATATTAATCTCCAATAGGAATCAAAGCCAGTGGCGTCACTAGGGGGTGCGGGCCGCACCTGGTGACACCCCTAAGGGGGTGACACACAGGTGAGAAAAACTCCCTTTTGCAAAAGCAAACAATTTTAAACATTATTGTTATTGGTTAGACACCCGAATATGATTATGCACAATTAATCACATGTAGATCTAGATCACTTGTTCTATTAAAGTTCAAATAATTTGGGTTGAAACTCTATCACAATGTTCAAAACACAACACTATCATTTATTTATATCTCCAGCAAAGCTCTAATCTGTCAGCTATGTACCAGCTGCAGGGAACTGAACACTGATTTGATTTAGAAAAAAAAAACTGTTCCAATATTGCTATTAAAAAGCACTGTTCTATCAGAAGACCAACCGATAGTGTCAGTGTGTTTCTCAAATGACGACAGATTTCATACATAAGATATTCCCCAAATATCACGGAGCTTATGAAGAATATTTACCTTTGAAAAAATGGAAAACGTTGGCTGTCGTAATTGGGAAGTCATTGCTATCATTGAGAAGTAACGAATACAATTATCTAAGGGGACGAAACACTACTTATTAACTAAGTACTTAAAAATTAGTTCCCCTTGTTGGTTTAAAAAATAATTAATAAACAATAATTAATTAACTAATTGGTTTATTTTATTTTTATTGATTCATGCATTGTCTACGCCAATGAATAAGTGTGAAAAATTTTGGATAAATAAAGTGTTCAAACTTTTAACCAAACAGACAGATAGATAGAGGAACATCTTGAACAGGTTGCTTGATATCGCATTGTTTTTAGCAAAGCAAAAGATGGGCATTTCGCGACAGTGGATGATGGTCGTAGATATCACTAGGTTGCTAGTAAACAAATGAACCGATGTAGGCATATATATTTTAAATTAAAGAACTTGAGATAACTTTTAAAAATCTTCTTTTGCGAACAAAACTTAGAGTGAAATTCAGCCCATGTTATCTATTTTAGATTTTAATACATGTTGATAAAAAAAGTAGAATTCCCCTTTCAGACCTTGTGATCTATAGGACAGAGGATGTAAAGGTCATCTGTTTCTGTGGCTTAAGGTTAACGAGGGTGTCATGTGGCCAGCACAACGACCAACTTCTTTTGGTTCCCCCCCCCCCCAGAACTAATGTTAAGGCCCATTAGAGCTGGGTAGATTCCGAGGTGCCCTAAAGATCCCGAATTAAAAATCCTATTCTTCATCAGGATTCAAGCTCAGGACACCTCGGTTCGGAAGTCAAGCGCTTAATCACTCAGCCACCGCGCCTCGAACACACGTTGATAACATTGATAAATTGTCATAACAAACAAACTTTAAAATGAAAAGGTGATTATTATATAGTTGTTTAAACATCAATGAATGTAGATAATTAGCTCAATGGAGGCAGTTATGATTCAACAAAAGGAGAAACCAAATTTTTGGAGGGCGGAAAGAGGGAGTGACACCGGCTGACATCCAACCTGGTGATGCCACTGCTCATAGCTATTGTGAAAATAGTCATCAATCAAGGCTGGTTATAAAACAAAAATGCTCTATAATTATCAGAAAAATGTGCATTTTTTAAATCAGTTTAGCAAGGAATCCGTGATACACTTTGTTAGTATTAATAGTTTGTATAGAGACGCACCATAGTTGACAGACTTTGAACACGACTTTAAGAGACGTCACGACTTAGTTGGGTTAGAGATTATATATGTAAATAAAGTCAGTTGGTGTTAGGACTTCATAGAGAGAACGTGATTTATAGACAGAGACTCGACCGTAGCCTTTTCAATATTAAAACATGCCTCTGTGCTTTACAACGATTTTTTCTACTTATTAGGTTACATGTGTAGGTCTTGTTGCTAGTTAAGTGCATGGAATACACCCGTACAAGAAACTCAGACATCTCCAGAGTTATCTGTCGAAATCAGACAGGCATCAGCAACTACAAGGCAAGGCCTATCACAACATAATACGGTCTGACGGTTCGAGGGGACTCAGCATTGCGCCAAAGAAGATAGCAAACAGAGTAGGAGCAAGTACACAACCCTGCTCTTCCATGGAGAAGTGATCAGATAGTCACCATTGTGTCTTTGTTTTTTTTCCTTTCGTCCAGCATGAAATGGATAGGAACCGTGTCGGGCATCTGAGCTTGGACAAACTTCCCAATAGACATGTAGTATAATAAACTCGTAATACCCGCTAAGCAGATGGGTTTAAGCAAAGGTCCAAAAGGGGCCTGTAACATGTTAAATTTATCAACACCGCGTACAGCCACAAACGCTAGCTTTGACAATGTTTTCCTACCCACTTCTCAACAAGGGAAACTAAATGAATTAGACAAACAAGAGTGTAAGACCCATTGTGGCTTCATCAACTATTCATTCACGTGTCATCCCCCGTGACATGCGCATAGCCGGAGGAAATGATGACAAAATAAAACACTACATAATGTACATTTGTCATACAGTATGACATTTTAAAAAGATAGTGTCTTCGAACTTACTGGCATGCAATGAAAACAGATGACAGGCTAATAGCTCAAACACTTACCAGGCAGTTTTCTAACAATGATTTGAAGACGATACAGCGTGGTGACAAAGCAATTTTCTTCCCGCCCCTGAGTACTCACGTCTGCCTGACGTATCGCGAAACTTGAGATCTTTCAAGCATACATTTTTCCTTTTTTTATTTTGCAGACGTCACGCGAAAAAAAAAAAGACAATTTAATTAATTCGGACTTCTCTGCAGACGACTGCTGGTAGATTCGCACTGTCCAGATTTCTTCGTCGCTAAAGGCTGACATGGAAATAATTAATTGTCCTCAATGGAAGATTGTTTCGTGTTCTATCTTCCTGGCAAACTATTTGAGTTTAGGTAAGTTGTAATTTGTTATAATGCTAAACAATGTTAACTTATTATTTATTATAACAGTGAGGTATCAGAAAATGTAGCAGGAATTTATGTCCGTATACACCAGTGATTCCCAAAAAGGGTCTATATAGACCCCCAGGGGTCTACGAAGACCTTCAAGGGGTCTATGAAAGTGAAAAAATAAATTGGGGGTTCTATGATCATGAATTTCACTTAAGCAGGTCGTGACTTTAATTTTCAGATCCCATTAATGTAATTATTTCATATACTTATATATTATTTGTACCTTAAATATTTATCCTGCTAATGAAGCAAAAAAATTGTTGTATTTAATTTCAATACTGATTTAAATAGCTTAATTTTGTCTACATGTAACTAATGTTTAACAAAAAGAAATGTAGATTGTACAGGTTGATTATTTAAAACTGGGACTCATTCATTCCTTGTCAAACAAGCAGCTGTTTATGTGTCTTTTATGACGATATGAAACTAATTATGCTGTAGGATCATTTGAGACGATGGCACTCTGATAAAAAGATAAATATTTGAAAAACTTTCGAACTCTCGAAGATAAAGTACAAAATAGACACCACAAAATCTCTCTTCCACATCATAGAGAGAAGATGGTGGTTTGTAGCGTCTAATGATATCTCTTTACTTATAATTATAGCCAAATACAGAAAACACTATAGATAAAAAAATAGATTTTACCAGACGTTGAAGTAGTTTAAAAAACTGTTTTACACAAACCTACTTCTGAAATTATTATTTAAGCAATAATACAGTTCAAGGGCACATCAATGACATTAGTTATAACATTAAAGGCTTCTTATGTATTTCTTTGCAAACGACATATAAAGTTTGGGATCAGCGGACATAACAAGCTCTCACAGGGTGTAACACTGCGTGCTGCGAACTGCCTAAGAAACGCCGGCTCGTTATTTCCCCCCAGGGTTGACCCACGAAACCTTTCCAATGTTTGTTGTATAGGCAGCAGAGGTTTGCATTCAGTTTTCTATCTGCTAGGTAGGCTGCAAGCGAAGGCTACTGAGCACTTCCTGCTTGAAGTGACTGGTTTAGTCCACTGTTACTTGCCTTCGCCCCTTCTCCTGGTAGTGAAAACAGTTCCATGAACCCAATATTTGAGCCAGACGTGAAAGATCAAGAAATGCACGAGAAACTGCTCTTTGCGAAAACTTTAACAATGATACTTAAGGCTAATTAATAAATTAATTATTATACAATGTTTAAGGACTACTTCATAGAACAACAAGTTCCTAAAATAATAATATCTGGTGAAAATGATGATGAGCCTGCAAAAAAACAACAAAAAAAAACACTTTTCCAGTGTGATCGCAGTAATATCTATTTAAATTTTTTTTTTGGTTTAAATTTGAATT
This sequence comes from Biomphalaria sudanica, assembly GCA_036873155.1. NCBI lineage: Eukaryota > Metazoa > Mollusca > Gastropoda > Planorbidae > Biomphalaria > Biomphalaria sudanica. Next base: position 734,718 of record JAZGLO010001553.1, read on the forward strand.
TTTTTAATAAAAAAAGAGTTCTCTTGATTGAAATGTGGCTATCAATTACTTGTTTATACTTCGACCCACTTCAGTTTGAAATAAGTTTTAAAAAAAATGGAATAGGTAAATTTGCAAAAAATGCAATATAAGTCAATCAGGGGGTCTGCCGTAGGTCAGAAAACATGGTAAGGGGGTCTCCGAGACAAAAAAGTTTGGGAACTACTGGGGTACACTAATCTCTCTTTCATCAATGCGGACTTTGCGGTGGTTTAATTTAAAAAGTAGATAGGTTGATAAGTTAATGCATAATATTGGTACATATTATTTAGCAACAGCAGAAGTAGTGACGTAACCTAACAGATTTAAGACGTTGTATATTATAGTACCTCTAGGAAATGTTTTCTTTTAAATTAGCCCCAAAAAAACTTAAAGGTAATGTGTGATTTTTTTTGTCATGCATCAAAATACACACATTAAAACGCTTGTCTTTTGACACGTGTAGACACCAAGACGAGCTACGAAATACTCATAAACATAATGAGAGAGAGAGAGTTCACACTAGTGCTATTCCCCACTCTCACAGAAATCTGTATTTATGTGTGTGTGTATAAATAAATAGATTATAATTATTATAACTATTGTTTTGTTGAAACTAGATTTAAAACAATCATCACCTATGTAAACAAAACAAAATGTAAAAAGCAAATATTTCGCCATAATCTCTAAAGTTATATTTTTTTAGTTGCAATATATCAGCAGTTTTGAAAAAGACCGATAATTAAGTAATAAAAAAGATTTTAACTGATAATTAGGTCACGTGCCTGGCCATGAAAACTATATAAATTGGATAGGCCTATCTGCAACTGACATAACCCACCCATGCCAGGTATGCGGCCGGCTTTTTAAAGCGAGGATTTGACTTTACAGCCATCTTCGAGTCCATAAGAAATGAGAAATGTGCTCATCTTCGACTTCGAAGGAGGAGCTAAATATATATCAATTGGATGTGTGTGTATAAAGTCGCTTGTAAGAGCTAAATATATATCAATTGGTTGTGTGTGTATGAAGTCGCTTGTAAGAGCTAAATATATATCAATTGGATGTGTGTGTATGAAAATGCTTGTAAGAGCTAAATATATATCAATTGGATGTGTGTGTATGAAGTTGCTTGTAAGAGCTAAATATATATCAATTGGATGTGTGTGTATGAAGTCGCTTGTAAGAGCTAAATATATATCAATTGGATGTGTGTATGAAGTCGCTTGTAAGAGCTAAATATATATCAATTGGATGTGTGTGTATGAAGTTGCTTGTAAGAGCTAAATAAATATCAATTGGATGTGTGTGTGTGTATGAAGTCGCTTGTAAGAGCTAAATATATATCATTTGGATGTGTGTGTATGAAGTCGCTTGTAAGAGCTAAATATATATCAATTGGATGTGTGTGTGTATGAAGTCGCTTGTAAGAGCTAAATATATATCAATTGAATGTGTGTGTGTATGAAGTCGCTTGTAAGAGCTAAATATATATCAATTGGATGTGTGTGTGTATGAAGTCGCTTGTAAGAGCTAAATATATATCAATTGGATGTGTGTGTGTATGAAGTCGCTTGTAAGAGCTAAATATATATCAATTGGATGTGTGTGTGTATGAAGTCGCTTGTAAGAGCTAAATATATATCAATTGAATGTGTGTGTGTATGAAGTCGCTTGTCAGAGCTAAATATATATCAATTGGATGTGTGTGTGTATGAAGTTGCTTGTAAGAGCTAAATATATATCAATTGGATGTGTGTGTGTGTATGAAGTCGCTTGTAAGAGCTAAATATATATCATTTGGATGTGTGTGTATGAAGTCGCTTGTAAGAGCTAAATATATATCAATTGGATGTGTGTGTATGAAGTTGCTTGTAAGAGCTAAATATATATCAATTGGATGTGTGTGTGTATGAAGTCGCTTGTAAGAGCTAAATATATATCAATTGAATGTGTGTGTGTATGAAGTCGCTTGTAAGAGCTAAATATATATCAATTGGATGTGTGTGTGTATGAAGTCGCTTGTAAGAGCTAAATATATATCAATTGGATGTGTGTGTGTATGAAGTCGCTTGTAAGAGCTAAATATATATCAATTGGATGTGTGTGTGTATGAAGTCGCTTGTAAGAGCTAAATATATATCAATTGAATGTGTGTGTGTATGAAGTCGCTTGTAAGAGCTAAATATATATCAATTGGATGTGTGTGTGTATGAAGTCGCTTGTAAGAGCTAAATATATATCAATTGAATGTGTGTGTGTATGAAGTCGCTTGTAAGAGCTAAATATATATCAATTGGATGTGTGTGTGTATGAAGTCGCTTGTAAGAGCTAAATATATATCAATTGGATGTGTGTGTGTATGAAGTCGCTTGTAAGAGCTAAATATATATCAATTGAATGTGTGTGTGTATGAAGTCGCTTGTAAGAGCTAAATATATATCAATTGGATGTGTGTGTGTATGAAGTCGCTTGTAAGAGCTACAGAAATGAAACTACTACGTGAAGAGATCACGTGATTCCCATATCCACGTTTCAAGATCTCGTGTGATATTTCGTGACTAAGACCCAGAGTAACGCAAACTGTTTTCTTCATTTTGTTTGCAAGATACTCTACAACCTACAACACTTTGTGCAAACGATGAGATAATCTTCGTTTCAAGGCAAACCAGCAAGCCTTAGAAGGGCCATAACTAGCTTCTATTTTGAGCATTATGAATGACATAATGAAATAGATTTTCAACAGCGTGTATAGGTTTTTGAAAACTAAACGAGAGAGACATAGAGAAAAAAAATACAATAGTTTGCATTCTCTAAAAGTGAGGGGGGGGGACCTAAAAAGTAAAAAGCAAGGAAACACAAACAAATCAATTATCAACATAACACAATCACACAAAAAAATAAACATCAAAAATTATGACGCCATGACATTATCGAATTTATAAGAAATATCAATCTTAATATCACCATGTTTACAAAGCTTATGTTGACTCTATCTGGTAAACAGTTTGTATCCGTTCTTTCTCCCACACGCAATATCCGATCAAATTGAAATTTTGCACAATTATCTATTGTGCCTGGCATAACAAGAATCAATACAAAAATTAACCAATTAGTCAATTAACTATTGGTAATTAATTATTTTATTTGGTATAGAACAAGGGAAATAAATCTTATTTGACAGATGTGGCGATGTAAGTTGAATCAGTCCCTTTGAAGAAGCTTTAGCCCTGAGTTTAAATTCATGTTGCGCCTTTTTTTATACATTTAAAAAGCGATCACTGTAACATTCACACATATACCCTCTTCTTCCCAACCCCTTTCCTATTTTACAACTGGTCCAGACAAGTGATAGGATGATAGCGCATTGAGAAAGCTCAAAGCATGAAATTGCGCTTAAAAAAACAATTGCTAAAATATTTCTAATGGCACAGATTTGTTATTGTTAGTTTAGATCTATTACAAATTTAATGACATGACTGATCCAAACTTATTGATACAATTACACTTAATAGAAGCTTTGTTTTTGTAAAGTATTTTAAAAAAATATTTTTCTCGTTAAGACTATGGTGCTAATATGTTCACCCTGCTTGAACTGCTCTCAAAGTCTGACCCAATCACGCACATCTCCAGCTAAACTGCAGGCTATAAAAGCCGGTGAGATACATTCTCTTCAGACTTGACCTAAAATCAATTTCACCGTAAAAGATATAGCAGCTAATCTTTTATGCTAGTCATATAATGTGCACTCTGGGTTGTGACGGGTTTGTTTGCGGGTTTGAATCATGGATACGATCATCACACAGAACTACGCAATAGCTTTTGGAAATATGACCCATGTAGTCTTAAGTTCTGCCAGTTAGGATCATTCTTTAAGTTCATAAAGACCTGAAGATCTGTACATGGACCTTACATTCACTCTTTAAGTTCATACAGACCTGTACATGGACCTTACATTCACTCTTTAAGTTCATACAGACCTGTACATGGACCTTACATTCACTCTTTAAGTTCATACAGACCTGTACATGGACCTTACATTCACTCTTTAAGTTCATACAGACCTGTACATGGACCTTACATTCACTCTTTAAGTTCATACAGACCTGTACATGGACCTTACATTCACTCTTTAAGTTCATACAGATCTGTACATGGACCTTACATTCACTCTTTAAGTTCATACAGATCTGTACATGGACCTTACATTCACTCTTTAAGTTCATACAGATCTGTACATGGACCTTACATTCACTCTTTAAGTTCATACAGATCTGTACATGGACCTTACATTCACTCTTTAAGTTCATACAGATCTGTACATGGACCTTACATTCAGTTTTGTACAACTTTTCTTTAATTGGAATGGCAGAAATGTTTACAATCTTAGTGAGAACAGTTTTAAGATATTTCACGATTTGAAATTCAGTCTACAGAACTATCTTTTTACGTTGTCTCTCCATTAACTCCCCTGCCACGTGCTTCCCATCATTCTTCCTTAACATCCTTATTGTCTCTAAGCCTCGTTCTGGAGTTACAAGCAAAAACAGTATAACCAGAACATACATTTCATAACCATTTCCAAATAGTCTCTCTCTTCCCATCTAATACACATCACGGCATGGGCGTAGCTAGAAATTTTCTATCTTTTTGGGGTCCGAGGTGCTTGACCTCTTTGGGGGCCCCTGCATTTTGCGTTGTATTTTTTACTTAATGTAAAAAAAACACTCATATGGGGGCCGTCTCAAGTGGGGGCTCGGGGGCTTTTCAAATTCTCCCCCCCTCCTCCCCCCACCCGAACTACGCCACTGCCTCACGTCCGATCAGGCTACAAGCGTCTGTGTATATTGAAAGCACTGTTAGCCGATATCCAAATGTCTCTCCTGTAACTCTTACTGTCTGGTTCAGCAAGCATCTTAAAAACTCCATTCTGAACGACGCATTTTCCCATGGGTCCTTTAAAACATTCTATTACTTTATATTCCTTGACATAACTATTTTTCAAAATGGCTTCCTTTTTTTTTTCAGTTCTAACTGCCCCCACGACGGAGTCTCCAGTCACAATTTCTTTCAATCACAACCCGAACCGCTTTCTCTTGGATACCGACAGTTTAGATTTCAACAAAGATGGCTGCATCTCTGAAAAGGAAGAGATAGATGCCTTCATTGCGCATGTCAGTTCTCTGCTTCCGAAAACAACCACCAATATGTTGAAAGCACGTAGCACAGTTTTTAGAAGTGACGTGAACAGAGATGGGAGGATTTGTTGGTGCGGTGAGTGCATTGTTACGTATTCATCAGATCTACGACCTATTCATGTATTAACTCAAGCAGCTACATAAATTTTTTCTTCTAACCTCTACAGTGTATGTCAATTAGCATATAATGGTGTACCCCCGCTCCTTTTTCTTTAATGAGCCATACTAAAAGGTATTCACAGATTCACAGACGTCTGCTTTGTTTTCAGTGTGTGTGTGTGTGTGTTTTTTTTTTAAAATCCGCTGAAAAGAAGAGAAAGTTGTATGGTACCAATATTGTCACGTGTTTATTATGTTTATTTGACTTGGAGTTCTTGATGCTATAAACTTGTGACATATGTGGGTTCGGAGGTGCCTTGATTATAGTTCAAACACTTTAATAATCAATGAAGTAACAAAGTGCTGATAGGTTTTCTTGAGTTTTAATTATTTAAAACTTGAACTTGAAACAATAAATGTATGTACAAAGATATATAAAACAGATACAGGATTCAGTGAAAATGTTCAATAAAATGAGTAAATATTTACTTTAAAAACTAGCGACTTCTAAGTCTAACTTTCTAGCTCTCTCTTTCGTCTCAAGCTAACACTCCGCCTTTTATATCTTTCCTTAGAATAAAGAACCATGACATCTCAATACCCATCCTTGACCCCTTGACCCGTTTACATTTAATTTTCCTTTTAATTGTTTTTGTAATTCAACCTACGTTAATTATGTTTCCCTGCTGTAGCCTTGAACTAAGTTTTAATCGGCGTCTTTCTGGCATTACAGCGTGGGTGCGCTGACCTGATTTGAGATAGGTACAATTTCCTCATTTTGTGAACAATGAAGTGTCACAAGGGACAAATATAATGGACCCTCCCCCCCCCCCCCCAAAAAAAAATGCTGCTATCCCAACTCAGAATGTTGTCGAAAATGCCGTAAGCTTTACAGAGAATTGAAGAGTCTCTGCCACATCTAAGGGTTTCACGGAAGTCCTTCTGTTAACTCTAGCCCTGCACAACCTTTATCCAAGGGTTTCACGGAAGTCCTGTTGTTAACTCTAGCCCTTCACAAACTTTAAACAGTGAGTCTTTCAGACGGCTCGTTGTGAGAAAGTCTTAACACGTCGTACACGCTGCTGTATTTCTTGACAAGATATAAAACTTTAATGCCAGAGAACTCAAAACGTCTTCCTGAGAAGTTTTTGTTTTTCATAAGTATTATTTTTCTAATGAATAAGATCAAAATCTTTTTCACATACAATGATAATTAGTTGAATCTGAATGTATGTCTTTATGATAATTAGTTGAATCTGAATGTATGTCTTTATGAATTAAATTCTTTGTCTTATCTTATACTTTTCAGACTTTTTTTTCGCAATAAGAGACTAATTATGTAGTCATTAGTTCATCTAGCCAGCCTGTTACTTAGAGACCTAAACTTTTACTCAGTTTTTGATTTTCCTGGCATCCTGTCAAAGTCCAATTCAAACCTCTACAACGTTTTAAAAAAGTTTTTATAACTTGGATAGCACCGCGTCAACTCTGTTCTAGTCCATGTCAACATACAAGTCCTTTCAGTCTACAACATATTCATCTTCATTTTGTATTTCTTAGTTTATGGCTAGTCACTTGGTCAATTGAATGAAATATAACTTTGCAATGGATGTTTCCACACAGGCGTGTCACCGGAAATCAATTGATAGTGGTTGAGACAATGAGTGGACATTCCATAAGATCGTTTCGATTGGAACAACATCCAGACAGCTTCGTCAATTCGTCTTTAATTCTAACCTGTTTCTTGTTAGATCTCATATACTAGCTTCTCGTGATGGCGGCGTGTTTAGACTGTACTTCAAATGAGAAGGAGATTCCCACGTGCCAAAGAAACACGCGCAGCTCTACAAAGGGGCGGAACGAACTGCCACAATGATGGAGTCAAGTGTCGATACTGAAGAGACATTCGAGGCATAAGTGGTTTACGTACATACCGTGTCAAAAAACAAACAATCAAAATTCATTTTGATTTATTTCCCTAAGAAGTCTTCAACAACATAAACATTTGGAATGATGTAACTGTACACTTTTTCTGTTTCTAATTATACATTGTTTACTGGCTTCTAATGCTTACACTTATTTTTAATGCATGGCCACATGATTACAGTAAAGTATTACATGGCCTTATGCTTACACTATAGAATGACATTACCACATGATTATACTTACAGTATTACATTGCAACATGCTTACACAAGCAATTCTATGTTTCTATGCTTCGGATCAAAGCGGGAACATTTGGCGCAGCTGCTTTGGCGCATCCGTTTTGGCCTGATGGGCGTTTTGGCGCAGGGGAGGTTTTGGCGCGAAATGTTTACGTCCCATTGTTTATGCTTGCTGTATTATTTCTAGAATTAAGAATGACACATATCTATGTTTTGTAGGAGTGTTTGTGTAATGACATATTTTTCTTGTACAGAACAAGAGATATTTTTGTCCATTATTTTTGGTATTTAAGTTTGTTGTATAATTATTGTTAAATCGCATTACAACATGGGTGTGGACTTTAAAATTTTCCAAATCAAAAAAAAAATTATGATATAAAAATTTCATTCATGTTTAAGGGCAAACTTGGATCAAGTTTAAGCTAAAACGAAAATGATTGGTTTAATTGGTAGTACCTAAATACTTATAGAACTAAATACCTAAAGAACTAAATATCTAAAGAACTAAATATCTAAAGAACTAAATACCTAAAGAACTAAATACTTAAAGAACTAAATACCTAAAGAACTAAATACCTAAAGAACTAAATACCTAAAGAACTAAATACCTAAAGAACTAAATACCTAAAGAACTAAATATCTAAAGAACTAAATACCTAAAGAACTAAATACTTAAAGAACTAAATACCTAAAGAACTAAATACTTAAAGAACTAAATACCTAAATAACTAAATACCTAAAGAATTAAATACCTAAAGAACTAAATACCTAAAGAACTAAATACCTAAAGAACTAAATACCTAAAGAACTAAATGAAAACTGCTGAATGTCATCATGTGCGTATCGCACTCCTGACGTTTAGTTGACTGGAAGTATGTGAACATCATGGTCCAAAGTAGAGGTCTGACCTTTCATACTTTATATAGTTGACATGTTTTGAATGTTCCCTCAGAATGAAGGATTATAACATCCTAATACATGTTCCCTCAGAATGAAGGATTATAACATCCTAATACATGTTCCCTCAGAATGAAGGATTATAACATCCTAATACATGTTATCTCAGAATGAAGGATTATAACATCCTAATACATGTTCCCTCAGAATGAAGGATTGTAACATCCTAATACATGTTCTCTCAGAATGAAGGATTATAACATCCTAATACATGTTCCCTCAGAATGAAGGATTATAACATTCTATACAAACCTGTCACAGGATGGTGGAGGTTTGCGGCTGGAATTGTTTGAACCCGGACTTTCGAGACCACATATCTAGAGACAATTCCACACGACCAGGCAGCCGTCCGTAGTTCACACTATGTCCATTAATCAATGTGACTTATCATTTATTGCAAGGGGGGGGGGCAAATTATGGCCTGCGGGCCAATTGCGGCCCGCCAAAGTGTTTTATACGGCCTGCGGACACCTACAGAAATCAGGTGTGCCCACAGATTACACATTTAAAAATGCCACCATATTAAAAATAACTTGTTGTAAATATCTATAGAAATTCTGATCACTTATGACGAAGCGACAAAAAACATTGTCTCTACATGTCATTCTAAGAAGTTTAAAGTAAAAGAAGGTTATTCTTATTGGCAATATTTCGAAACATTCAGTCAAAGACACAAAACTCAAGCCAGTATTCATTCAATGCTATAAAGAACTGTGTTGGGATTGCTTGGAACAAGATGGCAATTGTAACAAAAGTTGGAGCCCGTGCTTTGACAAAACAAATTAAAGAACAATATCCCAACCATAAACTATATACTTGAAAGGAGTCTTAATCACTGGCACTTTCTAGAAGTACTTACAAGTCTAAGAAACAAAACATTCCGATGTTTGGTAACACAGTAGCACCGCAGTAGTATCCGCTGGTTTAGCATGGGCAAGATATTGAGAAGAATATGGGATCTTAAGGAAGAACTTGTTCTGTTCCTTGAAGGACACTGACTGTGACCTTTGTGACTAATATTTCTAATGAAGAGTCGAAGACTTATTGTTTTTTTTTTAGGAATTATCACAAGGTGTTATTTGCAAATGAAATGTTTGTGCATGTTACATCTTTCAAACAAAGCTATCCAATTTCTCCAGGCAAGCAAGTGAAAACAGATTTTGTTATTTTCCTTCTGAAATGGTTAAAAAGTACAAGACTAATTTTTTTTCATTGATTGTGAAATAAGAAAGCAAATTTTAAGACGTTAAGAACTTGGGACCAGTTCTTAATACCCTCAGCTCTATCCAGCTAGATTCTATATGTTTAAACTATGCTCTGTGTATGTCTTGCCTTCAGTTGGTTGTCTTTATCTGCGTCAAGAGAAGACCAAACCCAACGCACCCTTATCCAAAATATTTGTTCCAATAAAGTTATCCCTTAAAAATTTCTTAATTTTTACGAACATTAAAGTAATCTCAATACTTTTAAAAAACATGTACATATGAAATAGAATTCTATAGATGTAATCCAATGCGCTTGGCAGAACTCACATATAATTTAGGGGCAAGAGGGAAGCGTGTTATTACAAGGTAGGAATCATAGTTATTATATATTCATGAAATAATCAAAACCTTTGCTAGAATACAATTCGGTGGATGGGGATAGAACTCATACAATACATACAATGATATAGTATAGTGACAAAAAATGTATTATAAACGTTACGTGTTTCTTAAATTATAGTCAAAATATCCAGCGCCAAAAACGTCCCTTGCGACAAAACGGCTGGTGCCAAAACGGCTGCGACAAAACGTCACGTACCGGCTTCGGGTATTCTAGCCTTTTAAGCGTAGACTTCATTTCGGTTTTAAAAAAAGGTGCAGGTAAAATTAAGAAGGAATAGGAGATGAAGTGTCATAAAGATGTCTTCACTTAAACCAGTTGCATAGGAATCCCTGAACTCAAAGGTTTGAGAACCTCTGACTTAAACAATGACTCTTCCCAAAAGTTCCCTTATCAGCAGTAAGGGGAGGGTGCTTTGTATGTTGCAATCTTTGGCTTGACCGCCAAAGGATACATTTGATCAACATTTGACAAGTCGTTTCAATCCCCCCAGATCCCTGATCCTAATACACACCAGGTCAAAGCGATCAAACTTTTGAGGTAAAACCTGAACAAAACAAGGAGTATTACACAGCCACTCTTCACTTGTCCCAGGACAGTCTAATCTATATACATCCAGCCCCTGGAGACACTCTAGTTATTATTACATTTTGTGAAAAACAGCTTACCGCTTGAGAGGTGGGTGAGTATCGAGTAAACATTGGGTGTGGAAATATAAAGAATGCGTGGGTGTGTGCATTGGATTGTGTGAGTGTGGTGATCGAGCAGAGTGAGTGCACAGACCGAGTAGAACTCATTGATTAGTTCCCCGTCTCCCTTGTTGATGGTGCAGCTTAACAGCTCCCCGATGTGTCGTCACTTCAGGGCTACTGGATTTAAGTACTAAAAGTTGGACATCTCATGGTCTGAGTTTTGTAACTTCATTCAAGTCATGACATCTTCACATAAGTCATAACATTTTCAGTCAAATCATTACATCTTCATGCAAGTCTTACATTTACACACATGTCATTACATCTTCACAAACGTCATTACATCTTTACATACCTCATTGCATCTTTAGTCAAATCATTTCATCTTCATACAAGTCATTACATCTTCACACACATCATTACATCTTCATACATGTCATTACATCTTCATACATGTCATTACATCTTCATACATGCTATCACATATTTACACACTTCATTGCATCTTCACACATACAATTACATCCTCATACACGTCATTACATCTTCATACACGTCGTTACATTTTCATACATGTCATTACAACTTCACCATGTCATTACATCTTCACACACGTCATTAAATCTTTACAAACGGCATTACATCTTTACAAACGGCATTACCTCTTTACAAACGGCATTACATCTTTACAAACGGCCTTACATCTTTACGAACGGCATTACATCTTTACAAACGGCATTACATTTTCAGTCACATCATTACATCTTCATACAAGTCATTACATCTTCACACATTTCATTACATCGATACATTATTTTTAAGGCGTTTAATAGTCTGTGAGCCTTTTTACAAAGCTTCTATCAACTCTGTCTGTCTGGTACAAAGCTTCTATCAACTCTGTCTGTCTGGTACAAAGCTTCTATCAACTCTGTCTGTCTGATTCAAAGCTTCTATCAACTCTGTCTGTCTGGTACAAAGCTTCTATCAACTCTGTCTGTCTGGTACAAAGCTTCTATCAACTCTGTCTGTCTGGTACAAAGCTTCTATCAACTCTGTCTGTCTGGTACAAAGCTTCTATCAACTCTGTCTGTCTGGTACAAAGCTTCTATCAACTCTGTCTGTCTGGTACAAAGCTTCTATCAACTCTGTCTGTCTGGTACAAAGCTTCTATCAACTCTGTCTGTCTGGTACAAAGCTTCTATCAACTCTGTCTGTCTGGTACAAAGCTTCTATCAACTCTGTCTGTCTGGTACAAAGCTTCTATCAACTCTGTCTGTCTGGTACAAAGCTTCTATCAACTCTGTCTGTCTGGCCAAAAATGTGAACACTTTATTTCTCTCAGACCCATTCTCGGATAAAGGTGAAACTTTGCACAATTATCCATTGACATAGACAAGACATGAATCAAGTAAACAATTACAAATTAGTCAATTAATTACTGGTAATAAAATTACAATTATACATTAGATACTAACAAGGGAAATGAATCCGTTAGCAACTATTCAAACTGTTCAAAATGTTGTGTTTCGTACAGTTCAATGATTGAACATGTTAATTCTCCCACACCCATTCTCTGATTAAGTTGAAACTTTGAACAACTAAGTTGTACCTAACAAAACATGAATCTATGTTACAAAAAAAACAACAATTAGTTAAGTATTGGCGATTAATTATTTTGTTTGATATCGATATCGAAGTGTGGAGTTCTTTCCCTTATCTTTCCCTTAGATAAGCTTTTTTTTTTTAAAGTATTTTTTATATTTCGCACTAGAATCAAATTTCTTAAGCTTGGTCCTCGTTGACAAAAGTAATATTTCAAAATGGCGTCATTGTTTATTTCCGAATCTATCTAAATCATCCTCTTTTCATTTTGTTTCGGTTTCAATCTAGCGTCTGCTCATAAATTGACTCTCATGCCTTTTTCTCACGTTTTATATGTTTAAAGAACCGTTTAAGAACAATACTTAGAACATAAACCAGAAGATTTAGATCTCTAATGTATTTATTGTTTCTTATGCCAGATTTTGTCGCAATTTATCTACAAGAAAGAAATTCCTATTCCAAAAATATAGCACCATTCACAGTGTTGCCAGATAATGCGATGTTTGTTCAGTTAGACACAGATCACGATGGGCAGGTGAGTGGAACTTCTCTTTTTAAATTTAAATAAATATGACAATTAGGCAGCCTCTACCAACTGCTTCATCATTCGGATTGATTTATAGAATATCAATGAATAATAGCGCTAGATTACTTTTACAAAAAAAAAGCCACGACCTATCACTAGTTTTTTTTTTCAGTCATCACTTAATCAGGGTAGGGTACCGAGACACTGGACAGAGACTAATGTCAGGGTAGGGTACCGAGACACTGGACAGAGACTAATGTCAGGGTAGGGTTCCGAGACACTGGACAGAGACTAATGTCAGGGTAGGGTTCCGAGACACTGGACAGAGACTAATGTCAGGGTAGGGTACCGAGACACTGGACAGAGACTAATGTCAGGGTAGGGTACCGAGACACTGGACAGAGACTAATGTCAGGGTAGGGTTCCGAGACACTGGACAGAGACTAATGTCAGGGTAGGGTTCCGAGACACTGGACAGAGACTAATGTCAGGGTAGGGTTCCGAGACACTGGACAGAGACTAATGTCAGGGTAGGGTACCGAGACACTGGACAGAGACTAATGTCAGGGTAGGGTACCGAGACACTGGACAGAGACTAATGTCAGGGTAGGGTTCCGAGACACTGGACAGAGACTAATGTCAGGGTAGGGTACCAAGACACTGGACAGAGACTAATGTCAGGGTAGGGTACCGAGACACTGGACAGAGACTAATGTCAGGGTAGGGTACCGAGACACTGGACAGAGACTAATGTCAGGGTAGGGTACCGAGACACTGGACAGAGACTAATGTCAGGGTAGGGTACCGAGACACTGGAAAGAGACTAATGTCAGGGTAGGGTTCCGAGACACTGGACAGAGACTAATGTCAGGGTAGGGTACCGAGACACCGGAAAGAGACTAATGTCAGGGTAGGGTTCCGAGACACTGGACAGAGACTAATGTCAGGGTAGGGTTCCGAGACACTGGACAGAGACTAATGTCAGGGTAGGGTTCCGAGACACTGGACAGAGACTAATGTCAGGGTAGGGTTCCGAGACACTGGACAGAGACTAATGTCAGGGTAGGGTACCGAGACACTGGACAGAGACTAATGTCAGGGTAGGGTACCGAGACACTGGACAGAGACTAATGTCAGGGTAGGGTACCGAGACACTGGACAGAGACTAATGTCAGGGTAGGGCACCGAGACACTGGACAGAGACTAATGTCAGGGTAGGGTACCGAAACACTGGACAGAGACTAATGTCAGGGTAGGGTACCGAGACACTGGACAGAGACTAATGTCAGGGTAGGGTACCGAGACACTGGACAGAGACTAATGTCAGGGTAGGGTTCCGAGACACTGGACAGAGACTAATGTCAGGGTAGGGTTCCGAGACACTGGACAGAGACTAATGTCAGGGTAGGGTACCGAGACACTGGACAGAGACTAATGTTACTTCTCTATTTAAAAAAGGATAAAAATCTTATCCGGGAAACTCAGACCTGTTTCACTAACCAGCAGCACATGCAAAATCCTAGAACACATAATTCGAAATAATATCATAATGCCCTTATTCCATACCTTGATCTAGAAAATAAAGTTCATGTGAAACTCAACTTATAAGACTTATTTATGATTTTTCAAAGGGATTAGATAATGATTAGCCAATAGACGCCATTTTAGTATACTTTTCTAAGGTTTTTGACTAAGTTCACCAACATAACTTGTTTAAAAATTAAAAACAAACTTTGGCGTTGCTGGTTCATTGCATCAATGGATTCAGGATCGAGACCATTCGTCATAGAAGGCCTGAACACTGACCTGTAACGTCACAACCTGTGGGCAGTTTAGACCAATAGCTCGTTGCCTAATCACAGGTCTGTACGACGTGACAACGAGCTATTGGTCTAAACTGCCATCGAGCGAAACTAATAAAGGGACTACAATGAATTATGTTTACCTTTAACGAAACTCGACCCTGGCAGTTCCAGAGAATGAATACTCGTTCTTTTCTAGCATAATAATAATAATAATAATAATAATAATAATAAAAATTAGTAAATTACAATAGAATTTAATATCTTAATATGGACTAATGCAAGAACGTAACATGTCAACCTTATCAAAATGTTTGCTTTTTTTGTTTGACTCAAGCTAAAAGGAGTAGAAAAAGACAATTTGGAAAAAGAGTTTTCTTCCTGTTTAGAAATGGATCACGCCAAACTAATTGTACGATCAATGGATGAAAATGTCAACAAGGACGGTTCCATTTCATTAGAAGGTAAGCGAGCACAACAATTAGTTGTTTTTTTTTAAAAGAAAGATTATTGGCAGGGCGTTGATCTCCCTTGCAATACAGTAAGAGGCGAAGGAGAAGAATGGGCTGGTCATTATTAAAGTGACTAGTCCATTAATCGGAGAGTTTCACTACCAACTCTCCAATGGCAAGGACATTAAATTGAACTTTAAAACTACCAACTAAGTCAAAGCTACAAACAGAAGAGCTTAAAAAACTTGATTCTGCATTGCCATAGTGTTTGGGGTAATAGGCATGAAACTTTAAAAAATAATTATCAGCACTTTCATTATTTTGTACACCGGATACACCAAAAAGCTTCCTACTTATGGGTTTTCCGCCATGCATGAAAATCTCCAATAACCAAAAAACATGTAGGTACCAAATAGAAGTAATCCTAGGAGGACCAAGCCTGTAGGTACCATACAGAAGTGATCCTAGGAGGTCCAAGCCTGTAGGTACCATACAGAAGTGATCCTAGGAGGTCCAAGCCTGTAGGTACCATAGAGAAGTAATCCTAGGAGGACCAAGCCTGTAGGTACCATACAGAAGTGATCCTAGGAGGTCCAAGCCTGTAGGTACCATAGAGAAGTAATCCTAAGAGGTCCAAGCCTGTAGGTACCATAGAGAAGTAATCCTAAGAGGACCAAGCCTGTAGGTACCATAGAGAAGTAATCCTAGGAGGACCAAGCCTGTAGGTACCATACAGAAGTGATCCTAGGAGGTCCAAGCCTGTAGGTACCATACAGAAGTGATCCTAGGAGGTCCAAGCCTGTAGGTACCATAGAGAAGTAATCCTAGGAGGACCAAGCCTGTAGGTACCATACAGAAGTGATCCTAGGAGGTCCAAGCCTGTAGGTACCATAGAGAAGTAATCCTAAGAGGTCCAAGCCTGTAGGTACCATAGAGAAGTAATCCTAAGAGGACCAAGCCTGTAGGTACCATAGAGAAGTAATCCTAGGAGGACCAAGCCTGTAGGTACCATACAGAAGTAATCCTAGGAGGACCAAGCCTGTAGGTACCATAGAGAAGTAATCCTAGGAGGACCAAGCCTGTAGGTACCATAGAGAAGTAATCCTAAGAGGACCAAGCCTGTAGGCACCATAGAGAAGTAATCCTAGGAGGACCAAGCCTGTAGGTACCATAGAGAAGTAATCCTAGGAGAACCAAGCCTGTAGGTACCATACAGAAGTAATCCTAGTAGGTCCAAGCCTGTAGGTACCATACAGAAGTAATCCTAGGAGGACCAAGCCTGTAGGCACCATAGATAAGTAATCCTAGGAGGACCAAACCTGTAGGAATCATAGAGAAGTAATCCTAGGAGGACCAAGCCTGTAGGTACCATAGAGAAGTAATCCTAGGAGGACCAAGCCTGTAGGTACCATAGAGAAGTAATCCTAGGAGGACCAAGCCTGTAGGTACCATAGAGAAGTAATCCTAGGAGGACCAAGCCTGTAGGTACCATTCAGATGTAATCCTAGGAGGACCAAGCCTGTAGGCACCATAGAGAAGTAATCCTAGGAGGAACAAAACCTGTAGGAACCATAGAGAAGTAATCCTAGGAGGACCAAGCCTGTAGGCACCATAGAGAAGTAATCCTAGGAGGACCAAGCCTGTAGGTACCATACAGAAGTAATCTTAGGAGGACCAAGCCTGTAGGTACCATTCAGAAGTAATCCTAGGAGGACCAAGCCTGTAGGTACCATACAGAAGTAATCATAGGAGGACCAAGCCTGTAGGTACCATTCAGAAGTAATCCTAGGAGGACCAAGCCTGTAGGCACCATAGAGAAGTAATCCTAGGAGGACCAAACCTGTAGGAACCATAGAGAAGTAATCCTAGGAGGACCAAGCCTGTAGGCACCATAGAGAAGTAATCCTCGGAGGACCAAGCCTGTAGGCACCATAGAGAAGTAATCCTAGGAGAACAAAGCCTGTAGGTACCATACAGAAGTAATCCTAGGAGGTCCAAGCCTGTAGGTACCATACAGAAGTAATCCTAGGAGGACCAAGCCTGTAGGTACCATAGAGAAGTAATCCTAGGAGGTCCAAGCCTGTAGGTACCATACAGAAGTAATCCTAGGAGGACCAAGCCTGTAGGTACCATAGAGAAGTAATCCTAGGAGGACCAAGCCTGTAGGTACCATACAGAAGTAATCCTAGGAGGACCAAGCCTGTAGGTACCATAGAGAAGTAATCCTAGGAGGACCAAGCCTGTAGGTACCATACAGAAGTAATCCTAGGAGGACCATACCTTTTCGGAGAGGAAGGGGTGGGGATACATTTCTTAACCATGTGTCACCGAAAACAAATCTCCACGTCCAATGAACCGAATCTTTTGCTGCTATATCATGCATTGTGGGCATATAATATAATATATATAATATTTAAATAACTTCTCGATAATTTCGTTTATTTATTAACTTCCAAATTATCTTTCAAGTTTAGTGTTGATTTGTTCACTTTTTAATAATTATTAATTGTTTATAATCACATTATAAATAAACCAATATGTTAAGAGTTAGACATACATTTGTCACAAATCATTTAGTGAAGGTGATTTTATTAAGGAGTGTGTGTCGTTTAAGCTGCGGAAGTAATTTGTCTAAAAAGGTGAAAACATTCAAAGAAATAACATTTACTAGGAACATACTGGCAGATAAAATTAATGGCATGTCAGTCAGCTTGCGTAAACAATTAAATAACAAAAAAGCTGATTTTAATTCTTTTCATTGGCTCTCGATGAATCAACTGATGGAATTTTAAGATACACAAGGAACTACTTGAGCTCTGCTCTATGCATAACAAGCGAGGATGTTTTTGAGAAATTACAGGAGGTTATATTGCAGTACAATTTACCTTTGGTAACGCTAGCCAGTTTAGCAACGTATGGCAACCATGATTTCGGTTAGAAAGGTGGAAACTGCTTTCAAAAATTGGAGACCGATGACATTTTAAATGTGCTCACTTTCAATGCATCATTCACCAAGAAGGATTATGTGCAAAGCAATGACAGTTCCAACATGTGTTAAGACCACTTTCATTCGCTATCAATTTTATTTGTGACTTTGTGGCTTAAATTATCGACAATTTTCAATGTTTCTGGATGACATGAACACGAATTTGATTGTTCACAAGACCAATGGCTCTCCTGTTATAATGTATTGAAGAGATTTTTTTGCACTGCGTGAGGAAATTGTATTGTTTTTGAACATGAAAGGTAAACCTGTTGAACATTTCAAAATTGAAGAATGGTTTCAGGATCAAGTATTTGCAATTGATCTCACTGGTCACCTGCAAGACTTCAATTTGAAACTACAAAGTAAAGACAAAATTGTCACAACTGCGTGTAATGATGTGAAGTGCTTTCAAACAAAGTGACGGCTGTGGAGGAAATTGTGTTCACTTGTCAACGTGTGCTAAAAAGATTAAAATACGGCTGCAACATTTGGTAAAAGTGTCCTACACCTGGAATCGTTAGTAGATGCTTTCAATGTTTGTTTTCGTGACTTTGTTTCATACGAGCAAGAAGTGTCGTTGTTTGTGTCTCCATATTCCTTTGCTCATTAAAAAAATGCTGCTGATAATGTACAACTAGCTGATAGAATTGCAGTCAGATTCTTAGCTGAAAGCGAAGTATATAGAAGTGGCTGTGCCAAAATTTTAGTTATTTATCTGAACGGTACGCTGAATTTCGGAAATTTGCAGACAGAATTCTTGCTCTGTTTGCAAGCACTTATCTCTGTGAGCAGTTCTGTTCCATAGTGAAAGCTACAAAAACAGCTCACAGTTCGAGATTATCTGATCAAAATGTGTCATCAGTGAGGAAAGTGTCAGTGGCCTATTAAACTTCAACCTGACATTAATAAATTTGTATCCAAGAAAAGATGTCAAGCATCAGGACAACGAAAATAATGAGTAATCATAGTAATTTCCAATTAACAAAATAATAATATTAACTAAGGGACAGGTATACCATTAATTTTTGTATTCTATTATATTGTTTATAATTTACATAAAACTAGTAGGCTATGTTTTCCAACTGATTTTTGGCTGCGGCCCTTCAGGTCATAGTAAGTTTTTATGCGGCCCAAACACCTTAATGGTGATCTAATCCAACCTAAACACTCTTTGGATATAGATCACTTGTACGTATTTTACATAGACCAAGATCCATAGGCTATATAGGAAAGACCAAGACATTGATTTTACAAGTGAAAGAGCAAACAAGTCGCAAAGGAATTCATTGCTCCGGGGCCCAAGATTAATTGGGACCAAGAAGGGACATTTAAAGTTGCTTTTAAGATGACATACAAGCTTTTGAGTATCTTCACACTATTGTAACACTGTGAAAGTGGAAACATACATAGCAATTTGATGACTCGATTTTTAGTCTTATTAGCTGATTAGCTGTGGCCAGGGCACCATCATATTCTTAAACCCCGGACTGATGGGTACCTTGCTGTTTACACTAAACCTACTTTCAAGGGAAGCACTAACATGACATCTGTCTTCTGGTAAACGACAAACTAACATGACATCTGTCTTCTGGTAAACGACAAACTAACATGACATCTGTCTTCTGGTAAACGACAAACTAACATGACATCTGTCTTCTGGTAAACGACAAACTAACATGACATCTGTCTTCTGGTAAACGACAAACTAACATGACATCTTTCTTCTGGTAAACGACAAACTAACATGACATCTGTCTTCTGGTAAACGACCCACTAACATGACATCTGTGTTCTGGTAAACGATAAACTAACATGACATCTGTCTTCTGGTAAACGACCCACTAACATGACATCTGTGTTCTGGTAAACGACAAACTAACATGACATCTGTGTTCTGGTAAACGACAAACTAACATGACATCTGTCTTCTGGTTAACGACCGACTACCAAAAAGATACAGATAAAAGATAAAGTCAACATTGATAATTTAAAGTCTTATTAAACTCGTTTCCAAAATCGTTCGATGGTGTTGACACAATAAGACTTAGACTTTAACTCACGTGTGTTTGTGAGACTTTAACTTACGTGTGTTTGCGAGATCATAACTCACGCGTGTTTGTAAGACTTTAACTCACGCGTGTTTGTGAGACTTTAACTCACTCGTGTTTGTGAGACTTTAACTCACGTGTGTTTGTAAGATTTTAACTCACGCGTGTTTGTGAGACTAACTCACGTGCGTCTGTAACATCAGCGGAAGCTCTCTTAGGAAAACAAAGTTTTAAACCTTCTAGTTTTATGTTTTAACAAAAAGAAACCTTTAAGATTCTAGATTTGTGTCTAAGCCACATTAAATCTTCCCTAAGCCACTGTGACGAGTGTAATGATCTAAATAAGAACTACACCATGCTCCTATCCTAATCTTACTAAATGCACTTAACACCAGTCATCTTATAATTCGACAAATCACATGAAAGGAAAATCAAGACCCCAATACTACAGATTGCAAGAAATTTACTTCAAGTTTAATAAGATATCTATATAGTATAGTGTTTTTTTTACCCTAAACCTTTTTATGTTCATGTTCTCAATGCCATGCTTATTGGCAAATAATTTGGTACCAACCCTCCCCCCCCTCCCTGTGTCATTACAGTTCTTTCTTGTACGTTTCGTTTCGGTATTCACTCATGACAACAGATTTGAATCACTCTTGGAATTGTGTCATGACCTTTAACCTTTCCACAACTACCATTCCTAACTCTGTGTAATGACCCACAAGGGAGTAAGCGACCCTAGCCCGGATCGTGCAGAGTTTATTGAATCAACTCATAGTAATCACTATCATCTTTGTCTCCACATAGTCTGGCATTAAAGGTGTTAATGCTTTTACCTTGTCCGCTTTAATTGTTTCGTAAACAGGTCTGTGGCTTTAATCTTCCCACTTTTTCTCACATCTGCTCTAATTTGACGGTTTTTCTTTTGGAAGGAGATTATAATTAATTCGGATTTCTAATGAAGATTCATCACAATGCTGCTTGAGTATCATTTAGTTTATAGAAGCGATGTATCTCTGCTTTAATGTTTGAATACTAATTTGTTGGATCTTTTTTTTAAATGTTTTAACAGAAATCCTTTGAATCTATAATGAAAAAAAAAAAAAGATTTTTTTCGTATAAAATTGCTGGATCTAGGCCTATATGAAAAACGTTAATTTAAATATCCTTGTTACATTATACCAGACTAGGAAAAACCATTTTTGAAAATAAAATCCATATTACAAAATTAAAAAGAAAGGGCTGACATTACTATTAAATAGGCCTTGTGCAAAATGGCAATTGTGCCCCCATTTTACAAGCGGCTAGACTAATTGAGAAGGCCTCTGCGGCCTCGCCCTTGCAAATAGAAAATCTGGAAGAACTTCGTAGTCGGGAGATTTTCTAAGCTGCAGAAATGCATAAAAAATAATAATCATGTAGCCCCCTTTTAGCCTCTTGATTAATTAGATTAATATAAACTTGTATAAGACTTGATCAAACTGTTCTGTAAAGAATAATATAATTGATAGACCTAACATTAAATAAAATAGTGTAATCATAGACTTATATATATATATATATATATATATATATATATATATATATATATTGTTACAAATGAACAGTGATAAGTAGAGGTCAACGTATGACCCCGGCGAGATGACACAGCAGCGAGTGTTCTCTGGAATCTACATGTACAAACAAAGACAGGATGTGACGTGTCCTCACGTGTTGTTCCAGGGGACGAACAGATCTAAGTAGGGGAACAGTTACTAATGAACAGTGACATATAGAGGTCACTACGTGTGACTCCGACTTGATGACACTGCAGCGAGTGTTCCCTGGAATAAAGACAGGATGTGACGTTTCCTCACGTGTTATTCCAGAAGATACAAGCAGTGTTTGTGCAACTTTGGAGAAGCGATTAGGGACTCTATATAAGCCAGAAAGTTAATGTGAAAGTCAGTCGTGAGTGAGCCGTGAGTGAGCCGGTACAGTCGATACAGACGATGTGCGGCTCTAGTGGAAGAGAAATGTGTACGACTCGATGCAAGTTAACTAGGGTAGAGTTAACTGGAGTGGACTACTGTCGTTAAAGTCTATACAGCGAACTACAGTGGACTTGAGCCGTTACAGTCGATACAGTCGATGTAAGACGTGTGCGGCTTTGATTCGGTAGACTTGAGTACGACTTGGTTCAGCTTTGGGAGACCTGGAGCGACACTGGGAAGTGTGTCGTTGGTCTGTTCTGTGGAATATGGCTCGATGCAAGTTGAGAAGAGATGAATTGCAACGAAGTGAAGAGATGAATTGTAACGAAGTATAGCTAACTGTAAACTGACAGGTATTGTACAGTCTTCTTCGTCACATGTTACAGTGACGAATTGTTAGAGTTAATAGTCATTAAAGTTATTGAAACTGAAAGTTGAGTCGTCAAGTTCTTTGCAGTGTTTTTATTTGTGTGTCTACTAATACATTTAGCCAGAAGATTCAGAAATACGTAACAATATACTATATCAAGACTGGGCATGGAGATTTTTTGACGCTACAAAAGTGTGACATTTTTGTTTAAAGTTGAAACAAGGCGTTGTTTTGTAAAGTAGTTATAAGAAGTAAAGTTGTTGTTTTTTTTTTATCCCTAACCTATGTAACATATCATTTAATTTTTAGATCTAGATATAGTTATTGAACATCAAAAAAAAGAGTACTCTCGTCTCATAATTATTATTTTGCAATTTTTAGATACATAATCTAGAAAGATCTAGATAATCAATCTATTTAAATGTACATAAGATGATTAAAATCAACAGACATGAATTATTTCGATGTAGGATTTTCGAAACATTCTCAATGGAAACTAGCAGGAAATGGCTCTATTTTATATATTTGAGTGATTATGTAGTTCTGTAATTGATAGCCCATTCTAAAGAAAATCCAAGAAATGATTTTGCATCTTTTCTAAACTTTGAAAACTAAAGATCATTACTTTTCTAAGACAGAAAAGGTTGATTGGGGCGACTTCCCTTAGACCTTGAAAAAGAGTTAACGTACATAAAATATATATATATATATATATATATATATATATATATATATATATATATATATATATATATATATATATATATATATATATATATATATATATATATATATATATATATATATATATATATATATATATATATATATATATATATATATATGGCCGCCGCGAGGGTTGTGGCCGCCTGGGTGCGAAATTAAAAATGCCGCCCACCCCTTTTTTTTTCCTTTAGAAAAAAAAAATTCCATTAAGACTGAGCTGTTCTAAAAGTGCCCTTTGATTTAAATCCATTTTTTGTAAACCATTCCATCGTTTCCTTTCATATTCGCATCGTTGTCTTATCCTTCAAGTACAACTATGAGCCATGCACTAGGAAAAATTTCGGATATACATGCCTACAGAAATCTAACATCTTGGTTCTTTGTGATAAACATTAAAAACTTATCTCGTTCTGACTACTTGCTAATGCTCCTGTATTTGCAACGATTATAATTGATGAGCTGCAGCAGGTATATTACAATGAACAGCGGAAATAATTATGATCTATATACAATATCTCGAAAACTTTGCTCAACAGTGTTATATGGTCTGGACGTGGGTATGTTAACTTGTTTTTTATTGTACTTTAAAGCACAATCCACACAAAAATCTCGAAATACAAAAACCATTGACAGTGGAACTTTTTCAACGTTCCGTAAACTTTCATAATAATTATCACGATTGTATTTTAGAGAGATGTGCATTGAATCCACAATCATCTGACATACACAGATTCAGAATTGTCTAAAAATGTATCCAACAAATATAGCAACTCAGTGCTGAATATTTTTCTTGAGTTAAAACAAAGTAAATAATCCAAAGTACAAGTCAACAATGACTTGAAATAAAACATAGTAAGGCAGTGTTCCTCACATTCCCGGGTGACGACTCCCTAGATAACAACATTTTCGTTCGAGCCCCATTTAGAAGCTGGAGCCCTGAGGAGCAATGTAAGCTTAGACAGAGAAGTCCGTGATTCTTTTTGTTTGTTTGTTGTTGTTGTTTTTAGAATGTAATAAAAAAAAAGAAAAGAAACTTAGTCACAGTTTTTAGGTTTTTTTATTAGCCTACATTAATTGAACACTGTGTATAGAATCCAAATTAACGTCACGAAAGTTCACTGTAATGTTTAAGCGTTGTAAAAAAAAAGTTCTTCCTGGAGGTAGAGTTGAAGTTACGGCAGGTTTCCGGTCAACTCTGGGGTCTGAACATTTTGTCGCCGCCCCTCCCCCCCCCCCCATCCCGTTTTTGGTTGGTTTGTTGGCTTGTAGCTCAAGACAGCTAGTACAACTGAACCGATGTAAGCGTTTTTTAATAACTAAACTTGAAATAACTTGAACAAAGTATTTGTGAACAAAAACTCAATACCATTGTTATTATTTACGATTTAACTTGAGATAAAATATAGAGCTAATAGTCATGAAATAAACTGATATTTAAAAACAATCTAGCTGACAGCAACTGTCCTTACTCTTTCATAACCAACCAATCAATCACTTAAACTCTTCTTACCGCTGCCTAGGAAACACACACACTCCATAACACCCCCCACCCCTTTTTGTCAGGACGTTGCGCCCTCCCCTCACCCCACCAGTGAATATATTTTTCAAATTGACTTTTTTTTATTACCAGTAATAGATCTACTTACAGTGCGGGCTACTCGACTTATAACAAATATTACAAACAACCCACTAAAATTCAAGGCCAGAAATGAGCAGGCGCCTATGGAAAAAAAGCCATGGGAATTCCTCGAACGCTTCTCTAGTTGTTTTTTTTGTTTCTAGTTTCCGAAATAATTTCTCATGTATGAATATCGCTTATATTTTCGATGGTAATGGAATAATTAGAATTTATATAAAATATTTAAACTTTTTTTTATTTACCTAATTTTAAAAAAAAACAAACTTTAAACATGATTTGGCCGCCCCCTAAAGTCGGCCGCCTGTGTGCAATGCACACATTGCACAATAGGTAGCGGCGGCCCTATATATATATAGTATATATATGTATCAGTATATATATATAGGTCTGTGAATCGATCAATCGCGGATAAGAATTTGTTTCTGGTTTCCAGTCTAGTATAATATATAAGTCTATGATTGTAATACATTGTCTCTTAAACTTGTTTCTGTTTGTTGTCGCCCTTTCTGCATTCAAGTTTTTACTCTTAGTTTATTGTAGTTCCGCTGTGTCAAGTAGAAATGATTAATTAGGACTATTTAGGACCCCCACACACACACACACAGACACACAAACCCACACCAAAGAAAAAACGATGTTTCACTCTTTATTTCTTTAGAAGACTTAGTTTTTCACTGACAAATATGTCAATCATTTTGTTCTGCTCCTCAGAATATGAAAGATTCATGTCTGGAGTCAGTCACACTGAGACCGGGGCTTCTCCAAAACCAGCAACAGGAAAACCGTAGTCAGAGATCGCTGTCATCATCGTGTGGTACTCAATTCAACTGTATTTCAGTTCAGGCATATTTCCACTAGATCTACATATCATTTATTTCTAGCTTTTGGTATCTCTAAAGTGATAAGAAATTGTTTTGACAGAACATAGATCTAACTGTATTGACTAAATCTGTGTACATAGATCTAACTGTATTGACTAAGTCTGTGTACATAAATCTAACTGTATTGACTAAGTCTGTGTACATAGATCTAACTGTATTGACTAAATCTGTGTACATAGATCTAACTGTATTGACTAAGTCTGTGTACATAGATCTAACTGTATTGACTAAGTCTGTGTAGGCTACCCACCTCCCCACAAAGCCAATATGTGTCCATTATGATGAAGAAGAAGAAGAGATCCTGGTTTTTTGTTTTGTTTGAAAGATCGATGTATGTTTTTAGATTAAATAGTTTCTACTTAGTTATTCAGTTCATTAATCATTTAGTTAAGTAAGTTTATTAATTAATCTGTTCGTTAATCAATTGGTTAATCTATATTTGACCATTTAGTTTATCAGCTAGTTAATCAGATACCTAATCAGCTAGTTAATTAGTTGTTTAGTTAATAAGTTATTAATTTTTAAAAATTTGTTAGTGAATAAGTTAACTAGTTAAACTCATCCGCTACTTGAAACAGAAAATAAAAAGCTCCCCGCCAACCTAACCCCTTCTCATGGTGCCTAAAATCCTAAAACGGAAATAAATTCTGTGTATCACGTGACATGCACAGCTTAGCTCCATAGAAAAAAAAATACTGTCTCAGTTGAATTATTTTTTTTTTACTGTACAAAGTTAATCTACTTCCAGCGTCCTTGAATTCTTTATTCAGTAACCCTAAATGGACATAAACCATTTTTTTTCATAGACTATTTGTCAAACATATTGAGTACCATGTTTATTACAGAAAGTTCATTGATTTTTTTTTCTTTTTTTTAATGTTACCTACACTTTTCTGCATGACTGACTGTCCAAAACAAGTAGCTCATATAGACTAGTAATAAAGAACGTCTAATTCCACTGACACGCATTGAGTCAAAATACTTCAAAACGAAAATGAAACCATGTTCACCTAATGAGCCAGAGTTATCATTCACCAGCGTAGTCGAGTGTAGATTTAATGTGTTGGAGATGATTACAATAAAATGCCAAAGTCTGAACAAGAAAGTACGGTGTTCATCTTGCTACTGTTATGTTCTTTATGTTTCTATTGACAGACAATTGTACCGTGTTAAAAGAAATTAAAACGTATCATCCAATGAAGTCTCAACAACATCAAAGTTTAAACCAGTTGTTTGGTTGTTGTTGTTGTAAACAGCTGTTACGTCTTGAGTGTTGCTTGCTGTCAAGTACAAACATTAAACGCAACACATGATAAACGCAATAAAACACATAATAAACACTACGAACAACCAACCAAAAATGTTCTAGAAAAAAAAAAAGCTTATAACAAATTAAAAAAAAAAAAAAAAGTAGATTAACAACAACCGAAGCTTATCTACGGGGAAGAACTTCGCATTTACAACTATAACTCTAAACAATGGAGAAATTATTTCCTTTCTTCGATATCAAGCAAAATAGTATATTACCGGTACCAATTAATTAATTGGCTAATTTGTTTTTTTTTAACGGATTCATGTTTTGTTAGGTACAATAAATAATTGTTTAAAGTTTCAACTTGATCCGAGAATGGGTTTGTGAGAAATTACGTGATACAATTATCTAAGGAGACAAAGCCCAACATATTTAGCCGTATATCTGAATACTGAATACAGTAATTAAGTAACTATATGGTTATAATTTTTTTTTTAGTGATTCATAAATTGTCTTCCCCAATGAATAAATGTGCAAAGTTTTAACTAAATCCAAGAATGGGAAATGGGAGAAATAACGTGTTCAAATTTTGTACCAGACATACAGAGTGAGTTGAAAGGAGCTTTGTCAAATAGGTGGGTAATTTTCAAGACTTGCATAGTAGCGTCATTGGAATAAAAGTATTAGATCCACAAGATATGTTACACAAATCTATCTGCCTTTCTTACATGGGACATAACCAGGTCAAAGAAAGAGAAGATTGGCTGAATGACGCACTTGAGGGAACCCGCTCTTACACATGGTGTAAAGAATAAAATAATGATTCTTGGGACACTCCTGATGTAGACAACTCCCTGCCCAGATTCTCTTCAAGAAATCAATACAACATTTGTTTCTCCCCCACCCCATGGTGACAAACACATAGCAAGCATTTAGAACAAGAGCAAGAGCTTAGTTATGTTTGCCTCTGCTTAGACTAGCGGATCTAGGAACTTTTTAGGGTGTGTGTGTGCAATATATATATTTATATATAATGGGCGTAGCAAGGATTTTTTTCCAGGGGGGGGGTTGGGAGGGATTTTTATCCGCCCTCCCCACATATATAAGTATATATATATATATATATATATATATATATATATATATATATATATATATATATGTGCGTGTGTGTGTACATGTGTAAATAATATTTATTACATTCCGACTCTTCATTCTTTAGGAAGACGTTTATTGTACCCTAAAATTTGTTCTTCCTGGAGTAAGTGGAAAGACTGTAGCAACCTCGCCATTGCCAGCCATGGGGTCTGTGGGTTCCACGAAAATTCGTTCACTGACATTTCGTTCACCTACAAATCGATCACGACTTTTCGTTCACCCGACAATTCGTTCATCCGACATATCGCTTACCGACAACTGGCTCACAGACAACCTGTTCACCGACAGTTGGTTCACGACAAATCGTTCACTGACTATTCGTTCACCGACAAATCATTCACTGACAATTCGTTCACCGACAAATTGTTCACAGGAAAATCGTTCACTGGATAGAAACATATTATTAATCTATCTATATAATTCTCTTCATGTCTCAAGAGTTTGGACACCAAGTAATGGAAAGATCACTCTTTTATTTCTGCAAATCGGACGGACTAGAGTTACCCCACGTAATTTTAGAGGCGAAAAAAGAGGGGGGGGGGAGAACAAGTAGTATTCACCCGTCACTAAATAGCAGGGCCGGACTTAACCATTGTGGAGCCCAATGCGAAACTGATTTCGTGGGGCCACGTTCGGGTAGGGATACGGATAATAAGTGAAAATTTAGAGTTTGTATTAGAAAATATATTCGTCTTTGCATTTTATTCATTCTTTACTACGTACAAAACTACTTTACGAGCCTTGCGTGTAGCTAAGTCATACAGTATATCATAAAAATTCTATTTCCTACATAGCTCACGCACAATAGCATGAATTACCAAATGTTTCAATCTATCTACGAGAATTGTTGACTTCAAGTAATTCTTCATTAGTTTGAGGCGCGAAAAGCTTCTTTCACCAGATTCCACAATTACGGGTATTGCATAATGTCGTGGTTTTTTTTATCGCGCGTAGGATTGGTGTTTTCCACACTGTATGACACCCCAAAATGACATTTTTTTGTCTATATATTTCAGGAAATTTGTATGAGTTTTCAAAAGATTTTAATAATTAATTTTAATAATTTCCGGAGATTTCCAGGAGCTCCTGGTAAATCAGGCGGCCGCAGGAAAATCTGTTATAAGTTATAAAATGGTTTAATTTAATAATTTACACCTAGAATTAGCTCGGTTCCTATGAAAGAGCGGGGCCCACTGCTGTCAAATTATAGTCAGTCAGCATCGATCTGTTCTTGCCCTTGTTTATTTTTTAAAACAAACTTGTTCACAGATGTATGTGGACCCAAATAATTTAAAAGTTTAGCAGTTGTTTTTTTTTCAAAGTGTGAAACTGCAGTTTCTGTCAAAGAACCATAAAACTTCTGCGGAAGAACTGACTAGAACTTCTCTTTCAGGTCATAATTTACTTGGAGGTATTTCATCAGGAGCTGACTCAGCTTCTGCATTAAATGGTGAGCTGAAGTTATTGAAAACTGGTTCCAAGCTCTTGACGACTTAAAATTTACTTTTAAATTCGAAAATCAAGAAATCGAAATAATTCTTTTACTTTTCAACCATCTCACTAGAAATAGTTTCACCTTTCAATAAAGGAAAATTAAAAAAAACAGTTTTTACTTGCTAGCCTGCAGAAATGAAATGAGTAAACATGGACATACATTTCATGTGCAAACAAACAACTGTAATACTTCCAATGAAAAATATGAAGTCTGTCTTCCACTCTTCATGAGTGTGACAGGTTGGGGAAAGTGACGTGTGTTTGGCGCGTTTAATGTCTAGGGGAGGATTATTTTTGAAATTATCACACACCAACCCGTCAGCATATAAATCGGGAGCAGGCACGCAACGAGACAAGCAATGAAAGAGAGATACAAAAGTTAAAATAAAAGAATATTTATTGACATAAATATTTACATAGAAGAATAAAAGGGGGGAGGGTTGCATCTATCTCTAAGCAATAATGTCTCTAATCATCACTTTTGCACTTAATAAGAGAGTATGTTACTTTGTCTTCTGAGCTTAGCTGGTTGTCCTGTTGATGTCGCAGCTGGCTGTGATCCTGGCTTGATGTTCTGCAGCTGGAGGTGGCGCTCTAGCGGGTAGAGGGACGCCGGTGATACAGTTCTAGTGGAGTCTCAATCCAAAGTTCTGATATCTGTAGTGGCACAGTAGGGCGGGTGGCCGGCTACCGTGGGCACAAGTGTACTGCGGGCAGAGCTGATCTGCCGTGGGCAGCGTAGTTCACCCGAGGATAAGTCCAGTGAGTTGCGGAGGGTTTAGCGTAGCTATGACGTCTCGCACAGATCTGGGTCTATAGGGACGTCGCACCTAATTTGTTGACAGGTGGGCTATCGAATAGGCGGGCAAGTAGATCCGATAGCGCCAAGTAGTAGAGTTGAGTAGATCCACGTAGGCAGTAGATGGTACTCAATAGCAAGTGGCAAGTGATCCGATGGATAGGCAGATAATGCCAAATGAATAGGCAGGTAAATAGCAAATAGGCAGACACCTGAGGGAGGCTGCGGATAAATAAAGACAAGTTAGGACATGTCTCTCATGCATCTTATAAATGCCCTCGACTGAGGTACATTCGTCAGATTGGTAAAGTTGCTTTAGAGCACAATGGGGAGATGGTGACAAATGGGATTTGGAAAACAGATGGCTGATAGTAGCAATATAAAAATGTACATAAAAGGGGAAATAATAATCTCAAATAAACAACATAAGTTGGAAGAGAAAAGGGGGGGGGAATGGGTGGTGGTCAGCGACCATGACGGTTTGTATACATACGACCGTCGGCCAAGAACAATGGAGCGCGCTTGAATGGGGAGGGTGTCCATTCAAGGGGCGCAACTCTCGTTGAAGTGAAATGATAATTCATATATCTTCTCTAAGGGCAGTAGTGGTGCGTTAGGAAAATTATCAAGGCGGTCAGCCGAGATAAAGGACATAAAATAAGATATACATGGTTGCGTCAACGATTAATTGAGCAACGTAGCATTAATATATTAATGCAGTACATAAATAAATACATATGCCATGTTTATGTTTTCTACTTACGACAGTGAGAAATACACAATGCACTAATTAAATATAAATGAAATAATAAAATATACATGATAATCTCCAGTGAGAAATATGCACACAAAGTAATTAAGTTGGAACTTGTAATTAAGTTCGGCTTACCACCAGGTATTCCTCTAGGAGAAAGAATAAATGAAGCAGTCCAGACTAGATAGCTCAGCTCGAATGAGAAAATGAGAGGGTCTGGCTAGATTTAATTTACCTTAAATACAGGCCTGGAAAATGTGGGCGGAAAATGTCCTAGGCTAAGAATTATCTTACACGTGGGTGAAGTCCGACAAGAGTCGCACCTTGAAAAGGTCAATAGGCGTGTTGGTCCGAGTGATCTCCTAGATCATGGAGAGACGTGGGAGAAAGGGGGGGAGAAAGATTGGTTGCATTCCACCCAAGGTGGTGTCAACTGCGCGTGTCAGACATCCGGCCGGTAAGATCAATGAGACTGTGTGTTTATCTTTACCCCGGTCAAGAGAAGATAAGTGAAAAGGCCGCCAAGGTGGTGGACTCAGTCTAGCCTGGAGAGGAAACGGTGGGGCGGGTGAAGAAAGTGGGGATAGGACGGGGAAATAACTAAAATAAAATAAATTAATTAATAATAAAAATAATTAATGCTGTGATAAGTATGAGTGACTCTGACAGCAAGCTTTTGACTTGTCACAATCAGCAATATTAACAACAAAGTCACATCAAGGAACATAACAATCTCTTCCATGAGATTTCATTTTCTTCTCAATACCTTGCCCATGCCATGGCTGCGGGTACTGCTGTTACGTCTTGTTTCCAAATCTTCTATTACTTCTAGGAACTGCCTGCGGTTGACCCCTAGCTATGATACGCTTTATCCCTTGAGATTAGTGAGACGATAGTTAATGTTGAATATTCAATGCAGCTTTGTGCAGATTTTCCCGTTTAAAGTTTATTGTTGGGATATTGTTCTTTAATTTAATAAAAAAAAGCCTGTTTTTCTCAATCACAGCACGGACATCATCCGTTGTTACACTTGCCATCTTGTTTCAAGGCGACCCAACTATTTTAACGCAGCTCTTAATAGCAGTATATAATTAAATAATTACTGGCCTGAGTTTACCTCTTTGTCTGAATGTTTCCAAATATTACACAAAAAAAAAAGAATAATCTTCGTTTACTTGATGCTTTTTAGAATGACATGTAAATGATGTCGAGATAATGTTTCTTTAGCCTTTTCGTCATAAGTGATAAGAATCAGATGTTTCAATAATTTCTATAGATATTTACAATTATCTCTCTGTAAAATTCTCTTCGTCGCCCAAACACGCAGGACACCACGCACGCCGACTATCTAGCCCTTGATGAAAAAAATCATTGAAAGATAACTCTTTTAGTTCTGCAAGTCGGGCTAGAGTTGCGACAGAGAGCGAGGCTCAGAAAAAAAAGAAGGGGGGAGAATAAGTAATCTTTCTCTTTACATTCTTTAAACGAAATAAGATCTTAGATACTTTTGTACGGCGCGACTATACAAAATCTGCTAACATAAGAATAACTTCATCTCAACTGTTGCGTCCTCTCGAAAACATCATAAAAAGTGCATAAAAAATCACACGCACAACATTACCATATTTAAAGGAACTTTTTGAACAAAAGTGTCTATGAAAAATCTTGGAAGACAACGACCACCAGCTCCACCAGAACTACGTCAATCAAGACAAGAACAGAGCGGTACAAAAACTCGTTCGTACTTTATACCGTCACACAATATTAACGCCACTCGTTGATCAGGAAACGTGAAAAGGACCAAGATGCCTGTGTGTAGTCGTTGAATGAACTCTTTATGTTGTCTCTCTTCAATTTATGTGTAAGTTTCTGTTGTGTTGTTTTTGTATGAGAAAAGAGTCCTTGTAATCACAAAAAATTTCCATAAGGATCAATAAAGCAGTCTTAGTCTTAATCTATATTTGATTACATTTATGTCACGTCAATATCTGGCGCAGACAATTCACTGTTAGATTAGCTTTTACCATGACAATGAATAAAGCACAAGGCCAAACGTTCAAAAAGATATGCCTGTATCTTCCAAAACCTGTTTTCAGCCATGGATAATTGTATATGTTGCTCTCTACAGAGTTCCTTCTTTTCATTCACTTACAGTAGTTTGCCCACAAACCACCCCATTTGGACAACTGTGTCTTTCAGGAAGTGTTCACCCGTCACTGAATAGCGGCATATGCTACGCCGCGGGTCGACTAGTTTATTCTAATATATTTGCATTTTTCTAGGTATCCGCGTGCCGCATAAAACACTCCCGGGGCCCGCGTACCGTAATTTGCCCACATCTGACCTAGACTAACAAAAATTAATGTGTGGTTTTATAATATATAACTTTCGTAACTTCTTCTATAGAGAAATTACTTTTGTGATTTCTTTAACTTTACATTTGCGCTATACGCGTCTGACACATATATCATTTTTATGTGCAGCAACAGAGCCCATTAGAAATATTCTTCATGTTTATAGCGTTCTCAATACGCTACGATCCTATCACTTGTCTGGGCCCGTTGGAAAGGGGAAGAAAGAACGGGGAATCTGGTTGATCGCTTTTTAAATGTATATATAAATATATATATATATATATTCGAACTTGTGGGCTAAAGCCTTTTCGTGTTTCTAAAGTCAACGCGGCAACCAAATGCTAGCGAAGTGTCTATGAACATGGAAGATTGTATAGTTATCTATTGTTTCTATTTCATGTTTGTGTTCACTAAGCCTCAGACGGCAGTCTAATATAAAGGGGACTAATTCAGCTTATACCACCACTTCAGAAAGTACTATTTCTTTCCCTTGTCTGAGATACAAAACAAAGTGATTTATAACCAATAGTTAAATAACTAATTGGTTAATTTTTGTAAATTGATTCTTGTGCTGTCAGGTAAAAGAAATAACATGTACAAAATTTGAACTTGATCCGAGTTTGGGTGTACAAAATTTTTGCCAGACAGACAAACTGAGTTTATATATAAGCTTTGTAAAATAAAAAACAGAAGATATTTAACTCAAGCTAGGTGATGTGGTTAGCATTCAGTTTATTCAACATATTTCTGACTATGTACATTAAATACATTATTTATACAAACATCATGACTGCATCATGATGTCAAGGCCGTGGGAAGTCATGTGAATCAACCACATATACATGGTTCTGAATTAGGATGTCAAAGTTGATTGATTCAATTCACAAATACAGACTGTGTATGAATGGAAGCAGGTGGGGCCATGCATATACAAGTTGAAGCCAAGCACTGCAAGATTGCACTTGTCCAAACAAAAAGGAGGCAAAGTTGTGAGATAGAGAAGAAAGAAAGGAGAGCTCCAACCTTCTGAGCTCATGATACAACACGTGGGTGGACAACATGGGACCCGTTCAGAACTAACATGGCATGGTAGTACACTGGTAGGATTAGGGCATATATCTTGTACACACACACACACAAAACTACTACTACTATACAACTTCACTTTTGCAAAACAAAACAAAAAAAAGTAACAAGTTCTACATTTTCTCCATTTGTACTTAACATTTCAAATAAAGGGAAATAATATATGAATAAAAAGAAGCAAACTTGTATTTTGCACGTGTAAAAATGAATCAAGCCAAAATGCTCCCCTCAAACACATGTACAAATGAATCAAGCCAAAATGCTTCCCTCAAACACATGTACAAATGAATCAAGCCAAAATGCTCCCTTCAAACACATGTACAAATGAATCAAGCCAAAATGCTCCCCTCAAACACATGTAAAAATGAACCAGCAATGCTGTCCAGAAAACATGTACTGATCTGAGTAATACTCTGGTGCCTGTAGTGTGGTTCTTAGGTTCTGAAAGACTTGTACACTCATGTGATTTCTATCTGGATACTTCCAATGGTAACTGACACTAGAGCAGAGAAACATTGGACACAACTTGTAGCACACACATTTTACAATCTCCTTTTCATTGTATATTTTGATGAATGGCCTTATGATCATTATCCCAGAGAGTCTTGCCCATTCAGTTCTCTAGTTAAACTAACACCCAATTCATTGTACAATGTAAGTGTTTGTGTCTGAGGAACTGGACTTGGCTCAGATTCCACATTTAATTGCACTTTCTGGTACCACCCCAAGAAACTTACTTTGGTTTCTTAAACAAAAATAAATAGCTGAATTATGTATGAAGAGACTGAGCATGCAGATTATATTCGTATAATATGATTCAGTCATTATAAATACCACCATGTATTTTTCAGATTAGTGTTACCGTATAAGAAAAGTTTCAAAATGAGTGCAGGAAAGATAACCCTCAAACAAAGAAAGGCAATCAATATAATTACAATTGATTCTATAGTGAATTGTAAAAAAAAAAGAAAAAAAAAAGGTTTCTTAAAGTATAATCAATACAATAAAAATGGTCACCTGACTTAATAGAAAAATTTTAGAATTGTGCTTAATTAGTATTTAATTTGAATTGACTGAATGATAGTAGCTTAAAAAAAAAAAAAAGAAAACACAAGAATTGATTAGTGTTGGCATGGTGCATTAATCCTGAACAAGAATTATCTACCAATACAGTCATGGGCGGGCTGAACATTGAGGCTATTAAGTGGCAAGTCAGTTCTGGAGAAAGATGATACAAAAATAGTCATCAGCATAAGAAACTAATCAGATGGTAGAATGAAGAAACAACATAAAACATTGTCCCAGACCAACCAATTTCTATTCATATTCATATTTTTTTTTTAAAACCAGAACTAAATCAAGGTAAGTGATTATATCATTTGGAATGTGAAAGGTTTACACATTTAGTCAAAAACCAAAAACTACCCACCTGACATTGACCATCATTTAGGGAGATAACATTTTATTGATTTATAGATGTCAAAGGAAAGAAACAAAAAGCCAATAATCAAATCAACATAATGTCAAGTAAAAAAGGTCAGATTCAGTATCCATCAAACAAACAACAGTGCTTGAAAAAACAGAAACTAGCCACATAGCCCTCAAACAATGGGAGGTAATATATACATGTCAGAATATTGCCTAAAAAATTGCCCTACTCTTGTCTTACAAGAAAGGAAAAAAGCCAAAGAGATGATGCCATGAATCAACTCATCTGTTTTTTTACCATGAATTTTTGTTTAATGTAGTGTTCATCATTTGAGCAATATATTCCTATCAAAGTAGCAGGCTCTAAAAGAGCAACAATGACAAGGGCACTGACACACTACCATTGAATGACATTACTAGGAAATCTAAATGTATTCATTGACTAGCTGCATATTTC
Organism: Biomphalaria sudanica; assembly: GCA_036873155.1. NCBI lineage: Eukaryota > Metazoa > Mollusca > Gastropoda > Planorbidae > Biomphalaria > Biomphalaria sudanica. The sequence goes on from JAZGLO010001553.1 coordinate 771,242, forward strand.
TTATGGAGTCCAGTTAAGTACTAACTGTTTGGATAGGAGACAGACTGGTGTAGAGTTAGCTCAGTATTAGTTAGAATCAAGCTGTAAGAGATTTTCACCATAGACTAAACAATGTCAAGGATGCCAACTTGAACTTTACTAAACAAAGTTAAGGATGCCAACTTGAACTTTACTGTTTACCAATTAAACAAAAAAGAAGTGAGCTTTAAGTAACAATAGCTCAATGTGAGTGAGTTAGATATTTTTATCAAGTTAACTATTTTACAACAAGTTCATTAACCTTTTCTTCTTCAATAAGTTTGATGTCCTAGACTGAAAGTCTTATGTTTCCTCCCTATGAAATGTACTTTGTGCTACAAACGGAAGAATAGTTGATTTTGCAGTACTTAAAGGTGGAAAAAAAATGATCATATACCTTTAAAAACATAGCTTATCACCAGTTCCTTTCATTTGTACACTAGATACACCAAACTGCTTGCTAGATACACCAAAATGCTTGCTAGGTACACCAAACTGCTTGCTAGATACACCAAAATGCTTGCAAGATACACCAAACTGCTTGCTAGATACACCAAACTGCTTGCTAGATACACCAAACTGCTTGCTAGATACACCAAACTGCTTGCTAGATACACCAAACTGCTTGCTAGATACACCAAAATGTTTGCTAGATACACCAAAATGCTTGCTAGATACACCAACATGCTTGCTAGATACACCAAACTGCTTGCTAGATACACCAAACTGCTTGCTAGATACACCAAACTGCTTGCTAGATACACCAAACTGCTTGCTAGATAGTTTTCCTGCCATGTATGAACATCTCCAACAACAAAATGAAGATCAAAAACAAATGTTGAGCTGCAAACTTCAGATGAGTGCATTATGTTTAAATCAGTTGTTGATACAATGTCACTATTTACACAGTGTTCTTCAATAGAAGAAATAGGGGGCTGTCCTTTGAATTACATTCCACAACTGTCATAGAGAACTACATGAGATCTGAGCCATACAGAAGTCCATTTGTACATTAACCCATTCAAGTTATTCCAATAACAATTTTATATATAAAAAAAAACAAAACTATACACAGTATAGGAAAACACATCAGCACAGAGAAAGCTATACACAGTGTTGGACAACACATCAGCACAAAGAGAAAGTCAGACATAGTAGACACAAACATTATGGAATAGAGCAGTGGTGCCCAACCTTTACCAGACTGGAGGCCAGATAAATGTCAAGTGTCCCAAGCCAAACATTGTAGGGTCCAATAGAACTGAACCTCTGGGGATTCAATATATATTGTGGGCAGGTTCCAAAGGGGCCAAATAACTCCCCTTGTTTACAGGCTAGATAATATGCAGTTTGGGCATGAGATAATGTCATGACAGTGGCCCCAAATCATGATGTGGACCATTCTCTGAGATCTAAGTAAGTGAAAGAGGATGCACTATTCAATCAACACACCTAATTCAAACATCATTTGTACAGTACAGTTTATGCTAATAAATAGAATTTATGTAAAATGAATTATTATAAGTAATATTACAAATATTTGAGCCAAGGATTAAGCCAAGCAATGAGCACTTCAAGTCAATCAAAAATCTGAAGCCAAACTTTACCCGAACTTGTATCCAAACATAGAACATCAATATTACAGGCAACACTCTGCAGGCAATGTCTTGCCAACTTTGACATTTAGTAACAAAGTCTGTCTAAATCAACTAGTACTAGAATAAATTTGGTATAGCTCAATGGTTTCATTATTGAGTAGACAAAATAGAAGTAATGATTGTTTGAATGAGATTTCTGAATGCAACTAAGAAACTCTCCATCTCAAACAACAAATGATTGGCAAGTACAGATAATACATGGTCTCTGTCCCTAGCTCCACTGCACAAAATGGGGGTATCATTTCATAATCTTGATTTGCAATTTTATTGGTAATATTTTGCAGATGTTAAAAAAAAAGATAAAAGATGACCAGTTGAGACTAATAAATTCAATGAGTTACAACTAACAAGAATGTGAAATATCTAAATATGCACACATTTAGGATCTATTCAGACAAATCTTGACCAAACTATTGTCATGAGACTTTAAGTTAATTAAATCAAAATGTAAGCAATAAATTGCTTGTAAAATGTACTGGCTTTACAATCCTCTGACATAGTCCTACCAAACTAAACCTTAATTAAATACTAAAAGTATGGCTCCTTGAGTGAAACTTGTAAGCAATGACAGAAGAGAGTAGTTGATTGGACCAAAAGATTAACAAATAAAAGGTCATTTCTTGGCTTATTAAATTAGTTAAACAAAATGCATCCAACCCTGAGTGGTGATTTCATTTTTACAATTCAAATGATTCATCAATGTAAACAAGGACACATGATGTGAATGTTTCTAACAATAACCAATAAAAAAAGGGTGGTTTGACAGAATCAAATGAAATAAGTTTTTGAAAAACTAGTTGGCTTGATTAACAGCAGTTTCCAAGTTGAATGATGGAACAGTTTGGAAGGAGTTAAAAAAAAAACAATTGGTCCAAAAAGTTATGGAAAAAAAATGTAGGTAAGAAGTGAAGTTAGAATAAATGATTAGAACACATGACCTAACCCTAACCCAAACTTTGTACTTATTTCTACTTTTTAAAGCAACTTTTAAAAGCAGTTTTTAAATTTGTTATAGACATTTAACCACACTGTTCGACTTAGTAAGAAAAAAACAACAGCTGATTCAATGGCTTTTTCCAGTGATAACTCTAGACGTAAGGATAAAAAATACAGATGTATGACAACTGAAGAAGCCAGTCAGAAGATTCTATTTAATCAGATTCACAAAAAGATGTCTTCAGGAAAGAACCTGGTTTAGATTTCGATCAGAATAGAGGGAAAAACATGAAACTAAGCAGAAGTAGTTCTAGTAGACCTAGGCCTACTTATGATGAAGATTCTGATATGGATCCATGACTTACATTTGATGACAGTGATGATTATAAGCAACCAACCAGACCTCAGCCTCCCCATTTGAACAAACTGCTTAATGATCAGAAACTAAAGGGAAATGTCTACTACAAGTACTAAGACTACTCTTCAGTCTGTTGATGCCAGCACAACAGTGACTACATCTACCACCAGCTTGTCTACTAGTTCTTCTAATTCTTTACCTTCTGACTCTGCAGCTCCTGCATGGGACCATGTTATATTTGAAACTACTAAACATAATTTCCTCCTCTGAAAACACCTTATCTTCTTTTAAATGATCATTCTCTTCCACTTGATTTTCTTCATGCCATCTTTGATGACAAAATAAAAGATAATTTAATGAATCCTATAAATACATTCACAAGGAAAAAATGCCAACTCAACTCTGTGATGCATTCAAAGACAAAAAAAAAAGTGTCATGTTTTCAACAGATGCTGAAGTGGGCACACCAAAAGTGAATGAAGTTGACAAGCCTTTGATGGTTGACATGTACAATAGAAATATGAACGGATGTGACAAGCTAGACTAGAAAGTGACCTACTAGTGTCTGAGACAAAAACCATCACGTGGTGGAATAAAATATTTTATTGGCTGTTTGAAATCTGACAAGCCAACTCTTCTACTTTGTTTTGCCTCAGCCAGAAAGCTGGTTCAAGAAGACTCTCTCTGAAAGATTGAAAACAAGTTCTAATTTGTCAGCTATCACAGCATGTCATTTTAATTGAACAGATCAGAGCTCCTGGTAGACATTAAGAGACAGGTTGCCTGCAAAAGTCCAAGCACAGTCAACATTTAGTAGAATATAGAAAACGGGACAGTCTGCCTAGTTTTGTTTTTCAAAAGAAAGTGTGTAAAAGAAAAAAATTCTTAACTTTTTATTTATTATGCTATTTCTTGATACTTTCTTGATTTATAACAAACATATTTTATAATAAAAAGCAGCTTCTTTGGATTAATATTGATAGATTTACATTACAGTAAGTTTAGTGTTAATATTTTTTTAAAATACTTTTTCCCACAGTGTTGTACTAAAAAGTTTAATAATTTTATTATTTTTTAAACTATCTTATTGATGTTTACATTATAAAATTCTTCATTCAATGACAAAAACATTAACATGCAACTAGAAACTAAAAAAAAAGAACACACAATACTATCATGTTTTTTGCTTCACTGCATTTGAGAAAAACTAATGTGTGGAATGAATTAATACTTGAGACAGGAGAAATACTGACTTAGACAGTATACTAAAGACAGGAGAAATACTGACTTAAACAGTATACTAAAGACAGAAGAAACACTGACTTAAACAGTATACTAAAGACAGGAGAAATACTAACATAAACAGTATACTAAAGACAGAAGAAACACTGACTTAAACAGTATACTAGAGACAGGAGAAACACTGACTTAAACAGTACACTAAAGACAGGAGAAACACTGACTTAAACAGTATACTAAAGACAGGAGAAACACTGACTTAAACAGTATACTAGAGACAGGAGAAACACTGACTTAAACAGTATACTAAAGACAGGAGAAACACTGACTTAAACAGTATACTAAAGACAGGAGAAACACTGACTTAACAAGATAGTATAGTCAAAGGATCAAAGGAGGAACAAATTTAAAATCATTTTTGAGTTTCCTGAAAAAAAAATAAAAAATTGTGACCTCCTATCTAATATTGATTAGATGTAGTTCATGGGACAAAAATGTGTGGGTTTATAACTAGTAGATATAAAGCCAACTTGAGGGATCAAATGTTAGTTTGGTAACAAAGACTTGCAAATGATAATAAATAGACTTGGAATTAGTTGTTAAGAAGAGCGATGTTACAAATAAAACAATTTCAAGTGTAACAGAAAGTGGCGAGGAATTATCTTTCAGTATTTTCATCTTTTTTTTTGAATGTTGAATTGAGTTTTGTTCCAATTTAAACAGTGTGTACAAGATTTGTATCACAGATTTGTTAACACTTTAACTTCGATTCATTCAAATATTTATGGCAATGGCAAACAACAAAGTTCATTTACAATTAAACAAAAAAATTGACAAATTTCGCTCAAATGGAAAGTGTCCAATCTTTTTTTACAAATCACATTCATTCTTTATGGATAGTAAATATATTTCTAAAACAAGTTTGTTGAAATTTGTTAAAAATACTTAAAAAAAAACTATTTCCTGATTTCTCCTATATATAATACTATCTATTACTACTGTAACTAATAATTATCCTGAACTAAAATTGAAAAAAAAGAGTGAAATGGTAAAACAAGCCTACTGACATATATTAATCATTCAAGAATAAATTCTATCACTTGATAAAACTTCACAAACAAAACTATTACAAGTAGGTAATAAGAAATAAATAATTTAGAAAAAGAAATATGGAATAACATTCACGACTTAAAATGACATAAAAAAAAAATATCATACAGAACCCTGGGAAAAAAAAGTAACGTTTTTTTTTCAAAGTAACAGAAATATCTATAAATTTTCAAGCCAAATAATTCTAAGACTTTATGTTATTATAAAATAATAGGTCTAACCTAACACAAGTTAGGTTAGGCATATTACTTTATTTAATCCATAAAAAAAAAGACAATTTATAGCAGACAGGTTATGATAGATGAGATTTATTTAAAGAATGCATTTTATAGACTTTACAGCATGATCAAGTGAAAATACTGTAGCTACATCTGAAACACTTGGATGAAGTATTTAGAAAGACTGTGTCAAAGCAACAAGACCAAACACCTCATTTATTTGGACGAAAATACACAAATATATATTTATATATATATACAAATGGCAGATAGAGAAAATATAATCTTTTGGTGCAATTATGTTATGTCACAACACAAGTAGAATACTCGGTCCAAGAACCTTGACAAACAGCTGATCAAGTCATTAGTAATGCAAAGAAGTCCATTTGGTCTTTGATGAAAAGAAATGCATCCATCTCAACGTCAGTGCAACCAATCCATCATCAGAAATGTGCAGGTAAAGTCACACCAGGCCTTTTTTGAAAAGCAGGGTTCTTCTTCCCCATGCACAAGTCATGTGATGGCTAGTTCATTCAAACTGTACAATATCACAAACACATCAGCCTTCTTTTGTAATAAGATGTCATCCAAATAAAAAAAGAAATTGCTGAAAGTCATGCTACTAGAAAGGCTGATGGTTCTCAGACTAGTACACCTTACAAGGCAGAGATAATGGGCAAGTAACCATCACAGTTTCAAGCCAGATCCATCTGACTCACTCTTATTGTCTCCCTTCAACAGCTCGACTAAGAGCCCACAGGAGGCCATGCTGGAGGGAAGGCTCTTGATCAAGATGTCCTTGCTCATGAAACTGATGCGAGAAAGTTCTGGAAGCCTCAAGAGCAAGGCCCCAAACTTGTCTGTTAAGTGAGGATAATGTGTGGATGTGTAGGTCAGAAGGGCTTCTGTCAACTTGTCTTGGAACTCTCTTATCTTCTTGGGCTCTTTAAGTCCCTTCACATCTGAAGAGTTAATCAGAGAGCATGTTAATATTTGTCTTTAAATGATTCAAATTAGAGGACATTTAAGTTGTGGGTTGTCTGGCAGAGAGGCATAAACTGCTTGACTACCTATCAAGGGTGATCAAGTTTCAAACCCAACCCAAGCTGAGTTAGATGACCTAAAGGCAGCATGGAAACCTTCTCCAAGATACGCCTTACCCTAATAAAATAGACTGGACCATAGTGCACCAAGCATGCTAATAAGCATGAAAGTTGCACTATACAAAATCAAAACTAATAAAAGTGTGTTGTTGCATGTAATTATCTAAACCATTATGTGTTGGGCCTTCTTAATGTTGCAGCTCATTTTGATTTCAAAAGGATGATGGCAATAGATTTCTGATGCCAATGATTATGAGTTAAAAACCTTTGATAGATATTCATTTCAAATTTCAAAAAATGTTTATAAAAAAAATATAGTTTTAATATGTTTTCATTTATACATTTGGACAAAAAATTAAACAAATTTCTATTCAAAAACAAATAAAATATATATTTAAAAAATACTTTTTTTTAAAAAACAAAGCTTATACTGAGTAAACATGGCAATTTCTCAATATTGTAAGGTTTATCTCCCCTCTTTATAAAGAACAAAATGAATTAAAAATTACCACTAATTAACTAATTGGTTAAATTTTTTCTTAATTGATTCATTCATGTGTTGTCATGACATTGAATATTGTGCAAAATTCCAACTTGATCAGAGAAAGGTAAGTGGGAGAAAACAAAGTGTACAAAGAATCCACACAGAGTTCATATATGCTTTAAAAAAAACAAAATTACAAAGAGAGTTTGTGTTTCACACAAATTAATTTGTGGTCCCAAAATTGTCCACCCAAGGGTGACATGTTTATGAGCAAAGCAGGTAAAAAAGGCAGGTATGGAGTAGAGTTATACAAACACTATAAACATCCACTATCCTATCTCCATTCATAAGAGAAGGTGTTGTAGTGAGATTGTATTGTTTGGCTGGCTGATGTTGTTATTATTATTGAATTGTTAATATTTATAAGTATTCAGTGACAGATTATAATTAAGATATGGACAGTGTGAGCATGGCCTAATAGACCTAATTAAATGATCATATGAGTTAATGGTTGACCTAAGGTCATTCATAGCCTCTGGAAGAAGTCCTTCCTTTGGTTAATTGCAAATTCATTTTAGAAACAAGACTGTACCCTATCAGAAGATAAAAAGTAGCCATTGCACATAAACTTTGCAAACCCTAAAAATATTTTGAAATCGGATTTTCAATATCTTTTCTACTTTTGAGATCTACAAGTGACAGACAGACAGAAAGACCAAACAAAACTAACAGCAGCTTTTCCCTTTCAGAGGTAGCTAAAAATCAGACTAAATGACTTGAGCAGTGGGCAGATTTTATTGTTGACATTTCAACAATTTAAATTGCCATGATTTTTTTTTTTTTTTAAAAAGGGAGTTCCATCTGAATTACAATTTTAGACCTATCATGAGCTGTGCAAAAGATAATTTTTTTTATCTCTTAGCTTCAGAAATGTATTACCCAACATTACTGTAAGAAAAAAAGAAGTTTAAAAAATCAATAATTCAAAGATAATGGATCATCTCACCTGGAGTAATCAGGAGTAAAACTTTCAAGGCCACATATTCAAACTGATCCATAAATAGTTTTCGGAAATTGTCAGTGATGTTTAGAAGCCGTATGACAACATCCTCAAAGCCCAGGTGCTGGGCCCACTCAGCTGTGATGTGATGGGTGGATGAGATACTGATCTGGTTTGGTGTGTCTATAGAACGCCAACACAAACTCAGGGCTATCAGCTCGGACCAGCAGTTCTGGAGAAGCAGGATCTGATCATCTGTCTACAAGAAAAGAAGTAGACCAAAATAATATAATAATTAAAACATCCATTAAAATCACAGCTTTTTAAAAATTCCTCTATTCAGCTTGCAGATTCATGGGTGGGTGGAACCTAGACATGGTTCTCAAAAACGGCTCTAACAATTTTCATAGAATTTTGACAGTTGAAGTAAATATGTTTAGCTTATTTGACATTTATGGCATAATCAAATCCTAAATTGAAAAGCTGTATATATATCACTTAGTTTGTTTGCACTAGTAAAAAAAAGTCCTAATCTTTGGGAAAAGAACTATACTAGTTATTTGGCCACATTGGGAAAACTCTGGTTTGACCATTATAAGTTTTTAAAGTATAAAGAAATAATTTTCATTTAGTTAGTGGACTAGACAATCTTCATCTTGAACAGATTTATGTCTTTGGGTATTTTTACTTGTTAGCCTTATTCATTAAAGAGTTAATGGATGTTCAGGAACATTTTGTACACTGTCGTCAAAGTCTAGATATTTATTGGTCTATCATTAAAATTTTAAACACTCCGCTGAGTAGATTTAGACTTAACCAGGATATTTTTTATCTTGGGGATGGGAAATTGAAGCCATGTAGAAAATGTTCTATTTTTAAAATCTATCACTAATTAGTTATTAAGAGTAAAATACTTGCTTCATAAAGGAGGAATTGTCTTTTTTAAAAACAGTATTTTTTTTATTTCACTTGTTTTTTTTTTTACGAAGCATACATATATAAAAATGTAAAGAAAAAAAAAGAAAAAGTCAAATCATTAAGGAGATCAATGATAAAAAAAAAATGAAGATAGAAACAATTCATTTTCTTACCACCCTAATGTTTTTGAGAGCTTATAATTTAATTTTGAATAGTTTCCCTAATTAAAAAATCCTCTTTTTTTCTTTTGTTATATATATATATATATATATATATATTATATATATATATATATATAAATAAAGGGTATGAATTTCCTTTCATTCTATATCAAAAGTAACATTTTAAAATTGAAAAAAAAACAAAAAAAAAACCAACAAAAAAGCAGTTTATAATTTGAGTTATATTTATTTTTGTTGACATTCATAAATCAATTGACCAAGAGAAGTTTTAAGTTATTAAAAACATAATTTGATAGAAGTGGATAAAGAATTCAGTACTGATATACCAACTGTTGTTAAAAATAATTTAAAGCCAATCAATATTTAGAAGAATTCTTCATTATATGCCTTTTTCAACTTTTATCTAAATACCTTTCAGAGGGGAGTTAAGTAGATTGAGTACACAAAACTTGTAAGTACATACCGAGATGGCACCAAATTGAGGCAGATTTCTAGCCCAGCGTACAAGCTTATACAGTCTCAGTTCAGCCAACTGCATCATGTAGGAGTAAAGTGCCTGCTCTGGGAAAGGAATCTCCATTAAAGTCTCTGGAGGCAAGTCATCATCACTCAGCAGTGGCTCCAGATTCATGATGTCTCGTAGGAGCTCTGGGATGTGGGGGGTGCCAGAGTTTGTAGCAGGCTGTAACAGTCATGGGGGATTCATACAGGATAGATTAAAATTAAATAAGCATTGATTTGAAAATATAAATTGTTTAATTTTGTGTATATGTTTAGCTTATTTGACATTTATGGCATAATCAAATCCTAAATTGAAAAGCTGTATATATATCACTGAGTTTGTTTGCGCTAGTAAAAAAAGTCCTAAAGTCCCGTAGTTCTATTTTAAACAACACTTACATGTGTTACAATATAGCTCAGGTGTTACCCAGAATGACTTTAATATTATAGATCATTAATAACATCGAACAAATGGCTCAAGTTTTAAACTTTCTCAAAAAAGAAAAAAAAATATATATATAATAACTTCTTTACCAAAGCAATTGATTGAAAAAAGCATATTTACATGTTTGATTATTGAACAGACATTTTTGTTGAAATAGGTTAACAATATAATGTTATTGCATTATCTATATCTTTTTATTTTATATTTACTTTGGTATTACTTAGATGTCGCCGTAAAAAATGCGCCACAGGTGCATCACATGGTGTCCCACTAAACATGGAATTTTAAACCTTTATCAATTGTAAACAAAATAAAAGGATTCTGCTCCCTAGTGTGTTTTTGTTACTAATAGCATCAATGATTAATTTACACAGTGTAATTTTGATTTAAAACTGTAAAAATTTATATAATTTTAGTAAAATAGGTCTTGGTGTCTCAGGTGAAGCACCTCAAACGTGCTAGACAAAAAGGACAATATTTTTTAAAACAAAGTTATTAATGTGATGGGAATTACTTAATGGTATCTCTGATACTACTTAGTACACAATTAGCTCCATTTTCTTGGGGAAAGGCTACATAGTAATTAACAGGAGACATTAACAGACATGGTGTCCCACATTTTTTCACTGTAGCACCCGAAACACTGCATGTTGAATCATACCAGAAAATCTCAGAGATCTAGATAAGTAGGTTTCTCACCAAAGTTTTGAATTATAATAAGAATTAAGCTTATTATTTTCAAGTTTGATCTAGAATACATGAATATTATTTTCTATCTAAGTTAATGTAAACCTTATTATTTTATCATTGTTTGTGGTGCTTCACGGGACACTGAACAAGTCTTGATCTAGATATAGGTCTTGTATACATTTAAATCTACTCTATATTTCAATTTAAATGTAAATCTAGTATTAAATCTTGTTCTTAGTGCATTGAAAGTCAGAAAGCTGTACCTTTTAGTCTATGATTAGGTCATGTTTGAGGTAGTTTATAGATATTTTAAAAGGATTGTTGAACACACACACACAAAGGCTTTTACATTCATTTGTGGTTATAGAAAACTATTTTGTGAATCACTAATAAAAGAATAATTGGTAATGTATTAACAGACTTTAAAAAGTTGTATTTCAGCATGTATTAACAAAAAACCCTATATATTTCATATTGGTGTCCCATTGTAACACCCGAAAAGTCATATAATAGCCATGTAATAATAAAAGCTTGAATTATTGTTGAGATATTGCAGCAAATAATAGCCTTTATATTTAGCTATAATGCAAGTATAACATAAATTCTATTTTTTTTAATAAAAAATAAACTTCCATTTAATTTTAGGCCTAATGTGACACTTTTTGATACCAGTATTGGAGAAACACTCATATAAGTATTAATTGCTCCAAGCCATATAATTCACAGTTAAAACTATATCAGATCATATCATTAGATGGTCGGAGAACTAGCTTGATGGAAACTAGGCAATGCATTGCTGATATCATTCATATATGTGTGTGACGAATGCTAACTATTTAACAAAATTAGTGGGTGCAACAAACCAGAAATGACTTAGCCACATTGTTTTGTCAAGGGTTTATAGAGAATCGTTACAATATTATATTGAAGTTACATTTAAGTACAAGTTGTGTATAGCTGTTATATTCAGACATTGACTTCTGCCCATTTGTAAAGTATTTGATTGTTTTCTCTTCATTATTTATTATACTCATTAAAGTGCCTCGTTATATCAGAGCCCAAGCTGTCTGGTTCTTGACTTAGCCACATTGTTTTTTTTAAGGGTTTATAGAGAATCGTAACAATATTATATTAAAGTTACATTTATTTTTACATTTTCAGTCTTAATAATATATATTTCTAAAATTAGTAATTTTACTAATGGTGTAACTTCTCTTATGATTCAATGCTGTACTAATTATTTCAATAACAAAACAAGTGTATAATCACCTGCTTGGTGGTATGATTTAGAATGGCCACTAGATTTCTGTGAGACTTGGACCCATCGTCCGAGTCATGTGATGGGCTGGACATTTCATCAAGAAGCCTGATTGATTTTTTCTGCAACCTTTTCTCCAGGGGGTTGACCCTATTCTTTAGATGTGTAGCACAGCCATCATAAGAGCTGCGACCACCTCTGGTACGGTCTTGTCTTATGGCTTGAAGACAAAACAGTTAAAGTTAAACTTAAATATTGATTGGAAGAGTCATGATCTAAACAGTTAGTGAAATAAAGTAGGGTTCATAGTCAATCAATTAATATCTATTATTTCCAACACATCTTCACCACGTCCAAAGAGTGAAGCTAAAAAGTTATTTAAAATAAAAGCTGACCACAAGGTAGCAATAAACTAGAAGTTTTTAGTCTTGTAACAAATGAATAAAACTAAACAGACAAATCTCCACTTACCTTCTAATTTCATCCCCATGAGAAGACATCTTTTAAACCTACATGCTGGACATTTTTTACGATTGAATGAATTCACTGTGCAGTCTGATGCTTTAGGACAAACAAAATTCTTTTTATTTTGCACTGTTCTTTTAAAGAAGCCTTTACAACTTTCACAAGTGAATATCCCATAATGGTAGCCTGAGCAAGAGAAAGAAACATTATTGAATGCCAAGCATAGTGCCTGTAATCACCAATACTATCAGTGCCAGATAATTTTTCAACTTTCATTTTTATGATTTTAAAATGGTTTTTATTAAATATGAATATTATCAAACTTTTAACTAAACCGGACACTACATGAGCAAATAAAGGGACATGAAAAATGCTTTCGTGTTTAAAAACAAACTTGAATTTTCAGTTTTATAATGTAGTTGAAACTAATAGAACCCACCTGAGACTTTATCCCCACACACAGGGCATGGTTGGTTCATACCATCTACAGTATTCTGAGCATCTGTCACAGGAACCACATCTTGCGAGGAAGAACAGGAAAAATTCATATCAGACGAGAAAAGTTGTTTATTGTCACTAGAGTCATCTGGGGACTGGAAAAGCACTCTGTAAGTGGTCTGGTTATCTGGTATACCTTCTCCATCATTAAGAACTAGATCACTCCCCTGGGGGGAAGGCATGTCTTGATTGCCATTGTTGATGTAACTGTAGATGATAATCTGGGGTTGGCTCCGGACATCGCTATTGTTGGGAGTCAAAACATCTACTGTGGAATCAAGCTCCGGCCTGATGCCCACCTTGTTTTTTCTGCTTAGAGATTCCTGCATGTGCTGAGAAGCCAGAGCACTGAGCATGCTGCTGACAGAGTTCATGTTTTGAGAGTTAGAATGAGAAGGAGATTGATCAGAGTCATCCGAAGGCTCTTCTTTTAACAGCAGGTTATTTAAATCATCCCCGCTGATAACCATAGAGCGTTGGCGATTTTTTATATGGCTGCTTAGAGAACCTCTTAAATCATCTGAAATGCCAAGTAAAGACAAATCTGACTTAGTGTTTGATGGTAACAGGCTTGGAGACAATGTTCTGGAAAGCTGTGACTGGGGAATAAGAGAAGATATTGGCTCATTCAGGTTCTGAAGCAGATGTGACACTAGCCCACTAGATGTTGAACTGCTCACACTATCCATTGACAGTTTAGAAATTTTTAAATTTTTTGATGATTTCACTGCCTGCAAACGATTGATATCTTTATTAGGCGGAGCAGGTGGTTCACGAGTGCTGCTGTGAGATGATAGAGTCTGAGCGATGGCTTGAAGAAGAACCGGGGAAATTCCCAGCTCACCCCTGCCAGACATGGCTATAGAAAAAGGAAAGAAAAAAACATATTTTTGATTAAAAAAAACAACAAACAAATGTATGGAAACATTTTTTTCCAACAAATACATAGAAACCTTTTAACATACAAAATTAGGCTTCATACATCACTGCTTGAGTGGTAGACAATATATATGACAAACAGAGACAATTTAGTTTGGTGCTCCCTGGTCTGCAGATCAGATATATATTCAAGACATGTTTTTCTTTCAATAAAAAAAATATTAAAAAGTTTAATTTGTGAAATGTGGTACCAACACAGAAAAATTAAATTAGTTTACATGCAAACTAAAAAAAAAAAAGGTTTATTAAGCAAATTTTAAAAAGTCATTTATTAGATCATCTAATAATTAGACTTTATTAGACTTGGAGACTATCTTACTAAATCTATAATCTTAGTCTAGCTAGATCTAGATTACTGTGACAGTGTGACTATAGTCTATATATGCCTATGACTAGATCTAGATTCTTGAGAGTTGTCTAGATAGATAGATCTAGATCTTTGTATGATTTTATTGTAACAACATTGTTATGTTATACATCTTTAGAGACTCTAATAATAAAAAAGCTTGAAGGGGCAAATTTCATAATGTTAAGGAAACCCTTGATCTTATTTTAAAGGAAAACTCTGAAGGTTTTTCAAATTTGAGTTATTGGCATATTTAAATTCTGCATGAAAAGTTGTAATAGTAAACATTTTACCATTTTGTATTTAAATGCTTAGAAACATTTATATTTAATAAATTAGTCAGTAACTTCTTGACATCTCAAAAAAAAGGATTCTTTGAGATTTTGTTTTAAGCTATTTCTTATGTCACTTCCCTCAACAATACTGAAAGAGAAACTACATTTAACCAATCGTATCACTTCATTCATACAGTAGCTGTTAGGCTTAGTAATGGCCTAGTCCAGATCTATGATAGTTATATATATACTTGTATAAATAGATCTAAAAGCATTGGATAACCAACTCGCGAAAAAAAGTAACATTTTCATCTAAGCTTTTCCCTGTCCCAAGAAGTAAATAGATCGTGTGTCTGACTGATTCGAACAAACTGGTCAGTGTAAGGCTAGTCGAGACTTCATGTAGTCGGTCATGACAAGACAACCAAGCGATAGTGTTTGTTGTGTGTTGAGTGGTCTGGCGAGAAAATACACACTGCCGTGGTTAGTCAAGCATGTAAATCTAGTTTTAATACGCATTTTTTTCTTTGCATACAAGATCCTAGATCTAACTGCATAGATGAAGATATATTTCTTTTACAAGAATGTAAACTTTGCTGTATGGTCTCCCGTTATACAGAAGTCAACAGATTAAATTAAACGTATTTGTGATGTCACATAGAAACCCGGTGAAAGTCTGTTTTAGATGCGCAGAAAAAAATAAAATTGGAAAAACATCAATTACTAAGTTATTATTATTGCAAAATAAAAAAAAGAATAATATATTCATTAACTGTAAATCAAAACATATATCAAAAATTGTCAAAACCATTGGAGTTTCCCCGTTAACATCATAAACATGCTTTGGACCTGGACTGAAGGAAGTAATTATATAGTAAACAATGTTAATTTTATAATCAGTTTTCATGCCAGTAAGTAGTCAGTAGGTAGAGGAAATTGTGAATTGTGAGATTCAGGTTGTTACTATTGTTACTTGTATTGTTACTGTACTATCCAAAAAATGTAAACAAATCACAATCATTAGAATCATGTAAGTGTAAGAATAGGTGTGTTGTGTATGCTAATCACTAGTCTTAGTCTAGTCAGTAGTCACTAAGTCAGTCTAGTCTAAATCAGGGCTGAGGCCTGAGGGATGCACTGTGACAGTCACTGTCACAATTTCATTCTGGATTTCTATTAATTTTAAACAACTTTTTCGAGTGATTGATTTACTGATCTATCTTTGCGCTAGATCTATTAATGTGTAAAGAAAACTTACTTAACATTCAAGTAATAGGTGACATACGCCCAGTCATCCCTGTTATGGTGTTGATTCATGAAGCAAAACATGAAAACAGTAAGGAAATGAGAGGGGCATCCGGCCATGACCTTGCTACCTAGCTAGCGTCCTTCACAGTAGCTGGTCTGTAGTGAACTCTTTGTTTGGCTGGATGCTATGGTAAGTTGACTGAAGTAATTCGAATCAAGAAACATTTAAATTAATATAAATTAAGCTTAGATAAAACTAACAAAAGGCATATTTAGCACTTTCATCGAGATGACAAGCTACATCTATGAAAACAACAAAATGGCTTCTCTATAAACTAATTTTTGTGTAGCGTGTCATAATCCGCGAAGCATAATTTGAGGCTCTGATTTACAAGGCTATTGTGCTTGTGATGGTTAAATATGAGATCTTTCACCGTTAAATGATTAAAATAAAAAAGTTAATAAAACACCTTTTTTTATTATTTATTTTTAATGACCAAATAATTGAAGTCATTTTAGGAATAAGCTTTTAGAATATAAAATGGTACAATTTTCCCAAACTAAACCTCTTGAAATCCTCACCCCTAGCGACTTCCGCAATTATATAGGTCATGAATTCCCGGAATTGGTGGACTTTAATTTCCTATATGCAGGTCAGTGCAGGAATGTAAATAAAGCTGCAACTTTAGACTTTACTACAATACTACTAGATTAGATCTAGAGTCTAGATTCTAGACCTAGTACTAGACTCTAGTGACTCTAGTCTAGAATAGTGAGAGTAGATTTAACTTAACAACGACTAGAATATATAGATCTAGACTCAAGCTCTACATTTAGATATCTAGATCTCTATGGTCTAGAGAGATTCTGGAATATTTATATTAATATATTCAATAATATTCCTAATATTGTAATTGAGTAATTTTTTTTAGATAAGAATATATTTTATAACTATAAGATATCTGGTTTAGTAGTACTACTACTACTTACTACTTAGTAGTAGTACTAGTAAACTTACGCTTAGTATTAGACTTATTAGTATTACTAAGTATTAGATAATTAGTAATTAGAATTATTAGATCTAGTAGATTTAAGTAGATCATGAACCATCATTTCTATGATGAACTTTTGGTACCGAACTTTTTTTTAGATCTAAAATGACTAGTAGTAGTCAAGTAGTGACTAGATCTATTAAATCTATATTCAAGTATATTCTATATAATCTATATTAACTATATTCCTATATGTAATATGGTAATTTCCGCTTTTAGTAACTAATTAACTAGTCTTTTATAGACTATAAAGTAGTTACGTAGTAGTAGTAGCGTAGCCTTAGGCGTATCGTACCGCCGAAGGATTAGATTTTAGATAGATGTGAGTGTGAGTCGCAGTCTGCGTTTGGCGTAGCAGTTTAGGCAAGGTACAGTACAGAGTCTAGAATTCTAGATCTAGAAATATAATAGTACAGGCAAAGGTATTAGTATTACAGGAGAAGAAGAACTCAGAACCAAACATGCTTTCAACCTTGATCATGATGTAACTGTTACTGTCAGTACTGTCAGCATTAGTTTAGTGGTCCATCTATTTGCATTACTAGATTCTAGATCTAGTCAATTTGAAAATTGTCTGTCCTAGATCAAATAAGCTACCTAAACTAGATTAACTAGATCTAGATTATTATTCTATTTCTAGATCTTTAATAGAATAGTGTCAGCTTTTCATAAAAATATGCAGGGCACTGTACAGCATGTATATAGATTAGGTAACTGTTGTTTGTCTGGTAGAACTTCCCATTGAAGGCCCCTAGTTTTTCAGGTCAATTATTTGTCAGCTGTCTATCATAACGTATGATGACGTACTGACGTGACCTCGCCAGTCCTGGTTGCTCAAGTGAAAATCTAAGGATGATTTTAGATTCGATTGTAATGTACAAATAATTCTTTGTAACTTGCCTTTTAGTTTGCCAAAAGTAAAAAGAGAATGTTACAAGAAGAGAGTCTAAATCTCAAAAGAAATGTAAATAGATTTTTAATTCTAATGTGGTGAATGTCAATGGCTTTATTGTACATCTAAATAATAAATATATATTAGTTGACCACGGTGAGCAAATGCCGCTATTTAGTTATGGGTGAACACTTCCTGAAAGAAACAGCTGTCCGAGGGGGTGGGTTTGGGCAAACGACTGTGAGTGAATGAAAATAAGGAACTCTGGAGAGAGCAACATACAATGGTCCATGACTAAATAAAGGTTTTGGAAGGTACAGGCATATCGTTTCGAACGTTTGGCCTTGTGCTTTATTAATTGTTATTTTATTGTCATATCCTTTTCTTTCCTCAATGTACGCAAATATCTTTTTTACATTGAAATTATTGATTGATTGTAATTTATTCTTGAAAACTCTCTGAGATCCCCTGTTGTTCACAGGGTTTTATGTTCCAGATGCAGATGACATTGAAATAAACATTTAATGGGTTTATTGTATGTTTTATGCAAGGTTGTCTTTGCTGGAAGTGGTAATGGATGTAAGCACTCCACTACCTAAAAAATGCTTCCTAATGGCATCCGTCTCAAATAGCCTCTGACAACCAGTCCAACTCCTGGCCTTCACATGTGGCTCAGATATTGAGTCCGGCGGAACTGTTCTTACTAACAGGAGAAGGGGCAAAGGCGAGTAACTAGCGCATTAACCAGTAAGCTTTGGGCAGGAGGGGCTCATAAGACATGACTGGCTACCCACCTAGGAGAAGGAAAACTCTGAATTCAAACCTCTGTTGCCTTGCAGCTATACCCAATCATGGGAAAGGCTTCGGGTGTCAACACTGAGGAAAAATCAGGAGCTGGCAACCCTAAGGCAGTTTGCAGCACCTGCAACGCTGCTGAACCCAAACTGTATTAGCACTGCTGTTCCTTTGGATACATCAGCTGTGTGGAGAGGGGGAAACTATGTGTGGGCAACATCATTCCGACCACAGCTAATGCCCAGGCATTCATCTCATTTCCATGAGATGATCCATAGAGGCCATTTTTTTAATGAAATGGGAGACTATCCGAGCTCTTTTCTCTGCCTCTCCTTGAAATTCATTATACAATGAGTTTATGGCAGATCTCGCCAAGTTAAGAGCAAGGCAGGGCGAATCTCTCCATCCCCTGCTACTTAAGGGCCCCATTTTGTCTAAGGGGGGTTTGGAATGGTTCTCGGACGGGGTAGGAAATATAAAAACGAGTCCACACTATTATCTGGTTCCCCATGCGGGCCCCTAACTCAGCCCGGACATGAACAGGTAGCTTTGCTGGTTGGGGTAGATCATATAGCTGACTCAAAGGTGAAAAAAATCATTTTTTTAAATTGTTTATTTTAGTACGTAAAATAATTCATATGCCGGTACTTACAATTTTTCTAAAATAATTTTTTAGGTAGAGAACAAACATGAATTCATCACTTAGCCATAATATTAAGACACTAGTCATGTTTGATACAGAGACGACTGGATTACCAAGTCCTGGCAACAATCCCAGAATTACAGAGCTCTGTTTTGTAGCCTTACAGAAAGATGAACTTCTTAGTAAATGTAGTGAAATCAGAGTGATGAACAAACTTCTTCTTTGTTTCAACCCTTTTAAAAGGTTAAGTAAGGGTTGCATTGAAATTACAGGTAAACATTTCAAGCTATTTATTCTTTTATAGTCTTGAACAATTTTATTCTTCTTGTTTTTTTTTTTAATTTATTTAATTGACAAATACTTTTAGACATACACTATTAGCAATGAAAATGTTAATATAGTTTTTTTCTTCATTGTATTTGTTTTCTCTCAGGATTCTGAATTATTTTGGATTAGTCTTAGCGGATACCTTTTATTTATATGTCATATTAGTAATTTGTCAAGCATTTCTTTTTTTACCAAAGTACAACGCATTCATTAGTAACTATTTTTTGCAAATACAAATAAATTTACTTTACCTCTCCAATGGTTATCTTTGTAAATTGTTAATTTTGTCTATTTTAAGTATTTTTCATGAGATACCTTCACATTTTAAAAAAGTTTTCATATTTATAATAATTTGTTCAACTTATAAATGGTTAACAAATTTTTCATCGTAAGTAAAAAGTCTTTTTTTTTTTTTTTTGTAAGGCCTATGTAATGATGCTTTAGAAGCTTATCCTTCATTCAAAACACAAGCCAATTTGATCTGTTCATTTCTGAAAACATTGCCACAGCCTGCTTGTCTTGTAGCTCACAATGGAGCCAGGTAGAGTTGTAATACTTAGTACCTATGTCAAAGTATTTTTTTTTGTGTGTTATTTTAGGGATTTTGAATTAATTTTGAATTTTTTAATGCCTAAATTATTAATCACCATTAAGAGGCATGTCCTTATTTAGTTTTTATGTCCAGTTTGTGTAACAAAAATATATTAAAAATAAAAAGTAGATTGAAATTCATATTTAAATAAAACATTGCTTTGTATTTTATCGTTTCTTTTTTTTTTTTTAATTTCTATAAACAATAACATAATCATCTGGTCATCAATTGTTTTGTTTTTTTTTAATCAGAGAAAAGACTAGTTTTTTTTACCAATATTGGGATGATAGCTGTGAATCGGTTCAGAGTACAGCGAATGTTTTCTCACATTAGCAACATATTTTTGAGATTGTTATAGAATTGAAATGTACTACTAACTTTGTATTTATAAATATATTTGAAAGAAGAATATTGCTTAGAAATACATTTTATTTTTTATTGCACAAAGATTTTCTGTCTGTCTGTCTGTTTGGATTCTTTTACACTTTTGTTTTCCACTTCCCATTCTCGGATCAATTTGAAATTTTGCCCAATTATTAATTGTCAACCACAACACATGAATTAATTACATTAAGCAAGTACTTAATCAATTAGAGGTAATTAATACATTTTGTTTTATATTGAAAAAGGGGAGATTGAACTTATATCCAAGTTTAAACAGGTTTTAATGAAATGGAATTAAATTTCACATTTTCCATTAAATTTTCTTCTTAAGTCTAATTTGCCTTATATTAACTCTCTGTTTTTTTATATGAAAGGTTTACCAGTAAATTACGCAGCCTTTCACAGATTATCCCATGTCACTTAGCCAAAAAAATAACACTCCATATAAAATTATGTTACATTTTTCTAGTCTATTCTATTTTACATTTTTTACATCTACATTTTTTTTTTTTTTTGTATACTAAAACTAGATATCTTATATAATACAGACGTTACTTCAAAAAAGAAGATGATTACATCCTACGCGTCATGCATATTAACCAATGAATTAAATTCTGCCAAGTCATTGGTTTTCCTGGCTAGCTCAGGCAGCCCATTCCATGCTCTAATAGCACTAGGGAAGAAGGAATATTTGTACAAATTTGTCCTAGCATATGGGACGAGGAATGGGCCTTTATCTTTGTGTCTTTCAGAGTATTTGATTAAATTTTGTTTTTGTATTTGAAGATTATGGTTCAGTGTTTTATGTATAATTGCTACTTTACTTTTGAGTCTTCTGTCCTGGAGGCTTTCTAAATTTAGTGATTTTACTAAAGGTGTTACTCTAGTCAAATATGAATATTGGTTTGTTATGAATCTCACTGTTCTATTTTGTGTCTGTTCCAGTTTCTTAATGTTTTCTTGAGTTGAGGGGTCCCAAACGGAGGATGCATATTCTATTATTGGCCTAACCAAGGTTAAATAACATTTTAGTTTTATTTTCTTATTTAATTTATAGAAATTTCTTTTAATAAACCCTAATGCTTTGTTGAATTTTTTTTATAGTTTCATCAATATGTGGATTCCATGACAGTTTTTCATTTGTTATAACACCTAGGTATTTTGCGTTTTTAGTCTGTGTTACTGGTTTGCCATGAATAAGATAAGTGGAATTAATTTGTTTTAGTTTTTTTGTTACTCTCAACAACTGACATGCTCCAATTTGATTCCCATTTCTGTAATTCATCTAATTCTCTTTGTAAAATATCTGTGTCTTGTGTTGTTTTTATTGTTCTATATATTATGCAATCGTCTGCAAATAATCTGACTTTTGTTCCTGAACTAATGCAATTTGGTAAATCATTTATGTAAATTAAAAATAGTAGTGGACCCAAGACTGTTCCTTGAGGTACACCTGAGTTTACTGTTATCGGTGTTGATTTATTATTACAGTTTGTTCTCTCCCTATCAGAAAATCTTTAATCCACTGATGCAGTAGACCATTAATGCCGAAGTATTTTAATTTTTTAAGCAAACTATGGTGGTGAACTTTGTCAAAAGCCTTGGAAAAATCTAGTAAGCATCTATTTGTTCACTATTATCTAAACCTTTTGAAAAATCATCAATTAGTCCTATTAGTTGTGTTTCACATGATCTATATTTCCTAAAGCCATGTTGGTATGGGGTGAGGACATTGTGTTTGTCTAAGTGGTTTATGATGTTGCTACATATTATGTGTTCTAGGATTTTACATGATACTGGTCTGTAGTTTCCTGGGTCAAATTTTTCTCCTTTTTTAAATAGGGGGGTGGCATTAGCTTCTTTCCAGTCCTTTGGTACTCTGCCCTGGTTAAGCGATGCCTGAAAGAGTATTTTGAACACTGGGGCTAGCTCATTGCTTAGTTCTTTGAGTAATCTAGCTGGAATACCATCAGGTCCAGACGCTTTATTTGGTTTGGTGTTGGCTAATAGTTTTTGAATTCCATTTTCTTGTACTACTATATCTTCTATGTTGTCTACTTGGTTCAAATTAAGTAATATGTCTTTGTCTCCTGGGGCTGAGAATTGTTTATTGTTTATGTATCACTCTGCAGCTGTCTGCTTACTTTTTGGGTTAAGTGTTTAATTTTTATATACTTTTTGTAAACTTTTTCTGCCTTAGTTTCTTTAAATTTTCTATATAGGTTTTCCTTCTGTTTACAAAGCTTCTTTAGTCTATTATTAAACCAGCATTCATTTATTTTGTTTGATGTGTATTTAGTTGGTATATGATTTTCTATAATGCTTTTAAGATGGTTTTTAATGAAATTCCAGAGTTCTTCGACTGGTTGGTTAGTGTCTTTTTCTAATAAGAATGTTTGTTGAAAGTTTAATGCAGCTTGGTGTAGTTGTGTTAGGTTACATTTATTCCAGAGTAAGATTTTTCTTTTGGGTTTTGTATTCGCTACTGCTTTTATCTGACTGTGTATTTTTATGATCTCATGGTCTGATAGACCAGGGATAATATCATAATCAACTACTAATCCAGGTCTGTTGGTTAAGAAGAGATCTAATGTGTTGTTTAATCTAGTTGGCTTTTTAATGATTTGATCTAAACTTAGGTTGTGTAAAGTTTCTATGAAAAGCTCATTTATGTCCTTAAGGTTTTGGTGTTTATCTATGGTTAGTGTTTTCCAATTTATATCAGGTAGGTTGAAATCACCCATAATCCAAAAAACTGCATTTATATAGACCAAACACAACATTAATTCAGCTTTCAGTCAATATTTTGTTTTTTATGAATATATATTAAAGTATTATTACAAATAAAAAAACAACATTAATCGACCTTTCTATACTTTTAATTAATAGTTTATAAATATATATTAGTATTACAAATAAAACAACATACGTTTTTTCTTATATTTCAGATTTGATTTCCCCCTCTTAGTGTCACACCTTAAAAATTCTAATGAAGAAATACCCTCGGATATACTGTGTGTTGATAGCTGGGAAGCATTAAGAGACTTGGATGGTCTTCCACGTGTCCCAGATTTTGTTTTAAATAGAAAGTCTTATAACTGTACACAGAAAAGCAACAATGCTGCAACTTCTGTTCAAACTATAGAAGGTACATTTACCCCCAATGAGTTACTTAGTAGTGCGTCCGTTGACCAAAGTCCGAGTGATGAGGTGACACCTAGGAAACAGCCAAAGCTGTCGCTAGATAAAGTTAGTGAGTGGAGAAGAGAGGAGACAACTCCAACTACTAAAACACAAACTGATTTTCCTGTTGTTGAACAAAACATAAGACGTACTTTGTTCACTGATCCTGAAGACCTATCTCGCACTAAAAATGAAATGATGAATGGAGCGCTTCAATCAGCTGAGAAATTAAAATGCAGTTGCCTTAGAGTTTGTCAGTGTGATGGTAAAGATAAGCTAAACCCCAAACCTGTTACCACCACTTCAGTTAATGGATTTGGCTGCATTAAAATTTCCTATTCACTGATCAACATATACAGACGCTTGTTTGGTCAAGCTCCAGAAAAAAGTCATTCTGCTGAAGGTGACTGCTTAATTTTGTTGGACATTCTTCGCACAAATGCTAAGGAATTTTGTGATTGGTGCAATAGGAATGCTGTTTCTTTGTCATCTGTTGAGCGCATGTATTAAATTCTCTTGTTTTATTTCATTAGTTATTGTTAATCAAAGTTATGAAATCTAAATCGACTCATAATTCAACTCATGGCAATGTGAATGAAATTATTTTTTTTTACAATTTGTTGGGGTTTTTTTTTCCCATTAAAAAAAAATATTTTAGATGCTTTCTAGACCTTAAGTGCATTTGGGAAAATCCAATAACCTAACAATGTTGTTAAACTGGAATAACAATGATCTTAGTAACTTTCTTTGTCTTTAAATTCAATGTGAATTAATTTTCTCAGACAAACAAATGTACCAGTTAGACTCAAACATGATTCCTCTCTACCCCCCCCCCCTCCCCCCTCACCATTCATTATTTTACCAGTAGATTTAAATGTCTGTATTGTTATTGAAGGAATCCAAGAAATCATGACTTTTATCTTTAGAGTTTCAAAAAGTTATGGTGAAGTATTTGTACACAATGTTCATAGCAAGTTTCTAATTTAATTCTCATGATAGACCATTGAAATAAAATGTGGAGTATTTCCATTACATTCCTTTTAAATTTTTAGATTCCATATTATGTGATTCATACATATTTGGTGTTAGGGGTGGTCGCAGTGATTGCTTTACACTATGAAAAATGTGTAACAAATGTTGAATTTCTGAAATTGTTATAATTAATCTTCCATGTGATAAAGTTTTTAAATATTTTCTTGAGCATTCTCTAATTTTACAACTTTTATACAAGCTATATCTTTTTTGCTTTAATGCCTCATAGAGAAATGTAATCATGCATTTTAGCAGTCTGCTGAGATAGAAAGCAAATTTACTGTCAAGATCTTATGAAATTGAATATTTGTATTGTCTACAAGGCATTACAAATTCAACCATTAGAGATAATTAACAATGAAAAATGTCCTTCATATCCATTAAAAGTTTAAGCTTTTGTATCCTTCTCATCAAGCAGCATGTTTTTTACCTTTTGAAATACAGAAGTATTAGAAGTGACTTCAATTAATTCTTTTGTCTTTATGATATTCAAACTTCATTAAAAAATCTGCTTTAAGTCTATGTCAATGTACATTTCTACTGATGCTTACAAGTATTGTATTTTGAGTAGAGCCCTAATGTCATTGGAGTACATTGTCATTTGATATTTATTTACAACATAGCACTGTTAGTATACAAATGTTGCATTTAATACGATTTACATGGTATTTAATTTACAAATATTGGTTTCAAAATATTTACTTAGACTATTATGAGTCTACTGTTCATAGATATCGGTTGATAAATTGTTTATACAATCAAAATTGCCTAACTATTTCACTGTTTTATAATTCTTCTTAATACATTTTTAATTGAAAAGAATCAAAGCTCATGTATTACATATTTTATTGAATAGATAGTCATGCATGTTATTTCATCTTTTTTATACAAATCAGATACTATTTCTTTTTAACAATAGCTGGTTATTTTTTACTGTTTTAAGAATTTTTGTGCAAGTTTGATCATAGTTAGTTTTTTTTTTTTTTCTTATAATTAGCAAAATAATTTTTACGCTATATTTGATATTGTCTTTTAATTGGGCTACTGTACCATTTATACACATAAATTATATGTAAATGCATATATATTATGAATATCTTTAAAATTTACTACACTTTATACTCTCATACATTTGCTTCTGTTCTGTTACTGGACATATAATGTCTGGACTGCATTATAATTTATAATATCTTCAATATGTTATGTTTTTACCAAATGATGGTTAATCCCATCAAAATTATTAAAGAATAAAGTAAATTATTAATTATTTGAAGTGCTAATGTGTTCTATTTTATGTTGTCATTTGTTTTATTTATTTATGCTTCTGTGTTGCTAGATTATTTACCTTCACCTATCACTGTCTGTTGAACCCTTCTTCAGTCATTCACCTTGGATAGAATTTGTTCCTGTACATTCTTTGTCTTCCCATCGCTTTTTCTTTCTGCTTATTCTTCTTTTTCCTGTTACTGTTCCATGAAGGAAGGTCTTTGCAAGCACTGAAGACCTTGTGATTTGGCCATAGAGTTAAAGTTTGCATTTTTCAACATCATCATGAGGTTCAATTGATTGGTGTATTCATTCTGTTTTATCTCATTTCGGATGCAGTCTTTGTTAGAGACACCTAGGATCTTATGCAGCATCTTAATTTCATTGTTAGAATTCTCCTCTCTAGATTTGCAGTCTGAGTCCAAGACTCACAAGCATATAAGAATGTGGCCAGATTATTATTTATTACAAAATCACATGGCATTTGATTTCTCCTGGATGAAACTGGTCACCAAGCCAATACTTACTGTATTAGCTATTTATTCTTATAAAAGCTCTTCATTGTGAAGTTGGATGTCTTTATATTACTACTTCAAACAATCTGTTCTATAATGGAAGATTTCACACAAATATATTTACAAACTAGTTTTCAAAAATTAAATAGAAAACAACAACAAAAGAAAAAACAAAACAGGAATTTAAAAAATTTTGTATGTGCTGCAACATAAACTGTCAAGTTAAGTTCTCTTTCAGATCTTCAAATGATTTTAAAGGGCATCTGTTTCATTGAACGCAATAATTACAAAGAAATCAAAGAAGCATTATTACGCCAGTATGGAGCAACTCCAGACAATTACAGAAAGAAGTTTTATGGCGAAAGACCGAAGCAAGATGATGATCCTCAAATATTCGTGTCAAACATATGGATATCTCTCGCCAAGGTAGAAAACACTTACCAACCTCTTTGACAACATCTAATAATAGACAGACAAAATGAGTTGATAGGCCTATTAGATATGTCAAAATCCAACTCAGTTTGGTTTACGCCACGGGAACCCAAATGCAACCTGTTTAATAACATCATCGATGGCTACAAGAAAGAGAAATGGGGATAAAATACACACTTTTCTCATATCCGTATCGATATTGAAGAAGTCCACAGTCTGTTGTGAGACAACTGCTTGATTTGCTTTAGACATGTCGCTGAATCTGGACAAACTGTTGCAAGATGCCTTTCTCTCTTGCTATTTTTCAGAGTGATTCCGATGGACGCTAACAAACTTTTTTTAAAATCTACAAAACTGAAATTTGTCCTTTGTTGGTATTCTAGACTTTTTTTTTTTTTGAGAAAGTTTCGCAGGATGTAAACCTATTCAGTGCATGATTTGCTTTTTCGGAATGAGCTAATTTAAGACCTTTCCCATAAGGAGCTCTTAAATAATCTTTAGTAAAAAATATGTTCAACTCAAGGTTTCTCAATTCTATGATAGTACATTTGTAATTGATACAATAACATTTGATAAAATGTGAAAAACAACGACATTTATAATAGAATCGAAAACAATTGTTCAAATATAAACAATTTATTAATTAGCTTATTTACAGTTTTATTGTTCAAAATAAAGATAGTTGTTTGTTTTTGAGGGGAAGATTATTTTTTCAGGCGGGGAAGGTGGTGACACGCCAAGCTTACTGCACCGGGTGACACCGACCATAGTGACGCCACTGCTCTTGTGTACTTCACATTCCATAATAGAGGCAACAGAATATTTAGCTGGATCAGTGACATCTAGTTTTATAAAAGTAATTTTGTTTATAGGCAATTTCTTTAAAAGGTATCCAGCCACTGAATATTTTATATATCACTCAGATTTTCTTCTTCCAGACCTTTTTTGCAGAGTTAGCTATGAAAGCTTTTGTTATCCTCTACAATCACTAATGAAAAACATTTTAAATATTTGTTTTTCAGGCATTGAACTTGTTTCTAATATAAAAAAGCTTATGCTATGAGTCTGCCTTAAATGCCCCTGATTTCATTCTTTAAACTTAGGCCTTCATAAGTAGCCTAGGCCTAATGGAACCTAGCTAGTCGCTAGTGACTATAACAGTAGCTACTACTGAAGATACATTCTGCAAGTTATGGAACATCAGTTTGATTTCCTTTATTATGCTAAAAGAGAGATTAAGCACAACCAATGTTTCTTCTATGAAAACCTCTCACTTTCATGTAAAAAAAAAAGTCAAATCCAAATCTAGAATAGATCTAGATCTGTAAGCAGCTTCATTAACAGTTGATTGTTTTTTAATATGCATATTTTAGATTCCATAATTGATACGAAATTGTTTCTTTTGGATAGATTAAATTTTAGATCTAGATCTAGTTACAGATATCTATAGAGTCTTGAGTTTTTGAGGTACCTCTTCTACTAGAGTGGAATCTAAACCCACAGCCTGCATTGATTGATATATCTAGCCAGTGGTCTAAATTCAAGTCTATTTCACACCACTGGCGGATCGCCCCCCCCCCCCACACACACACACACTCGGCCGACCCCACGAATTTTAGTATAGAATTCATACAATTTGTATACGAATTTATTACTTAATTATGTTAATAATATATACTAATTATTTATGTTTCAGCCTATTTTTGGATTATTTCGCCCCCCCCCCCTCTAATTTGTTGGCCGATTTGGTGTGGTCAGGAGGGGGCGATAGATCCCGCCCCCCTATTAAACTTTCGAGTTGGGGGGGGACGGTTCAAAATATTCGTAGAAATCAAAGCTTGCTATATGATTAAAACTTGTTATTGGTGTTTCAACCGATCTAAATATTATGTCGTTTCCCTGTTGGCCGATTGGGTGGGGGTGGGGCGAATATCTCTCCTGCCTTTCCCACCTAACCCTTTGAGTGTGGGGGGGGGGGTACTTTTATGGAGAAATCATAGTTTGTGAACAAAATTAGTTGAATTAAAATATAATTCTTATATTATGTCGCTCCCCTTTTGGTATGTTAGCCGATTCTGTGGGCTGGGGGAGGGGCGAATGCATCTACTGCCTTCCCCCTTCTAGCCCTCTGAGTGGGGGAGGGTGGTGAACAAAATTAGTTAAATGTCTATATTAGCTACGTATTGATATGTGAACCCATTTGTATATTATGTCGCACCACACTCTAATCTCTAATTTTATCATTAGTAAATGTAAAATGAAAACGGGTTGTTCTAGGTGGGAGGGCGATACATGCAATCGCCTTCCGCCCATTGAGCAAACCAATACTTTTTCTTTTTGTTTTATAGTTAAGAAATTACAAAATTTAAAAAAATCTGTCACTAATATAATTTATTTATGCTATAAATTAAATTCTTATATCGAGTCACGCCACCCCTATTTTTTAATGCCAAATGTAATCATTAGCATAAATTATAAAAAGGAGCGAGGATAAATCGTTTTCACTCTACCGCTGTCCCCTTTCCAGACGAAAACATGATGTTTTAAAACAGAATAGTCAAATATGGCGACAGTGTTTATGTAATTTCACATGAATTTATCATAATTTTTTAAAGAAAGACTTTTTTAAAAAAAATATTATTTTTCCAATATTTGTTTTTCCGCGGCGATCCTCAAAGCCTTAATCTAAATATGTGGGATATCTTCAAATCGTTTTATTTGCAATGTAGTAAGGGCCTATAAATTCATATTAGAATATTTTTAAAGTAAAACATTAATGAAAAAGTCATTTTTAATAGGATGAATAATGAACTGTAGATGTCAGGAGAATGCGTTTCTGCAGTGGAAAAATGCAAGACAACTCTTTTAGCGTCGGGGCTTCGCCCCGAACCCCACTAATCAATAATGAGCTGTAGATGTCAGAAGAATGCGTTTCTGCAGTGAAGAAAGCAAGAAAACGCTTTTGGCGTCGGGGCCCCACTGAAAAGACTTTCAGCGCTCCCCCAGACCCCAAGCTATCAAGAGAAAGGGCTCAACATGACTGTTTTTTTGGGGCGGGGCAAAAAAATTATATATGTGTGTGTGTGTGTACATAATTAATCTTTATTACATTCTGACCCTTTCGGAAGACGCTCATTGTGCCCTAGAATAGGTTCTTCCTGGAATTAGTGGAAAACTTGTAGACTCCCCACCCTTGCTAGCAAGGGGGTCTGGGGGAGCTCCCTCAGCGCGGGGCGAAGCCTCACCGCCGAGCACTATTTCTGGTATTGAAAGCCAACAAAATGCATATTCTGAGGTATCTACAGTGCATTATCTTGCTATTAAAAAGTTTTATTTTAAAAACCTAATGTGCTATTCTCACTGACTTACCCTTTCGCGCCGTTCGGCGCATTTTCCGGCAAGCTGTTTCCGCAACTCTTATTATGCGTAATTCATTTTGTCGGAGAACATGTCCCGCAAAACTTCATGTGACGCTCTGTCACAACCTTACTAAGGGTTCGACTCCCAGTTCGGCATATGATTTCTTTGATTTAGACCCGATCTCTATAACTGACTCCTAAAATCTGTCTTAGCCATTTTTGTTGAGCCACATTTAGTGTTTTTCAATTTCGGCAGATTACTATTCATACTTTATTAATGGAGCCCAGCCACTGGTAGAAATTTGTAACCTCTCTTGACTACGCTCTTGGAATTACATGCCTGTATTTCGCTTTAGATTTTATATCGAAAAGGAAAGTTTTATCGTCAAAATCATCTATTGAGGGGTTTTAAACTAAAAAAATCTCTGGAGTGTTTTTTTTAAAAATTCAAAACCCCATTGAGCAACGGTCATAGAATTTGGTGACTGTAGTTTGCTTTAAAATAATATTGAAGAGAGAGATTTTCAACACAAAACGCTCTGTAGGGGTTTAAAAATTAAAAAAAAAAGCCATCTGGTGGAGGGGGATTTAAACTCAAAACCCCTCATTAGCTTAGCTAATGGGGGTTTTAAACTCAAATCCCTCTACCAGGGGTTTTTTAACTCAAATCCCTCTACCATGGGAGTTCAAAACCCCCTGGTAGAGGGATTTTTATCTCAAAACCCCCTGATAGTTTTTTTTACTCAAAACCCTCTGGTAGGGGGTTTTTAACTCAAAACCCCCCTCGGCTGTGCTGTGGTAAGTGATGATTTAGTATTAAAATCTCACCTTAAATAAACAAAATGAAAGCAAAATATCAGTCACTGAATTCCGTCCCCCCCCCCCCACCTGCGGGAGGGGGGATTTCATTTCGGGGGGGGTGTTGAACGCCAACCCCCCCTGGCTACGCCCATGATATATATATGTATATATATATATATATATATATATACGCACTTGTATGCATAGGTTTAGGGTTTACTGGGCGTTAGGGTAAGGGTTTGGGAAAAAATCGCCCCCCCCCTCCAAAGTTCTGGATCCGCTAGTTTTTCACACCTGGTCATATCTACGAGCTAGAATGTAGACTAGAATTAGATTTAGGCCTAGATCTACATGTAGAATCTAGATTTATATCTAAATCTAGCACAATCTAGATGTATATTTAGATTACACAATTAGATCTAGATCTAGATATCAATTCTAAATCTAGATTTATGTACATTAAAAATTGTACGTCCTACTTAGAGATGGGCAAAAGTTAACTTAAAAGCTGCTAACTTTTAGTTTAACTAAAAAAAAATAGTTAAGGCCAAAGTTTAATTAAAAGAAAAGTTTAGTTAAAATCCTAGTTTAATTATTTTTTTTAGTTACAAACTAAAAAGTTTAATTACACATTTTTTTAACATACATACCAATAAATATTTAGATCTATGTAATTTGGAGAATATATATAATCAGTGCTTTTTTTGTGCCGGTACGCACCGGTACGGCGTACCGGCACCTTTTTCAGTGTGGGAAAAAATTATTACTTATCTTGTATTTTAATGTTTATTATTAATTTATTATATTATTAATTTGTCAAAATTGAATTATTTTAAAATTGCGCGCAATAAGAATTAAAATATAAAATGCGAAACTGCTTTCCATACACACTCGTCATTAGTCATTAACCCATTTCCGGTCATGCTTGTTTTTATGACGTAATGCCTTTAAAATTTCAAAATTTGAATGTAATAATTAAGACTTAAAGAAATTAAAACGAGTGTGGTTAGAAATTGATAATTTAAGAAATAATTATTTTCTTAGCCCACTTTAGAAATGAAGAAAATTTCTGATTTCTTTTTGCATTCAAAGGATGTTCCGACTGGGACTTTGCCGGTAAGTAAGAAAACCAGACTAACTGACGAAATAACGGCCGAAGCCAATGTCACAGAAGAAACCCTAATGGAACTATCGGAACCAAAGCCGTCAGATATCGTTCGTGGTTCCTCTGTTACTTTTGAACAACTGCAGTCTGCAGATGTTGACTGGCCTACCTGCTGGACTTTAGATCAAAGAAATTATTTCCTTGTGAAATATGATTGGCTATCTATCCGTAATAAAAAACTTGGTTGTATCCCTTGCCGAAAAGTTGGCAATCTCGGAGTTGAGGCAAAGATGGGAATGAAGGTATCGAACGAATGGGCCGACAATAAAATAACTTACTTCGGTACTGATCGACAACAACAGCTTATGTCTTTAAGAAAGAAATTATTCGATCATAAAGAAACTGCGGCACACAAAGCTGCGCTTAAGATCCTAACAGAAGCCGAGGCAGCACCTATTGAGAACGTGTTGTTAAAGGCATTAACTCGTGAGAAAATCGTAACTGCAAAGATTTTTCGTACAGCTTACAAAGTAGCCAAAGAAAACCAATCGTTTCATAATTTCGAATCTGAAATAGATTTGCAAGAACTAAACGGAGTTGAAATGGGCCGTATTCTTCATTCAACCAATGCTTGCATAAATGTAGTGAATCACATTAGTTGTGAAATGAGAAAAAAATTGTTCCAAGAAATTGTACGGTCGAACAATAAAATTTCATTGATCATCGACGAATCAACTACGCTTAGCCAAAAATCGACTTTAATTGTGTATATTCGGGTTTGTCTTGCAGACAGTGGAATGACCTCACCAGTAAATTTATTCTTGGATTTGGTAGAACTCGAAAGTGTAACTGCAAATGGAGTTTTTGCTTCTTTACTACACTGCCTTCATTTCTATGGGTTAACAGAAGACTTTCTAAGAAGGAACTTAGTTTCTCTTGCATGTGATGGAGCAGCTGTGATGTTGGGAAGCAAAAGTGGCGTCAAGGCATTGCTAAAAGAAAAGTTTCCATCGGTTCTGGTTTGGCATTGTGCAAATCACCGACTGGAACTCTCCGTTGGTGATGTCGTAAAACAAGTTTCAGGTATCAACAGATTTAAGGCATTCATTGATAAACTGTATGTAGTTTATCATTCTTCACCCAAAAATTGCAGAGAATTGCAAGTATGTGCTCGTTTGTTAGAGGCTGAGTTGTTAAAAATTGGAAGAATGTTAAGCACGCGATGGGTGGCATCCAGCTTCCGTTCTGTTTTAGCAGTTTGGGAAGATTATGAAGTTTTGGTACAACATTTTGAAGAAGCAAAACTTGACTCAACCAGAGACAAAAAAGATCAATGCATGTATGAAGGTTTGCAGCGAAAGATTACTTCTACTGAATTTGTACTAGACCTCGGATTGATGTGCGATGCGCTCCAAGAATTGTCAGAGTTAAGTTTGGATTTGCAAGAGCGCAACATAGACATCTACAAAGCAGATAAAAAAATCAAGGCTGTTATACAGATTTTTGAAGAAAGGCAAATTATTCCAGGCCCTTATTATAAAATTGCGGCCACTGCTGTAGATAGTAACCTTTTCAAAGGAGTTTCACTTCACACCAAAAACTGTACCAGTGATCCACCAATTGACGTAAAAGCTTTTTACAAAAAACTACAAGAATCAATTGAACAAAGGTTGCTTTCTAGTGAAGATGCTGAGTTGGCATATTGGGCTCGAGTGCTCGATACAAAGCAATGGCCGGACAACATTGGTACTCACTTAACATTTGGCGAAACAGAAATGAGAAACTTGTCAACAAGATTGCAATTAAACGAAAGAATAATGATTCGCGGATTTCGTGAATATCTCATCGAAAAAAACATTCCGGATAAACTACTTCCTTTGCAAATTGCTCTCAGTACAATCCCAATTTCTTCAAGTGAAGCCGAAAGAGGATTTTCGCAAATGAATCTTATCATCACCCCGACAAGAAGTTCATTGATGACAACAACTGTATCTTCACTGTTATTTATCAGATTAGTTGGACCACCACTCGTACGTTTTGACCCAACAAGATACGTTGAATCATGGTTGCTTAGAGGCAGACATTCAGCCACAGATACCAACAGCAAAGAACGCAGTCGGGAGGATACGTCAGATAAGAACTTGATCAAACTTTGGAATTTATTATGAATAATTTATTCAACATTTGTATTTTATTTTAGTTTTTAACAGGGTTCTTTCCTATAAAACACAAGAGAACTTAACACAATTTTTTTAAAGTAAATCAAGAATAACTTGAATAAGTTGTTACTTAAATTTTTACAATCATAACAAATGTTTACGGTATACTAATAAAGTAATAATAAAACAATTTAAGTTGGTTAATTATAAAATAAAATTGTTTTAGACATTATTTTAGTATCTTTGCAGTTGTGATTTAACTTGTGCATCGATGTGCGAACTGGTATAGTTAAAAGTTAGGCAAACCATCACTGAGTACCGGCACCTATTTTGTTACAAAAAAAGCACTGTATATAATGAAAAATAGAGAGGAAAATAAACTAGAGGGTGCACAGGTCACTAGAAAGCCTTTTGACCTTTACCGTAGAATGGTCTCCGCCAATTCAAGGTATTTGAAAGGCGAGAAAAATAAACGTGGTTATTATATTTCTAGCAAGTTTCGCTGCTTGATAAATCCTGATAATTTCTTGCTTCTATAGATCTACATTTTGCTGCTTTTTATTAAACACCAGTGTGTTCCTGTATAGCTGCAGGCAAAGAATTTTGCTTTACTATAGATCTAAAAGAAATGTCGACTCTTTTTATTTAAAAACTTTTTTCTAGAGTTTGAGTCTAGTGACGTCTAGACTATTAGTATTAGTAATAGTCTATTACTACTATTAGATCTATAGTCATAATAGTCTATATTTAATTATTTTAGTCTCTTTTGTCCTAGCATATGGGACGAGGAATGGGCCTTTATCTTTGTGACTTTCAGAGTATTTTATTAAATTTTGGATTTGAAGATTATGGTTCAGTGTTTTATGTATAATTGCTACTTTACTTTTGAGTTCCTAAATTTAGTGATTTTACTAATGGTGTTACTCTAGTCAAATGTGAATATTCGTTTGTTATGAATCTCACTGCTCTATTTTGTGTTTGTTCCAGTTTCTTAATGTTTTCTTGAGTTGAGGGGTCCCAAACGGTGGATGCATATTCTATTATTGGCCTAACCAAGGTTAAATAACATTTTAGTTTTATGTTCTTATTGATTTATAGAAATTTCTTTTAATAAACCCAAATGCTTTGTTTAATTTTTTTATAGTTTCATCAATATGTGGATTCCATGACAGTTTTTCATTTATTATAACACCTAGGTATTTTGCGTTTTTAGTCTGTGTTACTGGTTTGCCATGAATAAGATAAGTGGAATTAATATGTTTTATTTTTTTTGTTACTCTTAACAACTGACATTTTTCTGGGTGGAAAGACATGCTCCAATTTGATTTCCATTTCTGTAATTCATCTAATTCTCTTTGTAAAATATCTGTGTCTTGTGTTGTTTTTATTGTTCTATATATTATGCAATCGTCTGCAAATAATCTGACTTTTGTTCCTGAACTAATTTGGTAAATCATTTATGTAAATTAAAAATAGTAGTGGACCCAAGACTGTTCCTTGAGGTACACCTGAGTTTACTGTTATTGGTGTTGATTTAGAGCCATTTATTATTACAGTTTGTTCTCTCCCTATCAGAAAATCTTTAATCCACTGATGCAGTGGACCATTAATGCCGAAATATTTTAATTTTTTAAGCAAACTATGGTGGTGAACTTTGTCAAAAGCCTTGGAAAAATCTAGTAAGATAGCATCTATTTGTTCACTATTATCTAAACCTTTTGAAAAATCATCCATTAGTCCTATTAGTTGTGTTTCACATGATCTATATTTCCTAAAGCCATGTTGGTATGGGGTGAGGACATTATGTTTGTCTAAGTGGTTTATGATGTTGCTACATTTTATGTGTTCTAGGATTTTACATGTGATGCTGGTAAGTGATACTGGTCTGTAGATTCCTGGATCAGATTTTTCTCCTTTTTTAAATAGGGGGATGACATTAGCTTCTTTCCAGTCCTTTGGTACTCTGCCCTGGTTAAGCGATGCCTGAAAGAGTATTTTGAACACTGGGGCTAGCTCATTGCTTAGTTCTTTGAGTAATCTAGCTGAAATACCATCAGGTCCAGACGCTTTATTCGGTTTGGTGTTGGCTAATAGTTTTTGAATTCCATTTTCTTGTACTACTAAATCTTCTATGTTGTCTACATGGTTCAAATTAAGAATTATGTCTTTGTCTCCTGGGGCTGAGAATGCTGATGCAAAGTATTTGTTTAGGATGTTTGCTTTAGTTTCATTATCATTATGTATTATGTTATGTTCATCTTTTAATGGCGCTATGCCTGTTGTTTCCATTTTCTTAGACTTAATGTATGACCATAGGTTTTTGTTGTTATCTTTAGATATTACATTGTTTATGTATTCACTCTGCAGCTGTCTGCTTACTTTTTGGGTTAGGTGTTTAATTTTTATATACTTTTTGTAAACTCTTTCTGCCTTGGTTTCTTTAAATTTTCAATATAGGTTTTCCTTCTGTTTACAAAGCTTCTTTAATCTATTATTAAACCAGCATTTATTTATTTTGTTTGATGTGTATTTAGTTGGTATATGATTTTCTATAATGCTTTTAAGATGGTTTTTAATGAAATTCCAGAGGTCATCGACTGGTTGGTTAATGTCTTTTTCTAATAAGAATGTTTGTTGAAAGTTTAATGCAGCTTGGTGTAGTTGTGTTCGGTTACATTTATTCCAGAGTAAGATTTTTCTTTTGGGTTTTGTATTGGCTACTGCTTTTATCTGACTGTGTATTTTTATGATCTCATGGTCTGATAGACCAGGGATAATATCATAATCAACTACTAATCCAGGTCTGTTGGTTAAGAAGAGATCTAATGTGTTGTTTAATCTAGTTGGCTTTTTAATGATTTGATCTAAACTTAGGTTGTGTAAAGTTTCTATGAAAAGCTCATTTATGTCCTTAAGGTTTTGGTGTTTATCTATGGTTAGTGTTTTCCAATGTATATCAGGTAGGTGGAAATCACCCATAATCCAAAAAACTGCATTTTTATTTGTCTCTTTAAGTGTAGTAATCTGATTACATAGTTCCTGCATGTATTCTAAACTAGAATTTGGTGGTCTGTAAATGCTGCCTATTATTAGGGATGTTGAGGTTGTATTAATTTTACAAAATGTAGATTCTATATTTTTTGAGTTAGGTAAGGTAATTTCTTCTGCTATAATAGTGTTTTTTTATTGCTAAAAGAACTCCTCCATGATTATCAGCCCTATCTTTTCTAAAAATTTCATAATCACTATTGAAAATTTCTGCATTATAAATTTCAGGATGTAGCCAAGTTTCTGTTCCTGCAATTATGTCTGGTTTCTCACATTCTAATAAAATTTCTAAGTCTGCTGTTTTGTTCCTAATGCTTTGAAAATTTATTACTAAGGTTTTAAGGTATTTTGGTATTACTTCTTTAGCAGGTCTGTCTAGTGAGGCTGTTGTATTAATTTTAGT
The DNA here is from genome assembly GCA_036873155.1 of Biomphalaria sudanica. NCBI lineage: Eukaryota > Metazoa > Mollusca > Gastropoda > Planorbidae > Biomphalaria > Biomphalaria sudanica. Next base: position 809,119 of record JAZGLO010001553.1, read on the forward strand.
AGATTTAGGTTTAACAGGAGTGGATCTGGCTAGTGGTTGGTGAGTTTGTTTTGTGATTATGTTTAGGATGTTGTATGGGTTAGAAGTGTCCGCATCAAAGGAATCAAACAGTCCTGATGTAAACTGAGGTAACCCACACAGTACACAGTGCCATGATGCATCTTTGTTGCCTAAGGCATAATACACAGGTGTAGATCTATTAGTTTAGAGATTCTACTATTCTAGAATTAGAGAGAGTCTAGATTAGATCTAGATATATCTAGATTACTTATACTTAGACCTAAGATGCATAGATGATATATCTATAATACTAACTAATAATAGTCGTCACTATACTAGATCTAATACTAAATTAACTAAATCTAGACTAGATTTACATCTACTTCTATTATAATTATACTTATATCTACTATCTAGATCTACTAAATCTAGTATTATATAGTATATATAGATCTAAATACCCATATCTAGTTATAATCATAATTATAATAATCTAAAATCTCTAGACTCTAGATCTAAAGTTACTAAGATATCTACTAGACTCTATCTAAATTTTTGATCTAGTAGTAGTAGTAGTAGTAACTAGTATTTCTTAGATTATTTTTAGATTGAAATATTAATTATTTAATGTAGGTCTAGTAGCTAGATCTAATTCTAGATCCAGATTATATTTCTGATCATTTTGTTTGTAGAAGAGATTAGATTCAGAATAATCTAGAGTTAGTTAGAGAGTCAACATGCAGTTTTATCATTACTTCTAAAGGTAACTTATATTAGAACTTGGACAATTACTTCTAATTTCTTTCTATAATAGTATCATTCTAGTGATTTATTAAGATCTACATCTATCCCTTAAAGACATTTGAATCTTTTTTCATGTGCACAAATAAATGTTTATTACATTTTGCTAAAGAGATTGGTTGTGCTTATATTTTTCATGTTTGTCTGTTTCGTCCTTAAAAAAGGTCAAAATAGTTAGTAAAAGTTTAACTAATGTTTCTTAGTTTAGTTTAACTAATTTTTTCAATTTGTGATTAACTAAAAGTTTAATTACTTTTTTTTAGTTCAAACTTAGTTTTAGTTTAACTAAAAAAATTTAGTTTAGTTCCCATCACTAAAATCCTACTATAAGTGCATGGTTCTAGATCCTTTCTAGATCTAGATGAATTAGAACTAATCAATCAATTAATTCCCAATTAGTTTGAAGACTCCATATAAGCTGACACACTAAAAGGAACTCAACTTTATTTAGATTTTCAAGATCTAGACATAGTAAACATTTATATATTACATATTTAAATCTTCGCGCGTCAGCGCGCGCGAAAAAAAAAGCGATACTAGATCTATCACGTGGTAGATCTATCAGGAATAGTCCATTTTCAGGCATTGGCGCACTGATCTCTCTCTATATATATATTATTAGCAAGAACTGCTTTTTTTTTTTTTCTTTAGTTTGTTTTTTTATTATTATTTTTTTTTTCTGCTTTAGAGGGGGAAATGCGTATTTTCAGACGATAAACCATACTTGCGTATTTTCGTGTCCATTTGCGTACAAAATACGCAAGATGCGTACTTGTAGGCAACTCTGCGTATAGAGCTAATTTAAATTACAACTCTGTATTGGTATAATTAAATGTATATATTAAATTATGTATGAATGCATTGGTAAAATAGTAGATCTAGAGCTACTTATTATAAATGACATAAGTAGATTTATGTTAATAAATTAAGTGGAATAGATCTATTGATCTTTAGAAACTACATATTTTTTTTGGTATCTCGTACAGCACAGCAGTACAGCACAGCAGAAAAATTTACAAAAGCCGTCAAGTCGCAATAGGTTCTGCGTATATGTATACAGTTCACGTTATTCACGGTTCTGCGCATAATGTAGGCGTATAGTCATATCACCACATGTGATTCGTAAAACATTAAAATGCATGACGCTTAGGACGTAATCATCTTCTTTTTTGAAGTAACATCTGTATTATATACATGGCCGCCGCAAGGATTGTGGCCGCCTGCGTGCGAAATTTTAAAATGCCCCCCCCCCCCATTTTTTTCTAGAAAAAAATTCATGATCACTTAGCTGGACACTGTTCCAAAAGTGACATTGGATTTAAATCCATTTTTTGTAGACCATTCCATTTTTCCCTTTCATATTGTACCCCTCAAGAACTATGAACTATGAACCATGCACTAGGAACAATTTAAAAACTGATCTCGTTCTGACTACTCGCTTATGCTCCTGTATTTGCGACGATGAATTTATAATTGATGAGCTGCGGCAGGTAGGCTATATTACATTGAATAGTGGAAATAATCATGATCTATATACATTATACAATTACTCGATAACTTTGACTGCTCAACAGTGTTATATGGTCTGGACTCTGATTTGTTCACTTGTTTGTTAATGTACGTTAAAGTATATTCCGAAAAAAACAACTCGAAATACAAAAACCATTGACAGTGAAACTTTTTCAACGTTCCGTACAGTTTCATAAAAATTATCACGATTGCATTTTGGAGAGATGTGCATTGTATCCACAATCATCTGACATACACGGACTAAGAGTTGCCTACAAATTTACTTAACAAATAAAGCAACTCAGCGTTAAATATTTTCTTGAGTTTAATACAATGTCAATAATCCAAAGTACAACTCACTTAAACAATGACTTGAACTAAACCGTGTTTCTCACATTCCTGGGTGGCGACTCCCTAGATAACAACATTTTCGTTCCAGCCCCCTTTAGTAGCTGGAGCCCCGAAGAGCGATGAATGCTTCCACAATGAGATCAGTAGTAGTTCTAAGAACGTAATCAAAAAGTAAAGAAACGTAGTCATAATTTTTAGGTTTTATTTTTCATGTCTATTCATCCAAAGTGACGCCATGAACGTTCACTCAAACGTTTTTGTTGTTTTCGGACATTGTGTTGGTGCCTACATCATTTGTAAGCATTGTCAAAAGTTATTCCTGGAGATAGAATTGAAGATGTGGCAGGTTTCCGCTCAAGTCGACAAGATGTCTGAACCTTTTTTTTTTGCCCCTTCCCCTGTTGTTGGTCGATTGTTGGCTTGTAGCTCCAAAACAGCTAGTATAACTGAACCGATGAAGGCGTTTTATATTTTTAAATAAATAAACTTTAAATAAATTGAACAAAATTCTTTGTGAACAAAGACTCAATATAACTATTATTACTCACAGATTTAACTTGAGAGGAGATATAGATCTAATAGTAATGAAATAAACTGATAGTTAAACAAAATCTAGCTCACAACAAAAATAAAGTTTTTACTCTTTCATGTCTTAGGATCGTCTCATATTTGCACTAGATATGTTAATTTCCTCATTGTCACTGCGTAACCAGCCAATCAATCCCTTAACCGCCGCTTAGGAAACACACATTCCATATCACCCCTTCTGTCAGAACGTTGCGCCCTCCCCCCTACATATGAGAGGAACTAGCGCCCCCCCCCCCCAGTGAAAGTGTTTTTAAAATTAACTTTTTAATTACCGGTATTAGATCTACTTACAGGGCGGGCTATTCATATCAAAACTAATATTACAGACAACCCGCGAAAGACCAGACATGAGTTGAAGGCGCTCATGGAAAAAAAAAATTATTTATTTATTTATTTATATATATTAGTGTGTGTGTAGGCCCTTCTATGTAATTAATCTTCATTACATTCTGATCTTTCATTCTTTCAAACGTTTTTTCTACCCTAGAATAAACTCTTCCTATAATTAGTAGAAAGACAGTACACACCGTCAAAGGGCAGCTAGTTAGTCCGGGGGATCGCTGTGAGCTCCTCCCAGTGGGGTCCGGGGCGAAGCATTATTTTCGTTATTTTAAGCTTTAAAAATGCATATTCTGAGGTATCTACAGTACAAATAGCCTGCTACTCTTCCCCTAAAAAAATTAAAAACCAAATCTGCTATTCAATGGAGTCCAGCGACTGGTACAAAGTGGTAAAATGCTTTAGTTTTTGCATTGGAGGGGGTAGGGAAACCACAAAACCCCTTTTGGCTACGCTCATGAAATTTGGTGACTAGTTTAAGTTGGGTGCACTGGGGCAGTAAGTAAAGTTTCCCTTTCAGACAATGAGGTCTGAGGCAAGTGATGGTTTGAAAACCCTCCCCTCCCGGCTACGCCCATGTGTTATATTATAGGTGTAAGCCTAATTCTCTACAAAATATATAAAGTTTGATAACGCATCGAAAACTGAGTGTATGCATTCGTAGGATTACATAATGTATTCTACTTATACATGTATGTAGTCTGAAAACTTTAAACAATACAATAGTCGCCTTATGAGTTTGAATCTTTTTGGGATTACTTATAGATTACAGACGTTTCTTCAAAAAAAAGATTGTCACGCATTTCATGTGTCAATCTAGTCATGCATGTTGATCTGTGACTTAAAATATGCTAAATCATTGGTTTTCCTGGCTTACTCAGGCAGCCCATTCCATTAAAAGATAAGAGAAAGAAGAACGGTTAGAGAGGCACTTACTTAATGTGAAAAGCTCTTGCTTCCTCCTAGTACATTGTCAAAAACGCGATAATGACCCATTATTTAAAATATAAATCTCCTTTCATTAAATATCGGATGCGACAGCGCTATTTAATTATTGTAATAATTTTCATCATTAATGACTTCATACTAAGCATAAGTTCGCCATTAATTATAATGGGATAAAAATTGATTTAGATCTAGATTTATTTTTTAATTAAATAAATTTTTTTTGTAAGCCTTAAGAGTAGTTTTTTTAGATCTGTTATTAAAAATAAACAAAAAGAATCTTACTTTTTCTTTTCAAATCGCAGAAAGTAGAGCTTTATACCCATATTGAGCTGTGAATAAGTTGGGTGGTTTGCAATTTCACGGCTGTGTGTATGTGGTAATGTTAATTCTATTAAGTATTGTTAAAGAGCTAATTGTCGCGCCTATTTTTTTTTTTTGCTGCGTTATATCAATGTTTTCTAACTTAACCTCTCTCATCCCTCTTTTTTGGTTAAATTTCATTGGAACCATTAAAAGACGGGGGAGGGAAGGAGCAAAAAAAAAAAAAAGGGAGTGCCATCAAAGGCCCATGCCGACCAGAAAAATTATTAGGCCAAACACAACCTCAAAACAGTCCATGCCGCTCATGCATAGCAGAAAGTACATGGTCTAACGTTTTGCAAATGATAATACGTACAGTGTATTTATATATATATATATATATATATATATATATATATTCTTGTTGAATTTCAAAAAAAATTAATTGAAATAAGAATTTAAAAAAACAACAACAAGAAAACGTGTTCGGGCCTTTGTGTCTTGCTGCTGTAACTTTTTAAAAAAAGTTGTCTACTTTTATTTTTTTTTTTTTCTTTGGTCGCGACCAGACCGGCCCACCGGGCATATGCCCGTTTGCCCATATAGCCAGTCCGCCCTGCTATACAATATTGAATATACTTCTACTTATAGATCTACTTTTCAACGCCAATATAATAATAATAAGGCTTGTCATCGTGTCCGAAGATTCACGAGGATCTCGAATAGAATATTTCCCATCGATACGTAGCCCCAGCTGTGACTTACATATTTCCCCACAAGCAAGGCAAGCATAACCATTGTCCTCCTATGGTCGATTAAGATTTTTTTTTCGTCGTCTTAGAAAAATCTGGCATCATTACAATCTAGCATCATCGTAATTTTCTCATAAAATAACCCCATGGTTATTGTGGGCTAGCAGGGTGCAATCATCGGCATAGACCATTTCTTTTGAAGATTGCCGTCCAAACGAAACGTGATGTCGATGCCTTCTTGCAATCGCTGCCTCATTTCACCCAGCATTACGCCAAATAAGATAGCGAATAGAGTAGGAGCAAGTACGCAGCTTGCTTCACGCCATTTTCTATTAGGAAATTATTGACTTTTCACCATTATGTCTAATCTTGCCTTTTTGTCCCACATGAAACTGCTTTAGAATGGATAGGAGCGTAGTTGGGCATCCGAGTCTGGCCAAAATCCTCAATTAACGCATGTCGAAAGCCTTGGTGAGGTCCACGAAGGCAGCGTATATATAGGTTTATATAGTGTACTAGACTTAAATCTAGTCTAAAATCAAGACTGTCTAAGACTCAACCAGTAAATTCTTATTATCTTAGATTCTGTTTCTACTATATTTATATCCTATATATATATTCTAGAGGTATATCTATACTGATTCTTTAGTTACAATTGGAATTCAACGTGAATAATTATGATTATATAGATACAGATTACAGGCCTTACTAGATTTGATAGATCTATGACTATTATGACAAGGCTCATGGCATGCGTGAGATCAATTTTTCAAAGCAATGGACTTCATCTAAAACAAGTTCATTCATATATTCAAAGGCGATTTTTTAAAAATATTTATAATCAGGTATAAACATCAGGAGAAAACACGACTTCCTAACTCATGAAAACGTTAAGAAATTAAAACAGAAACAAAATAGACTGTGAGATTCATAAGAAACGAATAGTCACAATTGATTACAGTAACACCTTTTTAAAAACACCTTTTAAAAAATCTTTAAAAGTTTTTAAATCACAATTTTTATTTCTACAATTATTTTTGTGTGTGAAATTGTGTATCGGAAAATGCCGGGTACTTGAATCAGCTAGTCCAAAAAAACAACAACAACAACACAGATCTTGGGTAAAAGACTCATCAAATAAGATACTGTAAATGTGTAGTTTCACGCGCTAGTTTCAGGTCTTTTATTTTTATATCGGGTTTTATCCCAACTACCTGTACTTTTGTGCAGAATTTTTTTTTCTATCAGGTTCACTTAAATCTATAGCCATAGACATAAATAAATATAGACTGGCCGAAGGAAGTAACTTCATGTAACTTGAAAACATGTATATATATCTATTGTATTCGGATTTCCGAATTATGAAAAATTGCATGATCTTCATTCTTAGAGATTAAACAAAACTCATAGACATAAATAAATAATAAATATAGACTGGCCGAAGGAAGTAACTTCATGTAATTTGAAAACATGTACATCTATTGTATTCGTATTTCCGAATTATGAAAAGTTGCATATCTTCATTCTTAGAGATTAAACAAAACTATACTGCCTCCTTTTTTACAGTATTTATATATAGGTGTGTATCATTGTGTATATTAAAAACAAAGTTAAAAAAGCACTTAACTTTTATACTGCACATAAATGCTGTATAATAAAGTACACAAAATTGCAAGTCACACATTTTTGCTTCATAAAACTCTTTAATCGGTCCGTCTATATTTATTTATGTCTATGACAAAACTAAACTGCCTCCTTATTTACAAAATATATAGGTGTGTGGCTGAAATAGATATGAATACTTAACTTTTATACTGCTCATAAATGCTGTATAATAAAGTACACAAAATTGCAAGTCACAAATTTTCGTTTCATAAAACTCTTTAATCGGCCAGTCTATATTTATTTATGTCTATGTCTATAGCATAATAATGTCAGTTTAATTAAAAAAGAGAACTGAAAAATGCAAAAGATATATAAGGAAAAAGCTTTTCCGGCCCAATATGATTCTAGTTTTCAATCAAAGAAACGAAACGCATTAAAAATATTTCTAATAGCAGATTTATTGTTGTTGATCTAGATCTATTACACATTTAATTAGGTTACATAACAGATCCAAACTAACTGATGATACAATTGACTTGTATTCTAGATCTATAAGCTTTGTTTTCTTTTTTAAGGAATTTTATGTTTTTCTTGTTTATTTCTACATTTCCAGATTTCTTGTATTACTCGGCAGTGTACAGATTGAGCATAGACCGGTTCAACAGGTAGAGACAAACACGTTTTAAATAATTTGTGTGCTCCGCGTTGAGCAAGAATGATCTTCAACTTGCACTTGTTTCCCTGGAATGAATCAGAAGAATAGAATAAGCTTTTCAAATCTGACAGATCTTTTCTCAATACTTTCTCAACTTTTGAAATAAAACCTTAAAGAATATATAAGTAGAAAAAAATTCATGTATCATTTAAACTAAAGAAATACAATAAAACTGTTTACGATGACGCAAAGTGAGAACGATAGTTTTTTTTTTTTTTAAATTTTGATGTACTTTTTTTTAGATAACAATATTTAAAAAAAACAACAACTTCAATATCGGCCAGTCTTATTCCTTTTTAATTAAACTTTTTTTCTTTTTACAATTGCTCTGCTTAGCACTTAGGAGGGGAACATGGACATTGTAGATACCAACAAAAAATAATTTCTGAAGCACTGAAGAAAATGCTTTGACCAGGGCTCCGTTCCCAACCCCATTGATGGAGCTTGCAGCGCTCTCTACAGACCCTCTAACTGGATTGAGTAGGAACCAGTTGCCTCGGCCAGAAATATCCTTTAGTAGATACAAAACATTTAAAACTATCTACGAAATTCAACTTGTGCCGTATATTAAAACTCAAAGGAGTAGATGTAAGAAAAATTCATTTATATTCTAAACATTTTGTAAATATTTATGAAAAAAAAAACAACGGAAAATAGTGTCATAAAAATATGATTTTTTTTCTTTCCTTTTCCCTTGCATTCTTAAAACCCTTCCATACTTCATTGTAGGAACATTCAGGGCTTCCCATGTCTCCAGCTGTTCTGGGGAGGGGGGCGCTAACGAATTTTTTCGTCCCGGGGGGATACCACCGGTAAAAGTGTTAAGTATACTATTGTGTAGTAAATATTAGAGGGGCTTACGTGCACAACGTTTTGGTGCGACTGTTTCGGCACAGTTTAAATAGTATACACTCCCCTCCCTCCCCCCCCCCCCCAAATTTTTTAAAATAATTTTTACTATTTCATTAACGCATCCAACTCATCCAACAAACAAGAACATAGAATAGAATAAAAGGAAATCCATCAGCTCAACTGCAGTGGAATTCTGTACAAAACATTTTGTTACTTACCTCTTGATCACCACTGACCGAGACATCGTCACAAGGTCGTAAAAAAGAGTAGTAAAGTTCCCCTTTCAGACCTTGTGGTCTATAGGGTAGATGATGTAAAGGTCATGCGGTAACTTACCTCTCCACCAAATAGTTGACGTCTACAAAATGATTATGTAAACAAATCGCTGTTTAAGTCGCCGAAAAAACACAAATTTACTAAAAAAAACACAAGTTAAAACACTAGTTAAAACACTGAAGTTGTTCACCACGCAAATAATCACGGCCGTCGTTTAGTTTAAACCATGGAAGACAAAACAAAAGGCACAAGCGTGGATTTCATATGAATGTATGACTACTTGGCGATCTCTCCATGTAATGAGATCTTCCATTCACAATCCATCTTCATAATAATTAAAAGCCTAATGATCCAGCAATGAATCAGTTTCTAGCTACTCTTCCACAATTGTAAAAACTTTGGCCTTTTCACCAGGTGTTTGAAATAGGATTGGTCACCATCTATTAGTTGTAACGAGACTATGCTGCTTCCTCTAGACACCGAATACTTATTCAGATTTAAAACTACACAGTCTATCATAAACTTCAACGTAAATTCAAAACTAAAAAATATTGTAGATTTTCGTATATTAAAGGCAAATTTATTGGCGTATCCATTTTACAGAAAAGGGCGATTTTCGTACTAGTTGACAAATCCATAAGTAGCATGCGTTTTGGTGTAACCGGTGTACAGAATAATGGAGGCGTTGATAAGCTATTTTGAAAAGTTAAATGATAATTTTTAAGCATTTTAACACCGCAGAATCAATTTTACTAAGATTTTTCGTTTGATGCTTATTTAAAAAAAATATTTAAGTTTGCAACTGAAGTTTGTTTTAGCCTACTTGACACTGTTTAGTTTTTCGTGAAAATGTCCTATACATTTGTAAAGCCATTGTATCAATTAGTGCACTTTTTTTTTAACCACTGTAGAATAAAAAAAAAATCAAAATGTAAACAAAGCGCAGATTACCGCGCAGGGCGGCCGTACGAATTGCGAGGCCCAATTTAATGGATGATTGCGAGGTTCCTCTTTTAATTAGTTTTTTTTTTTAGAACAACAACTATTACAATTATTAGATAGCAGCATTTGTTATACAACTTGAATAGGAAGCAACTCAAACCATAGGTGCCTGTGGGGTAATTAAAGTTACGGCAATCGTACAACAGGCCTACATTAAATATGTTAACCCTATAAGTCATACATCTTTAAAAGCCGTTGACAAAAACCATGACAGTGTAAATTGAGGGGCCCCTGCCAGGCGCAGGTCTTAATTGGAGCAATCGGCCCAAGGCCGGCCTTGTTACTGTGAACTCTACTATGAAAATCTTCAATAGTTGTGTTAAACATGTGAAAACAAGCATTCGGAAAAAATATTGATCAGATTTATATGTAGAGCAAAATGGATGAAATGCAGTATCATATTTTAACGAACTCGTTCAATGGATGATGCCTTTTGAAAATTAACTTATATAATTCAAATTAGGTCGATTTTAGCTTGAACTTTAACCCCTCCGACCAAAAAAATGTATATCTTAAAGCCCTGTGGACTTTTCATTTGACTCAAAGATAGTCTGTTCATTTAAAATGTATGCTACAACCAGAACCTGGTGTGACCACAGCACAACACACGTTTAAAAAAAAACATTTTAGACATTAAAAAAAAAACGTGTGACTAGAGAATGAAGAGTTGGGATCACGACGAAAATCAAAATAGAAGGAAAACCAAATCAATTGAATTGCTTCATGTTTCTATAATCTACCATGTGGCTTCATGTTTCTTTATGTTTCTATAATCTACCATGTGTCTTTATGTTTCTATACTCTACCATGTGGCTTCATGTTTCTATAATCTACCAAGTGTCTTTATGTTTCTATAATCTACCATGTGTCTTTCTTTCTATAATCTACCATGTATCTTCATGTTTCTATAATTTACCATGTGTCTTGATGTTTCTATAATCTACCATGTGGCTTCATGTTTCTATAATCTACCATGTGTCTTCATGTTTCTATAATCTACCATGTGTCTTCATGTTTCTATAATCTACCATGTGGCTTCATGTTTCTATAATCTACCATGTGGCTTCATGTTTCAATAATCTACCATGTGGCTTCGCGTTTCTATAATCTACCATGTGTGTTCGTGTTTCTATAATCTACCATGTGGCTTTATGTTTCTATAATCACCAAGTGGCTTCAAGTTTCTATAATCTACCTTGTGGATTCGTGTTTCTATAATCTACCATGTGGCTTCATGTTTCTATGATCTACCATGGGGCTTCATGTTTCTATAATCTACCATGTGGCTTCGTGTTTCTATAATCTACCAAGTAGCTTCTAGTTTCTATAATCTACCACGTGTCTTCATGTTTATATAATCTACCACGCGGCTTCATGTTTCTATAATCTACCACGTGGCTTCATGTTTCTATAATCTACAATCTGGCTTCATGTTTCAATAATCTACCACGTGGCTTCATGTTTCTATAATCTACCACGTGGCCTCATGATTCTATAATCTACCATGTGGCTTCATGTTTCTATAATCTACCATGTGGCTTCATGTTCTTATAATCTACCAAGTGTCTTTATGTTTCTATAATCTACCAAGTGTCTTTATGTTTCTATAATCTACCAAGTGTCTTCATGTTTCTATAATCTACCATGAGGCTTTATATTTCTATTATCTACCAAGTGTCTTCATGTTTCTATAATCTACCATGAGGCTTTATGTTTCTATAATCTACCAAGTGTCTTCATGTTTCTATAATCTACCATGAGGCTTTATATTTCTATAATCTACCAAGTGTCTTCATGTTTCTATAATCTACTATGTTGCTTCATGTTTCTATAATCTACCATGTGGCTTCATGTTTCTATAATCTACTATGTGGCTTCATGTTTATATAAACTACCAAGGGTTTTCATGTTTCTATAATCTACAAAGTGGCTTCATGTTTCTATAATCTACCAAGGGTCATCATCTTTCTATAATCTACCAGTTGCCTTCATGTTTCTATAATGAAAAAAAAAAATACACAGGCCTACTAGAGTCATTACAAAAGAATACAGCATAAACAACAATATTACAAAGAGAGTGTGTGTTGACACACTAACTCAGAGGCCCCCTCCGTGGGAGACGGATCCCTGTCGGATCCGCATATTCGCAAGGAATATCCAAGACGTGATTTCGTTTTGATTGTTAAAAGTAATAATGTTTCAAAGATTCATTTGACGTAAAAAAATTTTTTTAGTTTAAATCATGGCTGTTGGGTAGTGCGGTTTGCGCGCTGGCCTGTCGTTTTGATTCATTGATGGTCCCAGGTTCAAACCCTACCCGCTCCCATCCCCCATCGTCCTCAGGGAGGTTTGGACTACAACTCTGAAGGAACATCCGAAACATGTAAAACAACAAACATTCTAAACTAGACCAAGAAATTCTAGATCTAGATTCTACAATGATTTTAATTAGAACTTTAATCTAAATCTAGTTTTAAAAAATCTAGCTCTAGTGTAAAAAAAAATATCTAGATCTAGTGTACAAAATCTAGTTCTAGTGTTTTAAAAAATCTAGATATAGTATAAAAAATCTAGATTAGATCTAAATCTAGCTATTGTATTTTTAAAATGCGAGTCACATTACGAGGTTTAATAAACATTTACTATACCGAGTTGTTTTAGCATTTAAAGAATGCATTCCATATGACGCCAGAGGAAAAAAATCCAATACGTCACACGGCCTAGTTAGACTAAAAAAGGTCTTCTATACGAGCAGCTTCTCGAGGGTTCATAGACATTGGTGCACCGAGTGAGTTCTTTTAGCATTTCATTTGATGGTTAGTTAGACAAAATATGTATTTAACATTTATATAAAGGGATTAAAGACGCTTTTTTTGTTTTGTCAGTCTGTCTGTTCGTCATGTTAATAGCGAGAAAAAAAAAGACTAAACTAAAAGTTATTGAAAATCTGATTAAAATTTAATTTCCCTTCCGAAACATTGCATTAGTTTTTAAAATAGATTGTTCCGGATGTTTATGTGTTTATAATGAGATATCGTTAATTAAATTTGTGGGATTGTCTGTTATGAAAATTAGATGTACCATAGCCTTATGGAGAGATTTTCAAACCATACTTTAGTGTTAGAATTTTTTTTTCCTTAAAAATCGGAACACAATATAACCGATAATAAGATTTTCTAACGTTTTAGCTAGAAAGTTAAATGTAGTGTAAGAGAGAAGTGCGATTTTACATAATTTAATTAGAGTTAAAATATTTTTCATAAATAATCCGGAACAACCAATTTTCGTAAAAGAGAAATTTATTTCTTTATTTATTAGAAGAGGGATTTCAAACATTTCGAAACAAAATCTGAAACATTTTTTAACGATTAAACAACTTTTATTATGTTTCGGCAAGAAAATTAACTGTAAAATAAAATAAAAAGTGATTTTCAATAATCGTTTTTAATTATTACTTTCTTATTTTAAAATCCTGAACAACCTATTGTCGATATTTTTGAAAAAAATAAAGTCATTTGACATAAATTTGTTTAAAAGTAAAAAATTCGGCACAGTTGATATGGATAAATAAACTACAGTGACATAGTGTCAAAGAATATAAGTGTAATATTAGTCAATTATGCGATTTCAAACAATCATTTGACATTATTTTTTTATAAAACAATATCCGGAACAACTTTATAGTTATTGAAATATAAATCGGTATAGATATTTTTATTTAGCATTTATATGCTATTTACATTAAAAAACCGGAACAATGTATTAAAGATCATGTGTTTATTGCAACGTTTAAAATCTAATATAAGTTAGAAGAGCAAAAAATATTCGCTGGCATTGATTTGTTTTTCAAAAAACATCCGGAACAATCTATTATAGATACTTAAAACTATTGCAAAATTCCTGAATGAAAAATTAATGGTTAAATCAGATTTACAATAGCCTTCCTTTAGTGTTATTTGTTAATCTAATCGTGACGGACAGACCGACCAACAGACAAAACGCACAAAAATAAGCTTCTTTTATTCGGATAAGGGGCACTAAACAAAAAATAAATACAATCTGATTTTTTAAAAAAGTTTAAGGAATTGGTTTAGCACCATAGCATGTTGCGACGTTACGCTACTGCACGAAAGTCGCAGCATAAAAAGTATATTTAAAAAAATGTGCGTGACATTTACATACAAAATGCATTATTAGCCGTTATAAACAAACAGAAATGTTTTCTATTAATTTTAGCAGCTACTTGACCAGAAAAAAACACCTTTAACTATTATTTATATTTGTTGTAAACATTTCCTGTACATTTTATGAACATATTTGATTTAGTGATACTGAAAATACACAAAAGGTGTCCATCTTTGTTAGCATATTGTAACATTGCCTCCCTTACATTTACGTAATTGTTTTAGAATTGGTGTATTTTTATGAAAAAATCGCTTGCATAATTAATTTTATAAATTTGCTTTTAGAAAACCAAAAGTAGCCGTTGCAACTAAACTTTTCAAGCCGCATTAAATGGTGAAATAATATTTTTCATATCTCTTCTAGTTTTCGAGATTTGAGTGTGACAGACGGACAGAGAGACAGACGGACATTTTGCACAAACCTAATAGCGGCTTTTTCCCCTTACGGGGGCCGCTGATAAAAACACAAGAGAGAGAGGTAGCAAATGACAGGAAACAAATGACAGGTACAAAATGACTCATGACGGAGTTAGGTCACTAAAGGAGGTAGAATGTCTTACTTATTTGGGTTGTGGTTAGTGTGGATGCCGTTGCTGTTGTCGTGGTGTTCTTCAGCGTTGTCACTTGGGTTGTAGAGATGGTTGATGCTGTGGTCTCCTGAGTTGTAGTCAAAGAAGGCGTCATTGTAGTCGTCAAAATTTTGTTTGGCGTCGTAATCCCGGTTGATGATGAATTAATTGATGTCACCATTGGTGTGGAAGTGGTTAATGATGTCACCATTGGTATGGAAGTGGTTGATGTCATCATTGATGTGGAAGTGGTTGATGTCACCATTGGTGTGAAAGTGGTTGATATTGTAGCTCCTGAAGATGTAGAAACTTTAGCTGTTTCTGTAGTCACAGATGCTGATGTAGTGGTTGAAAATGTAACTCCCGGAGATGTTGTAGAAGCTGCTGATGTAGTTATTGATGTGGTGCTTATCACTGATGTCACAGAGGTATCTTAAAAAAAATTAAAATATCATAATCACATTTTAATTCATCCAGTACATTTTGAGCTACACTTTAGTTACAGCTCTATTCTTTTTAACACCATGTAAAAAAAAAAACTAGATCGCTGTCTTCCTTTTGGATTTGTTATGTAGTTTTAACCCTAGACCACCAAGACGACAGTCAAGAGCTCATACCAAACGACCAGGCAATCGTCCTGCAGCCGTAGGATCTACTAAATTAGAAGAACTGACTTACCGCTTATTATAATTTCGCATTTTTTGAGAAATATTTTATCTCCATCAGATTGGAAAACCCCGGAGCTATAGCTGCTATATTTACACACATTACCAACATGGGTCGTAGCTTCACATTGGGCATTAGACAGGCATTCCTTTAGGCAGTCCTAAAATATGCTCAAATATAGTCATTAGAACAAGTCATTAGAACAAGTCATAGAACAAAAAATGCAAAAAAAAACCAAACCGTGTCAAAACGTAATAAGGGAAATACACACACGTACGCACGCACGCACACGGGGGGAGACGAGCATTAGTGACTGATTTTTTGCTTTGATTTTGTTTATTTTACGTGAGATTTTAATACTAAATCATCACCTGCCTCAGCGCATCCATGGGGTTTTGAGTTTTAAACCCCTACCAGGGTGTTTTGAGTTTAAAACCCACTAACAGGGAATTTTGAGTTTAAAACCCCTACCAGGGGGTTTTGAGTTAAAACCCCCTTTTCTATAAAACAAAACAAAAAAAATGCAAGCGACAATCCCCAAATTCCAAGAGCACAGTTAAGAAAGATTTTGATTTTAAAACCCCCTACAAAATTTACAATAAATCCCCTCTTCAATATGAAAAAAAAGCAAAATATGCACTCAAAATGTTATGAGAGTAGGTAAATGAGTTTTGATTCAGTTTTAAGTTTAAACTCCCCTCCAGTGGAGTTTTTTGCTAAAAAATACATCTTCAATTAAAAAAAAAAGCAAATTACACACTCTAAGATCTATGAGCGTAGAAAAGGGGTTTTGAGTATTAACCCCCGCCAGCGGGTTTGGAACCTAAAAATACATCTTCAATGTAAAAAAAAAGCAATATTACACACTCAAAATGCTATGAGCGTTGCCAAAAGGTGTTTTGAGTTTAAATCCACCTTCAGAAGGGTATGATGCTAAAAAATACCTCTTCAATTTAAAAAAAGCAAATGACACACTAAAATTATTTTAGCGTAGCCAAGCCAATTGGGGGTTTTGAGTTAAAACTCCTCTCCTCCAGATTGTTTTGAGTTTAAAACCCCCAACATATGATTTTGACGATAAAACTTCCCTTTTTGATATAACATCTAAAGCAAAATACAGTCACCTAATTTCAAGAGCGAATTCAAGAGAGGTTACACATTTCTACCAGTGGCGGGGCTCCATTAATAAAGTGGAGTGAATAGTCTTTTGCCGAAATTGAAAAACACTAAATGTGGCTAAGACAGATTTTAGTAGTCAGTTATAGAGATCGGGTCTAAATCAAGGAAATCCCATACCGAACTGGGAGTCGACACCTTAGTAAGATTGTGACAGAACGTCGCATGAGGTTTGCGGGACATGTTCTCCGACAAAATGAATTACGCATAATAAGAGTTGCGATGACATCCTGGTACAACTTGGTGCCACACATTCATGGAGGTCCTCAGAGCAGGTAGGAAGAGGCTTCAGACATTACCAGTGACAGATTTTTGTGGAAACAGCTTGACGGCAAATGCGCCGAACGGCGCGGGAGGGTCTGAGTCAGTAAGAAAACACATTAGGTTTTTGAAGTAAAACTTTTTAATAGCAGGAAAATGCACTGTAGATACCTCAGAAAATGCATTTTGTTGGTATTCAATACCAGAAATAGTGCTTCGCCCCGCTCTGGCGCTCCCCAGACCCCTTTGCTGGCAATGGCTGGGAGTCAACAATTTTTCCACTAACTACAGGAAGAACCTATTCTAGGGCACAATAAACGTGTTCCAAAATGAAGGTTCAGAATGTAATAAAGAGTATGTACACTTAGATACATACACATATTTTTTTTCGCTGGGGGGGGGGGCGGGAGAAAAAATCCCCCATAAACACCCCCCCCCCGAAAAAAAATCCTGGCTACGCCCATGATATATATATATATATATATATATATATATATATTATATATATATATATATATATATATATATATATATATATATATATATATATATCATTAAATAGCGTTTATTCCTCTTATTTCGTAATCAAATCAAATAATAAATCAACAAAAATTAATTAACTAGTTGTTTATTTTTTTTTATTGATTCATGTCTTCACAGGTTCAATAATAAATTTGCAAAGTTTAACCTCGGTCCGAGAATAGGAAATTGGAGAAAAAACAGAACAGAGTGAGTAGATATAAGCTTTGTAAAACCAGAACAGAGTGAGTAGATATAAGCTTTGTAAAACCAGAACAGAGTGAGTAGATATAAGCTTTGTAAAACCAGAACAGAGTGAGTAGATATAAGCTTTGTAAAACCAGAACAGAGTGAGTAGATATAAGCTTTGTAAAACCAGAACAGAGTGAGTAGATATAAGCTTTGTAAAACCAGAACAGAGTGAGTAGATATAAGCTTTGTAAAACCAGAACAGAGTGAGTAGATATAAGCTTTGTAAAACCAGAACAGAGTGAGTAGATATAAGCTTTGTAAAACCAGAACAGAGTGAGTAGATATAAGCTTTGTAAAACCAGAACAGAGTGAGTAGATATAAGCTTTGTAAAACCAGAACAGAGTGAGTAGATAGATATAAGCTTTGTAAAACCAGGACTCACTAAACGTTGTCCAGTTAGAAATAGGTATTAGTTTCACCAAAGAAAGCAAAACAAGCAAAATACTGGGTTAATTGTTTATTGTATTTTCTAGTATTTTACTTGTTCGGGCATTTCCGTGCCGATTGTCCAGCTAGCATCAGGCAGGTTGCTGTCTAGTTGTTCTTTCATCACACATTTGGGCTCGGGCTGAGCCTGAACTGGTTAAAGAAATAAAAAATTAGTGTCAACGATATTAGGGTCACATTAGGATTTGTTGTCTCGTGTAGGCTTAACGTTGAGTCTACAGACTAGGAAGAACATTCATAATCATCTACAAATATATTAGTTTTGTAATTCTGTGAACAGCACAACAGAGGCTACACACTACACAAGTTCTACACTACACCATTTCTACACACTACACAAGTTCTACACTACACCATTTCTACACACTACACAAGTTCTACACTACACCATTTCTACACACTACACAAGTTCTACACACTACACAAGTTCTACACTACACAAGTTCTACACACTACACAAGTTCTACACTACACCATTTCTACACACTACACAAGTTCTACACACTACACAAGTTCTACACTACACGAGTTCTACACAATACACAAGTTATACTACACAAGTTCTAAACACTACACATGTTCTTTCACAGATCTTAATATATATTTTTAAGAACAAATATTTGTTATTAAAAAAAATATACGTACCATTCTCAAATACTGTAAGAACTATAATAAAATGCATCCATCCACAATGAGCTGCGTACAAACAAATCATCTTTCTACTGAAGCATTGAAACTGATAAAAGTCTTTCAATAACTTTTAATATAACTCAATTCTTAACAACAGCCACAAAATATTTGTTTACATATAATTATGACTAGAGAGCCTGAAATGAAACTGATTTCGTTTTAAAACACCATAAATCCAATGGGCTCTAGCGCACCTCCTTCTTGCTTGAAACTAACTACAACCTGTCAAGACTATGTTCAAAATGATTAACTTCGACCTCTAGTGAGGGGAAACAACTTGTGGGAAAAAAAAAGAAAGAGTACACTGTATAGTTGACAGGTAATATATCTATGTTTTGACCATGATTTACTGTTAAAATGGCTAAATTTTAAACACATTTCACAACCCAAACATTTCACAACCCAATACAAGGTTATGCATTTTGTTGAGATATGTTAAAATTATAGACCTATATAGTTTAAATTAAAATCACTATCCACGGAAACTATATTCTTTTACTTACCGATCTGTTGTAAGATCGAACACAGCTGTTGCTCACCCTACCCCTTTCTCTTCATAGATAAATGATGTGTCCACTAATGCTACACTATGCTTGCTGCATGTCACATTCTCCTAGTTAATTACGAGGTAGTTCAAGTTGTAACCTTAAAAACACAAGCACCACGTGACAAGCAATGACGTTATGTTGTGAGTGTGCCTGTTAAAAAATATATTACTTGCATAAACATAAATAAAGCAGATATACAGGTTCGGTTGGCCTATATCAGGGCTGGTCTTAGGCCACTGCAACCATGGCGGCTGCAGTGGGCCCCGCACTTTCATAGGCCTTGCGCTAATTCTTGGTGTAAATTATTATTGTAAATCATTATAAATTATAACAGGTTTCTCGTGGCCTCCAGATTTTCCAGGAGCTCCTGGAAATCTCCTGAAACTATTAAAATCTACTGAAAACTCATACAAATCTAATGCTAAATGACGAAATTGCCATTTTGGGGTTTTATTCAATATCGAAAACGCATATCCTACGTGCGATATAAAAAAAATAACAGCATTGTCAGATTTCATTTAATATAAATTTAATACGGGGACTGATTTATTTACTCATACAAATCTAAATTTTCACTAATTATTCTTATCCCTACCCAGACTGGACCCCGCTCAATCCGTTTCGCATAGGGCCCCGCAATCGTTAGGGCCGGCCCTGACCTATTAATACATACATACATACATACATACGCACGCGCGCGCGCACACACACACACACATATATCATGGGCGTAGCATGGGTTTTGTTTTCGGGGGGTGGGGATTTTTTTCTTTACACACACGCATATCTATAATATAATTATATTAATATAACAAAGAAATGGTCGTCAAAAGGAAAGGTGGCTGGATAATGTCAAAGAATGGATCAGCTTCTCTCTTGATATCCTGCTAAGAGCAGCCGCTGGCCAGGAAAGTGGGCAAATTTGGTTACTCTAGCTGAATAGCTGCTATTAGTTTTGTGTGATCTGTTCGTCCATTCTTCCCGTTTAGATCTCGTAAACTATAAGAAAATACATGTATATTGAAAATCCGACATTCAAATATTTTAGATCTTTCAAAGTTCTGATACAACGGAAATGTTTTTTTTTCTTTTTGAAAGCTAAAAATTTAATGCTTAAAATCAACTGTGCATCATTTTTTTTTCATTAAAGTATACTATATTTACAACTATTGACTATTGCCACTATATGTGTGATAATAGAAAGTACATCATAGGGCCAATGTCAATGTAACCATATTTGTAACACATTTATGGGAACCTACCTTTTTTAATTTGTTGTTTCCACATAACTGTCGTTGTAACCCTTGTTGTATTTGTAAGTATCATGCATGTATTATAGCTACTTTGCTTTTTATTCTTCTGTCCTGGAGTGTCTCTAGTGTTTTTACTAATGGTGTTACTCTAATCAAATTTGAATATTCATTTGTTATAAATCTCACTGCTCTATTTTGTGTTTCTTCTAGTTTCTTTGTATTTTCTTGAGTTGAGGGATCTCAGATACTAGTTTCTAGCCTCGTCTAGCCCTCGTCACACCAAATGAAATCATGACCGTAAATAAATCCATACCGGCTCGGCCGTCGCCCGGGCTACCAAGGGCCTCGGATACCGCCACAGACCAGGGCGGAGGTGAAAAGTATACTACTGGTCCATGGAAAAATAAAATAAATACCAGAAATAAAATCCCCATGGAATGTGAGATCACTAAGAGACAAAGCAAAAGTTGAAGAGCTCACACATGAACTGGAAAGACTCCGTTTTAATATCATAGGACTCTTTGAAATGCGCTAGAAAAACATAGGCAAAAGAACAACAGATGAATGCCATTAACTGTACTAAATAAGACTACAAGATGTTCACGAACAAGGAGTGGGGGGGGGGGTTTCTTGTATACGGGAACTACATCCACTGTGGTGTGAACTGTTACTTTATATCAAGTCGACACTTTTCAAGTCGGTTAAAGGCCTTCGACATCACCATCATACAAGCCTACGCTCATACATCAACTTACTAGAACGAGGCAGTAGAAGAGTTTTTTGAGGAATTACACGTCAATAAAGTTCCGAAAAAGAAAATAATTGTTATCTTATATAACACAGACGTCACTTCAAAATAGCTGAAGTAGGAAGCGACTTCTACCAAACGTCCTAAATCAATAAGTAACTGAAATTCTGATATCGCTTATTCGGTTGTAGAGATGGAATTAGACTAGTTTGCTTATGCCTAAGGCCCGTCCTGCCGTGGGCCTCAGAAACAGAGGACCTTTACATCATCTGACCTATAGACCGAAAGGTTTGAAAGGGAACTTTTTTTATTTTACTTTATTCGTCCATTTGGTAAAGATAAATGTAGAAAGCGACTTATACATATATACATAGGCTACATATATATAGGCCTACAATAACTTACTTGTCTTGAAGTTAAACATTTATACTCAATAAAGTCTGTGTGTCTGTCTGTGTTTCTATCTATCTATCTATCTATCTATCTATCTATCTATCTATCTATCTATCTATCTATCAAGGCCTATCTGCTGAAACAGAGAGAAAGATAGAAATAAAGAGAGAAATGGAAAGGAAGAGAAAGATCGAAAGAGTGAGAAATGGATCTATAAAAAGAGAAATAGAGAGACAGAGAGAGAGAGAGAGAGAGAGAGAAAGAAAGAAAGAGAAAGGTATAGAATGAAAGACTGGTGTACACATGTAAGAGTATTCTAT
The DNA here is from genome assembly GCA_036873155.1 of Biomphalaria sudanica. Classification (NCBI taxonomy): domain Eukaryota; kingdom Metazoa; phylum Mollusca; class Gastropoda; family Planorbidae; genus Biomphalaria; species Biomphalaria sudanica. Next base: position 831,184 of record JAZGLO010001553.1, read on the forward strand.
GCTCTATTTAAAGAGATCTACACAGTTCCTGTACCTGACACGTGACCTTTGTTTCATCAATCAAAAGTCTTGCCTCGCGAATGTAACAACCTTTTTCTAGTAGTTCCCAAGTCTTCAAACCACAGAGAAGGGAGACAAGCTTCTTTAAATACTTTGATGACGTTCCATCTTTTCTGGTGACTTTTATTTGATCATTTGAACAATTTTAGGACGCCATTTCCTTATATCGCTGTATCTAATTATCAGAGAGAAAGACAAAAAGAGACGGGGGGGGGCGGATGATAAAATTTTAGGCTAAGTTTTAGCTGTAAACTTTAGCTTTTTGTTTGTCTAGTAGAAAAGTTTTTACACGTTATTTCTCCCCCACCCAATCTCAAATCAAGCTGAAATTTGGCGCAACTATTTCTTTTACCTGACAACAAAAGAATACATTTTTAAAAAATATCCAATTAGTTAATTTACTATTGGTAATCAATTATTTTGTTCGGAATAACGAACAAGGGAAAGAAATTATACTTGACTGAAGTGGTAGTATAAGCAGAATAAGTCCCCTTTATAGATCGTCGTCTGAGGCGTAGTGAACACAAACATGAAATAAAAACAATAGATACAATCTCCTACGTTCATGCGCTAGCATAGTGGTTACCGTGTCGGTTTGAGAAGCCTGAGAAGGCTTTAGCCCAGGAGTTTGAATTCAGGTCGTTCATTTTTTTAAAATAAATACATTTAAAAAGCAATCACCCAGAAACCTTTTCTTTCTCCCCTACCCCTTTCCACCTGATCCAGAAAAGTGATAAGGATCAAAGCGTATTGAGAAAGCTCAAAGCATGAAACTGCGTTAAACAGAAACAATTGGTAAATAAATAATTCTAATTGCACACATTTATTATTGTTAGTCTAGATCTATAGCAAATGTAATGACATGCCTGATCCAAACTTATTTTTAAACTTAATAGAAGATTTTTTTAGCGGCCCCCGAAAGGGGAAAAGACGCTATTCGTTTTGTGTCAAATGTCTGTCCGTCCGTCCCGTTTAGATCTCGTAAGCTAGAAAAGATAGTGAAAATCCGACATCATAATAATTTTAGACCATTCAAAGTTCTGATGCAAAGGCTACTTTTTTCTTTTCTGAAAGCGAAAATCAAAATTTTAAAATCACTTATGAAAGCAGTTTTTTCGTAAAAATACACCACTTTTACAACTATTAACTATTAAACACTCAAACACTTGAGGCTCATTATTAGGGGAGGCTACCGTTTTCCAAATTTTTAACACATTTATGCAAACGGTTGTAGATGTTTTGTCAAAAAGTTTTGTTTTTAAATTTGTATTGTTAAGTTATGTGAGTTCTGATATATTAATTACTATATTTACACACAAACAAATGTTTCCTTTTTTTTTTCAAGAGAAAAATCTATTTAGTATGCATTTTTAGTTAGACATAATTTAAAACGAATAGTAATCTTGTAAACTGCATTTTCTTGAGCAAATTTGTAAAGGATGATACAGTCAGCATTAGAAATTCAGCCTTGCCAAACAATTACATCAATTATAAGACATCAGTTAGGCTCGGGGAAGCGCGGTAGTTAAACGATAAAGCGCTTGGCTTCCGAACCGGGGACCCGGTTTCGAATCCTGGTGATGACTGGGATTTTAAACTTCGGAATCCTTGGGCGCCTCTGAGTCCACCCAGCTCCAATGGGTACCTGACATTAGTTGGGGAAAAGTAAAGGTGGTTGGTCGTTGTGCTGGCTACATGACACCCTCGTTAGCCGTAGGCCGAAAAAACAGATGAACTTTACATCATCTGTCCTATAGACAACAAGGTCTTATATTCTTATATGTCATTTGTTTTAGATATAATTTCATTCGGATATTCTTTCTGAAAATATTGAAGCCTGCCTGGGTGAACCACTTCGGGGGCCGATTTTGAGTTTGTGTTTCCACCCAAACTGTCTTTGTAACCTTGTTTTTAAAAGTATTTAAAAAAATTTGCTTGTTTTTTCTACTTCATTTCCTAGAGCCACATCCCATAATCCTACAGCAGATTTATGTACAGCAGGTGCTGGGTTTACATATAAGCGACATAAGCTTTAGCTTAGAACACCCACTTGCCTGAGTTGGGGGTGACTCAGGGGCGTCCTAAGAATCCCGAAATTCAAAATCCCAATCTTAAAAGAAATTTGAACCTGAGAACCTATAAAGATCAACTCAGGTGCTATTTTCCCCTACCTGGCATAGAGGGAAGTAACTGGCGGCTGAAAGAGACAGTTGGAAAGCTCTCATGATGGCCGTGGCACACATATTCAAATCCCAAGAAAAGCCCTCGTAAAAGACTGACGCAGAAGATCCCGGCGTAAAAAGGCCTTGTCTGCATCAGGAAAAATATGCAGGTCAAGAATGGGTTTGCTTAGCTATGTGATACACTTCACCCATCCTTAAACTTTGGTTTCGAAGTCATTGCCATTATTATTACAATCCAAATTTGTACTGTAGTATAATATCTGAACTTATAACGAGTCCCATAACTGGAAGAGCTTAGGGCCTTAATCAATCTGAAACTATTTGTTTTTAAAAACCTATAAAGTTCTTATTGTGATGTATGTCCATAAAATACGATCAGAACCTTAATGGAACAGATCTACTGATTTCGTACAGATATGTAAGTAAGTCACATCTCTTTATGTGTGAGTGTTACCAATTTCTTTATATGTTAGTGTTACCAATTTCTTTATATGTGAGTATTATCTAGTTCTTGAAGTTAGAAAAAAATAAATTTTTAAATAAATGTCAAAAACATTTATTAGTTAAAAACAACAGTAAAAGCAATAATCTAATCTAATGTTTGATACAGTTACCTGTGTTCATAAAGTTACTTTCTTTTCTTCAATTCTTAGTACAGTTTCTGGATTTCAAGTCTTGAAGAAAAAAACAACTGGTAACGTAAAAAGTTCGTAGCGAAAAGAAATCAAACAAATCGGTGGCCACGGCGAAAGAAATAAAACAAATCGGTGGCCACGGCGAAAGAAATAAAACAAATCGGTGGCCACGGCGAAAGAAATAAAACAAATCGGTGGCCACGGCGAAAGAAATTTTAATGGAACTTGAAAAAACAAAATTTAAACTCTACAATTTTTTTTTTCAATCTCGAATTCTAGATTCTAGACGGTACTGGAGTCGTGACTGGGTGATCTATGGCTTTGGATGTATGGGCCTGTCTCTTATTTGGCGTGGATTCAAAACCTATTCCAGCCAACAATTTTTTCCCCACATAGTGCAAAGCTTGTAGTTGGCGGGGTTAGGATGCCGAGGTTTCAGGTGTTCGAGGGACCCTAACCATTCGTGACAAGTGAAATCTTAATTATAAATGACCTGGGTTCCATCTGTGAAACGCGATGTTCGAGTGTTTAAAAGCTAGGCTTCCGAGCCGGTGACGAGGAGTTCAAATTCCGAGGTTTTTAGGTCGCCACTGAGCTCGCCTGACATTAATGAAATTATCTTCAGATACAGAAGAGCTTAACAATGTCAATTAAGCCGTTAGTTCTAATAGGGAATTAAAAAAAAACTGTAGTCCAACGTAAAACTACATAAATAAATATTTTAAAAAGCCTTAGAAAGAGAGAACACAATTTGAATGAAAAATAAAACTTTTAAAATAATGTCGTCTCATTCAATTAGCCCTCTAACTATCAATATATATCTATTTATCTGTATTTATAACTGTATCTATGTATCAATAGGAGGAAACGCAATTGTATGTACTGCCTAGACTTTCAATAAAAGGACTAAAACTACTTCAGACCAAATGGGAGATATTGATATAAAGTATTTAATTAATAATGTAAGTTGGAATAATATTTTTAATTCGCCAGTAATCTCAAGAATTTGGTCCTGTTATTGTGCTAATAATGACCACGTTTGCATGCAAACTTTATCGTGCCAGGTAAATTGTTGATACAAAGGATGTTTCACATAGTGCTTTAGGTCAGGGAAAAGCATCAGGGCAAATACGGCAAATCTAAGAAGGGGCCACTTGACCAAATCATGATTTATAAGCTGATCGAGTGTTTCATTGCAAGATTCATATGTAATTCGTAAATTTATTATGTCAATTTTTAATTGCTAAACAAGGCTAAAGTGCATTTCATTCTAGAGTTGAAATATTTACATAGATTTCGAATTTGAAAAAAAAAAGTCGGTTACATGTTTCTTCTCATTGAAATTTTTGCTGACCTATACATCGAATTGACTTTAGAAAGTCCCATCCAGGTCCAATCAAAAGACGAACATAACCCGTCGCATTTTTTTGTTCACTAAGCACTTTTAGAAGAAACTGTCGGGTATGGAGTTCTATAGACTTTGTATTTTGTGTATTCTGTAGTATCACTGCAGCATAGGGTTGGCTATTTAATTGCATTTATATATGAAATTAACCAAAAAATAAACATGAAATAATGCTCTTGTTTTAAGGACAAAACTCTTTAGGCCATTGAAAAGTGAACACATAATACGTAGCAGATAAAGTCTGACAGACGATACGTTCATTATGGAACGTTTCATAACCTTGGGGGAGGGCGGCGAAAGGTGCTGACAGGCGGAAGACGAAGGTGGGCGTTCTTAAAGAAAATAAAATTCCCCCATTTGAGACCTTGCAATCTATGGGGCAGATGATGTAAACGTCTTTTTTTTCTGTATTGTAGTTATAAATCTCTCCCCCCCCCCCCATCCTTTTCTCACCGTCCGGAGTGTCATATCATTGTACTGTTGACGTCTTTTGATTGACACAAACAGGCCCGTGACATGACGCCTTGCTTAACATAAACATGATCTTATGACTGTCACCCCGTTACAGAAGAGACCTGCTCTATAGGTGCCTAAAATGTCTAAAGCTCATTGGCTCTTCCCATCCCACCAACTTTCTTTTAACTGAATGAAAAACAAAATGAAGAAAGTGCTTTAGACTTCAGGAGAACGAATTTTTATGCTGCTCAAAATGCAGGGGGAACTTTTGCATCCGGACGCCTCTGGGAGAGTTTCCAGCTTCTAGCTGGCGGGAAAAGGTGGGTGTCCCATCGCATTTCTTATTGTCCCGGGGGAAGCCAAAATAAAAGTTTGAGAAACACTGCAGGTTTATGTGACAACTGAGTTTTCTAAAAAGAGTAACAGATGACAGGCCTAACAAAACATGTCTTACTTTTTAGGGTTGTGCTCGTGATTGACGTGACAGCGGATGTCGTGTGTTGTTTCAACGTAGTCCCTTGTGTTGTGAATGTGGTTGACAACGTGATTACTGTAGATGACATGTTGTTAAACGCCGTAGTCCCCGTTAATGTAGAAGTACTTGGAGGCGTAGTCTCGGCTGGTGTTGAACTGTTATTTGTAGTAGTCTCTGCTGATGTTGGACTGTTATTTGTAGTAGTCTCTGCTGATGTTGGACTGTTATTTGTAGTAGTCTCTGCTGATGTTGGACTGTTATTTGTAGTACTTTTAGCTGATGTTGGACTGTTATTTGTAGTAGTCTCTGCTGATGTTGGACTGTTATTTGTAGTAGTTTTAGCTGATGTTGGACTGTTATTTGTAGTAGTCTCTGCTGATGTTGGACTGTTATTTGTAGTAGTTTTAGCTGATGTTGGACTGTTATTTGTAGTAGTCTCTGCTGATGTTGGACTGTTATTTGTAGTAGTCTCTGCTGATGTTGGACTGTTATTTGTAGTAGTTTTAGCTGATGTTGGACTGTTATTTGTAGTAGTCTCTGCTGATGTTGGACTGTTATTTGTAGTAGTTTTAGCTGATGTTGGACTGTTATTTGTAGTAGTCTCTGCTGATGTTGGACTGTTATTTGTAGCACTTTTAGCTGATGTTGGACTGTTATTTGTAGTAGTCTCTGCTGATGTTGGACTGTTATTTGTAGTAGTCTCTGCTGATGTTGGACTGTTATTTGTAGCACTTTTAGCTGATGTTGGACTGTTATTTGTAGTAGTCTCTGCTGATGTTGGACTGTTATTTGTAGTAGTTTTAGCTGATGTTGGACTGTTATTTGTAGTAGTCTCTGCTGATGTTGGACTGTTATTTGTAGTAGTCTCTGCTGATGTTGGACTGTTATTTGTAGTAGTCTCTGCTGATGTTGGACTGTTATTTGTAGTAGTTTTAGCTGATGTTGGACTGTTATTTGTAGTAGTTTTAGCTGATGTTGGACTGTTATTTGTAGTAGTCTCTGCAGATGTTGGACTGTTATTTGTAGTAGTTTTAGCTGATGTTGGACTGTTATTTGTAGTAGTCTCTGCTGATGTTGGACTGTTATTTGTAGTAGTTTTAGCTGATGTTGGACTGTTATTTGTAGTAGTCTCTGCTGATGTTGGACTGTTATTTGTCGTAGTTTTAGCTGATGTTGGACTGTTATTTGTAGTAGTCTCTGCTGATGTTGGACTGTTATTCGTAGTACTTTTAGCTGATGTTGGACTGGTATTTGTAGTAGTCTCTGCTGATGTTGGACTGTTATTTGTAGTACTTTTAGCTGATGTTGGACTGTTATTTGTAGTAGTCTCTGCTGATGTTGGACTGTTATTTGTAGTAGTTTTAGCTGATGTTGGACTGTTATTTGTAGTACTTTTAGCTGATGTTGGACTGTTATTTGTAGTAGTCTCTGCTGATGTTGGACTGTTATTTGTAGTAGTTTTAGCTGATGTTGGACTGTTATTTGTAGTAGCCTCAGCTGATATTGGACTGTTATTTGTAGTAGTCTCAGCTGGTGTTGGACTGTTATTTGTAGTAGTCTCAGCTGGTGTTGAGGTTGTCTTAGCTTCCATTAGCCCTGTCGTAGTCAGTGGTGCTGCATTGGTTGTAGTCTCTATTGGTTTTTCAGTGGTAGTACTTTCTGTTGGTGCGACAGTAGTCGACGTTGTACTCTCTGTTGGTAAAAAAAAAAGTAAAGTTTCAACATTCAGACCTTGTGGTCTATAGGGCAGATGATGTAAAGGTCACCAGGATTCGAACCCCGGTTCGGAAGCCAAGCGCTCAGCCACTGCGTCTCCCTTTAGGTTTAGGTAATATTAGATCAATTGTGTGATGTCAACATTTTATTTACTCAATGTTACAATGCTTGTAGCCTTATCTTCTTATCTTATACTCTCTGTTGGTGCTACAGTAATATTCGATAAAAAAAAACAATTCAATTCTACAGTTGGAGTTTGTTTATATCCAATAGACTGTACTGATGGTTTAAAAACTAAACTTATATCAATTGAATAATTATGCCTTCTACTTCTATCTCAATGATTGTCAATCACAGTGTTTTCACAAGAGGAACACAATTTCGGTCGCGCTCACTTAGCCTGAGAGAGGGGATGGGGGTGCGCTATAAGCTACCAAAGTGTGCCCTGGGAGGGTTTTTGAAATGAAATGAAAAAGAAAAAAAACTTGATTGTTATTTCTTTTTTTTATTTTTTAGCTGCCACCAAAAGGGGAAAAGCCGCTATTGTTTTGTGTAGTCCGTCCGTCCGTCCGTCACATTCAGAAGTCAAAAAACATAAAAAGCTATTGATAATCAAGTCTCACAATGTTTTGCAGCTTGCAAAATTCTCGTGCAACGGATACTTTTTGTTTTCTAATAGTTTTTTTTTTTTTAATAAAAATACACCACTTCTAAAATAATACACAAATGTTTAGGAGATAGTTTAGCAGAAAAAGATTTTTTCCGTATTTTTAGTAATATTTATTTATTTATATTTGTCAAAATGTGAAAAAATGAAAAAAAAAAATTGTGTTTTCTTATTCACCAGAAAACATTTTTTTTGTTAAAAAAGTTTAAAAAGCTAAGAATGTGTAGGTAACTGTCACGCATATTTTACTATAGTAGTCCTCATAAAGTCTTAAATCTCTCTCTATATATAATTCTCTTCACGGCTCAACAGTTTGGACAAAAAGAAGTAATGGAAAGATCATTCTTTATTTCCGCAAGTCGGACTAGAGTTACCTCACGTAACTTAAGCGGCGTAAAAAAAAAGGAAAGGGTGGGGGGAGGAGAACAAGTAATCTATTCTGTATTCACACGTCACTAAATAGGAGGGCTGTTCTTAAAGGGAAACTCCTATGGTTTTTCAAATTTGACTTATTGACATATTTAAATTCTGCGTAAAAAGTTGTAATAGTAAACATTTTACCATTTTTTATTTAAATGCTTAGAAACATTTATATTAAATAAATTAGTCAGTAAATTCTTGACATCTAAAAAAAACGGGGTTCTGTGCGATTTTGTTTTAAGCTAGTTCATAGGTCACTTCCCTCAACAATACTGAAAGAGAAACTAGATTTGACCAGTCGTATCGCTTCATTCTTACAGTAGGCTTAGTGACGGCCTAGTCCAGAGCTATGATACAGTTATATATATATATATATATACATATACATGTGTAGATAGATCTAATAGCATTAGGATAATCAACTCGAGAAAAAGAGTAACATTTTCATCTAAGCCTCTCTCTGTCCCAAGAAGTAAATAGATCGTATGTCTGGCTGATTCGAACAAACTGGTCAGTGTAAAGCTAGTCGGGACTACGTGTAGTCGGTCATGACAAGACAACCAAGCGATAGTGTTTGTTGTGTGTTGAGTGGTCTGGCGAGAAAATACACACTGCCGTGGTTAATTAAGCATGTAAATCTACTTTTAATACGCGTTTTTTCTTTGCTTACAAGATCCTAGATCTAACTGCATAGACCAAGATATATTTCTTTTACGAGAATGTAAACTTTGCTTTATGGTCTCCTGTTACACAATAAGTCAATAGATTAAAACACATTTGTGATGTCACATAGAAACCCGGTGAAAGTCTGACTGTTTTGGATGCGCAGGAAAATTACCTCGGAAAAACATCAATTACTAAGTTATTATTGCAAAGAAAAAAAATCATATATTCATTATCTGTAAATCAAAACACATATTATATAAAAAATTATCAAAACCATCGGAGTTTCCCTTTAACCATTGTGGGGCCCTATGCGAAAGTGAAAATTAAAAGTTTGTATTCGAAAATAAATTTACATTTTATTCATTCTTTACTACGTACAGAATTTCTTTACGAGCCTAGCGTGTAGCGAAGTCATATAGTATATCATCAAAATTTTGTTTCTTCCTCAGTAGCAAGAATTACCAAATGTTTTAATCTATCTTCGAGAATTGTTGACCTCAAGTAATTCTTCATTAGTTTTAGGCGAGAGAAGCGTCTTTCACCAGATTCCACAATTACGAGTGTTGCATAATGCATTTTTTATCGGGCGTAGGATTGGCGTTATCCATATTAAATGACACCCCAAACATGGCAATTTTATGTCTATATATTTCCGGAGATTTTTATGAGTTTTCATTTTTTTTTTGTCAATTCCCGGAGATTTCTCTGATTTATTCGTACATTTTGCAATTTTTGGAGATTTCCAGGAGCTCCGGGTAAATCAGGAGGCCGCGGGAAATCTGTTATAAGTTTTAAAATGGTTTAATTTAATTATTTACACCTAGAATTAGCGCGGGCCCTATGAAAGTGCGGGGCCCACTGCGGCCGCATAGGTTGGAGTGGCCTAAGGCCGGCCCTGCAAAATAGTTGCGTATGCTACGCCGTGTGTCGACTAGTAATAATTTATTATTCTTATTTTTTTGGCAGCTTCTGTAAGGGTAAATTTCGAAATCACGTATGCGTGTTTCGTCTGTCCGTCTCTGTCGCGCACAAAATAAAAGGAAGCTCTTGAAAATTTCATTTTACCTTTGACAAAAAATTAAATGTATTATAAGTAAAATAAAATCTTAATATCGAGTATGGACTGTTCCATATTTTAAAAATGAAAACACATTAAAACATAATGATTGCTTGAAATATTAAGAGTAACAAAACTATAACAAATAAATACCACTTCTCTTATTCATGTTAAACTAGGCAGAGTAATTGGAGGCCGTAGACGATGTGTATATGGTGGGCCCAAATGAAATTGTAAAATAAAAAGATCTAAACATAAAATTACGCAATGAATTGAAACCTTAATTCAAGCATCTAAATCAACAAATATAATAAATTCATATAGTGCAATTCCCGTAGCGTGTGTAATCTTGAAACATAGTAAACACTTAGAGTTATAGGCCTACCAATAGATGAGTTGCAGAGTTCTGCCATGTTTGGTTTTTTTTTTCAGTCCATACGAGGCCCCTACCAATCGGGGATCATTGGCGTCCACTTAATTTGCCTATACCTAAGGCCGGCTCTGTTCTATGTCCCCATATTGATGAAATAAAAAAAAAATCAAAGCATTAGGGTTTATTAAAAGAATTTTTTTACACATCAAATAAGAACTTAAAACTAAAATGTTATTGTTTAGGTCAATAACTTAGTTTTCAGCACTGTTTTGTTGAGACGGCTTCAACAGTCTGTAGATGAAAGGCTCAGAGAAGAACAAGCAGGTTTCCGAAGAGGCAGATCATGTACAGAGCAGATTTTCGTTCTACGAAATATCATAGAACAAAGTCTTGAGTACCAACAACGGCTAACGATCAGTTTCGTGGACTTTAAAAAAGGGTTTGATAGTGTCCACCGAGAATCACTATGGAAAATAGTTAGAAAATACGGTATCCCAGAAAAATTTGTCCAGATCCTACGACACCTTTACAGTCAGTCTAGTTGCTGCTAAATGCAGATCTATACACAAGCAAATGTTTTCATTAAAAATTGAATTAAGGTCAATTAGCTATTTTAGCTCCATTCATAATATTTTTTTTTTATTCATGAATTCCGTATTCTCTAACTAGTCAAAGAATAGGGTATCCCAGAAAAATTCGTCCAGATCCTACGACGCCTATACAATCAATCTAGTTGCTGCATTAAAACAGAAGAGGGAACAACAGATTTTTTTACAATCGAGACAGGTGTGAGACAGGGGGTGCATCTTATCTCCCTTCCTTTTCCTCCTAGCCCGAGACAAAAATACACCTTCTCAAAATAATCGTCATTCCAACTGCTACATATGCATGTGAGACGTGGAAGTCATCCTTCAAAATTGAGAAAAGACTAAATGTGGCTCAACAGAGATGGCTGAGACGGATTTTGGGAGTCAGTTACACAGATCGGGTCTCAAACAAGGAAATCCTATGAGGAACTGAGAGTCGAACACTTAGTGAGGTTGTGACTGAGCGTCGCATGAGGTTTGCGGGATATGTTCAATGTCAAAATGAATTACGCACACCAAGAGTTGCGATAACATGGAAGCCAAAACGAGGAAAGCGCAAACAGGGACTTCCTCGTATTACTTGGCGACACACCTTCATGGAGGACCTCAGAACAGTGGACACCAGGTGGGAGGAGGCTTCAGACATTGCCAGTGACAGATCTTTATGGAGACAGCTTGCCGCTCAATGCGCCGAACGGCGCGGGAGGACCTAAGTCTAAGTAGGTCTAGGTCAATAATAAAATATGTTAGAGACCCCCTCATTCAAGAAAACGTTAAGAAACTGGAACAGACACAAAATAGAGATTCAGTGAGATTCAAAGCAAACGAATATTCACATTTGACTTGAGTAACACCTTTAGTAAAATCATTAAATTTAGAAAGCCTTCAGGAGAGAAGACTCAAAAGTAAAGGAGCAATTATACATAAAACACTGAACCATAATGTTCCTATAGTTCAACACAATCTAATAAAATGCTCAGAAAGACACAAAGATAAAGGCACATTTCCTGTTCCATATATTAGAACTAATTTGTACAAATGCTCCTTCTTCCCTAGTGCTATTAGAGCATGGAATGTGTTGCCTGAATCAGCCAAGAAAACCGACGACCTGGCAGAATTTAAGCTATTGATTAACATGCATGACTAGATTGACCTAGGGAAACACGCAGGAAGTAATCATCTTCTTATCTGAAAAAAACGTCTGTATTTTATAAGATAAGAGGGCTCCCGGGTTCGAATCCTGGTGAAGACTGGGTTTTTTAATTTCGGGATTTTTAAGGCCCCTCTAAGTCCACATAGTTATGACATTAGTTGGGGAAAAGCTAAGCGCTTGGTCGTTGTGCTGGCCACATGACACCTTCGTTAACCGTGGTCCAAAGACAGATGACTTCAACATCATCTGCCCTATAGATCTCAAGGTCTAAAAGGGGAACTTTATGGACTATATTACATTTATTATGGCCATGGAAGTTTATCTTGTATCTTATATTGTTTGTTAAAAATAAAACTCCATTTTTTTTTCTTCCTTGTTCTCCTTGGAGCGTTCAGATGACTAGACCAATACATGAGATGAACTGCGCAGTGGCTTCCATAAGGTTTTCTTTCTATTAGGGTGTTTTGGGGCAAGTGTCTTTTTCGAGCTTCTTGGTAAAGAATGCAAAATGTTTATTAAAAAACTAACAAACTATTTACACGTTGTACGGATATTTAGCGGCCTCCGAAAGTGGAGTAGACGATATTAGTTTTGTGTGGTCTGTCTATCCGTCCGTCCGTTCCGTTTAGATCTCATAAACTAGAAAAGATATTGAAAATCCGACTTCGTGATATTTTAAACTTTGGACCATTCAAAGTTCTGATGCAACGGCTACTTTTTTCTTTTCTATAAGCGAAAAATTTATTTTTTAAATCAACTATGCAAGCAGTTTTTTTTCTCATAAAAATACACCATTTTTACAACTATGCACTAATAATAATAAAAATAATAATAATAATTAATAGTAAAAAACATGGGAGGCTATATAGAAAGGGAGATGACTATTTACCATATTTTTAACACATTTATGCAAATGGTTTTAGATTTTTTGTTAAAAATTTTTTTTTACAATTTTATTGCTAATTTAAGTAAACTCTGTCATACTAACTACTACATTTACAAAGAAAATTTGTACTTTTAAAAAAATCTATTTAGTATGCTTTTAAGTATAAGTAAGTGGAACATAATTTTAAACAACAATTAATAATTAGTTTTTCATATTACCGCGTGAACATCAGCGGCTACCACACCCATAAAACATGTAACTAATGGAATTTTTTTTTCTTGAGGTTTTGAATAAGAGATTGACGCTTCCCAAAACAATTCGATCAATTAGATAATCATTATAAGACACATCAGTGAGGCCAGGTTCACATTTAACTTCACCTTCACTTTCACCTATCCATTGATCTGCTTGACCTTTGGGGCACCACACAAGATCTGTCAACCTTCTTTCTCCATTTTTCTATGTCATTTACCTTTGATAGAATTTCATTCCGATATTCTTTCTGAAAATATTGAAACCTGTCATTTAACCTGCCTGGGTGGACCACTTCGGGGGCCGATTTTAAGTTTGTCTTTGTAAGCCTTGTTAAATATTAAAATGAATTAACTGATTAATTAATTAAATGTAAGTGGGAATGACTTAAGGCGTATTAAAAATAAGAAGACTTAGGTAAAAAGAAATAAAAATGATTTAAAAATACGGAATTTGTGACATATTTCTAATTCTGCTTTCTAATTAGAATGCGGCCTTTTTGAAAAATACCGAAAATAAAATACAAAGGTTTAATAGATTTAGTTGTTTTTCGCGAATTGCGGCGGTCAGGTTGCATGTCTGTCAAAAAGCGTTCTTAGTGAGCACCTAGAAGGTAAAAGGAACCTGCTTACAAAATTTGATGCGGATAGGTGAAAGAGATCTCATCATCAATGATTGGTATCAGTGGCGTCACTAGGGGGTGCCGTCCGCACCGGGTGACACCCGTTAGGGGGGTGACACCCAAGTAAAAAATGCACTTTGAGAGTGACTGACACTTTAAAAAAAATAAGCGACTGTGGGTAAATATTGGAACATGTTATTCACAATTAATAAATCGATCTATATATATTTTTTAAAATGAAATTCTATCAAAATGTTTGAAATGTTATATCATAATTAATATCACAAAGAAAACGAGAAATCTTACTTTCAGATGTCTACCAGCTGCATGTATGTATATGAACACTGCTTTGATTCAAAAACAATTTTAATCGCATCTATTGAATTTGTAGCTAACAACGTAATATTAGGATGCCAACCAATAGTTACTGTTTAACAAATGACGACACTCTTCAGGCATAAAATGTTATTGAATTCTCACATGTAAATAATGTAAATTTTGTAGAATTGTAAATAAGTGGCAATTCAGAGTTCTGAAAACTATGATTTTATTTCATTTTTATATAAAAGAAGCTGTAGCCAATGTGATGGAAATGTTACAGTGTATCAATCGAGTGGTATACTTGAATATTTTAGGGGATTTTTCTTCTTGGCTAGCGCCAAGTATGGTTCTGATGCTTCCTAAAGGGGATGATTTAGTCACCTAATACCAAAAAACTATATAATTTTTTGTTGTTGACTAATTTCAGGTAATTGTGTTGAAATGAAATAGAAATTTGTAACTTGTTTGACATGTTTTCGGATGTTCCTTCAGAGTTGAAGATAGTTTACTTCCTAGTCCAAACCTCCCGCAGGACGACGGGGGATGGGAGCGGTCAGGGCTTGAACCCTCGACCGTCGATAAATCCGAACGACAGTCCACCACGCAAACCGCACGACCAGGCAGCCAAGTGTGGTTGAAATAAAGTCCGAAATTGGAATATTAAAAGACGTATGAAAATTTTATCTGGATTGGAAAATTGGAAAACAAGGACATCCGGCTACAAATACAATGGACAAAGAAGTCGTGGCTAGGATTGATGTCAAGAAGAAAAACAATGGAAGGAGATATTGCACGGACTGTTTCTATTAAAGCAAAATATTTGACATTTTGTGACCATATTAACAACGAGTCTTTATTGTATAAAGAATTTCCATGAGATGATTGACATGTTATGTAGATATAACACATAGCTGAAAGTACACCTGTCATGTCAAAAAGTTTATAAATGTTTTAGCAAACGAAAAAAAGATATTAAGGTCAGTATGGCACCTTTGTATCCTGTTTGACAACACACCTGACATAGCACACACCTGACATAGCACACCTGACATAGCACACACTGACCAAAAAAATCAGAAGTTCTATGATTGTAAGGGAGACAAAAAAGTTGATGAGATCAATGTATTATCTTAAAATGTCTAGAAAAGGTTGAGCTTGAATGTACATGTGGAGCCCAAAGATTTGAAAACGCAGCTTCATTGTCTGGAACCACGGAGGAGTACAGGGAGGAGGTGTACTATTTAAGAAGAGAAAATGAGGTTCATTCTTATGTGCATTGATCTTTTTTTTTAAAACTTTGAGCATCAACTCCTACTGGAAGCAATCATTGATGTAGCAGATGAATTTGGAGCAATCCAACCGAAAAAGTATATCGTTCAGCAACCAACGAAATATTGTAGATGTCAGTTTCAAAATATTGGCGTAAATGATGATTTTTCAAAAGGCGACATTCAAACAGAAATATCATGACTGAGAAGGGATCCAAAGGTAACGAAAGTTATTCTTAAAGAAAATAAAAGTTGACTGTGGAAACGATTGAAGGCTTTGTTAAAGGATTTAGAAATAGTTTTAATGTCTTTATCTGTGGTGTCATGGGAAAAAGGTTTTGTACAATTAAAATTAAAAACTTTTTTTTTTTAGAAAAAGGAACAAATGACACTTTTACAATGGGGAATTTTATTAAAAATGAGATCGTTGAAGACATTAACTTTGATGTAGTTAATGATAAGTTTTCAAGCTTGAAATCCAGAAAAACAACAACAACAACAGTGTAATTTACTTTTGGTTGCATTGTTGCAAAATTGAACTTTATATTAATGGCAATATTCTAAAGATTGCGGATGAGTGCAGAGTTTCACATGACTACCTAAACCCAGTGAACTATAGATAAATTGTAATAAACAACTGAATTTTAAAAGTTAATAGACACTCATTTTATAGTTGCTGAACAATCATGTAACTTAAGTAATTATAAACAGTGCAACAAACAAACAAACAAAAAAGATTTGTAAAAGGGGGGAGGAGGAGGGGGTGACACACTGAGCTGACCGCACCGGGTGACACCCACCGTAGTGACGCCACTGACTGGTATGTCCATTATCGATTTTCGTGTAAAAAGTTAAGTAAGGAATGCAAATTAAATTTACATGTCACGCACATTTTTCTAGCATCTAATTGTTGTTTACATTATTAAAGATCTAGGATCTAGGACTATATATGTTGTCATTTTGTTGCACTATTCCTTTATTTGAAGAGAAATAAGATAATGGTTTTAAAAGTTCTTATCAATAGGCAGATCAGTTGGGGGCCGCTGCTGAGTTTATGTGATAACACAAACTCTCTTGATAACCTGAATGCTTTACTTTCTATCAACTAATGTCCCATGGATCATAATACTGGAATGGGAAATGTTTTTAATTTCTACTTTTTTATGTATCGCAAATACAATTTTTATCAATATTATCTATATACTTAAATTATTGAGTAGACTTAAACTTTAAAAAAATTGTTAATTTTTTTTTCCAAACAGGTAGAATAAAAAAAAATTTAGCTATTAAATTAAACTATTATTTAAAAATTGTACATACCATATAGAAATAAGGCAAGTATCAAGATTTTAATTAACCTTTCAAGACGTGGTATTGCCATCTCTGTTTCTGATAATTGCTGCACCTCAAAAATCTAACTGGATGTGGCGACTAGACATTCATTCTGAGGATTATGAAATGCTCTCCCTCTGCAAAGGGAGTAAACTTCGCACTTCCTCTTTTCCACTCGCTCTCTCTCTCCCCCTTTAAATAGTTTATATATATACATATATACATACATATACATAGATCATAAATGGTAGTATTGAACATTAAAAAAAGGGGGTAGCTTGTTAGCACTTTTTGAATTAGAAATGGAGTTACAGGACTTGTCAAGCTGTGATGTTGAATAATTTAACGTCCAATGTATAATTAGGTTTAACTAGATAAGATTTCGCGAAACAGGCTGCACCTGAATGTTCGTATCAGCTAGTCTGTTTGCTCGTTTGATAGCAGTATGGATATATTGTACTTAGATTCATGTCTGTAAATAGATGGATAGACAGACACAGGCAGACAAACATATATACATATATCATGGGCGTAGCCAGGGGGGTTTGGGGGGTTCAACCTCCCCTCTCCCGAAATAGAAATCACCCAGGGGGGGAATCGGAATTTTGTGATTTTTTGCTTTGATTTTGTTTATTTTAGGTGAGATTTTTATACTAAACCATCACTTGCCCCAGCAGGGTGTTTTGAGTTTAAAACCCCTTACCAGGTTTTTTTGCAGTTAAATCCCCTTCTTCTCAAAATTTGGCCAATGGTTTAAAAAAATTCCTTTTTTGAAATATATAGTCAACTCCTCTACCACCAAAGCGAAAGCCGCCATAACCTGCGATATTTGTGGACGGGAGTGTCTCTTCGAAAAGGGCTACGCGGTCACATGAAAAAGTTAAAGCATCATAAATGAAAGTTTTTTGTTTTGTTAACCCAGAAGTTATAATGACGGAGGATTTGATTCGAGTGACAAGATAATGTGCCGTTGTTGTCATTCATACAGTAATAGCGCAAACATTTTCACATTGTCGGCCAATGTTTGTCGGACGGAGGACGCGACCTCAATAAGAAGGACACTTTTTGCAGGACGTCTGGAAACTAAACGTGACGGACAGACAAAACACACAACTAATAGCGGCATTTCCCTTTCCGTAGGCCGCTACCAGTTCTCATCATTGCAGTCAACTCAGAAAGCAGCAACATCGACATTACACATCCCCATCCTTCATCTATTCAAGAGACAGATTTCCAGAAAGAAACAAATGAACTATTAAGACATTGCTTTATTGGACCTTTAAAATCAAAGTATTCTGATGCAATTGTCTTACAACGTCAACATTCGTCAAAAAAGGAAATTGAGTTTTCACATCGGACAGTTCATATTTTCGCCAAACGCAATCGCGGTTCATACAGATATTATTTGTGTGTTCAATATAGCATAGAGACATCACAAACTGAGAGACCTTTTCTACAAGTTTAGAAAGCGCATACACACAACCAAAGTGACAACTCAGAAGTGGTTCCGGACTTCACATTTCTTTCTATAGTTGTCTGATAGCGAATTGTGTGACACTTGCTTCACTATCATTCAAACTCAAGGAAGGACACTATCCAGATGTATTTATCCAATTAATTTGTTTGTCTTCACACATTTTACTTCCATTACATGCAAGAGTAATTTCGATTTTCATTGAAATGTATTGTAATTTATTTCATGTCTAATATTATTGCATATATAATTATATACTTTTCTCTTTAGGCTATTACTGATACATGACATACAATTGTAATTTTCATTTCGTTTCACATGTATTGCAATTAGTTTTACATTCAGTACTATCACTCAAATGATTTTCTTTAAATATCAAAATTATTTATTATGTCTCAGAAAAATGACATTTCATATGTATTATGTTATATTATATACGCATTTTTAAATTCCATACAAAATGCTAAAGAGAGCGGAGGGTATTTATTATGTCACATATCAATGTCAAATATTTTATTAATTTAAAAATATTAAATAATAAACTCAAGTCAAGGTTGCAGGTTTTTCCAATGACGTAGTTGAAATGTGTCAATCATTCGAGTAACGCGCTTGTCACGTGACAGGAGGCTATGTTTTGATTGTTAAGCCAAAGGTATCGGACCGGAAGTTAGAAAATAGACGCTGGGGTAGATCAGTCTTCTTGAGATTGTTGTAGAGTTAGGATGTAGATTACTCTTGAGTTAGAACTAATAGCAATCACTTTATAGAATCTAGTAGTAAATTTGAATGTTTTATATTTGATACAGTTTACTATTGTAAAAAATGTACTATACGTTTTGTGGTTCCAAGTTCTGAATTAAAGTTCTGTGTTTGAATTAAAAGGATCTCATTTATTCAATATACTATATAATATTTAGATCTAAAGATAGAGAATCTTCGACATTACAAGATCTCAGCACCCCTGACAATGCGGCAAAGATCAACTAACAAGAGACATGACAGTCAAGCTCTTTAACATCAAGAACATCATCTAAGATCTCAAGATCATTTGACCGTGATAACTATCTACATCCAACTCCCCAATAAAATTAAATACCCATAATCACTCTTTAGTTTTAATATGAAATTAATTTTTTATTATCTCGGCCTAGTTTCAAATGAAATTGAATTTCCCCTTAGTTCGATGTAATTATCACATTATTACCACCTCATGGCTAAGTAGTAAAGCGCTCGGCTTCCGATCTGGAGGGTCCCAGGTTCGAATCCTGACGACGACTGGGGTTTTTAATTTTGTGATCATTAGGTCGCCTCTGAGTCCATCCAGCTCTAATAGGTACTTGACATTAGTTGGGGAAAAGTAAAGGCTCTAGGTCGATGTGCTGGCCACATGACACCCTCGTTAACCGTGGGTCACAGAAAAAACTGACTTTTATATCATCTGCCCCATAGATCGCAAGGTCTGAAAGGGAACTTTACTTTTTTTTAGGCTAACAAAACATTCCGAGCTCACTGAAAGACATGAAAATAAATCCTCAGACCCCTTGCGTCTCAATACTAAAATCATTAATTAGTTAATTGGTAGATTTTTAATTAGTTTTTATGTTCTTAAAATCAATACTATGTTATCTAGACAGTTACTTAAACAGCAGCACACAGCTTACTAACAGATTCAGGCACGTAAGTTGGCTTATTTGATACTAGTTATAAATTACTTGTATCTGCATGCTGTATGTATTCATCTTCTGGGGGTTGTCGACACTTAGTAAGTTCAAGAATATGAAATTAATTCATTTTGACTAATTGTCCATCAGCCTTCTATTGAATGTCGGCAATGGGCGTGTTATAGCTGGGCTTGTAGATTTGCAATGAAAATGTTTCTAATGTTATATTTAGAAAACTAAGTCGTGGTTATCTCAGTGACATCTATACAATTCTTCTGTTAGCCACAATTCTTTTTATTAGCCACATAGTTTAAAGATATTTAATCTCATTTTCTCATTTCTATTTTTTTTTCTTTTTACGATACCTGTTTTACCTCTATTCAAGTGACAACTTCATGAACGAAACTTCTGTAAGTGTGGAACCTGGACACGGATCTCTTGTTTGGCCGTTATAATTGTTCAAAGTGAAAAAAAAGAAATAAATTTAATTTTGGCTAGAGAACTAGATTTAGGTCTGATAGATTCAAGAGTTTAAATCTATTTTTTTTTATTCCTAAGCAAAATTTAAACTTTTTACTATTTTGTGTGTTGAGAGATTGTATGTAACATCATTTTTAGGAGGTGGTAACGGGGAAAGCTAGAAAAGTGAACAAAGAATTCTCTGCCCAGAAGCATGTGTTTGTGTGTGGGAGGTCTATATAAGAGGGCCGTTGTAATTTAACCTAACAAACTTTAAATCACGACCATTCACAGGACAAAAATATGTGGTTAAATTGGGCGTGGGGTTTCCGGCCAAACTATTATGCGAGCGTTCGATAATAACAATAATAATAATAATAATACTTTTATTTATACAGCGCTGTTAACAAACAAAATGTAGGCTCAAGGCGCTGTAATAACATTACACACACAAACACGACAGGGCTCTCTGGGGGACATATGGAGTAATCAGTTCGCTAAGGTACAAGGGCATCTCATTGTTATATATACACTGATGACAAAGTGTGGCGACCTTGTAATCGATTCTCGCTTTCTTGGGAAGCCAATGGAGTGAGCGCAAGAGCGTAGCAGCTCTTTTTAGAGCTACTATTTTTAAGAAGTATATGATGCACAGGATACACTATTTCAAAAAAAAAAATCTTATAACAAAAAGCATTAGGGAGATTTAGAAATATTTCTCTAAAGATCTGAAAATTCGACGTGTACTCAGAAATTGCATGTAAGACTATTTTCTAAGGCTTTGGGTGGACAGGGTGATAAATAAGTGATACAGGTAATTGAATTCACGAGCAAGAAGTATATGGTTAAGAGGGGGGATGGCGTTTTAAAGCGGGCCGTGCCATTTAGATGTAACATTATGAAATTAAAACTTTTAAAAAGGGAGGAGGGGGGCACAGGATGCAAAAAGTATAAAAAAAAAGACCAGCCCCCCAAAATAAATATCACACAGCCTATCAAATTTTCAAAATAACTGAAAAGCAGAAGTATAGTCAGAGAGTATAAAGAAGACTTTTTTTTGTTAAGGCGAGAGTTGATGGGGGAGGGGGGGGAAGAGACAAAAGTGATTCTCGAATTTACGCCAAGTCCAAGTGTTAAAAGGAAGGGAGGGGGGTGTCCATGGTAAAATAAACAATATATAGCCTGGGACCAAATCAACAGGCATAGTCGGTGGGTAATGCTAGCAAATTAATGTTTATGAAAATTTCGCGCATCATTCTCTAATTCTAGACCTAAAAAGCCTAACTTTGGAATATTATAAAGTCTAGTAGATTTGGGGGAAAAGGGTTATGGTGCTGGGTAAAATAAATGCTCCATTGTTTCTTCATTTATTAGCTAAAAGTTGTCTAATGGAGGTTTTGTTTTAAAAAAAAAGTATTATTAATTTTTCTTATTGTTTATAATCATTTCTCTATTTTTAATACAATTTTAACATGTAATATAATTTTGTTCCTTTAAACCTAAAGTTTGAAAGGGAAAATGTTATTGTTCTGGTATAAGTAATAGTAATATTTAGGCTTAAATAAACGATATAGTATAAAAAAAAGTATTTTAACTTAAAAAAATATTTATTTAAAATAGAAATACAATATGCATAAAGTCCACTACACATTATAAAGGTGCAAATAGAAAAATCTAAACCAGTGTCTTTTAATAAAGCCAGCTACTCAACAGTTTTTAGCTAGTTAGTGGGATTTAGTGAAGAATCATGTCTACGTTAGATCATTTGGTGCTAAAGGTAAAACTGTAAAACCAGTGTTTCCCAGGTCGCGCCCCTACAGTAACACATAGATTTTAATGAATTTCCTTTCCTAAACAGAGTTTGATACCAGAAAATGTCGCTTATCATACCATTGTTGGCTTGTATCATCGGACTGACAGCTTCTGTTAAGGTAAAAGTACATTAAATAGATTTCTTTAATTACTATTCCTCTATTCAGCTTGCAAATCATGGGCGAACCTGGGAGTAAACCGGACATGGATCACGAGAACGGCTCTAACCATTTTCCTAGAAATTTGAAAAAAAAAATTATTAGCTATCTGGCCACAATGGGAAAACTCTAGTTTGACTGTTATAATTTTTTAAATATAATACAAAATAAAGTTATACTTGCCCAGATGTCTAGACAATCTTTATGTCGTCTTCGGGTATTTCTGCATGTATTAATTATTAATGTATTCATTAATTAAAGAATAAATTAATAGACATTCGGAAACATTTTGTGCACCGTCTTTGCAGTCTGGATCTAAAGGTCTATCATTTGAAGTTCATAAATTCAATTAGATTAATGCATTCGCTTAGCGCCTTAGCGAGACCAGGATTTTTGATTGGGGTAGCGAAATGAAATACATTTTCAAATTTAAACAAAAAAATCAAAATGATCTCTCAATGAGCTATATTAAGGACATATTGTTTTTTGTTGTTTTTTTAAACGAATTTTTAAAAATATTTTATTTATTGTTATCAAAACATTTTGATTCTCTTTACAAAGATGCTAACATTTTTTGCCCTTATCATAAATATTTATTATTCTGAATCCTTATAAATTTTTATCGTTAAAAAGCTAGATCATGGTTGTATGCTGTTGACAAGTAATAACAAGTTGATTTGAAACGATGACGGTTTTTTCTATAAGCGTTAAAACTAGTTTGGATGCTGTTAGAAAATGGACAGGAGGGTAGTATTTAAGGACCTAAAGATTTAGTTTCGAGAGAGATCAGCAACTAGAGTAAATGCATTTAAAATTAAATTATATTGTACCTTTATAAAGTGCGTATATCATTAGAGTGATTCCAAGTTCTAGAATAAATGTTTTTTTATTTATTTGAAAAATATTTCCTTTGAGTTTATACTTTAAAGTAGTTTTTCCGCCATCACTATATTGTTTGATTGTTCTCACATTGAGATCAAGGGTATTCGATACCATAACTGAAACCATCATTTAAACATCAGAAACGTTTTACCTGATCAATACAATCTCATCAATCAAGAGATGGTTGTCAAAAGGCACCAAACAAATCGTGACACTCAGTTATATTAATTGTTACTTACAGTGGTTTTGTTTTCTCATTTCCTGTCAGTGTCATGTCCCATTCTTCCTTTTTAAAAGAATTTTTTTTTACAATTCGATTTATACATTGTGTTTGTTTTATTCAGGGACAAAATGACATTGAAATTGA
Organism: Biomphalaria sudanica; assembly: GCA_036873155.1. Taxonomy (NCBI): domain Eukaryota; kingdom Metazoa; phylum Mollusca; class Gastropoda; family Planorbidae; genus Biomphalaria; species Biomphalaria sudanica. Next base: position 854,531 of record JAZGLO010001553.1, read on the forward strand.
AGTGAAATCCGAACAACTTGAAATTTTTCTATCAAGTTTCTTCAATGGTACAAAAACGTAGTAGAGATTGTATAGAGTGCACTTTTAAATAGTAAATAATTTGATAAAGTATAAATGATTTTATAAAAATTGTTTTAATCATATTTATTGATAGAATCTATATAAATCACACTTCAATCTGAATACTTTAAATTTAAAGACACACACAGTCACATGTTTTAATATTTGTTATGTTGTTGCAGGGAGCCGTGTTCATGAGTTACTGACCTTGTCCTCTGCAGTGTCTGTAAACTTTAAGGACTACAATACATACAGTTCTGATTTCTGTAAGTACGTCTAAGGGCAGAGGATTCTATAACTGGACCCTGATATTTCCACATGTTATAGACTAATATCAAGGTATGCATTATATTATTGGCTTGGTCGGTTCGTAAAATGATCACCAGATTGATTTTAATTCATATCGAACACATGTCTCCAAACAATCGAACACATGTCACCAAACAATCGATCACATTTTCACCAAACATTCAAACACATCACCAAATATTCAAACACGTATCCAAACATTCAAAAAATTATAACCAAATATTCGAACACAGTCACCAAACATTCAAACATACGACAACAAAAACTTGTACGTATGCCAACAAACATTCGAACACATGTCACTAAAAATTTGAATACATGTCACTTAATATTAAAATAAATGTCATCAAACATTCGAACATATGTCACTAAGCATTCAAACGTACGCCAACAAACATTCAAACGTATACCAAACATTCGAACATATGCCACTAAACATTAAAACTTACGCCATCAAACATTCGAACATGTCACTAAATATTCAGACACATGCTACCAAACATTCGAACACAAGTCATCAATTATTCGAACACATGTCACCAAACACCTATCACAAAACATTTGAACATATGTCACCAAACATTCAAATATATGCCAAACATTAAAACGCATGTCATCAAACATTCGAACATATGCCACTAAATATTTAAACACATGCTACCAAACATTCGAACACATGTGACTAAACATTTGAACACATGGCACAAAACATTCGAATACATTTCACCAAACATTCGAACACACGTCACCAAACATTCTAACATATGTAACAAACATTCAAACATATCCCAACAAACCATCGAACATATGTCACCAAACATTCGAAAATGTCACTAAATAGTTGAACACATGCTACCAAACATTTGAACAAATGTCACTAAACATTTGAACACGTGTCACCAAACATTCAAAGGCTTGTCACTAAACATTCGAACACGTGTCACTAAACATTCAAACTTATGCCAACAAACATTTTAATATATGCGAACAAACATTCGAACATTTGTCACCAAAAATTCAAACGTATGTCACCGAACATTCGAACATATGCCATTAAACATTCAAACGTATATTACTAAATATTCGAACACATGCTACCAAACATTAAAAGAATGAGAAAAGAGGAGCAGAAAATAAAATCCTATACTAAGAAGTAAAATTAGTTTCTCCCTTGATTTGTCCAATAAAATTTATAGATATACAGGTAGTTTTTTTACTGTAGTTTATACAGGCAGTGGCGTCACTAGGAAGGGTGTTACCCGGTGCGGTAAGATCAGGGTGTCCCCCCTCCCCCTTCAGCGTTCCACTTTTTCTTCCCAATAAAAACTATCCTCGTTTTTTTATTTTTTTTATTTTTCGTAATAATACCGTTCGTTGATTGCTGTTCAAAGTTAACATGAATGTCGATTCTGTTTTAATTTTTTAACTTTTTGTCGCTGACATTTTATCGTTATATTGTTACATAGATTAACGTCTAAGATTTTTAAAATTAGAAACAAATTAAACATGAGTTGAACAAGCTTTCCTTAGTAAACTTAAAAGAGCTCCTAACAAAAACTTTTATAAATTGTGCTAGTTTCCTGAAGACGACTATTGACAAAACAAAAAATTCAACTTTATGAAAAGTATATTGATCGGTACAAAATCGTGAAAAGAATTTTTTAAAATCTTAACATTTAAAAGACTACAATAACTTTAGAAAATAAAAACTTATAAATAACTCAATGTATTTTGCGACTTCGTTTTCAATGGACAGATTGCTTGATTTGAAATTAGTTTTTCAAAAATTATTAATAGTTGTTAATTAACTTTAGTTTTGAAAAGCTTCTTTTACAAGACGCCACACAGGCATACCATATGCCACGTAGACATGCATTTGGAAAAGAAACAGTTAAAGGCTTAAATCTAAAACTGGTAGAGATTCGTTGACGTCCTTCAAAACTTTGCTGCCTGTAGATGTCTTCAAGTTCACATATCTTGTCGTCTGGCTCAGTATAAAAGAGATTGATGCACTCAACATTACATCTTCGTGAATTCCTGACATTATAGCTGCATTACCACGTCCTTGAGCTCATCATATCAATCTCTTTCCACGCGTTTTAAATGATCAGAACTGATACCAACAGTTTTTGGTCCACTTAAAGAGGAATATCCTACAACATTTCAGTCATTGGAACATTACCATTGCTACTGTTACTATATCTTACAACTTCAGAGATCTTATCTTATCTTATATAATACAGACGTTACTTCAAAAAAGAAGATGATTACGTCCTACGCGTCATGCATTTAGTCATGCATATTAACCAATGACTTAAATTCTGCCAAGTCACTGGTTTTTCTGGCTAGCTCAGGCAACCCATTCCATGCTCTAATAGCACTAGGGAAGAAGGAGTATTTGTACAAATTTGTCCTAGCATATGGGACGAGGAATGTGCCTTTATTTTTGTGTCTTTCAGATCTATGTTAGGTGTGGTGTAGTGCAAGATCCAAAAGTACCTTGCAACATTTATGTCTTTGATAAGTATATCCCTTAAGTGGTTTGCTTAAACATTTATAAACTCTCTAAGTTTTGTTACAAGGTTGGGAAGTAACTTTTTTTTTGCATCGCTCCCTTGCAATCTTATAAGTTATTATTTCACTACTAGCTCATATTTGGATAACATTTTCACAATCCCAAGAAAAAAAAATCCTTTATTTACGAAAAGACTTCTTTAATTCGCCACCATATACCAACATTTGCTTTGCTAGAATATCAAGCAATCTATAAGTGTAAGATGTTCCTCTGTTTTCTCATTTACACGTCAATAATAGCAGTGATTTCCCTGTCAATTGTTTTTGTAGCCTAAATCCGGCTGCCTAGGTGTTCCAAATTTGAAAACCTGATAAATGTTCTTCACTCTTCTCTTGAGTTTCTCATTGTGGACATGCCCACTGTTTAGCAAACAAAAAAATCTTGCTATTGATTTTTTCCCCATTAAGAATAAGTTTATGCAACAATTCTTATGCTTTATGATCTTGCTTCTGTCACATTTTAAAGTTGGTATTTAATTATATATATATTTTTTGGTAAAGTGCATTTATTCCACTCGGGTGTCACCCCTCCAACCAATGAATGGCTTTTCATTTGGTTCTAAATCATTTCCTGTACTCCTTGTTTTCAAACTCTCCAATCCAGATGAAATCTTCCTACGTCTTTGAATATTCCAATGTCGGACTTTATTTCAACCACCACATTCAATTCAGTTACACATTTCTATTTCGTTTCTATACAATTAGTTGAAAATAGTCGACAACAGAAGAATACAGTTTTTAGCTATTAATAGACTAAATTGTCCCCATTAGAAAGCATCAGAATAATTCTTTTCGTAACTTTCCTTTTGCTCTGGATAATTTCATTCGTAAATCATGTGAAATTGGCACACGCCAGTAAGAAAAATCCCCTAAAATATCATTCGACTGACATATTATAACATTTCCTTCATCTTGGGTGGAGCTTCTTTTACAGAAAATTGAAATTACATCATCTTCAATAATTTCAATGGCCAATTATTTACTTTTCAATTCTAAAAAATTAAAATTATGTGAAATTTAAATAAAACTTTATGCGTGAAGAATTTCTCCATTTGTTCAACAGTGGCTATTAATTAGCATTCTAATATTACGGTGCTGGACGAAAAGTCCATAGATTAGATTTAACAAATTTGTTAATCAAATGAGTGTTTCTATACATACATGAAGCTGGTGTACATCTGAAAGTAAGGTTTCACATTTTGTTGTGTGAAATTAAGTATGATATATCATTTTAAACACTTTAATAGAATTATTCCCAAAATGCATTTCTTTTTACTTGGGTGTCACCCGGTGCGGACCGCAACCCCCCCCCCCCTAGTGACGCCACTGAGTAGAAGCCAGTTGTTGTAAGCAGTTACTATAGAGATTATAAAGAGTTAGTTGAGACTTGTACCTATTTCTACAAAGGATTATTTTTTATTATTCTTGGATTGTGTATCATATTGCCTTTGTGGCAACTCAATATAGTATCCTATATACAGGGCCGCCGCAAGGGTTGTGGCCGCCTGCGTGCGAAGTTAAAAAATGCCGCCCCCCCCCTTTTTATTTTAGAAAAAAAATTCATTAAGATTGATCTGGACACTATACCTAAAGCGATTTAAGTCCATTTTTGTACCATTCCTTTTTCTTTTCCTATTCGCATCGTTGTCGTATCCCCATTTCCTCTAAGATGTTTTATTGTCAATTTTAACTTTGCATTTTTTGTAAAGAATGTCATGAAAAAGAAAAGAAACTATGTTTTAATTATATCACACTTTTTAGGTTTTATTTTTCATTTATATTTTTAACACTATGTAAAGAATCCAAATTTAGGTAATGAAATTTCACTAAAATGAGTCGGTTTCACAAACCTAAATATAATATGTCTATGGTCAGTTTTTTTTTTCCGGAATAGTGTTGCCTATATAAATTGTAAGCGTTGTCAAAGTTTCTTCATGGAGATAGAATCGAAGATGTGGCAGGTTTTCGCTCAAGTCGGCAAGGGGTTTAATTCCGGGCGGGACTCGGCGCTAAGCGTCTTCTGGCCTTTTTTCTTAGTAAGAAGAGAGAATTTTTAAAAGGCTAATATTAATGTGTTTTCTTTCAGAACGCACTATTCATCCTAATAAAAAAAAATTCGAGGGTCATATTAAATCTAATAATAAAGAGGCAGCCCTGGCCAATAGTATTATGCGAGGGACATTCTAGGTAGGCCTACATATTGCGTACGTACGTCTGTAATGGGCGTGAGCTTTTTAACAATATTCTTCGTGCTAAGTAAGACGTCTCTGTCGCGGAGGTTTTTTGTCACACAAAAGTCGTCACTATTATAAAGTGCAATAGGCGGAAGAAATTTGACTATTCGGAGACAACAAAAAATCCAAAAGAATCGCACTAGCGGAGACGTTTTAAAATGTTTTCTTGAAAACGTTTGGACCCATATTGTTGCACAAGCGCCTCGCAAAAAGCGGTCTACATTTAAAACGATCTTATTAGAAGATAAGACGCCGTCTCCTACTTAAAAGATTTTAATTTTTTGAACATGTAATTTTACTAATATTCAAATAAATGACACTAAAAATAAAACATGTTTTAGCCGCCCTCTCTCCTTGTTGTTAGATGGTCGTTGACTTGTCGCTACAAACAGCTAGTACAACTGAAACCAATGAAGGCGTTTTATATTTTTACTAAATGAGCTTTAACTAACTTAAACAAACTTCTTATGTGAACAAAAAAAAAACAATATAATTGTTATTACAATTTTCACAGATTTAATTTGAGATAGAGATCTAATATTAATGAAATTTACTGATATTGAAACGAAATCTAGCTCGCCACAAAATAACGTCTATACTCTTTCATGTCTCAAGATTGTCTGACGTTTTACATTTGCATTATGCTAATTTCATCATCTTAAATGCATAACCACCAATCGATCGCTTCACCTCTTCTTAAGGCCGCCTAGGAAACACACACTTTATAACACCCTTTTTTGTCAGGAAGTTACGCCCCCCCCCCCCCCGTTCGAGATACAATGTGACAATGTTTTAAAATTGACATTCTAATTACTAGCTCTACTTACAGGGCGGGCTATTCGAATCGAAACAAATATTACAAACAACTTGCGAAAATTCAAGGTCAGGAAAAGGTCGGCGCTTATGCAAAAACCCCTGGGAAACCCTCGCGTGCCGCTTTGTTTTTCTTCTTAAGTTTCCAAAGTCCCTTCTAATTGTACAAATATCGTCTGTTCCCCCACCCCTCCCTCCAGTTTTCAAAGGATAATGGAATCAGTAGAATTTAAATAAAAATTTTTTTTTTTAAATTATTAAACCAAAAATTTAAAGAAAAATGACTCTTGGAAATGATTTGGCCGCCCCTTACATTTGGCCAACTGCGTGCAATGCACTGCCTATATATATCAAACATATTATCTGTATCTGCTACATCAAGCGTTATTTCCTCATTTACGAGGGAGGTATAAACGTGCAAGTATTCATCCTGACAACGCCTATATATATAACATTATAAAATGAACCCAATGACCATCTAAAATAACGTGGTTACATTAACTTTTTCTTGATTGTATAGTAAATATCTATTTGGCAACTTAAAATAAAAATATACTTACAAATATTACTACATGGAAATACTTCTGACGGCTATAAAAAAAAAACTGTTGACTTGTACCACTTTTGATGCTAATTAATCCGTTAAGTGAGCAGCTGGTTACCTCTACTGATATGAGTATATTCGTTAAATCAGTTTTTTGACTATTAAATTGTCACTTTGAAATATATAACTTCTTGATTTCTTGGGCTCAAAATGTAGATATACTTCTGTCTAAAAATTTAGACACTTCTGACACGAGTAAATGTCACCGATCCTTTTTGATTTTTCAAGTTTTTGGAATAGTTTATATCATTTAAATCCTTTAAATCGTTTAAAATCTCACTTCTGATAGTAGTGATTTTCACTGGTGAAATCTCACTTCTGTCACCAGTAAATGTCACCACTTTATTTTAGATGGTCATTTGATGATAATGGGTTCATATTATAATGTTATATGTAGGCGTTGTAATGATAACACTAGCACGTTCATACATATCTTATATTATAAAGTAGAATGTGAGGCGTATGTATGTATGTATGTATGTATATATGTATGTATGTATGTATGTATGTATGTATGTATGTATGTATGTTACTTATAGACATCAAAACCGCTTGACCAATCTTGATAAAACTAGGCAGGAATGTTCCTTGGGTACCAACTTAGACCGTAGTGTATGTATTGTAGCCCTAAAACAAACTTAGGACCCTAAAAAAGAAATAAAGTTGTCTGACTCTATTAAAGCTATAGTATTTATGGATCTAGGCCATGGTTAACAATGTTGACATGAGAAAAGATCGAAAGGATATTTAATAGACCTAGATCTAATTTTAAGAAATACAGTTTGCGCAGATAGTTTTTTACTTTGACACATGAAAATTCAAAAGAAGATCCATTGATTTCTTTATATAATAAAATTAACCTTCAATTTTGTGTTTCAAAAGCATTTTTTACATAAATTAGTTCCAGATATCTGTGACTACAGATTTCCTGGCGAACATGCTTTCATTAGACATTACCGTAATGAATCGCGTACTAAAAATTAATTCGTCTAATTGTTTACTTTATAATCCCGGGCCATCGATAGATCTAAAACTCTAATTCAACTCTAATATGATAAAACTTCTCTTTGCACAGATAGTTTTATAATTTAACACATGAACATACTAATTATAGTACATTCATTTCATATTTTGGTCAAATAAACATTCAAATTTTGTTTTCTAAAGCATTTTTAAGATACTACATTCGTTTATGAAAGCTGCGAAGCCGAGTTGAGATAGGCCTAGATCTATACTCATTCATGAATCGCGTACTAAAAATTATTTCGTTTAATTGTTCACTTTATAATCCCATTCATTTAATAAAGCTATCGCTCTTTTCGCTTTTAATAGATATGAATGTATCGGCCTCGGATAAACCCATTTTCGCAAAACTAATTTTATTTTCGTAGCGAAAGAAAAAAAACTTGGAAGGATCATTAGCTAAGTTTAACATACATCTAAATCCAATCCACTAGATTAGTAAACACAAACTTAGACCCGCAGGCCGCGGGTAATGTCAAGCTAGTGTAATATAAAGCATTAAGTAAGGCTTATTTATGTATGTATGTATGTATGTATGTATGTATGTAGAAATCAAAACCGTTTGAACAATCTTGATAAAACTTGGCATACTTTTTTGTTCCTTTGGATACTAATTGGAACAGTAACATATGTAAAGTAGCCCTAAAACAAACTTAAGATCCTTAAACAAAAAGTTGCCCAACTCTATAAAAGTATTATTATTTCATAGATCTAGGTCATATAGCCATGTTTACATAAGGCAAGACCGAAAGGTCAAGCATGCGCAGAGCGAAGGTTCCACATGTGCGCAGAAAGAAAATATCTCGAAGCCTAGATCTAACTCTAGCTCTAGATATAAATCTAACATGATAGATCTACTTTATACTTTAACACAGGAGCATATACAATAAAGTGCATTCATTTCATATTTAAATCAAAGAAACCTTCAAATTTGTGTTTCTAAAGCATTTTTACAAACATTCGTTCGCTATGGCTATAGCTGCAACTTAGCCGAATAGCTCCATTGTTGATGTCGCGCGCTTCTTTCATTAGACAAGATCGAAAGGTCACGCATGCACAGAAAGACAATCTCTCTCAAAGCCTAGTTTTCTAGATCTAAATCTTCTTAAGGGTTGGGAAAACACTTGCAATCTATTTTTTTTTGTCGCCTCATATCTAATTATATTATAGAGGGATGTTATGTATGAGAACCCTATCAATAAGCTAGAAAAAAAAAGTTTGAATATGTGGTTGCTTTGGCAACCGCGGCCATTATGTTTTGTAAACATAGACCTACTCTTATATAAAAGCTTGATGTAGCAGACAAAAATAATACGTTTAATATATACAGGCTACAATATTGAGTTACCACATAAGAAATACGAATACATAATCCAAGAATAATCAGTAATAATCTTTTATACGTGATAAATATTATATAGTAGCTGGTACAAGTCTCAACTAACCCTTTATAATAACTCTCTATAGTGACTGCTTACAACAACTGTCTTCTACTAACTCTTACTTAGACTTACTGTTCCTAGCTTACTGCTATCAAGATGGCTAACTGAATAGCCCAAGGTGCAAAGTTTCCACCTTTAGAAACATGAGTTGTATCTACTGTATGGCACCAACTTTCAGGTGGTGACTGTCACGAGTCGAGTCTGTGACCTATTTCGACCAGCGTCTAGAAGCTCGAGTTCAAACCAGTGCAAGTGTCCAGCGTAAACAAGTTAATTTTAGATATCCAATCGAAGAAAGAGGTTAAGAGAACAAAATAGCACACGTCAGCTTCTAGAAGGTCAAAGTTACTAAAATAATTATCGGAGAAGGTTCCAGGATTCTGGAACGTACGATCAAAGAAAGTATAAATTAAGGGAAAGTCAGTCAGACGGGGTCCTCGCATAATAGTAGTTCTTGTAGAGCGTTGGTCCTCGCTCAGTCCTCGATTATTAATAAGTTTTATGATATTAGCGGGTCCATTAAGTAAAGTTTTATTAGTTGAAGTTGAAGTTATACTAAGTGAAGTTTCATGTATCATTTAAGTTTTATTTATGAAGTATCAAGTCAAGTTGTTATTGAATTAAGAAGTTAATTTGATGTGAAAGTTGAAGAAGTTATTAAAGAAGTTTGAAGAAAATACAGATAGATGTTTCTTTCTTCATTTCATATGAATTCGTCAACTTATTAATACAATCCTTCGATGTGCTCGTCACAGTGACATACACATTAAATACACATTTATACTTATTGGTTTGTTTATCTTGGTTATGAGTTTCACAATAAGAGATTGTGTAAACAAAGCTCACTTTTTAAAATATCTAATGTGTACATTCTATTGTAATACATCGATGACTAGATTGCCTGTTAGTGTTAGCCTTTTAGATTTAATTTAGATTTATATCGCTGTTTTTTTTTTTCAGATCACGATCTTGCCGAATCAGCAGTTAGAGCAGGTTGGTCTAACAAAGTATAAGAAATTCAGAATAAAAAATTGTTTTCTCCTTATGATAATGTACATTTCAAATTTATTCTTTTTATGATAATGTACCTCTCAAATGTTTTCAATTACGATAATATGCATCTCAAAATGTATTCACTTTATAAAAACGTACATTACAAATTTATTCTTTTTATGATAATGCACATCCTAAATGTATTCTCTATATGATAATCCACATTTCAAATGTAATCTATTTATGATAATGTATATCTTAACTGTATTCTCTTTATGATAATGTATATCTTAACTGTATTCTCTTTATGATAATGCACATTTTAATGTATTTTATTTCAGTTCCATCAAAAGATTTAATCAAAAGAATAATGAACGAAGTTTCTATCTTAACTGAATTATCAAGGAAATTAAGAAAATCAATTGGTGAGTCTCATTAAAGTTGTGTGATATTAATATCTTTAGCAAAGCTTTATCAACTAAAGAAATATATAAATGCATCCACTGAGGTAGTGCAAATTAATATATATAGCCTGTGGCCCTTTAAGTCTTCACCGACATACTTTTTCCTTTGCAATTTCTTGTGTGATTCAAGAGGCCAATCCTTGATGCACAGCTGCGGTCACAGGTAATCACTAGGAGCCGTTGCACTTTCACCCGTCTTTTTTCTTCTGTTATGCTTGCTCTCCATGTGGATCTTTCCAGTGCCACTTTTTTCCCAGCTGTTAGTGTCGATTTTGAATGCCGTGTACATCAGTATACTTTAGAAGTAGAAGCGAAAAGAAATATATGTATATACAGTGGCGTAGCTAGAGTATATGATGCCTGATGCGGTACCTCATCTTGATGCCCCCCCCAAAAAACAACAACAACAACAACAACAACAAAACTAACTAATTGATAACATTGCAAAACCTTACTTTTTTGTTCAAAATAATATGTATTCATTAATCAAATATTGTTAATTTTAAAAAATCACTTTTACATAAACATACTACAAGTGAATTTTACGCGCTTTCTTGCTGGCAAAAGTATCAATAATTTTATCGAAATAAATTTTTTCCACCAGCTCTTGTTCAATGGACAAAATGGCCAAATTAGTGAGTCGTAAATTTGTCATCGTTGATCGCAAGTAATTCTTGATCAGTTTAAGTTTGGAAAAACTTCTCTCGCATGTAGCGACGTTCACCGCAATAGTAAAAAATATGCGAATCATGATGACGATATTCGGGACTGAATCATCTAGCTGATATTTTTTTTATAAAATTCAAGAGCTCAACAGGTCCTTGTTTTGGAAGTTCGGAGGCTTCTGATGAAACTGTAACAAACCGTTGAATCCATCAGAAATTCGTTTTTATTAATGTCGCTAGTAGTACTATCGAGATTGATTTCGACCCGAGGATGTAATAGCTGGGAAGGCGATAAAAATTCATATCTATCTGCTACATCATGAAGTTGCTCGAATCGGGTGATTATTTCTTGAACAATCCTGTTCAAGGTAGAATAAATTTCCCTTCGAAGCTCTTCTTTGTGTGTAAGTACAGAGTAGTCACTTTTCTCACCAGGCATCTTTTTCTTATGGCCAATACGTTTTTGAGGTTCTGTACTGATTCTCAGTTCTGAGCACACGCTTTCGGCAAAGGTAATGCTGGCTTCAGCGATGTCCTCTCGATTACTACTTAAAAATGTCTCTAATGTTTTTAGTTTGAGTGAGCAGTCTCGAATAGACAATCCTTGTTTTTGAAGGTAATTTCAGTTAATACAGGAGCCCAAAATCCAAGATAGGTGAGAAAATTAAAAGACTGAATAGCAACTAATAATCCACCTGCTTCAGATCTAGTCGATGAATTTTTGTCTCTGCTATTTAATGTCTCCAGAGTTTCTATAATTTTAGAAAATTTATCCAAACCATCTTGACGGCTTCTCCTCTGCCGCTCCAGCCGGTCTCATCTAAACGTTTAAGGCTAGTTCCGTTTATTTTGATGAGGATATCCCAGCGGTGTGTTGAAGTTGAGAAAAAGGCGTGTAAACGGTCCAGTGTACCAAAAAATGTTACCGAATTGACTTCAGCTTCAGCAGCTCGAATTTCTGCTAAATTAAGAGAATGGTTTGAGCAGGCAATGAATAGTGCTTTGGGATTGACTTCTAGAATACGTTATTGGACACCATAGTTTTAACCTTTCATGACCGCAACATTATCATAGCCTTGACCCCTGCAGTCCATTATGTCTAAGCCATCCGAAAGCATGTTTCTCTAGAATCATCTCAGCGATTCCAGCAGCATGCTTGTCCTTTGTGTCGATGAAGTCAACAAAAGACACACGAACCTCCACCCTGTCATTATCCATTACAACGTACCGTAAAATTTGGGAAGTTTGATCGAGCTTTGAGATGTCAGGTGTACTGTCAAAAATAATGGAGAAATATTTTGCTTGTTTTACTTGCTGTGATCCCCCAATATTGTAATAAATTCATTTTGTATTTGTGGAGACATGTATGTATTCGGTCTGAAACAAAACTTAGTTCGAAGCACATGCTCCCTCAAGAGTGGATCCTACTTTGATAGTAATTTTACTAACTCTCCAGGTTTTCGTCTCTTGTATAATCAAATCTTGGGCCTTGTTGTCAATATTGTTCCCTACTCTCAGGCAAACTTCAAGTTCCCTCCAAGCAAGCGATGACTAAATGTGAGCTCTGCTGGTCTCATGGTTTTCTATTTTCGGGGATAACCTCCACCACTCATTGAATCCATCTTTGGATTTAAATAAAGATTTGGTACTTGATCTTGTTGAGAAGAGTATGCAGGGGAAGCAAAAAAAGGATTCTTTTTTTTTTTGGCGAATAACACATCCACTTTCTAAGAGCTTTCTCGCCGTTTGACATTTGCCGGAAAAACCAAACCTTTGAAAGTTTTCTAGCCTTTCCTTTTGGTGATTCTTGATGTCTATACGCCTCTCTGAATTGACTGTCCATACGCTGAACTGTTTCAGATCCTTGAGTGACAAGGTGTATGCGAATATTATCTGTGATGACATCAGGCCAATCTACAATGTCGTACAGTCTAGAGTTTATTATCCTGCTTTCTGTATTGTTTATACTGTCTGATGGTTCAGCTTCTTCAGTATGAATTTTTGAGGTGTGTACTAAAGACATGCTTGTGTGCTGTCCTTTAGTCTCTAGAACCTGCGGTATTCTTTTTCATCATTCAGGATGTCGGTCTCATCATTTTTTTCTGAATTTAATGATAACCGTCTCATCTTGCTTTGTTGCTTTTAATTGTTCAGTTAATTCATACCCAATAACAGCTTGCCTATAGTCGGTGGTCTCTGGCAATAATGCGACTTGAAATTGTCTCGATGCTTCTTTAGACAAAAGAAATTTAAGAAACGCACCTCACCTCATTGCGGTTAAAGAAACTGCTTTATGCGGATGACATTGTCATCTGGTTAAACCGGGAAAAAAAACGACCAAATACAGGTGGAATTACAAGCAGACTTCCAAACCATCTCCTCGTATTGCGACAAATGGCAGATTCAGACTCCAACGTGAAAATACGCCAAAATATCGGTTATATACTACTGGTTCCGGAAACCAAAAAAAATCTCGCGCGACCGGAAAATCGAAGTATCTAGGGGTTACCCTGGATAGAAAACTGTCAATGCTCCAGCACGTCCAGAATGTTGAAAGAAAAGCCTCGGAGAAGTTAGCGTTACTAAGAAAGCTGACCAGCACAAAGTGGGGTGTCAAAGCTGACATGCTACGCATATTGTACTTAGGGGCAGTGAGATCACAAATTGAGTACAGCTATACAGTACATGCTAGTAAAACTGCCCTCGAATCACTCGACCGAGTACAATCATAGGCACTAAGGTTCATTTGTGGCACCTTTCGGACAAGCCCAATAAACGCTGCTGAAATCTTAACAAACGTGGCCCCTTTACATTTAAGGAGGAAGAGGGCGGTACTTACGGCCTACGAGCGCTACAAAAGAGGCGACTGTAGGCTACCCACCACAATCTTAGTGCAACAGTGGAGAAAGAGGAACCGCATAAAAATGCGATCGTTCTTCCACATTGCGGCCAATTTGTCATCTGGGCTCTCCACTGATAGAATTTCTATTAGAAGAATTAGTACTTGCCCTCCGTGGAGGAGAATGCCTACCCCACAAATGAACATGTCCCTTATAGGGCAAGAGGGAGCCACCAAGAGGCGATTAACACCTGCCGTACTCCAAAACTTGGCATCAGCTACACTTAAGTCCTACCCATCAGAAGCCATTTTCTGTTATACCGATGGGTCCGGAATAAGGGACCTCGATAGATCTGGGTATGGAACCCTTATAGTCTACCCAGACCGGACAGAACCAGAGAGGCCGATTTCTCCGTCTGAGCTTAAAAGGGTTTTGAGGTGCCAACCAGACTAGTCAGTCTTGAGCACTGTTCAACATTTTGTTTACGTTACAGTATTACAATTAACTAGTTAGTTAAAAAAAAAACTCGTAGAAAACAAAGGTTAGCTTATTTAAAAATATAGACATTACAATATAATTATTTCCAAAATTAAACTATAAAGAATCATAAAGAAATGAATAAACTAAGACAATTGTTTAGAGCTAGAGTTTAGAAATATATTTGTAAACTCAATATCTAGATTAAACCAATGAAGTAAAAAAAAGGTTGGCCTATCTTCTTCTTCTTCTTTATATTACAAAGCATTGATCAGTGTAGTAACAACATGTACCGTGTGCCCGAAATATATCTAGTAAAATAGATTCAAACTGTTCTGTAGCTTATATTGTATGGAAGAAATAGTCAAGGAGATGAAACAAAATAGCAACATGACTCGTTTATAAATCGTTAGTTCATGTTTAAAATACAGTAGTTTATGTTTGTTCGTGCCCATACAATTAGTCGTTTTTACTGAAAAGCTCAGGGAAATAGGAAATTAATACACACTGGGGGAATTTTGGTGCCCCTCTCCACTTGGTGCCCTGTGCGGCCCGCACCACCCGCACATCGGTAGCTACGCCACTGTGTATATATATATATATATATAAGAACATAAAACTAAAATGTTATTTAACCTTGGTTAGGCCAATAATAGAATATGCATCCTCTGTTTGGGACCCCCCAACTCAAGAATACATTAAGAAACTGGAACCGACACAAAATAGAACGCAGTGAGATTCAAAACAAACGAATATTCCCACTTGACTAGAGTAACACCTTTAGTTAAATCACTAAATTTAGAAAGCCTTCAGGATAGAAGACTTATAAGTAAAGTAGCAATTCTACATAAAACACTGAACTATAATCTTCATGTAGTTAAACAAAATCTAATAAAATACTCTGAAAGACACAAAGATAAAGGCACATTTCCTGTACCATATAACAGAACAAACCTGTACAAATACTCCTTCTTCCCTAGTGCTATTAGAGCATGGAGTGAGTTGCCTGAGCCAGCCAGGAAAACCAGTGACTTGGCAGAATTTAAGTAATTGGTTAATATGCATGACTGAATGCATGATGCGTAGGACGTAATCATCTTCTTTTATGAAGTAACGTCTGTATTATATAAGATAAGATAAGATAATATAAAGACCATAGGTTGACTGGATTCATCGAGGACAATAAGTATGCAGATATCTAAATTGTGCCCATAGTTTACAGATTTAGGCGCTAGCGAATTTTTTTTAACCCAGTAATTTTTTTTAAAAGCTTAGGCAACATTAACTCATTCCGTCTGTCTTTATGAAATATAATAATAATAATAATAATCAATAATTAATAATCTTTATTGTACGTAAGGAAATTTGTCTTACAATGAAACATTATCTTTTACAGATAATTTCTCCCACTTATCCTTTCTCGGATAAAGTTGAAACTTTGAACAATTATTCATTGTCGTGTATGTTTTTACTCGCTTACCTTCCCTTAGCAAAAAAAAAATACATGGGGGTCGAAAGTTAATTGTACAAATCTTATATTAACTCACTCTGTCTGTCTGTCTGGAAAAAAAGTGCAACACGGAAATCTACCTCATCATCTAGGTTGGCGTTTCCTGATATGGTACTTCTCAAATAGACAAACATTGGCTAGTTTCTCGACATCTATAAGAATGTTTGGTTCTATGCCAGATTTATTTGGAGGAGGTTGGTGCAGCACTACTGTCTTTTTACAAAGCTTCTATCAACTCACTCTGTTTGTCTGTCCAAAAGTTTGTACACGTTATTTCTCCGACACCCAATCTCGGAGAAAACAGGGGGGGGGGGCGAATTTTAGAAATCACACAATTTATATACGAAATTCTTTACTTATGTTAATAATATTTATAATATTTATTTATATTTCAACATATTTTTTGGATTTTATCACCCCCTTTCTATTTTGTTGGCCGATTTGGTGGGAGGGGGGGGGGCGATCCAATTTTTACTTTTAGAAATCACAGTTTGTTAACATAATTCGTTACATATCTATATGATAAAAGCTACTTATTGATTACATTTCAACTAATCTTATTATTATGTCGCTCCCCTTCTGATTTCTTGGCCGCTTCTGTAGTGGTGGGAAATGGGGGGGGGGGGCGATGATTGCATCTACTACACTCCCTACTCTAGACTTTCGATTGGGGGGAGGGGCGGTCCAGTTTTTAAGAAGAAATCATAGAGTGTGAACAAAATTAGTTGAGAATCTGTATAACATAAGCTACTTATTAATATTTAAACCCATTTGTATATTATGTCACACCAAACTGTAATCTCAAATTAAATCATTAGTAAATATAAAATGAAAGAGGGTTGTACTTTCTGCTATTAAGTTTGTGCAAAATGTCCGTCTGTCTACCTGTCACACTCAGATCTCGAAAAAGAGAAGAGAAATGAAAAATATTATTTCATCCTGCTTTGTTGCTTGCTACTTTTTGTTTCCTAAAAGCAAACCGTTTAGTTTATAAAAATTAATTATGCAAGCGATTTTTTCATAAAATACATCAATTATAAAACATGTAAGAAAAAATGTTACAAAATGTTAACAAGCAGAGATATTTTTTGTGCATTTTCAGTATCACTAAGTCTAATATATTTATAAAATTTACAATAAATGTTCACAACAAATATAAATATAGTTAACTGTGTTTTTTTCTGGTCAACTAGCTGCTCAAAAAAAAATAAAAGAAAACATTTATGTTGGTTTATAAAGGCTCATATTGCACTTTGTATGTAAATGGCCTATTTATGTAGTAACTTTCATGCAGTAGCGTGACGGCCGAGGCAAGGCATGGTACTAAACTAGTTCCCTCAAAAATGTTTAAATAATAAGATTTTATTTATTTTTTTGTTTAGTGCAACCATCAGGCCGCTTATTTTTGTGCGCTTTATCTGTTGGCTGGTCTGTCTGTCACGTCTTGATAAAAAACAATACTCAAAACTATTGAAAATCTTATTTAAAATTTAATGTTCCTTCCGAAAATCGCAATAGTTTTAAGTATCTATAATAGATTGTTTCGGATGTTTTTGTGAAAAGCAAATCAATGCCAACAAATGTATGTTTGCTCTTCTAACTAAAATTACATTTAATTTCCGTGCTTAAACGTTGCAAAAACTCATGATTAATAATATGTTGTTCCGTTGTTTTTTTTAAATGTAAATAGCATATATGTGCTAAATGGAAATATCTATACTGACTTATATTTCATTTCTAAAAAGTTGATACAGATATTGTTTTATAAGAAATATATTAAGTCAAATGATTTTTTAAAATCGCAAAATCGACTTATATTACATTTATATTCTTGACAATACGTCACTATAATTTAATTATCGATATTAAATTGCTCCGTATTTTCAACTTAAAACAAATTTAGGTCAAATGACTTTACTTTTTCAAAAATATCGACAATAGGTTGTTCAGGATTTAAAAATAACAAAGTAATTTACAAGAGCCGATTATTGAAAATCACTTTTTAGATTTATATTACATTTAATTTTCTTGCTAAAACAACAAAAGATTTTTTATCGGTATAAAATGTTCCGGATTTTGTTTTGAAAAAGAAATTGACCTACACTACTTTAATTTTCTTACAAATCGTCGCTAAAATTGTCACGAATTTTTTATGAAAACTTAGCTAACGCCAAATCCCACATAACTGTTTGAAATTCCTCTTCTAATAAAAGAAACATATAGTTTTGTTGGTAACAGGTCGCAACAACTCATTTACAAAGATATGTTGTTTTTGACTTTATGATAAGCATTTTAACTGTATTTATTTAAAATATAAATTTTGTTCTAAAAATAGTGTTAGCTTAATATAAATTATGATATTATTCTGAATAACTTTTTTTCTTTTTCATTGCTTTCTTTTAAAAATAATAATAAAACAGCCAACGGACCTCACTGTAGGAGCCTACATCGCTCATATAGATGTTTAGCTTCTAAGGAGGGCTCGAAGGACAATTTTTCATGTAGGGGGTCGCACCCGGAAATTTTTGAGAAACACTGCATTACTGTTTTATTTCAAATCATTGTACAACTGACTTGTACTTAGGATTATTTATTTTATATTAATTCAAGAAAAAATATTCAGCACAGAATTGCTTCATTTTAGTCCCGGTGGTGTGTTGGATACATTTGTAGGCACCCCCGAATCCGCGTGTGCCAGATGATTGTAGACACAATGCACATCTCACCAAAATACAATCGTGATAATCTTTATCAAAGTTAGCTGAACGCTTTAAAAGTTTCACCATCAATTGCTTTTGTATGTTGAGTCACTTTATTCTGCATTCTATGGTACATGTCGGTTGTTATAGGAATAAATAAATAAAGACAAAATTACATGTGCACAAGAAGTATATGATTAAAGTCACATTAAATCTCAGAAGACACTAATATAATGCAGAGCATATCAAGAAAACATATACAACTTGCTCTTGAAAAGAAAACAACAAAATATGCAATGCATTAAAGAAGGCATGATTTTGAAAAGAACAAATTTTATCGACAGCGTCTCACTTTTAGAAGGTTCATGAAAAGATTATATAACACCAAAAAAAAAAGATTATTTTTGACATTGTGGAAGTACACAAATATTTAAAAAAATGGATTCTACACTGGATATATCTCATATCGAACTGATCACTATTATTATTGCTTCTGTTTCTTAAACACCTGATGCAGAAATACATGAACATTTTCTAAAGTTTCGCCCAATTATTGATACAAATGGAGAATGACTTTATGACTTGTAATAGACAAAAAATGCAAAGTTAAAATTGAAAATAACACGATTATGATAGGAAAAAAAACTAAAGGTCTATAAAAATAGTTTTTAACCAAAGGCGCTTTTGGTGAAGCGTCCAGTTTAGTCTTACTTTATGAATTCTTTTCTAGACAAAAAAAGGGGAAAGGGGCAGCATTTTAAAATTTCGCACGCAGGCGGCCACAACCTTCGACCCTGCGTAGTGAATCTAATAGATATAGGCGGATCCTTTAAGGATCCAACGGGGGCCACCTCTGAGTTAGTGTGATAACATAAACTCTCTTTGTAATTTTTACCCCCCAAAAATGTGTCACTTCAATAAGTTATGCTAATATAATTCTTTAAATTACATTCTTATATCGATTCACCCCAACCCATATTCTTTAATGCCAAAATGCAATCGTTAGCAATAATTATAAAAAGGAGAGAGGACTCTTACTGTCTCTTAGGGGTCGTTCGTAAATGACGTCACGCTCTAGGGGGGGGGGGAGGGGGTTTGAGAAAATGTGACACTTTGTGACAAGGGGGAAAGGGAGGGGTTACGATTTTGTGACGTCACAAATTTAAAATTCAGAAAAAAACACAAATAAAATATTTTTTTAATCTTCAAAAATATTCGAAAAATAATAACATTTTTTAGATACTCATTTCAACATGAACTCTCAGGTAGTTTTATTCTCAAATAAAAAGCATAGAAAATATAGAGATATTTCAGTCTTGTTTGAGGAGTTCAACTGAAAACATCATGGTGGCACTGCCGACTGAGAATTTCACGTTGTTCTTCTCAAAAATACTTAATTCTTAAATTTCCGGAAAAATAATGACGTCAACGTGTTTTTTGACAATTCAAATCTCTAACCAGAAAACATCAAATGGAGAAAAAAGTTAAATTCAATGTATTTATCGAAAGATCAGCTGCGACATCGCACAAAGGACTTGAATTCATCAACGAACATTCATCAACACACAGATGTTAACGAGTGAAACATCCGCATGAACTTTCAATTATTTCTCGCTATAGTTTCTGTAACGAATTTTTCCGATTTGAATTATTCTGCTCATTTCGCTTCATTTGGCCGAGATCGCCAAAATTCTCGCGCAACTCGCTCTTTCTATCGCGGACCTTCGAAGAGTTCACATGTCATTTTTCATCGCTCTAAAATTATTATAATTTTCACGAATCCTCCTCAATTCTGCTGCTAAATTGACTCAGCAACACACAGATGTTAAAGTAAGCATGAATGATAAGCAATTTTCATTAAAAAAAAATTTTGACTAACTTAAATTTTTCTCTTGTTTTATCCTAGATGGAACGAACAGAAATTTTGTGACGTGACGCAAAGTGGGGAGGGGTGGGGTCTGAGAATTTGTGATATTTTGTGACAAGGGGCAGAGAGGGGTAAAAAAGGTCATTTTTTGCTTGACGTCATTTACGAACGACTCCTGACATGATAATCGTTTCATCTCTACCGGCCCCGACGAAAACATGACGTTTTCAAACAGAATAGTCAAATGTGGCGACCGAGTCTATGTCATTGCGCATGAATTGAAAATAATTATCTAAGGAATATGTTTTGGCAAATGTATAATTCATAAGAAATATTAAAGTATAAGAGTAACAATGAGATGAGTTCTGAAAACAATTTTTTGTTTCTAGTCGCCTTTTCCCAACCTTTACTTAATCTACAATTTGTCTATTGTATAAATAACTTTTGGACTATAACTCACACTTATAAACTTAAATGCTAAAAATAAAACAGATTACAAAGAGAGTTTATATCACACAAACCCAGATGCGACCCCCATTGAATTTACCAATGGACCAGAAATATTTTAAGCCATAGTCTTGTTTGGATCGTTTAAAGTAATACAATTTTGAAAATCATTTGGCGTTATTTCTCACATAAAAGCAAACAGTGCAACACGATGTCTTTGATAACACTCATCTCTTCTGGAATAAGTAGTGTAGTGTTAAGTGATCACCTAAGATCAGAATGGAAACCTTCCGATGCAGTCGGTGGCATCTAGTGCGGTAGCTCAGGGTATCACCCCACCCTCCTCATCAACTTTCTTGAAATATGTTCCAATAAAAACTATTTTTGGTTAGTTTCATTTGTTGAACCAAAAACAGTGAGCTGATTACCTACTTTTATTAAATTTTTTTCAAATGTAAAATCTCACTGTTTATGACATTTATTCAAATGTTATTGCAAATTTTACAATGATATTTAATTAAAATTAGAAACAGACTGAACATCCCCTGAACAGATTTCCTTTGTTATACTTTAAGACAGATGCTTGTAAAATGTTTAACATGTTTCGGATGTTCCTTCATAGTTGAAGATAGTTTACTTCCTAGTCCAAACCTCCCGCAGGACGACGGGGGATGGGAGCGGGCAGGGTTTGAACCCGGGACCATCGATAAATCCAAACGACAGTCCAACGCGCAAACCGCACGACCAGGCAGCCATCCATACAGTATAACTTTGTGCTGTGTTATTTATACTTAAACTACTATCTAGATGTGTCTAGGCTTATTTGGCCATATATCTAGAGATTTTAGTATTATCTTTTCCGATGTGTTTGCTTTTGCAAAGACATACATTTTTAAAGTTGGTTGTCACCCCCAAAATGGTGTCAACTGGTGCTGACCGCCCCCCCCCTCCCCCAGTGACGATTAGTTTATTTGAGTAGAGAGCCTAGGAAATCTAAAAAAAACTAAACAGATTTCCCATGCTAACAGCATATTAGGCCTACACTATTACCCTCAAGTAGGCCTACTTATCTTGATCATAATCGTTCTATTCTATTTACTTTATTGGTCTAGACTATAGATCCAGAATATACAATAGCCTAGGCCTATATCTAGATCTAGACAAGATCTAGATTTGTAGTCTAGTTCTAGATATAGTCTAGATCTAGATCTACATCTAAACTAGACTAGATCTAGAACTAGAACTAGAATCTAGACTAGACTCTAGATCATGATCAAGAACTCAATCTATGACAATTTTAAGATATTATTTTTCATGTAGCCTATATTTATTTAACACTGTTTATAGAATCCAAATTAACTTCCTAAAATTTCACTAAAAAGTTGTTTGTTTTTTTGTTGGGAAATAGTGTTGCCTACATTTACATAATTATGAGTTGTAAAAAGTTCTTCAGGAAGGTAGAATTAAAGATACGGCATGTTTCCGGTCAAGTCGGCAAGGGTTCTGAACATTTTTTCCCCACCTCCTCCTGTTGTTGGTCGGTTATTGGCTTGTACAACTGAACCGATGTAGGCATTTTGCATTTTTTAATAAATAAACTTTAAATAACTTGAACAAACTTCTTTGTAAACAAAAACTCAATATAAATGTTTTTATACACATATTTAATTCGAGATGATATACAGATCTAATAGTTATGAAATAACCTGATATTTAAACTTAAACAAAATCTTGCTAACAACAAAAATGAGAAGCTGCCTATGGAAAAACTCGTGGGAATCCCTCGTACGCTGCTCAATTTTTGTGTGTGTGTTCTAATTTCCAAAAAAACATATCGTTTATATTTTCAAAGAATAATGGAATAATTAGAAATTATATAACATAGTTAAGTAATTTTTTTATTTAACTTAATTTTAAAAAATGTAACCTAAGAATAATAATTTGGCCGCCCCCCTAAAGTCGGCCGCCTGCGTGCAATGCACACATTGCACAATAGGTAGCAGCGGCCCTGCATACAGGTTGTATCTATTGTATTTGTTGTATTTTATTAGTTTTTAATATATAGATCTATATATACTAATATAGAGATGCAATTTAGATCTATAAATACGGTGTTAGCGAATAGCGTTACACAAGAATCGAACCTGAGTTTCTTTTTTATTCTGTTAATTGGTGTGTAATATTAAAAAAGCACTTACCTAAATAAATCGTAAATAGATTGCAAATACCTATATTTATTGTAGTATATAGATCTATATATATATATATGTTGATGCTTTTATAATATATAACTTTCATAATCTCTTTAATAGAGAAATAGCTATTGTAATTTCTTTTACTAAAAATTTCGGCTATTTCCGTCTGACACAACGACATAGCCCATTGGTAGAAATATTTCTAATCGCACAGTTTAATTCTTGTTAGGCCTATAAATATATGTTAAACTAACATTTTAATATGTTCCGTAATGAACATTAACAGTTAAAATATTGTATTTAAAACTTAACAATAATTAGTGCCGCACTTAGAGTTAATCGTTACACTCCACAAATCTAATTATGCGATTGAAATAATATTTTTTTACTGCCCCAGAAAGGGGAAAAAAAGCTTTTAGTGTTGTGTGGTCTGTCTGTCTGTCCGTCCGTCCCGTTTAGATCTCGTAAATTAGAAAAGATATTAAAAAATCCGACATCATGATATTTTAGACCATTCAAAGTTCTGATGCAAAGCCAACTTTTTCTTTTCTGAAAGCGAAAATTTAATTTTTAAAATCAATTATGCAAGCAGTTTATTCATAAAAATACACCATTTTTACAACTATTCATTATTAATAGTAACAAACACGGGAGGCAATTTAGTTAGGGAGATGACTATTTATCACATTTATGCAAACAGGTTAAAAATTTTTGCTAAGTTAAGTATGCACTGCATGGGCGTAGCCAGGATTTTTTTCGGGGGGGGGGGGGGGGGGGGTTAAGGGGGGATTTCCCCCCCCCTCCCGCGAAAAAAAATATTTGTATGTATGTGTGTGTAAACATAATCTTTATTACATTCTGACCCTTCATTCTTTCGGAACACGTTTATTGTGCCCTAGAATAGGTTCTTCCTGTTGTTAGTGAAAAAATTGTTGACTCCCCGCCATTGCCAGCAAGGGGGTCTGGGGGAGCCAACAAAATGCATATTCTGAGGTATCTACAGTGCATTTTCCTACTCTTAAAAAGTTTTATTTCAAAAACCTAATGTGCTATTCTTACTGACTTAGACCCTCCCGCGCCGTTCGGTGCATTTGCCGTCAAGCTGTTTCCACCAAAATCTGTCACTGGTAATGTCTGAAGCCTCTTCGCACCTGCCATAAGGACCTCCATGAATGAGTGGCGTCAAGTTGTACTAGGATATCATCGCAACTCTTCTTATCCGTAATTCATTTTGTCGGGGAACATGTCCCGCAAATCTCATGTGACGCTGTCACAATCTTACTAAGGGGTCGACTCCCAGTTCGGCATAGGATTTCCTTGATTTAGACCCGATCTCTATAACTGAATCCTAAAATATGTCTTAGTCATCTTTGTTCAGCCACATTTAGTGTTTTTCAATTTCGGCAGATGACTATTCAAAGCACTTTATTAATGGAGCCCCGACACCGATAGAAATGTTTAACCTCTCTTGAATACGTTCTTGAAATTAGGTGACTGTAGTTTGCTTTAGATTTTATATCGAAAATGAAAGTTTTATCGTCAAAATTATCTGTTGGGGGTTTAAAACTAAAAAATCTCAGGACTTTGTTGTTGTTTTTTAAACTTCAAAACCCTATTTAGCTACGACCATAGAATTTGGTAACTGTAGATTGCTTTAGAATAATATTGAAGATAGAGGTTTTCCACCTCAAAATGCTCTATAAGGGGATTTTAAACTCAAAACCAACGTTATCTGTCGGAAAATGGTTTAAACTCAAAACCATCTGGAGGAGAGGAGTTTAAACTCAAAACCACCAATTGGCTTGGCTACGCTCAAATAATTTTAGTGTGTAATTTCCTTTTTTATATTGAAGAGGTATTTTTTAGCATCCAACCGCTGGCGGGGGGTTTAAACTCAAAAACCCTTTTTTACGCTCATAGATTTTATAGTGTGTAATTCGCTTTTTTTTTATTTATTTTTTTATTAAACATGTATTTTTTAGCTTCAAACTCCACTGGAGGGGAGTTTAAACTTAAAACTGAATCAAAACACATTTAGCTACTCTCATAACATTTTGAGTGCATAATTTGCTTTTTTTTTCATATTGAAGAGGGGGTTTATCGTAAATTTTGGAGGGGGTTTTCAAATCAGAATCTTCCTTAACTGTGCTCTTGGAATTTGGGAATTGTCGCTTGCATTTTTTTTTTGTTTTGTTTTATAGAAAAGGGGAATTTAAATTCAAAAACCCCTGGTAGGGGGTTTTAAACTCAAAACCCCCCGATAGGGGGTTAAAACCCCCTGGTAGGGTTTTTAAACTTAAAACCCCATGGTAGGGTTTCTTAACTTAAAACCCCATTGGCTGCGCTGGGACAAGTGATGGTTTAGTATTAAAATCTCACCTAAAATAAACAAAATCAAAGCAAAAAATCAGTCACTAAAGCCCGATTTCATTTCGGAAGGGGGGGGGTTTGAACCCCAACCCCCCCCCCCCCTGGCTACGCCCATGATGTACTGTTATATACAAACTACATTTACCAGAAAAAAAATGTTCACTTTTTTTGTTAAGGAGAAAAAATCTATTTAATTTAGATATAAGCGAAACATAATACACTAAATTGAAGGAATTTTTTTTTTTTTGCGGAAATGCTTTTTTAAGGACATGTTTCTTTTTTCCCTGAGGCTTTGCAAAAGAGGTTGTCACTTTAAAAAACAATTAGATCAATTAGATAATCATTATATAACATCTGTTAGGCCAGGTTCATATCTTACTTCACCTTCACTTTCACCTACGGACCGTTAGGGCACCACATAAGATCGGTCAACTTTGTTTCTCCATTCTTCTCTGTCATTTGCCTTTGAATGAATTTCATTCTCATATTCTTTCTGAAAATATTAAAACCTGCCATTTTACCTGCTTTGTTGGACAATTGGGGGACCGATTTTGAGTTTGTGTTTCCACAAAAACGGTCTTTGTAATCTTGTTATATATCTATATATCTATATCTATATCTATATCTATATCTATATCTATCTATCTATCTATATCTATATCTATATCTATATCTATATCTATATCTATATATATATATATATATATATATATATATCATTGGCCTCCTTCAGTCGTAGGACGACTATGGTTCATCTCAGAGCACACTTCCTCATGTGGCTGTGGAGCCCTATTTTGGAGAGACACTCCCGTCCACAGATAGCGCAAGTTAGGGTCCCCTTGGCTTTTGCTTCGGTGGTAGAGGAGCTGGCCGTTTTTCGGTTTGTGCGTTTTTCTTCCTGGACTGAGACCCATGTACTTTCACTGTCCATAGCTTTCTTTGTCACTGTCTGTATAGATATATATATAGATATAGATATAAATAGATATAGATATATATACTTATATGTGTGTGTGTGTTTTAATATCTAGACGAGAAAGACACCAGACAGTGGTCTTTGCTACTACCATCTATTCATGACACCTTGCTCAATCTACGTCATCTATTAGGTAAGCAAAATCTTAATTTTTAAATACAATTATAGTAGGTGGTTTTTTTTTTTTAAATTTCGAAATGCAAAATGCCTACGCTAGCTGCAATTGAGTTGTAAATCTGTTTACGGGGAATCTGTTCCATTATTTATCACTAAAATTTTTTAGGTTGCTGAATTAAAAACGTGTTCAAACCAGCTTAGAACCAGCCACCAGCTGAAATAACGCACACGTGGGTTGATCAAAACTGTAACCACTGAATCTATCCTCACAGCTGAACATGTACACAAGTTATGAATAACACAACGTAACAATCATGACATTCAATCCTCATATATTTTTTGTTTGTCTCCAAGGTCAAGTGGATCAAGTAGATGTTGACAAAACTTGGACTCAACTGCTTCATGAAATTGACGTCGGGAGTCCTCACGGTTTTTTGAATTTTCGGCATTGTCCTTGTAACCCAATAATGTTATTTTGTTGTCATAGTATTCTTTAGACCAGTGTAAAGATAGCCTCAATCACATGTTTTAACTTTAAATAAATATTGTTGTAAGTAAGCAACAACAATAACATAAGACAATTTATAATATTTCCCTTTTTTATTCTTACTATAAGCTCATATTTTCTTTGAAGTCCAAATTCGGTAGGTGGTCAGGAGGATAAGAAACTAAATTAAATCATTAATTTCAGGCTAAATTTTGCACTAGGCTGGTTAGGTAATTTGATAGAGTGTCGCGTTAATTGTGATTTCGACGCCATAGTGATATTTTGGAAATATTATTAAGTCAAATAAGAGTTTTCCAGAAACAAAACAATATAATAAATATAATGTACTGTACTCAGCGCCGGATTTAAGACAGGGGCAGGCTCGTTACCACCCCGGGACTCTACAAAAAATGGGGTTTTTCAAAGTCTCAAAATTTAGACGGCTTCTCATCTTTTATGAACAATATTTTTGTATTATCGCTTTTTTTTTTTTCAACAATACTGCAACAATACTGGCTGCCTAGTCATGGGATTAGCACGCTGGACTGTAGTTTGAATCTTATCGATGCTAACAATAGTTGATCCCAGGTAGATAAATTCCTGCACCCCTGTAAGGGTGTGATTACCGATACTTACCTTGGTTACTTCTGTAACGTCTTGTGCCAGAATTTCAGTCTTGGAGAATCTTATCGTATGATTGAGCTCTTGACATGCCGCTGCCCAATCATTTATCTCCCTTTGTAATCCTTCTTGTGAATGTGAGGTGAGTGTCGCATCTTCAGCGAAAAAAAGTTTTGGTTTTGGCTTTAAGTCGAGCCAAGGCTTCCATTAAATCTACTGTGGATACGGACTTCATCTTCAAGAGAAATATAGGCGCTAGCGATTACAACTGAAAAGAAGATGGAGTGTTTGTCAAGGTTCTTGTCTTCTCTAATATACGTATGTGTATTTCAATTACTAAATGTAACCAAGTCCTGAACAATACCGTAACGACACGTATAAAGACAGAATAAAGATTCAGAATGCCAATGCAGGGACATATATAGCTTGTTTATTACACATGCTCTAATATAATACAGGCACAGTTCTGGGAAAATGAAGTATCCAGTATCAATTAAAATATTAAAACAGCTCAATATCCCAGAAGACTGAATAATAACTATACAGAAATAATTAGAGTCTATACTTCAACTCTATAACCAAAATCCAACTGTACTTGATTTTATTATGGGTTAGATTCCATTCAACAAAAACATCTCGCAAAGTAAAACAATCCAAAACAAAAACAGTTTTGAAGTCAACAACCTGAATGGCTCCCCTTCTCCTCTACAGTAAACAGGAGACCCAGGCTGACCAGAACTCAGTCCAGAATTCAGTCCAGACATTTCGCCCCCCCCCTTCAAATTTTGTCTATTTCTGTGTTTATTTAAAACAGAAAAAATTCCATTTAAGGGTTTTTCAAAACGTACATATCTCACCATGTAGACAAAAGTAACCTTGGTGCTAAAACATATGCTACATTTGGTAAAAAAAAAGAATTCTATCTGAAATGTAAATGATACATACAACATACTAAGCAATATAATTATAAATATATATATATATATATATATATATATATATATAAATATTCAGCCGTGAAAGTCATGAAAGTCAAGGCTGAATTTATATATATATATATATATATATATATATATATATAAATCAACATGTAAAAAAATAGTGTGCAAACATATATTCTACATTTTGTAACAGGGCGGTTAATTAGGTTACATATCCCCATCCGAGAAAGGGAAACACCTAGTAAGCAAATAACTTTGAAATAAATAAATATTAAATTCCAGTTATCTATAATCATTGTCATGTTGGTCTATTCAGTTAGTCTAGATAGGAAGTCAGCAATTAAATTAGTTTGCTCTTCAGATGTTCTACATTATAATATTAAATACATTAATTGCACGTGTAATTGATGAATAATTATTTTGTTCTTTTAGTGTTATAATTATATTAGTCCCTATTTCAGCCTAACAGACACATCATGCACACAATCGTGTGCGAAAGGTAAAGAACTATGTGTATGCTTATCTTATACTATAAAGTAGAATGTAAGGCGTATGTATGTATGTGCCGAATAGAAATCAAAACCGTTTGACAAATCTAGATGAAGCTTTGCACAAATGTTCCTTGGGTGCTAACTGGGACCGTGACGTATGTATAGTAGCCTTTAAAAAAATTAGAGACCCTCAAAAAAAAGTTGCCTAACTCTATGAAAGTATGCTATTTTATGGATCTAGGTTTACCATGTTGACCTGAGGAAAGATCGAAAGGATTTAGATTTATATCTAATTTTAAGAACTACACTTTGCACAGATAGTTTTTTTACTTTGACACATGAAAATTACAAAATATACTCTTTGATTTCATTATTTAATAAAATTAAGCTTCAAATTTGTGTTTCAAAAACATTTTTACATAAATTCGTTCCTTATAGCTGCGAATTTAGGATTCCTGACTGTGGTAACCCGCTTTAGCTCACTCAAGGCATCACTCAGGTTCAATCATTTAATTGACTTATTTAAACTCATTAAACATCAATTTGACTACTTTAGCCAATCAAGCGCTAAAAATACCACCACCACCCCTCCAATCCAACCCCTCCCTCTAGGCACCGTCGTCAAATTTTACTATCCCTATCTTGACACGTGCCACACATGACTCTTGACAAAAGTACAACATCCGTTAACCCCCCCCTCCCTAAGAGCCCATTCAACTCAACACCTCTGGCGGCGATCTCCACGATCGTCTAGCGCTAACCAGTATCAAGGTGTAATCTACCTTGCCCTGGCCACCTCCGACCCCTCTTTTTTTTCTCTGACCACCTGGGCAAATTTCCTGGACTTTCAATTCGCGCCTTCGAGCAATGTCTATCTCCCGGAAACTTTCGTCACAGTCAAGAGTGGATCTCTTTGTCGAAAGACGCCAGATAGTCTGTGCCACATTTGCGACCACACCCCCTCGCCACGTGTATATGGACAAGATTTCACTGTCCGAGTCATTCACGCTGGAGAGCTGAAAGGGAGCGCATCGGTCTCTGGCTTGAGCTCTACATATTTTCATCCCCAATTTTTTACACTCTGAATTGGTGGTATGTAACTTAGTAAAGTGCTTGAGAACCATTGTACTTAGTAATGTGTATATTTATAATTACTGCATTATTTGTGCATTTCTTATCATGGATAATGTAAGTAGATTGCTTTATGTATTATATTTTATATCATGACTTTCACGGCTGAATAGTCAAAGTCCTCCCCTTTATCTGGACTAGAATTCATTGATAATTCTTACCCCATGTATTTAGCTCTTTAGCTATTATTAATTTATCGCTCAGCACGAGCCCTTAGAGTATTATTATTAATTAATTCCTTGGCAGGGAATTATCATAACATTTCTGTAAACATGTCTTATTACTAAGTATGTATTTACTTTCATTCCTTTGTAAGGAGTCCCGTAATTATTTATGCATTCTATTCACCAGCCATGTTGGCCAAAATGTATTACTTAGGTAGAAACATGTGTAGTTACTTATGCTCTATGTTTACTTATGTGGAAGCATGGGCGAGTATCAGTCGTTGATCTCCCCTTCCCCTTTCATCTCAGTTATCTAAGCGATGTACATAATGATCTGACCGTGACTAGTGTACATTACTCAAATTACATTGTTACTTACCATTGTTTGTTATTTCTCTTGATGGAATGCAATATTTACTTTCATTCCTTTGTAAGGAGTCCCGTAATTATTTATGCATTCTATTCACCAGCCATGTTGGCCAAAATGTATTACTTAGGTAGAAACATGTGTAGTTACTTATGCTCTATGTTTACTTATGTGGAAGCATGGGCGAGTATCAGTCGTTGATCTCCCCTTCCCCTTTCATCTCAGTTATCTAAGCGATGTACATAATGATCTGACCGTGACTAGTGTACATTACTCAAATTACATTGTTACTTACCATTGTTTGTTATTTCTCTTGATGGAATGCAATATTTACTTCCTAGCTCCTTTACTATTTATGAAACTAGTTTATAGTTTCTCTACATCATTCTGAAGATGTCCTTTACGGAAAGGCATCTGCCTCCCAGTGTTATCATTATGGCTAAGCCGATTTGTACATCATGTCGTTGCAACATTCTCCTGAAGTCTTAGCAACCTAACGCTGGTACCAGATTTGTTGGCACCAGATCTCCAGATACCAGTCTTACTTATCTTCATAAGTGTCCAAGCAACAACGCTAGCCACAGACTCGTCACTGGCTTGACTGAATGGTAGCCGCAGCTTAGCCATGGAGCTATAAATCGTTGGACTGTACCCGGAGCCTGGATCCACCACGCCAGCCCACCAGCAGACAGCGTCACAGCGTCAGTACCAGCCGCACCCGTCTCATCAGTGCAGCACCGGACCTAACGCTAAGCAACCAGCCTAATGACACTCAGTAGTTATCAATCCGTGTCTGAATGTTTACACAATATCATAAAGTAAGAGACGTCGTTTCATCTTCTAATATAGACCTTGTCAAACATAGATCATTGTCGCCAGAGGCGTATACAACAATATGGGTTACAACTTTTTGAAGAAAACATTTCTAAACGTCTTCGCTAGTGTGATTCTTTTGGATTTTCTTATCTGAGATTGTCCGAATTTTTACCGACTATTGCACTTTATTATAGTGACGATTTTTAGGATTTATTATTCATTTATATTAATCTAACACTATGTATAGATCCAAATATAAGTAATGAAATTTCACTAAAACGAGTCTTTTTATTTTTTTCTGGAGATAGATTTGAAGATGCGGCAGGTTTCCTCTTAAGTTGGTAAGGGGTTTGATTTCGGGCGGGGCCCCGGCGCTAAGCGTATTCTGGCCTAAATTTCGACTTCAGAAATTATTTTCCTGACCTGTTTCTCGTAGTAAGAAGAGAGAATATTTAAATGGCCATTATTGCCATGTTTTCTTTCAGAACGGACTATTCATCTTAATAAAAAAAAAAGTCGAAAGCCATATTAATTCTAATAATGAAGATGCAACCCTGGCCAATAGTAAAATTCGAGTGACATTCTAGGTAGGTCTACATATTGCGCACGGATGTCTGTAATTAAGACGTCTCTGTCGCGGCATAAAATCCAGAAGAATCACACTAGCGGAGACATTTTGAAATGTTTTCTTCAAAAAGCTTTGACCCATATTGTTGCATACGCCTCTCGCAAAATACGGTCTACATTTGACAAGGTCCTATTAGAAGTGGTCATAGTTAAGATATTTTAATGTGTAAAACATTGGTAATAATGTAATTTTACTAATGTTCAGATAAAATACATTGAAAGAAAAAAAAAATTCGCCGCCCCCTCCCTTTGTTATTGGTTGGTTGTTAATTTGTCGCTCCAAACAGTACAACTGAACCAATGTAAGCGTTTTAAATTTTTAATAAACAAACTTTAAATAACTTGAATATACATATATATATTTATGCACTTACAACTTAGAAAAATACGCTAGCTAACTGTATCATGTCTTTAATTTATATTTATACTGTATTTTACATACACTTCATTTTTTTTACACTCTCAATTGGGGAATTACTACAAGAGCTAACAATTTCTGAAATCAATTTTACGATTAAAAAAAAATATGCTATTGTCTTTTTACATCACAACATTTCACCACAAATTGTACTTAATGTTAAATATTTAATTGTATACAGTCGTGCGTAATGTTCCGGAACTGTGGAACAAGCTTTCTAGTTGTTAAAAGTAACAAAAAAACTAAAACAAATTAATTCCACTTATCTTATTCATGGCAAACCAGTAACACAGACTAAAAACTCAAAATACCTAGGTGTTATAATAAATGAAAAACTGTCATGGAATCCACATATTGATGAAACTATAAAAAAATCCAACAAAGCATTAGGGTTTATTAAAAGAAATTTTTATAAATCAAATAAGAACATAAAATTAAAATGTTATTTAACCTTGGTTAGGCCAATAATAGAATATGCATCCACCGTGTGGGACCCCTCAACTCAAGAAAACATTAAGAAACTGGAACAAACACAAAATAGAGCAGTGAGATTCATAACAAACGAATATTCACATTTGACTAGGGTAACACCATTAGTAAAATCACTAAATTTAGAAAGCCTTCAGGACAGAAGGCTCAAAAGTAAAGTAGCAATTATACATAAAACACTGAACCATAATCTTCAAATACAAAAACAAAATTTAATAAAATACTCTGAAAAACACAAAAATAAAGGCACATTCCTCGTCCCATATGCTAGGACAAATTAGTACAAATACTCCTTCTTCCCTAGTGCTATTAGAGCATGGAATGGGTTGCCTGAGCTAGCCAGAAAAACCAGTGACTTGGCAGAATTTAAGTCATTGGTCAATATGCATGACTAAATGCATGACGCGTAGGACGTAATCATCTTCTTTTTTGAAGTAACGTCTGTATTATATAAGATAAGAAGAAGATAAGATTATCCTTGTGACTTAATTGTCAAATGACAGATATGTAAAGTATGTGTACCAAAAAAATGATTTTAAAGATTTTAAAGTGTACAAATACGGCTTCTGGCACCCATTAAACTCTCACGGAAGAACTGGCTGGCACTTCTCTTTCAGGTCATAATTTGCATAGAGTTATGCTCTTTGGAGCTGAATCAACTTCTGCGCGAAAAAGTGAGCTGATAGTATTGAAAACTGGTTCTAGACGTCTTAAATTCGCTGTTATAAATTCCATAATTAAGGAATCTAAACAAGCTTTGTACTTTTAACGATTTCTTTAGAAATAATTTCTCTTTTCAACAAAGGAAATGACAATACCTTTTTTCACTTGCTTGCCTGGAGAAATTTGAAAGCCTTGTTTGAAAAGATTTAAGCAACCCATTGCAATTTTTGATATGAAAAACATGAAGTCTGTCTCCCATTCTTCATTAGAAATATTAGTAACAAAGTCACAGTCAATGTCCTTCAAGGAACATACATATTTCTTCCTTCAGATTTTTTTCAGTACCTCGTACATGCTAAGAAAGCGGATACATCAGAATATTTTGTTTCTAAATATTCAAGCACTTTTCGAAATTGCCTGTCGATAAG
The DNA here is from genome assembly GCA_036873155.1 of Biomphalaria sudanica. Lineage (NCBI taxonomy): Eukaryota > Metazoa > Mollusca > Gastropoda > Planorbidae > Biomphalaria > Biomphalaria sudanica. The sequence continues at coordinate 888,853 of JAZGLO010001553.1, forward strand.
GTTTCTAGATTTGATAACATTTGTTATCTTTGTGTATGGGTTGATATGTTGATATTTTATAAAGCTTTTTGCAAACATTCCTGTTTAGAGTTTATGGTTGGGATATTTTTAAAACAAAAATAAACAAAAAAAATCAAACTTTTTCTCAGTCAAAGATCAAGCTCCATCAGTTGTTACACTTGCCATCTTGTTCCAAGCATACATAACACTCAACACAGTTCTTCATAACATTGAAGAAATACTGGCCTGAGATTGTGTCTTAAGTATAGCCAATTAGCTTAATCTTAGTTTACTTGAAATTTTTTATAATAAGACAGTTACAATAATTTATAAAGATATTGGGAGATATGTTTAATGTATTTGCATTCTCATATGTATATATAGTGAGCACACCTGATTTTTGTAGCTGTCCGCGGGACGCATGTGGCCCGCGGACGTAATTTGCCCACCCCTGGTCTAGTACGTACAATTATTAGTGGGATATCTGAAGTTTATCTTTTTTTAGAGGCTCCGTAAGGAAAAAAGCCGCTCTTAGGTTTGTGCAAAATGTCCGTCTGTCACACTCAGATCTCTAAAAAAATTGGAAGAAAAATGAAAAATATTATTTCACCATGCGATGCGGCTTGAAAAGTTTAGGTACAACGGCTACTTTTGGTTTTCTAAAAGCAGACCGTTTAATTTATAAAATTAATTATGCAAGCGATTTCTCAAAAAAATACACCAATTCTAAAAGAATTATATAAATTTAAGGGAGGTAATGTTACAATGTGTCAACAAAAAAAGACATATTTTGTGTATTTTCATTTTCACTAAGTCTCATATATTTATAAAATGTACAAGAAATGCTCAAAACAAATATATTAGTTAGAGTATTTTTTTCTGGTCAACTGTCTGCTAAAATTAAAAGAAAACATTTATGTTTTTTTTATAAAGGCGAAGAATGCACTATGTATGTAAATATTACGTACATTTTTTAAAATAGACTTTTTATGCAGCGACCAATGTTTGTTTACTCTTCTAACTTACATAAAATAATATCACCATGCTTAAACGATGCAGTGGTTCACTATAATTAATATGTTGTTTTTCAATGTAAATAGCATATAAATGCTAAATGAAAATCATTATCCTGGCTTATATTTCATAAAGTTGTTCCGAATATTGTTTTATAAAAAAATAAATTATGTCAAATGATTGTTGGAAATCGCATAAATGACCAATATTACACTTATATTCTTTGACATTATGTCATTATAGTTTATTTATCGATATCAAATTGTTCCGTATTTTCAACTTAAAACAAATTTATGTCAAATGACTTTAATTTTTCAAAAATATCGACAATAGGTTGTTCAGATTTTAAAATAAGGAAGTAATTTACTAGAAACGATTATTGAAAATCACTTTTCTTGCCGAAACATAACAAAAGTTGTTTTAATCGGTAAAGAATGTTCCGGATTTTGTTTTGAAAAACAAAATCGACCTACATTACTTTAATTTTCGTACAATTCATCGCTAAAAATGTTCCTAATTTTATATGAAAAATTTACTAACGACAAATAACTGTTTGAAATCCCTCTTCGAAAAATAAAACAAATAATCTTCTTATTATTTACGAAAATTAATTGTTCCGGATTTTTTATGAAAAAATATTTTAACTCTATTTATTTAAATTCGCACTTCTCTCTTACACTTCATTTAACTTTCTAGCTAAAACGTTAGAAAATCTAATTATCGTTAATATTATGTTTCAATTTTTAAGGAAAACAACTTCCTAGCACCAAAGTTTGGTTTAAAAATCTCTCCACAAGATTATGGTACATCTAATTTTCCTAACAGACCATCCAAAAATTTAATTCACAGTTTTTGATTTATCTGGAATTCTTATTTTCACTCACTATAAATATATACACATCCGGAAAAATCTATTATAGAAACTTAAAACTATTGCGATGTTTCGGAAGGGAAATTAAATTTTAATTAGATTTTCAATAGCTGTTAGTCTTTTTTTTTACAATATTAACATGACGGACAGACTGACAAAAGAAAAAAAATGCGTCTTAAATCCTTATATATATATATATATATATATATATATATATATATATATATATATATATATATATATACATACATACATGTTTAGTCTTACTAGCCCATTGTGATTAATGGATTTTTTCCTTTGACGTACGTAACATGTAGTTAATTCTTTAAATGAAATGCTAAAATAACTCGGTGCACCAATGTCTATGAACCCTCGAGAGCCTGCTCGTATTGATAAAGACATTTTTAGTCTCACCAGACAGCATGGGCGTAGCCAGGATTTTTTTCGGGGGGGGAGGGGGGGTTGGGGGGTATTTTTTCTCCCCTTCCCCGCCCCCGCGAAAAAAAATAATTATATGTATGTATGTACATAATCTTTATTACATTCTGACCCTTCATTCTTTCGGAAGACGTTTATTGTGCCCTAGAATAGGTTCTTCCTGGAGTTAGTGGAAAAATTGTATAGACTCCCCGCCATTGCCAGAAAGGGGGTCTGGGGGAGCGCTAGGAGCTTCACAGCGCCGCCAAGCACTATTACTGGTATTGAAAGCCAACAAAATGCATATTCTGAGGTATCTACAGTGCATTTTCCTGCTATTAAAAAGTTTTATTTCAAAAACCTAATGTGCTATTCTTACTGACTTAGACCTTCCCGCACCGTTTGGCGCATTTGCCGTCAAGCTGTTTCCACAAAAATCTGTCACTGGTAATGCCTAAAGCCTCTTCCTATCTGCTCTCAGAACCTCCACGAATGTGTGGCGCCTAGTTGTACTAGGATGTCATCGCAACTCTTATTATGTGTAATTCATTTTGTCAGAGAACATGTCCCGTAAACCTCATGCGACGCTGTCACAATCTTACTAAGGGGTCGACTCCCAGTTCGGCATAGGATTTCCTTGATTTAGAACCAATCTCTATATTTGACTCCTAAAATCTGTCTTAGCCATCTTTATTGAGCCACATTTTTTCAATATCGGCAGATGACTATTCACTCAGGGTGTCCGCGGCCTCATGAAATTCCAGGATGTCCTTGAATCTCCTGGAATTTCAGAAAAAAAAAAAAGTCCTGGAAATCTCCTGGAATTTTAAAATATCTCCTTGAATGTCCTGGAATTTCGCCGATCGAAAAAAAAAACGGCATAAAAAATTCGGCACCGTTTCTGCGGATGGGCCATCGCGGCGGAAATAGATTCGAAATGAGCATTACCGAGTTTGCGCAAAAATGTGTTTACTGCTCCTTGACAATAGATAGATCTAATGTATTTATAGGTCAGTTTCGTTATCGGATCGCTTTTTCACTGAGCACGTTGATTTTCATCCAAACTACGTTACATAACTTTTGACGGGCTGGCTGTGTCAATAAGCTGACCAGTGACGCGTCTACACCGCCTTTCACCCACTTGTGAAGCGCGACCTCGGGATTGAAGATGGCCTTGGCTCAAGCGAGCATTTCACCTGGCATTATAATGATTATTTGTCTGGAGGGCCCCTCCCTCACCTAAAATCTTGTTGTAACAGAGTGTTTGTTTTTTTTGCGTAAATCATCTAGACTCTAGCTAGAAATAGTATCTAGATTTTGATCCAGTCAAGATAATTCAAAACCTAACTTGAAAACTTCGTGCATTTTAGTCAATTGAATGATCTCGATACATCTAAGCTCTAGATTAGTCTAGAAATAGGCCTACGCTAGATTCTAGATTTACGCTAAATCACTAGAATATAGTGAAGATAAGCCTTGAAAAGTCCGCGAATTGTAGTTACTTAAATTAGATCTAGAGTCTGGATTTACGGTAGATTCGGTAAAGATAATTCTCACATAGCTGTGAAAAGTCCGCGAATTTGAGCGACTTAGATCTAGAGTCTAGATTTACGGTAGATTCAGTAAAGATAATTGTCACTGTTACGTATCTAGGCGTTGTTTTTTTTCTTTCTTTGACCTGTTGCGGTCGAGAGACGGGGAGGTTGTCTGCCCCTTGTGTAATAAGTTTTTTTTTCTTTTTTATTCGTCAAGCCACACAGACAGTGACCGGTCCTTGACCTGTGTGTGTACCTCTGGTTGAAAGGAGGGTGTTTTTTTTTCTGTCTCTTTGAAGAGCGTTCTAGATCTGGGTGTTGATTACTTTCTGTTCTAGAATATACGAGATATCGACGCGCGGTAGATTATATAAGACCGCTCGCGTAACGTTGACGGACAGACATACGGAGACAGCCGTGAGACAGAATAGCGGAGACATTGCGTGACCCGTGCGTGGTTAACCACTTGATCGTGTAAGTTAAGATTTTGTTTTCTTTTTTACAAGGCCTTGCTTGCTTGTATTTGTAATTACATTTTCAAACTCTTGTATTGTAATATTTTTACATGTCATTTTTGTAAAAGGGTTTTGGTCAACACATCAATTCTGTATTAGCGTATTGAGTAAATGTTTATTTTTTTTACTTTCTTGTAACTTTATATTTGATTAAACATTAAGTTGATAGTTTACCTTCCGATTTCTTGTGTCATTTTTTTTTTTGTTATTCATTGTAAGTCTTTGATTAAATTCAGACTTAAGATAAGTGACACAACTCCTTTTCTATTGTCACGTTCCCCTAGGCAAGCCATTTTAAAAATTAGAATTCAATTCGTAATACGTGACAAAAGAAGTTTGAGGGCTTTCGTCCGGGATATTTTTCTGAACTTATTTTCGTCTTACTTGAGTAATTTTGTAAAGGCGAAGTTGACTTTAACAAAATTTTTTTTGGTTAAAAGAGTCGGAAGTAAAGTATCAATAGTATTGACCAAAATCTCTTAAGGTTTCTTTTGTTGTACTGATTTTGTACTGTATATTTACATTGTATACATTTTTTTTTGCTTGTAATAGTTGTTAGTTAGTCATGGATATTCAGGTTTTTCTTTCAAATCCCTCTGTGGAAGAGCTTGATGCTTTTACTAGGAAGGAACTGGTCCTTATTTCTAAACATTTAGGGTTAAAAATAAAATCAAATGCCCTTAAACAAGAAATCAGAGATAACATTGTAATCCATTATGTAGACGAGGAAGTGTTTTCTGAAGACCTTTTAGAAACCCTTAGACCCGATGAGGGTAAATCAGATTTAGAACTTCAGATAAAATTAAAACAAATGGAAATAGAAGCCCAGAAGGAAATTAAACAAAAAGAATTAGAGCTTGCAGCGGCTAGAGAGCAGAGAGAGCAGAAAGAAATAGAAATGAAATTACAAATAGAGTTAAAAAAATTAGAGTTAGCTGCTAATGTAAGACCAGATTCTTCCCCTGCCAGTCATACTGCTGAAGCAATAAAATTTCTGAAAATAATTCCACGCTTTAATGAAGCCACAATTGACAATTATTTTCCACAATTTGAACTTGCTGTGAAAAATTTTAATGTACCTGAAACTTTGTGGCCCACTTTGCTGCAAACAGTTTTGACTGGTAGAGCTGCAGAGGTATTTTGTTCTTTGACCATTGAACAACAAAAAGATTATAATGTTGTTAAGGCCTTAATTCTTAAGGCATATGAACTTGTTCCGGAAGCTTACCGAAAGCAGTTCAGGGATTGTCGCAAATCGGATGGCCAAACCCATGTAGAATTCCTGCGGGAAAAGGAGCGACGCTTTGAGAAATGGCTCACTTCCAGGGAAATCGGCACCGACTTTGCAAAATTCAAGAACTTAATGCTGATGGAAGAGTTCAAGAGTTGTGTGCGGCTGGACGTCCGTACGCATATAGCTGATCGTGGCGAGGAAGATGTGCACAAGGCTGCAGTGTTGGCAGACGATTATATAATATCACATCAATTTGCCAAGTATACGACGGATGTCAAGCCAAAACAAGTCAAACAGCCTGAGTCCACTGCTAGCAACTCCATCAAGAACAGCAGTACAAATGACAGAAAACCTACTACAAGTAAAGCTACTTGTTCCTACTGCAAACGAGAAGGCCATAAAATTGACGATTGCTGGAAACTGAAGAAGAGAAACGAAAAAGCTCCTTCAAAAGTCAGCGCTTGCACAGTACAGTGGTCGTCGAGGTTTACTCCCTCATCCTCAAGTCATATCAAGAATACCTCGACACCACCTGTTTCAAATGTATTGACTGTACAAGACTCTCCGAAAATGTCTCCACGGTGTTCAAATGACTCAACAGCGAGTTCTTCAAATTCATCTTTACGATGTTCCAATGACTCAACCAAGAGTTTTTCAAATACATCAAGCCGATGTTCCAATGACTCAACCAAGAGTTTTTCAAATACATCAAGCCGATGTTCCAATGACTCAAACAAGAGTTTTTCAAATACATCAAGCCGATGTTCCAATGACTCAAACAAGAGTTTTTCAAATACATCGAGCCGATGTTCCAATGACTCAAACAAGAGTTTTTCAAATACATCACATCGATGTTCCAATGACTCTATCCAGAGTTCCCATAATACGTCATCCCGATGTTCCCATGACTCTATCAAGAGTTCCCATAAGACATCACCCCGATGTTCCAATGACTCCATCAAGAGTTCTCCAAATACATCCAAAAAATGTTCTACTGACTCAAGAAAGAGTTTCTCCACTGCGTCTCCTGAAGATGTCAATGACTCCAGCGAGAGTTCGACCCAAGTCCAGTCTGCATCAACCAAAATTGATGTTTTATTAGAGGATTTTAAGCCTTTCATTTCGGAAGGATTCGTATCACTACCCGGTGATTCTACAAGTCTACGACCTATCACCATTTTGAGAGACACAGGTGCCTCACAATCGTTACTTTTAGAGGGTATCTTGCCCTTGTCTAAATCATCATCGACTGGGAAGAGCATCCTGTTACGAGGCGTAGAGCTTGGATGTATAGATGTGCCTCTACATCTAATCGACATAAAGTCAAATCTTATTACTGGACCGGTTGTTGTAGGTGTCCGACCAACATTACCATTGGAAGGCATCTCGTTGCTGTTAGGCAATGACTTAGCAGGTGGAAAGGTGATAGCCGAACCCATCGTCACTCAAACACCCGACTTATCTGCCACACCCGAGGAAGACCTAGAGTTATATCCAGCGTGTGCAGTAACACGGGCAATGAGGTTGAAAGCATCTCAAGAAGAGAACGTCATCAAAGCCAACAGTAACCACGATGATGTGGACTTGAGCACCACATTCTTTGCTTCTCTTGAAGAAGAACCAACGCCAAATTCTGAAAAGCCGGCATCAACTCGAAAACAGTTGATTGAGGACCAAAAGAAGGATCCAGAGCTCGCCAAACTCCGAGAAACCGCAATGACATCACAAGAGGCAGAGCTAGCATCAACGTGCTACTACATCCAAGATGATATGCTCTTCAGGAAATGGAAACCTCCAGACGCATCCAACGAAGAAGAATGGAGAATATGCCATCAAATCGTGTTACCAGAAAGATACCGAGCGTACATCATGAATCTGGCTCATGACACACCAATGTCAGGTCATCTCGGCATCCACAAGACATACCACAAGATTATGTCACACTTCTTCTGGCCACGTTTGAAGAAAGATGTCATCCAGTACTGCCGATCCTGTCATGCCTGTCAGATGGTTGGCAAGCCAAATCAAAAGATCCCTGTTGCTCCTCTGAAGCCGATTCCAGCCTTTGAAGAACCTTTCAGCAGAGTACTTATTGACTGTGTTGGTCCTCTCCCAAGGACAAAAGCTGGCAACCAATACCTGTTGACCATTATGTGTGCTTCAACTCGTTTTCCTGAGGCTATTCCTCTAAGGAACATAAAAGCATCAAACATTGTGAAGGCCTTAATCAAGTTCTTTACTCTATTTGGTCTACCAAAGTCCATCCAATCGGACCAAGGAACGAATTTCACGGCCAATCTTTTCAAGCAAGTCATGACTCAGTTGGGCATCAAACACTGCATGTCGAGTGCGTATCATGCCGAGTCGCAAGGCGCTCTTGAGCGATTCCATCAGACTCTCAAGAACATGATCCGAACCTATTGCTTTGAGCACGAAAAAGACTGGGACGAAGGAATCCACATGCTACTGTTTGCAACCCGTGAATCCGTCCAGGAATCGTTGGGATTCAGCCCTTTTGACTTAGTCTTTGGACATTCGGTGCGCGGTCCCTTGAAATGTATAAAAGAGACTTTGTTGTCACCAACAGCCACTGAAGGACTTTTAGACTATGTAATTAAGTTTAAAACTAGACTTTATGATGCTTGTGTTCTGGCCAAAAATAATTTACAAAACACCCAATCCAGCATGAAAAGCTGGTATGATAGAAAGGCCCGTGTTAGAGAATTTTCTCCCGGGGATAAGGTGCTTGTATTTTTGCCCATACCAGGTCAACCCTTGCAAGCCAGATATTTTGGTCCCTATGAAATTGAGACCAAAATTAGTGACCTCAATTACACAATCAAAACTCCTGACCGTAGGAAAAAGACTCAGCTATGTCATATAAACATGCTGAAGCCCTATGTATCTCGGCCAGATCACTCAGATAAGAGTAATTGTGTTTTAAATACAGTCAAAAGTTGTTCAAATAGCCTTGTTTCTCCTATTGATGATGATATTGTAAAGGAGAAATTTGGACAATACAAAATACCTAATTCTTTTGTATTACAGAATTTGGATGTAAAACTGTCTCATCTGTCTTCGACAGAAAGGCCAGTTATCATGAAGCTCATTAATGAATTTAATGACATTTTTTCTGATGTACCAAAACAGACTAATGTTATAATGCATGATGTAGATGTTGGCGAGGCTACTCCAGTCAAGCAGCATCCTTACAGGGTCAACCCTGAAAAACTTGCCATACTTAGGTCAGAAATCAAGTATATGCTTGAAAATGACCTCATTGAACCAAGTTCCAGTAGCTGGAGCTCCCCATGTGTCTTGATACCTAAACAGGACAAGACTTATCGTTTTTGTACAGACTACCGTAAGGTAAATGCTGTAACAAAGACCGATTCGTTTCCTATCCCTAGGATAGACGATCTCATAGATCGTATTGGTGACGCTAAGTACATCACCAAAATAGACCTACTTTCAGGTTATTGGCAGGTTCCCCTGACTGATAGGGCAAAGGAAATCTCCGCCTTTGTCACCCCTGATGGTCTGTACCAATACAAAGTGATGCCATTTGGCATGAAGAATGCTCCTGCCACTTTCCAGAGAATGATAAATGCCCTGCTTGCTGACATGGAGAATTGCCACGCATACATAGATGATGTAGTAATTTTTAGCCAAGATTTTTCTAGCCATTGTAAACAACTGCATTGTCTTTTTACTAAACTTTTACATGCAAAAATTACTGTAAACCTGAGTAAGAGTGATTTTTGCCAGGCTTCCATCCAATACTTAGGCCATATTGTAGGACAAGGCCAGGTGAAACCTGTAATGGCCAAAGTAGAAGCTATCCAAGCTTTCCCTATTCCTGCTGATCGGAAACAACTCCGAAGATTTTTGGGAATGTCTGGATATTATAGAAAATTTTGCGAAAATTTTTATGTCATTGCCAGTCCTTTAACAAACCTCCTGAGAAAGAACGTCCGATTTACTTGGACGGATGAATGTCAGAAAGCCTTTAACCAAATCAAGCAGATATTATCTAGCTCCCCCATTTTGATGGCTCCTGACTTCGGAAAACCTTTTAGGTTAGCTATTGACGCCAGTGACACAGGTGTTGGGTCAGTCCTTTACCAAGAAGATAATTTCCAAGTAGAGCATCCTATTTGTTTCTTTTCCAAGAAATTTAATAGACATCAAAGAAATTATTCGACTGTGGAAAAAGAATGTCTTGGGTTGATTCTTTCTATACAACACTTTGATTTTTATATCAGTGGGTCCAGATGGCCACTGGTTGTATTTACTGACCACAATCCCCTTACATTTATCCACAAAATGTCTGGCAAGAACCAACGACTTCTCAGGTGGAGTTTATTTTTACAAGAGTACAACCTAGATCTTAAACACATAAAAGGCAGCGAAAATGTTATCGCCGATGCCTTATCTAGATTGTAAAAAGTATTTTGATGTATATTTTTTTTATATATATATCATGATAAATACATTCTGTAATGTAAATATTTTTTGTAATTCTAAAAAGATTTCCATTTCGTTGAAATGTAAACTTTTTATTTTTAGGGGGGAGGTGTTACGTATCTAGGCGTTGTTTTTTTTCTTTCTTTGACCTGTTGCGGTCGAGAGACGGGGAGGTTGTCTGCCCCTTGTGTAATAAGTTTTTTTTTCTTTTTTATTCGTCAAGCCACACAGACAGTGACCGGTCCTTGACCTGTGTGTGTACCTCTGGTTGAAAGGAGGGTGTTTTTTTTTCTGTCTCTTTGAAGAGCGTTCTAGATCTGGGTGTTGATTACTTTCTGTTCTAGAATATACGAGATATCGACGCGCGGTAGATTATATAAGACCGCTCGCGTAACGTTGACGGACAGACATACGGAGACAGCCGTGAGACAGAATAGCGGAGACATTGCGTGACCCGTGCGTGGTTAACCACTTGATCGTGTAAGTTAAGATTTTGTTTTCTTTTTTACAAGGCCTTGCTTGCTTGTATTTGTAATTACATTTTCAAACTCTTGTATTGTAATATTTTTACATGTCATTTTTGTAAAAGGGTTTTGGTCAACACATCAATTCTGTATTAGCGTATTGAGTAAATGTTTATTTTTTTTACTTTCTTGTAACTTTATATTTGATTAAACATTAAGTTGATAGTTTACCTTCCGATTTCTTGTGTCATTTTTTTTTTTGTTATTCATTGTAAGTCTTTGATTAAATTCAGACTTAAGATAAGTGACACAACTCCTTTTCTATTGTCACGTTCCCCTAGGCAAGCCATTTTAAAAATTAGAATTCAATTCGTAATACGTGACATCACACATCCGTGAAAACTCCTCGAAATTTGTGACTTAGATCTAAAGTCTTCGTCGTACTACCAGATTAGCAGCAGAAGCAGTGAACTATTTTAGAGAACCATTATTCGTCAGCCCAGGTCAAGTCATCGTCAAGAAAGTCGTTATTCCCCGCCCAGATCAAGTCAACGACAAGAAAGTCGTTATTCCCCGCCCAGATCAAGTCAACGACAAGAAATTCGTTATTCGTCAGTCGCCCAGATCAAGTTGCCGTCAGGAGACTGTCACTGTTATTTGCCAGTAGTCGTCTACGCAAATCAAGTCGTCGTCAGGCGAACCGTTAACCTATTCGTCAGTAACTGTTTACACAAAGTCGTCGGAACTTTACATACGATCATCAACAGTCGTCTAAGAAACTGAAACATTTTGCTGTGGCATATCAAGACATCTGGGACAGTACGTGGGATACTCAACACGGATTGTATCCACTGGCAGTACCGGAGAACGGAGTCAGAACTGGAAGAGAGGCAGTGGAATTTGCTGTAGATCTATGATATTCGGGAATCCGAGCAGAGGGATCTTTCTTATCGAAGCTAAGTGCCATGTTTATTAGTATATGTTTAGATTGCCCTTAGAAATAGATTTTGTCTAAATTTGGTACGTTAGCCTGAGTAAAATCAGGTGGTGCGCCTTAAACCGTCGGGGAAAGACGTAATTTAGATGAAAAACTATATTATACGTTTAGGATAGTGATTGTTTTTGTTTGTGTAAACGTCATATCCGTTGTCGCTTGGTTACTTCGTGTGCCATATCGTCATATCCCAACCCATAGCGAGTCTCATTTAATTATTTCATTTGTGTATATTATATTATATTATTTATTTTTATTAATTTAATTAGATCTGTTATTTTTTCACTTAATGATAAAAAGTGCAGGTAAGATTCTTTTATTGTGAATCAGACTAAAATACATTTTTAGTTTGAGCGATTAAAATCAAATATGATTTTGCCATGAGAATAATGCCGAAACTGGCATAGTAGCCAAACACTGTCGTCTGGCTAATTTTAGATCCACAAATTCTTGTACATTTCGTTTGTACATCTACTGATCTAGACTCTAATTTAGAATACTTATTTGAAAGATGAATGAAGGTAGTACATTCTAGATATATATCTTGTTATACCGATATCTGGATTAGATTTATCTAATCTACTTATCTAGACTAAGACCTAAGACTTCACTGTTTTCAGATACTTCAAGTCATATTAAATTTGAAATTGGTCATAGTCATAGTTATTCATACTCATAGTCATAGTGCTCTTGGTAACTCTGGATCTGAATGGTACCATTATATATATACTATAATATTCTAGATTTAAATTTGTGTGATATTAATATACAGATTTGAATATAACTAAAACTAGATTTACACATTTACTGAATCTATAGACATAACACTGAGGAATCTGTTAGACACCTTGTTTATAGTATTAGTTATTTAGAGACGCACCATAGAAGACATATATTGAACGGGACTAGTGACGTTTGGGATATTTTGGGTTAGAGACGGAAAATCAGTTTTTTAAGTAGTTTTAAGTAGCAATGGTACTACCTACCACACTATTGATGTGTGTAATGTGTGAATCCAATTAAGAGGATTTCTTAAGAGCGTGTATTTTATGTAATCTATAACTCGAAGTAGTAACAGATTGATTTTCTTTCCGTGTCTAGATTTTAAACTTTGCCAATGTTTTTTCTGAGCTTGTTTTTTTTTTTCTGGGAGACTATTTTGAATTACTGGAGTTAAGACACATTTAGCACATTCTGTATATAATACCTTGCCTGGAACCTCCGACCTTTCTATTAATATAAGCACAAATGTTACAATTTCACATTGATCAAAACTAAAAATGTACAAAACAACTTTTCAGGTGGACATGAATGTCAGATATCTGAAGGTGGAACGGAAGCTGATTTACACAAGCATTTGAAAACCTGTCAGAAGAATCCAGGCCATAGACAGTTTATTCCTATAAAGTCATTCAATAAACAACACTTACCAGAAGACCATCGCGACACTGATTTGTATGATCTAATCAATGCTGTTGCTGAATTGACTGTTAGGGTCAGCGTCATGATGGTCAGTCCCCATAGACCAGAGTTTATTCTTAACACAAACTCTCCGTATCCATTTTACGGCATGGGAGGTGATGCCAACACCAGGTCAGGCAGTGGAGTCATTACTATTTACAAGTACGAGTGTGGGTGTGGACATAATGTACAGGGCAAGAGACAAAACCCAGTCACGGAACGTATTTATGAAAGAGAGTACAAATCATGCCCGTGTGAACAATGCCAGCACTCAGACAAACCCAGCAATGTCTGGTGGGAGATTTACGTGGGTACAGCCGCGCATGTGGTATTTGATGAGATCGAGGCCAGACACACGACTTGCAGACTTTTCTACGACGAACGAACAAGTCCTCTGGTTTGCCTTGACAAATTCACACTTGACTATGTGGATGTCGAGAGAGACAGATGCAGGTTAATGTCTGTGGTATGCGATTCATCCTTAGGAGATAGGCTTTTCCAAACTGCTGTACACAGAGATACTCTCCAACAGAAGCTGGATGCTAAGTATAAGAACAGAGACAACGGTACGTTAAGCTTTATAGTGTCACACCCCCATGGGTGCCCTAAACAGGTCAGCATAGGTCAATACAAGGAAAACTATATAGTAGGTGACTATAACCAGGAGTATAAATTTACGAAATTGAGCTATACTACCAGCACCTGCCCTGGAAGTAGCGGGGCCAGTGTGTGTTGTCTGGGTCTGAACAACTTGCATGTCCACGGAGGAAGTTTAGACAAAGCACTTAATCACAGCACAATTGACTGGTCCACAGTAAGTGAACAATGTTCATGAGATCGCTGGTAGTAAGAGTTACATGACATTGTACTGTCATATAAATTATACCAAAGAAGTCATGTACCGATGTTTCATTTTCCCTAGTGCTTCATTCTAGCTGTTCAATTAAAAGACATGTTTAGTCCTTAATATGGAAGACAGTGACAGGAAGTCCTCGGGAAAAGAGAATGAGAAGCGATGAATGCCATACAAAGTTATTTTACTTCAGTACAAGAGCATTTTCACTTTTTCTGGATACTGTAAAGAAAGAGCTATATGTTTGCATTACTAGTAAAGTACTCACAGATTAAACAAACTGTCAATGATAAGACCCATTTTAGTGTCTCTTCCATAGTTTGTATCAATAATATGTCTAGTTCCCACCCGACAATACACTGATGTCCCACACTAATATGTTGACAATGCTACAGACACGTTATACCCACGACAAAGACCACCTGCCTGTTTTGCATCAACCTAAAACAGGAGCCAGGATGGGCTGGTTGGCCTTGGTTGGCTATCCTTGTAGGAAAAAGAAAATTCTGAATCCAAACCTCAGCTGCCTTGCGATCAAACATAAACACGGAAAAGGATTTAGAAGTCAGCCCTGAAAACAAATGCAGCCCATAGAAATTTCACTGTTAATGTAGATCTTACAAAAAAAATTCTAGCTAATTAGTCGCGTTGGAAAACTGGCTTAACAGTTATAATTTCTTATAAAAAATATAATAATCTTTAACATTAAATTTAGTTGGGAGCTAAAAACATTCTATATCCTGAACAAGTCAGAGAGTATTCCAGCATGTATTCATGATTATTGAGTTAGTGGGTAGACATTCATTTATGCCCATGGTATGTTTGGATCTCTAGGCCTATCATCAGAACTTTATATGCTCTGAGCAGATTTATAAATTTGCTTTTCTCGGGGGCGGGGCTGTTCCTTTTTGTTTCTATCAATCATTAGTTATTAAGAACAAAATAACCGCTCTTGAAATATATTTGCTGCATAAAGCAGAAAGTAACTGTCTTTAAAACAAAACTCCTATGTTACTTGCTCTACATTTGATTTAGAACCAATAAGAGTTATGGACCTTGAGACAAAAAAGGGAGGAAACAAAAGGAGCCCTGCAAGATATAACAACAAGTGAATGTATTAGACTTCAGCACTGGATCTACATATGTTCAATACAGTTGTGAAAGTAACAGTAACAATACTTAAGTATTTATTATGTTAAGTGTTTTTATATTATATGAATTAGCAACTCTGAGGTCAATCAAAAACATTGCTTAATGTATTGCATTTTAATTTATCTCATTACTCATTAGTTTCTATCAAATTTTATTATATATATTATTTTATTATGTTTTTTTTTTCAAATTATTTTTCTATTACAAAAATATCTACTCCTTGGTAAAATTGTCCTGTTGTATAATTGATTTGCAATGAAATATATTAAAAGACAACAATAAACTGACTTTAAATGTATCACAGGACAATATGTCAAATATATAAATATTTTATTTGAAAATGTTTAAAAATGCTAAAAGCAAAACATTTTGTCTTTATTTACACATAGGTCAGTGTGACCACAAGTCTCTTTATTAATTTGAAACATCATGGATATTTACAGTACTCTCCACAGCTTTATGTCTGGTGCAATGGTACATACAAATATAAAATTTATCTACACTCACATACATCAAATGGATCTTTCAGTACAATCTATATTTAGTCACTTTTACATTACTGGATTTGTTGCTATCTATATTTTAATTTGAAGATCAAGTTTTAAAATCCAAAGGAAAAAAATAGTGTAAAACTTTAACTGTTAAAACACAAGTACAGAGATAGAGGTATTACACAAGTCATAGCAATATTCAAAATTTGGACCCTATGATCTATGAAGTATAGACACTTGTAACTGGGACAATCTTTTTTTTAATTAACAGCCATCCAACAGATGTAGAATTAAAAAAATTAGAGTACAAACTCAACTAAATAAGGTTAATCTTGTAATACATTAAAAACATCTTACAATCATAATAAATACACATCAAGAGAAAACAATGATTTGTAGAAATAACTGTATAGAAATTTCATTAATAATGAAATATTATTTTTTAGTTAACCATAACAAATGTTTTGAATTTAAATTTTTTTGTGTGTGGATAAATATCAGTTTCATCACTAGATTATTATGGACAAATAAAGTCAAATACTTTTTTCCCTGGAATGCAGCTTTTAAGTTTAAACTATAACTGATCATTAAAAAAAACAATTTATTCAAAGTAATTCAACATTTAAGTTCAAATTAAAACAAATTAAAGAGGTAAATCCCCATTATAATACAAAAGCTTTTTATGACTTCTGTGATATAACATATTTTGATTTAATCTTTAATTTTTTTCCAATTTAATAAAACACCTCTGCCGACATACTTTTCAGTACCTATGCTCTGCAAACATTATCCTTGCTGAGTGCTTGTTGCAAGTATGGAAATGGTACAGGAGGGACCAGACTGCTTGTTGATTGAACACCTGGCTTTTCCACATGCAGGAATTCAGCATTTTCATCCAACAAATAACGATAACTAGAAGGAAAAAGTATTGAAAATAATCAAACAATTGCTTTATAACACAAATGCATCAATAGTCAAAGATACATCATGAACTGTTGGCATACATCAAGTATTGGGTGTCACAAACTGCCTATACAGATATTTGGCTTGGTGAGGAGTCATGTCTGGGACTTTATGCTGGCAACATACACTTGCCAACAGGATATTGATTTATATAGGTTAGGGTACTTTTTCTCTGCCTCACAGCTCTCTCTCTCTATGAAAGAAACAACTGGTGTATATAGTCTATAAGTTGTACTTCAACAAGAACTCATGATTTATGTACACAGAATACAAAGTTGAACACCATCAATGAATAGGACACTAGTCACACAGCAGCCTATGCCTTCCTTCTGTAGCTATCCAAAAACAAATATTGCAACCTCTGAAAAATCACCCTACATCTACACAAGAACCTATTAGCCATGATATCATATAATTTTGAAATTCATGCTCAATTTGTTGTTACAAGAAATATCATAAGACTTGAAATATGAGATTTAAATATTTAGACATTCTACAACATACATTCATAACTTGTTGCAATGGCATTTAACATACCTTATAAAATCTTGACCACATAACATACATTAAGAATTGTTGGCCACAGTATATTACAAACTGTTGGCAACAGAACTACATTATGAGCTGTTGTCCACAGAACTACAAAATGCACTCATAATATTACTTGATAGACCTTAAGATTTCAAGTAAAACTTTTCACTAAATGGATTCCTCTCGTATCTTATAGATCACTGACGTTACTTCAAAAAAGAAGATAATTTCATCCTACACATTTCAAGTGTCAATCTAGTCATGCATGTTAATCAATGACTATGAACTTAATAAACTCTGCTAAGTCATTGTTTTTTCTGACTGATTCAGGCAAACCATTCCATTCTCTAATGGCACTAGGTAAGAAGGAGCACTTGTACGAATTTGTTCTAGCATGCAGAATAAGAAATGTGCCTCTAGCTAGATTCCTATTACTCCCCCTTCATTTTTAGTTTACAGCCCCTCAAAATAGTGAAATGTAACCTGTATGTAAAAAAAAAGTTGCTGGCTTAATGTCAGCCATTTAAAATTTTTTGACTGCTCTAAGAAATGAGTCTGATATTCATAAACAAGAAAAGATTCTTTTTGTGATTTTAAAATTAGCAAAGTTTTGACTGGCTTAGAATTCATCTTCAAAATCAATGAATATTCTTGAGTTTTATTTTTTTTTTTTTCATTTCCATTATCTTATGCCAATAAGAGGGGGGTAACATTACATTTTGAATTAGATAAAGAGCTATAAAACACCTCTCTATTTAGTCAATCATACAGTATTTCCCAATGTAATTTCGTTAGACTTTAAATAAATTGATGATTAGAACCACACTTTATTTGGAATAAGTTCAAATGCTTTATGTGTGAACTACCTTACTAGATAAATACAATTTGTATTTAAGCATTGCTTTTATATATTCCATATTTATTCTATTTATAAAAAATGAATTAAAAAAAGAATACAACAAAATAATATAATAGAATAGGATTAAGAAAGGAAAAGTAGAAATTTGAATTTCTAAAAAAAATAATTAAAATGTGAAACGATAAGGAATTAGTTATTTGTTTCATAGAAAGGGGAAGTTTTGAAAGACAATGAATGACTAGTAAAAACAAGTTAAGAATTTTAAGAAGAAAAGAGAAATGTAAACAGACTACTTTGACAGCTTTAGAGAGAGGTAGGTTTTATGGACGTAGAGATTTAGCTTGACGACATTTGATTATTCCATGCTTATTCGACATTCCCTATCAGAGTTGACTAACTTATATGTTGGCCTTTTGCCTGTGTTATTTCAGTTTGTTATTTGAGTGTAACCTCCATTTGATTTATCTGCATAAAACACAGCCTGGAAGATGCGAGGAGTTTATATGGGGCGATTAGGAATTAGTTGTTTCATCGAAACTAATCAGCAGAAGACAGCACAGAAGCCCCTACCAAAATAATACTACATTACAAAAAATGTTTGAAAAAAAAAACAACCTCAAGGGTAGTTTTATTGACATTTTAATGATGAATTGAGACTCGTGTATTAATCTCAACCCGCTAGCTCCAACCTCGGTATATTATGGTGTTTATGGTACAGCCCTAAGGCTTGAGGATGCTAGTAGACGTTTTTAAAACTTTACTATAAAAGAGCTCATTATTTAGAATGAGAATGGTAGTGTGGACACTTTTAGTTTATACATTTTTTAAACAACGGACCGGTAGCTTAGCACCCACCCTGGAAAATGTTATTTTTTTATATTTTAAAGGTATTAAAAGTCTCTATTTTTTTTAACTTGACATATCATTCTATTTTTCAAAATGATTCATTTTCTAGTATTAGATCTTGCATTTTTACTTTTCGAAATATTTTGACAAAAATATTCGTTATTCAGCATTGCCCTCTTTGCTTAAGGTATGAGACTGACTTTTCCAACTGAAACTTGGTATTACTTATAATGTGACATTGTGCTATTAGTTTTAGTATTTATAATATGAATAATACATTACAGTAAAGTTTACTTACACTGTGTCTCCCCTTCTATCAACCAATCTCTCCACATCTTTAGACAGCATGTAGAAATCTTCATCTCTGTAATTGTTGACCAAGCATGAACAGGAGCTTGGAGACATCATTTTGATTGTGTCCCCTGCTTCCACTATGTGGCTACCTGAAGAGAGAGTCAAGAAATCAAATCAAGATTTCAATCACACAAAGGTCTAGATGCAAACCACAACTTAAAATTCCAAAATTAAACATGACCTCATCTAATCTGAAATAACATTCTTCTAATTCAAATGTTTATAATATAGTTGGCCTCCTTCAGTTGTAGAAAGACTATGGTTCATCTCAAACAGTTTTTCATGTGACTGTATAGCCCTATTTTAGAGAGACACTCTTGTCCCCATATATTGCAGGTTAAGGTGGCTTTTGCGTGGTGATAGAAGAGCCAGCCATTTTTCGTATGGCATGCTTTTCTTCCAGAGCTGAAGCCCATATTTTTTCACTGTCCATAGCTTTCTTGGTCATCGTCTCTCTCCATCTAGTGCAGTCTAGGGCTATGTCTTCAGATGCTGAGTATCAATGTTTACTGTTTTTAAGTCCCGTTTTAATACCACATAATACCAGGCTTCTATAAACCCACAGTTTTGGAAGCCACTTTTTATCTTAATATCTTTTAGAAATATTTTCTTTTAATGTTATCATTATTTTTCAGTCATTTTGCAGTAAACACTTTAGATTATCTTAAAACATAAATATGCAAACAGTAAGCAAAAATTATAATAAAATAAAATGAATAATTTCAAAATGTATAATTTATTTACACTCCAAAAGTGTACTTTGAAAACAGGCAAAGATACTTGTCAGATTGATAACTATACACACACATAAACTTTCACAAAGTTAAATTGTAGGAAATGTCACATAGAAATTCTAACACTGCTTGAACGGGGTCACCATATTTCAAAATCCTATTTTTAGCAAGCTATGCATTTTAAACACTGGTGCAAAGGGGGAATGATATAAAATTTAAAGTACTCTCGTTCTCTGCAAATATGGCATACTTTCAGATTTATTAATATTGAAAAAGAGACATCAACAAAAATGTTGCCCAGAACATTAAATAACAAATAATCAGTAATTTTTATACACATCAAATATAAGTCAGCGCTATTTATCTCGAGCTATTATGTCGGGAAATTTAGCGCTATTTTGTCAGGTCACCGTATGAGCAACTAATTCAATAAGAGAAGTCAACATGTATAATACTGGTAGTTACAATAATAGCATAAATAGAATTAAAATATTTTTCCGCTTAACTGGTACACTAATCAAGTGAGAAATTGTAAAGAGAAAACCACTAATGCTTATGTGTAAAACTTTGGCTTGTTTTAATATTTTTATTTGACAATATAAGGGGATTTAAAATCACATTATGAGACATAGATATAATCAATATAATTTTCAACTCAAGGAAATTCTAGTTAATAATAAAAAATATGTATAACTAAAAAGATATTTTATTTGTAAAGATTCTGTGTTATCTTATATAAAAAAAATATATTCTTATTTCTTAGATAAATAAAAAAATAAACAAGATTTTAAATATTCCATTTAATAAAACCATACCTAATTCCAAGAGCCTAATAAAGATAGAACAAATTTTCCATCATAAGAAGTCTATAACTAAAATGTATCACTACAGTAACAATGTAAATGTGTGGCTGAAATGAGGAGAGTACTTGGACTCACCAGTCTTGTTAAGAGACAAAACTCTAGCATCTATTTCCATCCAGTGAATTTTGTCTTGTACATCTCCCAGACGAAGCTGGTAAGCTAGACAAAAGAGATGGAAGTAATAAAGAAGAAATTATTCACCATAAGAAAAAAAAATTTTGCTTCCTACTATTGTAAGGGATTAAAAGTCAGATCATTGTAACCCCAATTCTTTAAAGTCAAATGGTTCTTAATTACAAAGCTTATATCAACTCAAGAAATTAGACTTGACTGTTAAGGTGGTATAAGTTGAATTAGTCCCCTTTATTGTTTGTAGAAAGAAAAGTTTGTAAATAACTATTTTCATAAGCATCTCCCTTGCTAGCAGAGTGTATTGGTTTGAGAAAGTCTTATCCCTCAAGTTAAAATTCAGGTCTCTCACTTTTTAAAAAATACATTTAAAAAGCTATTACCCACCTTTATCCCCCTACCTCTGGTCCAGACAAGTGATAAGATCATAGCATATTCAGAAAGCTAAAAGCATGAAATCGCGATACACAAAAACAATTAGGAATATTTCTAATTACAAAAGATATATTATTGCTAGTCTAGATCTATTACAAATGTAAGTATATGACTGATCCAAACTAATTGATACAATTACACTTGATGTAAGCTTTGTTTTTTTTTTAAAGTATTTTTTTTGTACTTTGCTTGTTTTGTAACCCTGAATCCAATGACCCAGTATATGTGTATAGAATGAACATCTTAAAGAGTCTAGCTTCTATGCTTGTCAAATTAAAAATTTGGTGGCAGTATATATAACACTCTTGTTGAAATTATCTCCCCTAGTAAACACTGACCTATTTCTTTTTTGCAGACAAGTTTTTTAGTTTTATCAAGATCAAGTTCATTGGCATGTGTTGGTCGACATTTGCTGCACAAACCTGAAATCAAATGGAAGCTATAGTGACACAATGGAAACATGGTTTCAAAACGTCAATAAACCAGAAGATGCAAGGAGTAATACTTTCAGTGCAAACTGAATTTTTTTTGTTTTCTGATTCTAGTCTGAGCCTGTAGAAAGTCTAAAATCTACTACTCAAGCATTGAGGCATGAGGGTAAAGGATTTAATTGAATGATAAAGAAGCTAATTTTCAGTCAAAAGATGGATTGCTTTAGAGCATTTACTGTAACTAGCTGTCGTCATCGACAAGTACATAGAAGTCAAAATCATAAAGCGCTGGTTGTGAATGTGTATGTGTGTGAGTGATTGCTGTTCGAATTTTTTCATCCATATTGTTTTTGTAAAGAAGTTACGCTGAGGTTGTCAATTGTAGTCAAACTAAATTTCCATTTGATTGAATCAATAAAATTATCTTATCTTATCTATCTTATCTTATCTTAACTGTCTGAGTGGGATTTACAGCTTGGCTAACAATCAAGGGAGTTGAGTTCAATTCCTGCCTCCAGTTGAGTTATGTTTGCTGAGCACTCAAAAGCAACATGAGTTGAGTTGTGTTTGCTGAGCACTCAAAGGCAACATGAGTTGAGTTGTGTTTGCTGAGCACTCAAAGGCTACATGAGTTGAGTTGTGTTTG
Organism: Biomphalaria sudanica; assembly: GCA_036873155.1. NCBI lineage: Eukaryota > Metazoa > Mollusca > Gastropoda > Planorbidae > Biomphalaria > Biomphalaria sudanica. Next base: position 911,112 of record JAZGLO010001553.1, read on the forward strand.
CTGAGCACTCAAAGGCAACATGAGTTGAGTTGTGTTTGCTGAGCACTCAAAGGCAACATGAGTTGAGTTGTGTTTGCTGAGCACTCAAAGGCAACATGAGTTGAGTTGTGTTTGCTGAGGACTCAAAGGCAACATGAGTTGAGTTGTGTTTGCTGAGTACTCAAAGGCAACATGAGTTGAGTTGTGTTTGCTGAGTACTCAAAGGCAACATGAGTTGAGTTGTGTTTGCTGAGTACTCAAAGGCAACATGAGTTGAGTTGTGTTTGCTGAGTACTCAAAGGCAACATGAGTTGAGTTGTGTTTGCTGAGTACTCAAAGGCAACATGAGTTGAGTTGTGTTTGCTTAGTACTCAAAGGCAACATGAGTTGAGTTGTGTTTGCTGAGCACTCAAAGGCAACACGGAAACCTTCTCCCCACTGGTTCACATAAGAGATTGCACCCGAGTGCACTGAGCATGTGATTTTATGAAAGATGCACTCAAGATAAAAGCAATTCCAAAAAGTAATTTGTAGCCTTCAATGATGGAAATAGTGTGTGCTGTTAGGTGTCAAAACAAACTCCTTCCTTTGAAGGGGACATCCAGTTATTTCAGTTAAATCTTTAGTCTAATGAATTTTTTCTTGACATAGAAAGAAAATAAGAGATACTGGTCCAATGAAGGGCAGACATAGATTTAGATTTAGTGAGGTTATAACTGACAAGGTTAGATAGTAAACCAAACAATGAACTTTACATGTGAAAAGAATGAAGTTTACCTGAGTAACACCTGCACTCTCCTCTGTTGATGTGTGAGAAGTCAGCACAGAATACTTTGAGGCTCTCTAGAGAGTCAGGAAGATGATATTCCAAAGTACAGGATGGAACTAGTCACAAAAAACACGGGAAAGAAATTCATGTTATTAGATACAAAGCTTTTTAATCCATTACTAATCCAAGATTTACTAAATTAGGTGGTATCTAAAATGTTTAGGGGGATAAGTAATCTAGTGCTAAGACCTACATATTTCTTATGTTTACAAAATCTATTTTATTTTACACAGGTCACTCAATAGGCCTACTTTTAAATGTATCTACTTTAAGTTGAAAGTCACAGATTGTCAGTGCTAACCAAAAAAGGATGCAGGATGACCATGCAGTAGCATAAATATTTTGGTCTTGCGATCATTTAGATCCAGCTATCTATCTTTTAGGTTTAGCTAACATTTAAGTCAAGCTAATTGTAGGTTTAGCTAACATTTAAGTCAAGCTAATTTTAGGTTTAGCTAACATTTAAGTCAAGCTAATTTTAGGTTTATCTAACATTTAGTCTAAATAAGATTTGACTAGATGGCTGCCTGGTTCTGCTCACATTTGAACAAGTCACAAATAAGAAATACAAAACTTACACTGAATGTAAATGAAGTTTATAAATGTACTGACAGATACATACAAAATTGTATGTAGTGTTTTGATACCCATATTGAAACCCCCTACACTGTGGTTCCTGGGGGAGGGGGGGGGGGGGGCTGATGCTTCACCCACCATGTGGTGTGAAGTTTAGATTATCATCACATTGACCCTGAGTAAACCCTGCCCATATAGTTAACCCCTGTTGCAATACAGGAGGTTTGGGCTAGGATGTAATAATCTTCATTTCTGAAGGCATGTCCGAAATTAGTAAAAAACATTTTTTTTTAAATTTTGGTGTACCAAATATTTAGGTTCAGCTAACAGGTAGTTTTCAGAGTTTTTACTGGTTAAAACTTCAAAAAAGAAAAATATACAAGCCAAACATTAAAATGCTTGCTTATTGAGCTAATTATGTGTAACTTAAATTTGAGCTGATATTATGATTTTAATGAGTCTAATGGGTTTTTTGAAGCAACAAAAGGGATTAAGTCAGTGTAATGACCATATTAATAATCAGCCATTAAAACAAATATTAACCACATTACTAGCATGGATTGCTTGGCAATTAAGCTAGAGATCTTCATTTACACACAACACAACCCATAGTAGTAGGAAGTTTACTGTATCAATAACTAATTCATTCAAAGGAAACTACAGGGAGTGCTACAATAAAAAGGCTACAAGGAAGGCTACAGCTACTCACCTGGATGACCAACTTGCTGGCTACAATAAAAAAGGCTACAAGGAAGGCTACAGCACTCACCTGGATGACCAACTTGCTGGATAATCAAAGCTGCTGGGACTTTCCTCTCAACCTCTTCATCATCTACAGCTCTAAAGCCAAAACAAGAAGGACTCTCAGTGTCCACCTAGAGAGGTCAACAGGGTCAAATGTTTAGAAAAAAAATGACAACTAAATGTTCAACTTAAACTTTCTCTGGAATTTAATGCTATTCCACATTCACTTATCACTGCTTTCACACCCCCCCCCCCCAATTCCTCTTGTGGTGAAGTTGAGTCCAATACAATCTTGACCACTGACTTTGTTTTTCTCTGTCATTTTTTTTTTCTTTATTTCCTTTTTACTCTAGCCTCCAAGGAGTTATAATAATAACAGCAGCAATTTTTCACATTCCAAGATTTGGATACAATTCAGAATGTAAAAGAAACATGAAGACAAAAAAAATAAAGGACTTGGTCCAATGTTTGGGGCAAGAAACAAAGCAAGAGAGTGAATCGCATTAAAGACTAGGGAACGATGCTTGTCATTAGGATTGAATAATTTCAATAAAACACCAATTGACTGACCTTGCTTAACTGTATGACCAGTGTTTCAGTTCCTGCTTGAAACTCAACATGTAGAACATTGGGTCCAGACTTGATCTACAGAGAGAATGTGGAAATACTCTTATTATAATAAATGCAAAGTTTTAAGTTTGGATGAAATGTAATTTTCAAGCTAATAATCTAACACACTGCACAGTTACATAGCAAAGCATTATGCTTGATTAACTTGATTAACTTGATTAACTGCTTGAAAGCAACAAGTGTTCATGTGGACAGAGATAGTCTGGACAAAGATAACACTGATCTCTATATAATTATTGTGAAAAGCACCCAATATTTTTCTATGGCCACTTTGGAAAGAATTATTCTGTAGAATAATTAAACTGATTTTTATTTAGATTTGAAAATTTTATATATATTAAAATCCAGAAGAAGCTTATCTTTGTGGAACAGCTGTCATCTAATTGTTTAATAAACTAAAAACAAAAGTATCAGAAATATTTTTCATACAATTAGTCTTTTTTTTTCCCAGCATTTTTTGTATGTTTAAAGACATTCTATTTTAGTATTTTTTAAAATGTCCTTTAAATTGGCTTCTATAATTTTAAATTGGTCTCTATAAATGGCTAGTGCAAATAGCACAGTATAAAAATGCCGTTTTTAGGAAATAAATGAATCTAAGTTTTGTATTAGTGAAAAAATGAAACTTTTTTATATTAATTTTTGAGTTCACATTGTAGTTTTGTTGTGAAGTTATTCCATTTTTTAAAATTCAAATGATACCTCAAGTTATAATTTTTTTTACACTAATCTTTAGTTACATGGAACAGACTTACCAGCTCCAAGTCTGAAGCCACTGGTTTAAATCCAGACAACATGTCCATCTTGATATTGATAGGTACATTGCCTTCAGTACGAATGAATCTAAAGTTAGAGACGAGATTATGAAACTCTTCAGTATTATTGACATAAAAAAAAATTAAACAGAAACTGATGACTTTCCAATTAGATATTTAGTTTTACCAGTACAGAGATCTTAAGGCTTTCAGCCGATCAGTTCTAAGACTGTAATAGTAGAAAACACTGACCTCAGGCATATGTGGAAACAGTAGACCTTTTTGCTGTGACTGCTACTTCTGACAGCTCTTCTCTTGCTGCAATGGAGACATAAAAAAAAAATTTGTAAACAGTGCAACACTTACATAATAACATTGATATGAGGTACACATATCCAAGAGATTAATTTCATTAGGGCCTGCTGAATAAAGACATATCCTGTAGGTCTAATGACCTTCAAATTTAAAATATCAGAAGGTAAACACTTCAAAGCATTCTCAAATGGAAATGTACTTAAAGGAAATTGAAATCTTTAAATATCTAATAGTTGAAATAACAGAGATAGTTCTACAATGAGACAAATAGTGAGCATTGATTTTAAAAAGAAAAGATAAAAAAGCACTTAACCGAGCAACACTAATAAAATAAAAAACATGAAAAGTTGTCTGACTGGTAGAGTGCTAGGCTTCTGGATTCGAATCTCAGACTGGGATTATGAACTTAAGGATTTCAAGGACACCTGTGAATCCATCTAGCTTTAATGGGTACCTGACATCAGTTGGGAAAGTAAAGCCAATTATTATGCTGGCCTCACACCTTTGTTAACTTTCTGCCATAGAAACAAAGGATCCCTAATTCTGAAAGGAGAACTTCACTTAAATTCTAAGAAAAACATGGAGGTAGAGGGAAAATTGATTTCTAAAAACTGTATGGTCATGAAGAATCAGCAAAAAAATAAAAGAAAAAAGATTAGAAGAAATCATAAAAATTATCACTAGAAGGGCTACAACTGTCCTGGTACATGGCAGAAAATAAATGGAATAGAAATGTATGTAAAATTCTTTCCAGATAAGAGCCTCGATGTTTCACTTGAAGAGCATAAAAACATTTTTCATAATAAAGTTAAGACTAGTGAGAAACATTTTCACTTATTTCAATTGTAGCATAGATTTGATCCAAATAGAGTTTCCCATGTTATATACAGTCAAAACCAGAAAGAAAAGAAAAGAAATGTCTATAAAATATAATACTACCTTATGTTACTTCTGGCACGACCAATCCTAATGATGGGAGACACATCACTAATTTCTTTACGAGATCTAAGGTTTGCAGGGCAGCCAATATTACAGTACTGGCAAAGTGGACTCCTGTCATAAGATGATTATAAATTATTGTAAATATTATATATTAAATAATGTGTGCATAATTCAATGCAATTTGATATCAATGTTTACTTTTTTTTTTCAAGAAATAATCATAGAATCTAAAAATAATACTTTCACAGAATAAACTCTATAAAGTTCTAAGTATTAATTAAGTATTAATGTTTTTAATTAGCAGCTAGTCAATTTATCCCAATATTGCAATCTTCAAACTAAGTAATGTATACATGTTTTTAACTCTAAAAGTTGATTACTCCTAGATGAAGACTTGCTTTGTTTTAAATACAGAAATAATTAAAGTATAAACAAAACTATCCATGTGCTAATATGTTAAAATGTATAAAACCATAATTCCTAATGACAATGAAATGTGCAAAACTAACAATAGTAATCGGCAAAAGTTAACTGAAAAGTTAGAAACTTTTAGTTTAACTAAAAAAAAATTAGTTAAGGCCATTGTTTAACTAGAAAAAAAAGTTAAGTTAAAATCCTAGTTTAATTATTTTTTTTGTAGTTACTAACTAAAAAGTTTAATTAAAATTTGTAAAACTTTTCAACATGTGGTCAGGGTTGAAACCCACTCCCTGTTTTCTGGTCATGTGATATCAATAACTTTGATTATCAAAAAAAATGATGCAGTTAACAACTATTCAGACAGTCTGCATTTAAAGAGGGTAAAGTAAGATCCTGGTAGAAGTTATGGGAGTAAATATTTGCACTTGAAAGTAGCAGTATTATAAAATGTTAAACATTTTTTGCCAAAAGCTTCTATGCAGTATTATGAATGAGGTTGTTCTGAATTTTTTTGTGAGCCACATGGAGGTGTTTAATTTCTGTTTCTTGGTCAATATTTAGTGGTTTTAATCAATTCATTTGCGGCAAACAATATTTTTTTAACTGCAGGAACATCAAGTACAATCTTTTATAGTCTTAAGACTTATTATTGAGATCTATTAAGTCTAAATCAACAGCTAGGCCTATATAGATCTAAAAGCATTAGGGTTACCAACTCTAGAAAAAAAATCTTAATCCACACCCTCTCTGACCATAAAGTAAATAGACTGTGTCCAACTGATTTTAACAACCTGGTCAGCTAGACATATACATGACCACATATAGGCCTAATGTACTTTACCTGTGTAGTCGATAATACAGTAAGGCTACCCTGCATTAAGGGTTATACAATAGTGTTTGCTTAATGTGGAGAGGTCAGACAAGAAATTGACACACTGGTGTGGCTAGTCAAGTAGGTTCATAGATATATCTTTACACTAAAATAGTTATACACCCTCCCTGCCCAGAAAGTAAATAGACAGTGTGTCCGACTGATTTTAACAACCAGGCCAGATAGACGTACACGTGTAGGTCTATATAGTGTACTGAGTGTGCAGTCCATAATGACAAAATCACTCAGTTTTTTTTCCCTTGTGCGTTTAATGGTTATGCAATAGTGTTAGTTGTATTTTTAGTGGCCAGACAAGAAAATAGCACATCAGCATGGTTAGTCAAGCATGTATTTTACACTATAAAATAGTTATACAGGTCAAATGTTTTAAAAACTCCAACAATTTCGTTTCTATTTCTTTGGATTCTAGATTCTAAATTTGAAATTCTAAATATATGTTATTTAATGAGATTTTAAACTTTACCAGTATAAGTAAGATTTTCCGTTGTATAATAAGTTAACATAATTTTTTTTTTTAAAAGAGTACCATTATTTTCTAAAGGTTTTAATTCAAGGCAAAAATACAAGTACACATATTTATTTGGACATTTTATTTTATTGTGCATTAACATCGAACCGTAGCTATACAGTCAGATGATAATATCTATATAAGTCTAGTTCAACCCCGCCCCTCCCCCCCCACTAAAAAAAACAGTTTGTTATAGTTTAATTAACTTTAGTTTAATTTAACTATCTTTTGAAATTCATGATAAACTAATAGTTTAACTACTTTATTTTAGTTGGAAACTAGTTTTAGTTTAACTTTTAAAAGTTAGTTTAGTTCCCATCATTAACTAACAATAGATATATATATACACTAAATTTTTGTGATTTCAATTAAAAGACATGAAACCAAAATAAACATTAGAAATTAAGTCCAAATATGACTGACAAAAAGATCTTCTGATGAGCTTTAAAACAAGCTGAGATGTGTCTTTATCTCATAGTAAATTGACAGATTAATAATTCTTGTAAATAATAATTTTAAAAAAAATATTTTGTTTGTTTCTGAAAATGTTTCAACTTTTGAACTCCTTTAAAACACACGTTTTGTCAGACATCTACACATTCACTCAAGCAAATAGCCAAAATTAAAAAAAAATAAAAATCCACTTGCGTATTAACAGAAGAAGGCCTATATTGTATTGGCTTGATCTCAACAGTCACATTGTAGTGGCACTGAAGGTTCTTCTCAATGGGAATGTTGTATTCTACATTCACATGCATCTGACCCAGACCTTGACCTTCAGTAAATACCTCAAGAACATGCCCGACTGGAACCTGTACAAGTGAGCATAAACAGTGGGAAAGAATGGGGGGGGGGGAGGATTTATTAACAGCAACAACAGAACCTTTGTTTTCAACAACACATCTATTTATATAATTCTCTTCATGGCTCAAGAGTTTGGACAAGAAGTAAAGGAACGATCACTCTTTTATTTCTGCAAGTCGGACTAGAGTTACCCAACGAAAAAAAAAGAGGGAGGGGGAAGAAAAGTTGTATTCACCCGTCACAAAATAGCAGGGAGGAACTTAAACGTTGTGACAAAGAATTCATGGAGAGATCACTCTTTTTTATTTTCACCCCATGTAGTTTTAGCGGTGAAAAAAAGAGGGAGGGGGGAGGAGAACATGTAATCTACTCTGTATTCACCTGTCACTAAATAGCAGGGCTGGACTTAACCATTGTGGGGCCCTATGCAAAAAAAGATTTATTGGGGCCAAGTTTGGGTAGGGATACGGATAATAAGTGAAATTTAAGAGTTAGTATTAGAAAATAAATTCGTCTTTGCATTTTATTCATTCTTTACTATGTACAGAATTACTTTACAAGCCTTGCATGTAAAGAAGTCATAAAATATATCATAAAAATTTTATTTCCTACAAAGATCAGACTCAATAGCAAAAATTACCAAATGTTTCAATCTATCTTCGAGAATTGTTGACACAAGTAATTCTTCATTAATTTGAGGTGCGAGAAGCTTCTTTCACTAGATTCCACAACTATGGGTATTGCATAATGCCGTTTTTTTTATCGTGCATAGGATTGGCATTTTCCATATTGAATGACACCCCAAAATGACAATTTTTGTCTATATATTTCAGGAGATTTGTATGAATTTTCAAAAGATTTTAATAATTTTCGGATATTTCCAGGACTTTTTCATATATTTTGCAATCTATCTATCTATATATATAATTCTCTTCATGGCTCAAGAGTTTGGACACCAAGTAATGGAAAGATCACTCTTTTATTTCTGCAAGTCGGACAGACCAGACTTAACCCACGCAATTTTAGAGGCAAAAAAAAAAAAAAGAATGAGGGGGAAGAACAAGTAGTATTCACCCATCACTAAATAGCATTGTGACCAGGAAGTCATGTAAAGAGAACAAGTAATCTACTCTATATAGCAGTGACGGACTTAACCATTGTGGGGCCCTATGCGAAATGGATTTCGTGGGGCCAAGTTTAGGTATGGGACGAACTTAAACGTTGTGACCAAGAATTCATGGAAAGATCACTCTTTTTTATATCTACCCCATGCACTTTTAGCGGCGAAAAAAAGGGGGAGGGGGGAGGAGAACGCCGTTTTTTTAGCATTGGCGTTTTCCATATTGAATGGCACCCTAAAATGACATTTTTGTCTATATATTTCAGGAGATGTTTATGAGTTTTTAAAAGATTTTTAATAATTTCCTGAGATTTCCAGGACTTTTTCATATATTTTGCAATTTCAGGAGATTTCCAGGAGCTCCTGGTAAATCAACAGGAGGCCGCGGGAAATCTGTTATAAGTTTTAAAATGGTTTAATTTAATAATTTATATGCTTAGAATTAGTGCGGGTCCTATGAAAGTGCAGGGCCCACTGAAGTCGCATGGGTTACAGTGGCCTAAGGCCGGCCATGCAAAATAGCGCTGCCGTGGGTCCACTAGTAAGTCTATATTCCTACCAACAAGGAGCAACAAGGAGCAATACAATAAATGTATTTATAGCTACCAAAGATACATTTTTGAAACATAAATTTGTAACAAAATTGTAACAGCAATAATGAAGAGTCATTTACCCACTGGACAAATAAATTAGAGGATGGAAAAATACTAAAATATTAAGTAACTCATAGCAACCAACTTATATTTGAAGTGGTTTCTATACAGAATTATTACACATTCTATATTCTGTATAGTCATTCACAACTCAACTTGTTCAGTTTTCATGGCAAAATTACAGCTCAATTCTAGACAATAGTGTCACAACTGCCTTTACAATCCAATGTGAACTTAAACTTACAACTAATTTCGACACTTAAAAAACTAGACTCTGAAGCAGTGTTTCTCAAAAATATAATGCATATGCTCGCCAAGCTGAAAGTCTTGGGTAGAGCAGTGTAAGAACAGAACATTCTAAGCTTCAGAAATGCATTCTCCTGGTTTCTACAATGCACAATTTCTCCTAGAAGGAAGCGTGCAGTTGAATCATACCAGATGCACTGATACTGAAATGTGAGAGACATTTGCAGCACCAAAAGATGGAAATTTGTAATGAGCACGATTGTTGTAAGATCATCCCTGTGTTCAACAAGTTGTCTTTTGTAGAGTCCTGATTTGTTCATCAAGAGAAGGCTGCTACCTCAATCAAGAGAAATTAGAATTTCTGAACTAAGAAAGATGAATACACATTCAAATAGCATTGATAAAAGTAGCGCTATATAAAAGCTATAATAATAATAACAAGGTTACAAAGACAGTTTGTGTGGAAACAAAAAATAAAAATCGGCCCCCGAAGTGGTCCACCCAGGCAGGCATCAATATTTTCAGAAAGAACATCCAAATGAAATTATATCAAAGACAAATGAGAGATAAAAATGGAGAAAGAAGGTTGACAGACCTTGTGTAGTGCCCCAATGGTACAGCAGATCAAAAGATAGGTGCAAGTGAATGCAAAGTTAGATGTGAACCTGGCCTAACTAGTTCCCCTTTCAGACCTTGTGGTCTATAGGGCAGATGATGTAAAGTTCATCTGTTTTTGTGGCCTACGGTTAACGAGGGTGTCATGTAGCCAGCACAACAACCAACCACCTTTACTTTTCCCCAACTAATATCAGGTACCAATTGGAGCACAACAACCAACCGCCTTTACTTTTCCCCAACTAATATCAGGTACCCATTGGAGCTGGGTGGACTCAGAGGCGCCTAAGGATTCTGAAGTTGAAAATCCCAGTCTTCACCAGGATTCGAACCCGGTTCCCCCGGTTCGGAAGCCAAGCACTTTACCGCTCAGCTATCGCGCATCTCCTGGCCTAACTGAAGTCTTATAATTAATGTAATTGGCTGTAAAAGGCTCAATCTCTTATTCAATGCTCAAAAAAAGAAAAAGAAAACATTTTCGGCAAAAAATTTTTTTTCACGAAAATGACATTTACAAGATTACTATTCGTTTTAATTTAGGTCTTACTTATAATGCGTACTAATTAGCTTTTTCTCTTTAAAAAACTGCTTGCATAACTGATTTTAAAAATTAGATTTTTCGCTTTCAGAAAAAGAAAAGTAGCCGTTGCATCAGAACTTTGAATGGTCTAAAATATTGTGATGTCGGATTTTCAATATCTTTTCTAGTTTACGAGATCTAAACAGGACGGACGGACAGACATTTCACACAAAATTAATAGCGTCTTTTCCCCTTTCGGGGGCCGCTAAAAATGTATTGAAATGTCTTCTTCAAAAGAATGTTTTAAATTGAAACCGATGCAGATACCTCTCACAAAAACAACATGATCAATCAAACTTGGAAATGGTAATGATTTCTGTTAATATTTAATTTATTTTTTAAAGGCTTATATCAACTCACTCTGTCTGTACAAATTTTGTACACATTATTTCTGACACTTCCCATTTTTGGATCAAGTTAGAACTTATGAAAATTATTTATTATCCCCTAACAATACATGAATCAACCAAAAAATTGACCAATTATTATATTTATATCTGTGGCATTTTACATCTCGAGAGAGGATCTTTTCCCTTTGCAACTTCTTGTGTGACTAAAGAGACCAATCCTTGATACACAGCTGCGATCACAGGTTGGGCATATGTAATCACCAGGCGCCGTTGCGTTTTCCCCTTCTTTCTGCTTCTGTTGTGTATGACATCTGCAATCCGTGACCCTTTCTTTATGCTCTCTCTCCATGTGAATCTTTCCAATGCCACCTCTTCCCAGGTGCTAGTGTTGATTTTGAAGAGCTTCATGTCGCGTTTGCATACATCCGTATAACATTAAAGTGGGCGACCGACGGCTCTCCTGCCTTCTATTACATTGCCATACAGAATGTCCTGTGGAAGTTATCTACTGACATTCTACGAACGTGGCCAAGCCAGACAAGGCGTCTGCTGCTGATAACAGAGCAGATGTCCTGGCACCCTGCTCTTCGTAGCACTGCAAGACATTCAGCTTTTTTTCCTGCCATGAGTAGTTGACCATGTTTCACTTCCGTACAGCAAGGTGCTCAACACACAGGTCTGTAGACTAGGGCTTTAGTACTGTTAGGCAGCAATATGTTGTCCGGACTCTTTTCTGCAACCGTGACATGGTGGCCATTGCCTTGGCTATCCTGTTGTTAATGTCTTTATCCAGTAGAGTGTTGTTGGACATGATGGAGCCAAGGTAACAAAAGTGATCAACAATGCCCGTTAATGCTTATTTGAGGTGCAGTGTTTGTGTTTTGGACAAGTATCTTAGTCTTGCTTTGACTGATGTTTAAGCCGAACTTCTGGCAAGCAGCAGATAGTTTGTCAACCAGGGACTGTAGCTGAATATCAGAATCAGCCACAATAGCTGCATCATCAGCATACAGGAGTTCCCTGATGAGTAACTTCCTAACCTTGGTTTTTGCCCGCAGCCTTGATACATTAAATAATTTTCCAGAGGATCTTGTATGGAGAAACACACCTTGGTTTATGTCGTTGTACGCATAATGCAGTAGACAGGAGAAGAATATGCCAAACAGACACCACTGCAAACCTCAAAAGGTGCTGATTGGGCTCCATTGAATTTGACAGTACATTTAGTTTCCTCATGAAAGCACTCAATGAAATTCAGTAGTTTGGGAGGGCAACCTATATTCCTTAGGAGTTTGAAAAGGCCACTTCTGCTTACCATGCCAAAGGCTTTAGTCAGATCTACCACTCCTGAATCGACACTGAGACTCTGGGTAGACTCTAGAAGCTATCACTTGCAGTCTGGATAGTGCCACTCTAGCAAAGCTTTTGTTCACTATACTGAGGAGAGAGATACCCCTATAACTGTTGCAGTCACTCTGATCCCCTTTGTTCTTGTATATTGTGACTATAATTGCGTCACGCATGTCCTGTGGGACATGACCTGTTTTCCAACAGCGGCAGAGGAGAATATTGAGTTCAGGGAGCTGGAGTGATTTGTTGATTTTAACTACTTCCACTGGGATACCATCCCTCCCTGGAGATTTTCTACTTTTCATGCAGTTAATTGCTTTATTGAGATCACTAGCTAAGGGGACATAAGCTATATACTAGTTAAGGGGACATAAGCCTTGTGAAGAGAATCAGGTTGTCACCTAAATGTTTTAAACTAACAATAGATAACTATAAAACTCTCCATTTTCATAAGCACTTATCTAGCTCAGTGACTAGCCTCAGTCTTTCATTAAGGAGGCTTGAGCCCTCAAGTTAGAATTCAAGTAGAGAAACTTTAAAAAAAAAAAGACTAAGTTAAAATATTGGTACAATTACATAGATTACACTTAATAAAAGCTTTAGAAAAGTATTTTTATATGTTACTGGTTTCAAACATAAACTGGATATTAATATTGAAAAATGGTTTAATGACTACAATGCAAATTTAACTAAATTTGTGGTCCTGAAAAAATAGACCTTCTTTGCTACTCAGTGTCAACAATTCATTTTATAAATACTGCTGTAAATTCAACTGAAAAGCTATGTAATTATATGATCAAGTCAACTAGATTATTTACTGTAATCTGTTATGGCCTTGAAAAAATAGAACATCTTTGCTACTTCTTGTCACTCACATTTTTGACAGATGCTGGGCTTGTGGCATTTTCCTCAGTGAACTTGAAAGAATGCAGGTGGTTGCGGCTACGTGTTATGTCAGATGTGATGTTACCACGAAGAAAGACAGCATTGCCAGAGAGGACATATCTCTTCTGGCTATACTTGGTGAGAGCTTGAATGGCTACAGTGCTGTCCTGATGGATAAAACAAGTAAATTAATAAAAAATTGTTTTCAAAGACTATTTCTCCTTTATCAAGCTGATGCCTTTTTGTAAGAGAAATTATTTTGCTCTTATTATATAATGAATGCTAGATAAAATTGTTTACAATGCCCTAATTCCCAAATTCAACTAAAAAAATGTGTCTAGTTGCTCAGGAAGAATGGTAATGATAAATAGTACAATCTAGAGTTAATGGTAGAAGACTGTTCACATTTTTTATTGAGACAAGAATTATGAGGAAAAAAGTCTGAGCACTTGGGTAAAGGTATGGTAAACATGATTTTTGCAGTCTGTTAGCTTCAGGAGAAATGCAAAGCAAAAATCAAATCTAATTGCTCATTCATAGATTAGACCAATGATAAAATCAGACGTGAGGATCTTACGCAAATCACGTCCTAATTCGGCTGCCCAGATCAAATCATAACAATCATGTGCCAATTTTATGAAAACATGCAAGCAAGAGTCCATGCATATGAGAATACTCTAGGCTCTCTTCTATCTCAAATAGTGTGAAGCAAGGCTGACTGCTGGCTCTATTTAGCTAAATGTTCACTGCTGTGTTGAAAGAGGCCTTTTGTGAAGAAAGCAATGAAGTAAACAAATGGTATGGCATTGATAAACATCTATTCAACACTCAAAAACATAAGCCAAAGACCAAATTCAAATGTGACTGCATTGAAGATCAGCTTTTCGCAGATGTCTCAATGCCTCATATGAAGAGGATCTTCAAAAGATCTTCGCCAAGGCTTCCAAAAATGTTGGCCTCACCATCAATGCTAAAAAGACAAGTGCTACATCAACATCCTCCAAATAAAACTGACACAAAATGAGACATTCTTATAGATGGCCAAAACTAGAAAATGAAAAAAAAGTTTGTCTATTATTTGTCTAATACCATATCAGTAAATGCCATAATACCACATCAGTAAATGCCATAATACCACATCGGTAAATGCCATAATACCATATCAGTAAATGCCATAATACCACATCAGTAAATGCCATAATACCACATCAGTAAAGGCCATAATACCATATCAGTAAAAGTCATTTTACCATATCAGTAAATGCCATAATACCACATCAGTAAATGCCATAATACCACATCAGTAAATGCCATAATACCACATCAGTAAATACCATAATACCACATCAGTAAATGTCATAATACCATATCAGTAAATGCCATAACGCCATATCAGTAAATGCCATAATACCATATCAGAAAATGCCATAATACATCAGTAAATGCTGTAATATTACATCAGTACATGCTATTTTACCATATCAGTAAATGCCATAATAACACATCAGTAAATGCCATAATACCACATCAGTAAATGCCATAATACCATATCAGTAAATGCCATAATACCATATCAGTAAATGCCATAATACCTTATCAGTAAATGCCATAATACCATATCAGTAAACGCTGTAATACCATATCATTAATGCCATAATACCTTATCAGTAAATGGTATTTTACCATATTAGTAAATGCCATAATACCACATCAGTAAATGCCATAATACCATATCAGTAAATGCCATAATACCACATCAGTAAATGCCATAATACCATATCAGTAAATGCCATAATACCATATCAGTAAATGCCATAATACCATATCAGTAAATGCCATAATACCATATCAGTAAATGCCATAATACCATATCAGTAAATGCCATAATACCATATCAGTAAATGTCATAATACCATATCAGTAAATGCCATAATACCATATCATAAATACCAAACTAGATTTCAAGGCAGACTTTCATGTTGCACATGCCATTTCTAGCTTTTTGGCAGACTTCAAGAACAAGTATGGTCACAAAGAGGATTCAGCATATCTATAAAACTAAAAATCTACAATGCTGTAGTCCTCCCTTCACTATTATATACTTCAAAGTCCTGACCTTATACTCCCATCAGATCAAAAAGCTTAACTCCTCTCCCCTATGCTAAGAAAAAGTCATCAGGTGAATTGGTTTGACCACATTTCAGACATTAAAATATTACAGCTGTCACAGATGTGCAATATTCACGCCACAGAAAAAAAAGTCTTAATTAGGATGGACAGGACATGTGTTCAGTCTACTTATAAATCACCTCTCAGAGGGTGGTCAAAACAAGCATTGTAAAGACACCCTTAAGAGCTCCCTCAAGGAAAGTGAGATGGCCATCATTAATGGCTTGGAAATGCTAGCTCAATCATGTAAAGCAGTGTGTGTGTGAGCTTCAGTGTGTTAGTTTCAAGCTATGAGACAATGAGGTCAGCCATCAGCAAAGAATGTAGATTACAGAAAAAAAAATGTGACAAGCAGTCATACCTGAAGTAGACCCCATCTACCAATGCCATTATTTCATTTGCTTAAATCTTGAAAGGGGCTTTAAAATAACAATCTTGTACTTTTATTTTTCAAAATATAGTCAAAACAAAGTTACCATAGCACCAATGAATGCTCCACTTGGGTTTCTCTGTGCCACCAGCCAGTCTGCAATGGCTTCTTCTTTGATCATACTATGGTCCAGGAACACCAGGAGAGCATAAGATGTAGCTTCAATTGCAGCAGCTGTGGCCCCTTGATGGTACCATATAGGTTGCCTAGGTGGATTATCTATAACAGAATCTGACCAATAAAAGCGACCTGTGGGAAAATGAATACTGTTTTCATTCTTGCCTTTCGTTTTATTGCTGTTCAAATCTAGTCTTTTCTTTTTCTTTGATATTAATATTAAAAAATGAAGGTTGGTCAAAGTGTCAGTATTTAACCAGTCAAGGAACTATGACTTCTTTTATACTGCCCTAACCCCAACTCTACCCATGCACTTTTTATTATTGCTTTGTACTTCATGACAGACAGAACTCAAGAAGGGGAAGGGGGAGAGGGAGGATCAAGTAGAGAACAAAATAAAAGTCTATGAGAAGAGAGAAAAAAACTTGAGCTCCAGCCGTGAGAAAACAAGTTTTATGAGACAGAAATTTATTACAACTGGATGAGCTCATAATCATCTGAGCTAGCCAAGAAAACCAGTGACTTTGCAGAATTTAGGTCATTGGTTAATATGCATGACTAAATGCATGACGCGGAGGACGTAATCATCATCTTTTTTGAAGTAACGTCTGTATCATGTAAGATGTAAGATATTTGAGTTTAGGACGTTACTTCTGAAATAAAGATTATTTCATCCTAGCTCAAAACTCCTTTAGGACAACAGGGGATGGCAGCGGGCAAGGTTTGAATTTGGGACCATCAGGATGGCAGTCCAAAACACATACTAATAGACCAGGCAGCCATACTTTATTAGATGTATAGTCTCTACCTCAGTTTGCACAAGGATATGAACTCAAAGAGTTTAATCTTTAATCATTTAAAATGTAATGAAGGTGATTCAATAACTTGTACAATTTTTAACAAAATTGTAATTAAAAGAATCTAACTTATTGAGTTAACTGTAACTCTAAATATTGTTAGATTTTCTTTTTAAACATATCTCTTTTACACAATAAACATACACAATTGATCAACTAACTAAATTATTAGATAAGTAGAGCCGACCAGTACCTTGGAAGGTCAACTCCCAAAAAAGATATTCCAGTTTTAAAAACTTGACAAAGTCAAATCACTTACTGAGTTTGTCTCTCTTCATAAACTCCTTTAACTTGGTGATGATTTGTGCAGTACTCTCAGAGTCTATTTCAAAAAGTTTCATAGCATAGGCAGCCTTGGCAAGTGCTAAGGAGTTGTTAATGTTGTCAATGTTGTTTTCAATAAATGTTACCAGACCCATAATCAATTCAGCAGCCTCTTGCTTTGAAATCAAATAAAAGTAACAATGAAAAATGAATTTCACAAAATGTGCTAAGAGCCTCTTTGTATTTGATAGAAAATTTCCTGAATTTTCTACATATGCAATGGTCAGAAAATGTATTCAATTGATTATTTTTTAAAATTAATTATGTTTTTGTTTATTTGTCTCTTTGAAAATAAATAAGAAATTATGTGGGCCTAAAAGTTTATATACAACAGAAAGTAGATTATTATGCTAATTAAATATGTACTAACAGTTTGTAGAAAATAATACTTAACATTTTATGTAGCCATTTTTTTAAACTGTACTTTTAATAATACAATAAATATTTGAGCTAAGTCCCAGAATATTAATAATGCAATGATTATTTAAGCTACGTCCAAGAATCATCATCACATTTTTAATGTGTTTTTTATCTGACAACCATTAACCCCTAACTCTCAAAGAATTTCTCCCATAAAAAATTATGTTAACTAAGTGATTAATCAATATGTTTTATTTTAGGCCCTATAACAATAGTTTTCCTGGTTAAAAATTGTAAACTAATTCATCAGACAGATAATAAACTATTTAAACTGTAATCAAAGTCTTTTAAACAATTCTTCATTAATAACAAGACAGATAATAACCTATATAAACTGATATCAAAGAAATAGCAATAGAATGACAGACATTACTCTTCAAGAATTGATTATTTACCTCTTCATCCTTATTACATTCTAGCAATGAGATCATCACATCAGCTGCCAACATGATTTTGTACTGCAGTGTTTCCTACAGGAAATGAAAAATAAAAAGAAATAAGTTTTTGGTATAGTCTCTAACATTTTCTGAGGAAACAATTTAGTGCATTAATACAGCATTTCAATAATGTCTGGCACTAGAGGTAATAATTTAAAGCTTAAATACATTTTATGTCAATGTCATTGCTATCAATACAAAAGAAAAATGACCAAAGTATGACTTTAAGTTGTTGAGTTCCTTTGAGGAAGTCCATGTACAGTTAACTGGCGGAGTTTAGGTCATTGGTTAATATGCATGACTAAATGCACGATGCGTAGGACGTAATCATCTTCTTTTTTGAAGTAACATCTGTATCATATAAGATAAGATAACTGCATGTGAGGGGCCTCAATTGTATAGTATCTAGAGTGCTGTTGAGTCCAGTCTGTTGAGCAAGTAAATGCAGTTGACCACAGCATGCACTGTGTAAATCACTCTTGCTATCTGTTGACCACTTCTTTTTCTTCTTCTAACCAGCTTTATTGCTGCTGAGCTGTGAGCTCTTTTGCAGACTGTGCAAAGGAAAAATAGTGTGCTGTTTTCTTCAGTTATTCAGCACTGCCATACAGGATGTTGGTTATGTTGGGCTGTAGTGGAAGTAGGGTCTGCCTAAGGTGGATTAGGAAGGGGCAATCAAAGAGGTTATGGTTTACGGTTTCATAAATAATCCATAAAGTGTTTTAATAGTCCACCATGTTTCAGGGTTAGGCAAATATCTCCTTGTACAGTAACTAAAAACATACATATTGTTTTTAAATTTTAAAGAAATGTTCTAGTCAAGACTTACATCCATGAATTAGGTAATGTCATATGTCCTGATGCCAATGGGAATTAGTTTTTTGGGTAATATCAAGTTTATCTTTTTTATGTTCAACAGTTAAACTATATTTTATGTTACACTATTGGCTAGTAAAAAGACAAATGTGCTCTGCATTCACATTTCAATATCTAAAAATGTAAAATGTCTCCATTCAGGACCATCAATTCAATTGCCAAGTATTTCACTCTCTCAAAACTCCTCTTTGTCTGTTTAAAAAAAAATCTATGTTAATTTTTTTTAACTTTAAATTGCTAGTGTGTCTGACACATGAAATACTTAAAGTGGGAAAATCAAAACCTGGCTAAGTCTTGGGTCTGCTTCCTTCAAAGAGCCATCTTCCCTGCGCTGCCTCATGATCCAGTTGATAGCATTGTCTATCAGATTCTCCTTGTCAATGAAGGTCAGGTTTGCTTTTTCAATATGGCAGAGTATCTTCACGACAGAGGCAGTCAGCCTAATACAGTACATAATAGTTTAAGAAACTAACCTCATAAAGCAATAATGTTATAATTATATCCCATCAGAAAGTCAGTCGAATTCAAGTAAAAGAAAGGATTTGGTAAGATCATTAAAGAACAAGTACTCAACTGTGAAATGAGATATTTTACAACAATGAATTTTATCTGTAGAGAAATAAAACAACTGATTTATATAGCAGAATGCCATATTGAGATATTGAATCCCAGGACACCATTAAGAGACAATCTTTATAAACAGCTGGCTGTGCTGTGAAATTTCGCACAGATGTACTAAGTATTCCCAATCCCTTTAGAGTCTTTTTCATGCTTTAGTTTTAGTTGAAAATAAGTAAAAACAAGAACTTTTCAAAATGAAAGTCTTTAAAACAAATTAAACAGATAGAATTGAGTATGAGATCATGTACAAGATTCACAGATTATATGAGATCAATTGTATGAGATCAATTATATGAGATCAATTGTATGAGATCAATTGTATGAGATCAATTGTATGAGATCAATCGTATGAGATCAATTTGTATGAGATCAATCGTATGAGATCAATTATATGAGATCAATCGTATGAGATCAATCGTATGAGATCAATCGTATGAGATCAATCGTATGAGATCCATTGTATGAGATCAATTATATGAGATCATATGAGAAACTAGCAAGGTAAAAAAAAAAGCTGGTTTGGGTAGTTAGTCGTGTTCGTCAAACATCCATCTAGAAAAAAAAAACTTAAATACTTAGGTTTTAGAATAGTGAATTGATTTGAGAGAGCAACAGCACTCCAAGCTGCGAATCTCTGTAGCTAATTACTGACAGGAGCACTTTCTCCAGATAACAAATAGAACTAAAAAATAGCTAACATACTTGGTAGTTGAACCAAACTCTGTGAGTAGAAGTAAGTAGCTAACTCACCAGGTAGCTGGACTAGAGTCTGTATGTAAACTAAAAGCATTTTCCTTTCTGTAGTTCAACAGACGAGTTATTCCTGGAGAAAAATATTGTGTAAATATAAAGATACAAAATAAAATTATTGTTATGTTAATCAATCATTCATACTTGTTGTGACACAGTTACTGTGTGTGGTCAACTGTGACACAAGGTCAAGTGTTGGGTATTGGAGAGTTAGGGGAAGTGACGAGTGTGTAAACAAGAAGAGAGTGGAGTTGGTTATCTGTAGATAATGTTAGTAAATATGTTATGTTTGAATGCTGCAAAATAAAAGGCAGTTTATACTTAAAAGGACTTGTTTCTTCACAGTACTGATTCCTAAGTAATCAAATATTAAAGCAAAGAAAAATACACACACAAAAATCATGAGATAACATAACTACAACATTACAGAATTGAAGTCCTTTGTTTTTTTGTTCTGCTTAAGTTTCTTTAATAGAATAAAGAAGTGTAATTTTTTTAAAATAAACAACATTATATTTTCAACTTTATTTGTCTTTTAAAACAATAGTAACACCACAAGTAACAAGCAAGCATGAAAGAAGCATTGTAGACTAATTTGTACATTTCAAATCTAAATTTTCCTAAAGCAGGATTTTTTCAAGATATAATGCTCACAAACTGGATAACTCTTGAATCCAGATTTTTATGATTGCATTTGATTAAGTGTACAAGTTAAATAGGAATTAAAAAGAAGTGTTGCTATAGGTTAGCAAGTTAAACATGCCACCAAGAGGTAATGTTAACATATTTACCCTGTAACAAGAAACGTTGCCCTTTGTTTTTCAACTCATCAGTAAGCAACTTAGTGTCATTGACATACTGCAGAGCAAAGACAGCTGGCCCAAGATCACCAATGACTTCTTCTGCATTGACTAGAGGTTGGTCAACAAAACTTTTGGAGCGGACTATACCATGTGTGATGATATCACCCATTAAATCACCTATTGTATACAGAAAAGTATTCTTTAAACCAAAATTTCATAGTTAAAATAAACTAAAGCATTAAAAAAAAATTATTTCTATATCTATAAATAGTTGATTGAATGTAACTAACAACTATCTTAACACAGCACTGGCCTACACATACACACACTAAAATATGATGATTTATACCAAAAGCTGAAATGCCACAGAATTCTGTTCCTTTGATGACATCTTTAGGCAATGCCAAATCTATAGTTGTAAGCTGCTGCTTCTTGATTTTATCAATGTGATCTGAAGTAAAGATGCAATGCTTACAGAAAGTATACAAACAAAGGATGGTTGTGAAAGTGTTGATCTTGAATAACAAATTTTTGTATTTTGTCAAAGTAAGAAAAAAAAAATTCTTCTAATGTAAATTAATGTGAGACATCTTAAAGAAAACCTTAAAACCAAGTTTCAAGTTAAAGTTATAGTTATAATTGTCTGTTACACAGTTGCTATGTGCTGAGCTTGCCAAAGGGAGCAGACTCATGGGATGCCCAAGACTAACCTACGGAGAGGTCTGCAAGTGGGATCTCAGGACTACAGACCTCAATGAAGTAATGTTGGAAGATATTGTCCAAGATTGAACTGCATAGAGACAGACTGTGTGTGATGGCATGACACATGCAGAGAGAAAAAGGACCAAGATGGCCTTAGAAAGAGGAAGAAAGCTGACCTATCTAATAAGCCTTAAACAGTTGCACTCATGCGTGAACTGTGTAAAAGAATCAGATTGTATGCCTGTTGTAGGTACACATACACATGAGACCATTATTAAAAACAAAGAAAATACTTTTGCACATGTTTTGTTTTAAAGAGAACTAATAATGCCCTGTTACAGTACAAAGTTGCCTGTTACAGTACAAAGTTGTATGAAGTTTTCTCTTGCTTTTAAAAAGTTCAAAGGTTATGTGTGGTCCTCTAAAAGGTTTAAGGAATCAAGTATGCAGATTTGTTTGTAAATATATTAAGAAAACATTTTTAATATGTATTCTATAGTATACATGTAGAGCAAGTCAGAAATGTTAAGTCTTCATCACGTTATGTTATGTTCATTATGTTGAAAATATCCATCATGCTTGAACTAGGATAAAGGTTTGTAATGGTCTTCTGAATGCACAAAAAAATAAATTAGGTATGCACATTTTTATAAATAAGTTAAGAATGTGGCTTAAGTTTTTCAATATTATTATGGGATCTAAATTATTTTCACCTGTTCACATGAATTACATGTGAGTATCACTGACCTGCATAGATAACCTATGTGTATTAGTGTAACACAAACTGCATTTATTATCTTGTTTGAAAATGAGCATTGTTGAACTCTATGTTAAAATACAGCAGAAATGATCAAAGACTTACTTTTGATAGTTGAGGAATGAGTGCGACTTTGAAATGTTGCATGTTTGGCTTCAGGATCCAGTACAAAGGTAATAGTTTTAAATACTCTGAGTCCTTCAGACTAAACATAAATAACAAAGAAACAATTTTTAATGTCACTATAATGTTTGAAACAATCTGATTTATTTTCTCTAGATTCATACTTAAATCAAGGTAGAAATAATCTGACTAATAGTTATTTTAAATTCAGATAAACTAAGTTATTAAATAAATCTAATTAATTAATATAGAGACTTTCAAATTGTGTTAAATCATGTCAGTCTATCGGATTTCCTAGCTAGTAAATACAAAACAATTTTCACAAGTCTTTACAAAACATGCTCAGATTAGGGTCAGTTATGAAAGTAAAATAAGAGTTTCTGTGACTGTCAACAAGTGATGGCAAATCCTTAAATGTGATCAACAAATAAAAAAGTTATTGTGTGACTAAAATAGCAGCCGACCTTCTAGGTTTTCTACAAAAGATGCTACCATAACCTGCCCAATGGTATACCCCTTCATACTTCCAATGATCACCATTTTAAGAAATCAGTTGAAGTCAACTCTTCATTTGCTTTATGCTAATTTAGCCAAATAAGGTTGGCCACACTCAAGGCATATAAAATTTCAGGTAAGGGTCCAAAATTCAAGGTTACTTATGTGAGCCAAAAAAAATCA
This sequence comes from Biomphalaria sudanica, assembly GCA_036873155.1. NCBI lineage: Eukaryota > Metazoa > Mollusca > Gastropoda > Planorbidae > Biomphalaria > Biomphalaria sudanica. Next base: position 934,369 of record JAZGLO010001553.1, read on the forward strand.
GAATAGAATATTAGAATAACTTTAAAAGCACACACTCTACATTAAAACAAAACTTGGTTGTATAAACTTATATCATTAAAAAATAATTTTATCTACAAGCTATAATTCAGTGTCATATACCGTATTTTTTGCCGTATAAGACGCTCTGGCATATAAGACGCACCCAATTTTAAAGGAGGAAAATCTAGAAAAAAAAGATTCTGAACCAAATACTGTACTAGTTGGTCCGCCTGATCACTTTCTCACATACACCATACACGTTGTCTGTGATCTACCCAGACGGCACATTATGACGTAGGGAGGGCGGTGTGTACCGGCAGTAAGCTCAGCATGATGCCTGTGCAGCACATGGTTAGACTGTCGGGAGGGGGGCATGGCGCGCTATAGGAGGGAGAGGGAAGCCCGAACACACACAGCCTGGCCGTGCAGGGAGGGTCACAGAAGTCACCACAGCCCGCAGTACGTGCCCCAAATCCAGCCCGCAGCACACACTGCATAAGGAAAAGACTGCGAGTAAGCGCCACACAAAGTTGGGGGCAGTTTTAATGCATGTAAAATGTGTATTTGCCGTATAAGACGCACCAACTTTTCCCCCCCAGTTTTGGAGAAGAAAAAGTGCGTCTTATACGGCGAAAAATACGGTATATACATATATTACATTATTCTAGAATGTTTTATGTACAAAGAAGAAATAATTTATTATAATTTTAACATTTTTTAACTTCAAATTTTATCTGGTATGATTTTCACTAAAGTCTGAACCCCTTAAGAGAATTCTTTTGACTTTCTTCTACGGGCGTAACCATTGTAGGACAATGTTAAAGTATTTATTTTTATTGATTAAAAAATATTTTTTTTTTTAAACAATACCTCCTTTAAACAACGTATAGAGCGATTATTTTTTACCTTGCCTCATCCCTCCTGCCCAGAGAAAAATCCAAGTTAATCCAATGTATAAATCTACAAGACTTTATAATATTCTAATGAATAGAACTAGCCTGATTAATTTCTATAGTTAGTCCATCGTGGTTAGATGATGACCACTTTTGTCATCGAGGGGGCTGAGGGCTTTGCACTGGGGTTTTGTGGCTGGTGAGACCTTTGTGAGCCCGGAATGTTCAGCTGCATACTGGGCAGGTTATTCCAGCTGGAGCTAGTGTTATTGGCCTTGCTTTTCTTCTCTGGCGCTTTTCTTCTGCCAGCACTGTTCTCTTTTCCTCAGCAATCTGTGCGCCAGTTTTCACAGCGCGATGCCATGATGCTCTGTCATGTGCCTCTGTCTCCCATGTGGCTGGGTTTATGCTCCCAGAAGCGTTTTCTTTGTCTGCCTTGCGAGTGCTTTCCTTACCTAAATTGGCCATACAGGAGTCATTTAGGGATGTGGCAGTTTTCCATTCTGCAGACGTGTCCTGCCCATCGCAGCTGGAACTGGATCAGGATTATGTGGATGTTTTGCAGACACGCTCTTCGAAGGACTTCAGTATTTGGTATTTTGTCCTGCCATTTGGCATTCTGTATTTTTCTTAGACATGTCATGTAGAAGTGGTTCAGTTTCTTTACATTTTTTTTGTACGCTGTCCATGTTTATGAAGCATAGAGCAAAGTAGAAAGGATGACGGCTCGATAGATCCCTAGCTTTGTCTTTGTGGTGATACCTTGTCTGTTCCAGACATTTTTGACAGTCTGCCATAGGATGCACTGGCCTTGGCGATACGCAGGTCAATTTCATTATCAATCTTTCCGTTTCTGGAGAGTGTGCTGCCAAGATATGTGAATCTGTCCACTTCATTTATATCATGCCCATTTATCTTGATGCTTGGATCTGAGTAGGCTTTCCCTGGAGCAAGCAAATATAAGACTTTTGTCCTTTTTGTGCTAATGGTAAGTCCAAAATCTGAGCATGCTCTTGAGAAGTCACTGACGATGTTCTGCAGATCGTTTTCAGAGCAGGCATTTAGGGCACAGTCATTAGCAAATAGCAAGTCTCTGATTACTGCTGCATTTGTTTTTGATTTTGCTTTAAGCCGACTCGGGTGGAATAGGCCACCATCAAATCTGTATGATATATTTATCCCGTTGTTTTCTCTGCATCTGTCAGCATAGCGGAGAACATGATACTGAACAGTGTAGGTGCTAGGACACAACCTTGTTTTACCCTGTTTGATACTTTCTTTTAATAAATCCTAAAGCTGTTTGATTTTTAAAGTAGTTTCATCAAAATGGGAATTCCAAGATAGTTTTTCATTTATTATAACACCTAGGTATTTTGCATTTTTAGTCTGTTAGTGGTATTTATTTGTTTTAGTTTTTTGTTACTCTTAACCCTCTTAATATGGAGCATTTTAGCATGTCTTGTGCCAAAAAGACAGAGCACTATTTCCAGCCTTAACACTTCTCTTACAAAAAAAAAAATCCTAACAAATAAACTAATTACTTTACACACACAAAACTATACATATTATTGAAGAGAAATGAATGAACTAATTTAATATTATGGAATTTATCTGAAATATTAACATTGAACATACAATTCCAAAAACGTTTTTTCAAAACAGAACAGAATTATAAAGTTAAGAGTTTTTGAAGAAGTTTTAGGCTTGAATAATTCCTAATACATGTCTTTAGAGAAACAAGGTACATTGAGACCCTTCAGACACTTCTATCACATTATTTTACTACTTTTCGCACACACACACCCCCCCGGTACCATGGAAACAAACACCTTCATTATTGAGGGCTTTTTCGCCAAATAGCCTTGGGCCAATATATTGGCCGCGTAGTCTTAAGAAGGTTAATAACTGACATTTTTCTGGGTAGAAAGACATGCTCCAATTTGAAACCCATTTATGTAATTTATCTAATTCTCTTTGCAAAATGGCTGTATCTTGTGTTGTTTTTATTGTTCTATAAATTATGCAATTGTCTGCAAACAATATTATTATTTAAATAAATTAAAAATAGCAGTGGACTTAAGATTTTTCTTTGAGGTAAATATTCTCTAGTCCTCTAACCAAATTTAAATTAATTTTTTTATATACTTTAAACAATGATCAGAATAAAGTGTCCCAGTTTGGCCAATGAGCTTGTAATTCTTTTCCCAAATATATACATCAACTGTCTAATTTCTAGGAAATCTAAGAACTATGACCACCCACCCAGGTTTTGCCCATTTGGAATGTGTGACCTAAATAGAGGTAATGTTAAAAGATATTAGCCTTACCACAACATGAAGGGTCTTCTTAACAATATCTTCATCCTTCTGAGACTTAACATGGACAAACAAACCTAGCTCTCCAACTTTAAGGGGAATAACCTGTGGACAAAGAGTGAAAATATTTCTGTCCTTAAAGCCTATCATCTATGTCAGGAGGAGTTCACAATAGCAATATCAAGAAATTAACATGTGTCCTTGACATTATTTCTAACGAACATGTTAACATACAGACACATTATTAAAAAAAGATCATTTGTTTGTTAATGTTAATCATTTATATAACAGTCTATGCATCAGTATAGAATTCTAAAGTTGCTGCTTTGAACTCTGACATTTTCTTTGATCTATTGCTGCTTAGAACTATGACATCTGCTTTGATCTATTGCTGCTTAGAACTCTGACATTTGCTTTGATTTGTTGCTTCTTTATTTTTCTCCATGAAACTATAGCTCAGTATTGTCAGGTCCACTTTCTTGTGTGTTCCAATGGGATAGAAGGAACCTAGAAGAACAATAAGGGATCAAGGAGAAGATGTTGCCTTCTAGTCTCCATCAGGATTCAAACAAGAGTCTATTAGTCTATTCAGACCTAAAGTCTGATAATTTGAGATGTCATTGGTGAACATCTTTGTAAATCAATATTGAGTATCTCATGACAGTGGTGGATAATGTCATTTAAAATGGGTCTATCTGAAAAGTACCCCATTTAAAATAAAAATCAGTGAAGAAATTGCTGCATCAGTAATACACTCCTGGAATATTTGCTTGAAAAATACTTTGTTTTATTTAATTTTTTTTAATGGCATAATTATTTTGTTAACAAATCTTAATGTATAAAATTGAAAAAAAATGTTTTAAACTTTAACCTATTATTACTTTTGCTTATAGAACTCAGCTTTAAATGAAATGTTCAATTATTGATTTTTTTTCCTGTTTTTTAGCAGCCCTGGAAAAGGGAAAAGACGCTATTTAGTTTTGTGTGGCCTGTCTGTCCATCTGTCCCATTTAGATCTCGTAAACTAGAAAAGATAGTGAAAATCTGACATCACAATGTTTTAGACCATTCAAAATTCTGATGCAAAAGCTACTTTGTTCTTTTCTGAAAGCGAAAAATCTAATTTTTTAAATCACTTATGCAAGCAGTTTATTTCATAAAAATACACCACTATTCACTATTAATAGTAACAAACACTTGAGGCTCTTTATTAGGGGAGACTATTATTTACCATATTTTTAACACATTTCCACACAAACTGTCTTTATAACCTTGTTTCTTTCTATGCTTATGTCACAAACCAATAGATCCCAAAAATTGGATTTTTTAAAAATTTGTTTTTAACTGTTACTTCTTAAGACTTTCTATCTGTTGCTACATGTAAGACATTATCTTGCTTTTATCTATTGCTACCCAAAAGACTTTTACTATGTTTTGCTGCTGTTAAATTCATGCTATCATTCAACCAAGAATTGTTTACTTTGCAACATATGGCAATTGAATGACCAAACAAATTAAAAAACATTGAACTATTTGTTTTTTCTTACATTCAAGGTATAGAAAATGACTTCAATCTGGTAGATAGATATTTGTGGTAGGTTTAGAAAAAAGAACTCACCTTGATAATCTCACTTGCTGTCTGAAAAGCAGCAATGTTCATGGAAAATGTCAAGGTTTTCAATGATGTTCCTGAATTGAAAGTTTGGCTGGAGTTACTGGAAATGCAGAGGCCAGGCTCGCTGGTGACAGTACCCTGAACCTGTGAGTTAATGTATGCAAAATTTCATGTTTATGTTAAATTCATTCTCAGTATGTATTTTCAATCCAATAATTAGATTAGAGAACAGGTAGGAGGACAGTGCATAAGAAGTAGAGTTGTTGAGGCCTGTGGCAACACTAGGGTCAGTGTCACTTGATGTGGAAAGCTCAGGGTGTCACCCCGCCCCAATCAATTCCTCCCCTTTGAAACATTCTATCCACACACCAATACCCCCTCCCCCCCAAAAAACAACTATCATTAGTTTTTTTTTTCTTTTTGTTTTTGTTGAATCCTATTTCTGTGAGTTAATTGATTGTAACACTGGAAAATGATTGTCAAATTAAAAATTCATTGCTGAAGGCATTTTACAAATAGTTATTACAATGATTAAAAATTAAAAATGATTGAAATCAAAACTGATAAGATTTTCTACCATCCTCGTGCAAAGCCTAGAATACAAAAAAAAAATCTAATGATCTGTTTTGTGGATTGGAAAAAAAAAGTATTTGATAGTGGCCAATGTCTATCACTCTGGAATAGAGCAAGAGAATATTGCATCCCGCAACAATTTGTCCAGATTCTCTGAAATCTCTGCAGCAGATCAAGCTGTTGTGTCAGACAATGAAATAACAGAGCTCCTCAACATCAAGACATGTGTGAGACAAGGATGTATCTTATTCCAATGTTCTTTTTGATAGACATCGACCATGACACACACAAAATCAGATCACTTTAGGTATCCCATTGCATTGGAAGTTCAGCAGAATAGAGATGTCTTATTCTGTTCTCTATTCAAGTAGACATTTTTTGTCATTTTGTAAAACTGTTTGAACTAATTGATATAGCTATTTTATACAGTGCATTTCAAGTCCTAATATTTTAATTTCATGTCTTACAGTAGATACCCAATTTTAATATGAATGTAATTCACAAATCATGTTTCTACAGGTGAACACTTTTAACCTTAAGCTTTGCAGTTACTTGATAGCAGTCAGTAATAGTAGTAACTTGATAGCAGTCAGTAATAGTAGTAACTTGATAGCAGTCAGTAAGAGCAGTCATTATGGAACAGTCAGTATAAGTAAGAGTTAATAGAAACCAGTTATTGTAAGCAGTCACTATCGACTTATTATAAAGCAGTTGAGATTTGTAACAGTTAATGTTATTACTGTATTTGTCAAGTATTTCTATAAAGGATTATTACTGATTATTCTTGGATTGTGTATCATATTTCCTATGTTGTGATATTGTATATATTAAACATATTGTTTGTGTCTGCTACATCAAGTGTTATTTCCTCATTGATGAGAGAGATATGAATGTGCAAATATTCATCCAGATAATGCCTACAATATATATATTTTAAAATGAGAACCCAATGTCAAATCCAACCAAAATAACCTGGTGACAAAAATAAACTTATGTTATGTTCATAGAATCCCCTGGGCATCATTTGTCACTGCATTATAAATTTCTATGTTCCTGTTAACATCTAATGAAGTAAAGTGCATACTTACAGCCAGCGTGTAGTTATAAAAGTTGTAGATAGCTATCTTGACCTTCACCTCCTCCAACCTGGTAGCTTTGTAAGGCACATGAACATCAGCAAAGAACATCTTCATGGTAATTTGATCCACAGGCTCTGATACACAGACACCTCGGTTGGCAGAGACTCCAACAACTAGCACTGACCAGGTAGTGATGGAATCAGGAAGTGGCCAACTTAAGCTTAAGAATCCACTTCTGCCAGTTGGAAAAAGTAAACAATGATTTAAAGGGTTAGGAAAGAAATGGATGTCAACATTTTCAATATTGATGTCAACATTTTTTTAAAGTCAGATCTGTTTTTCTACATCTAATTTCTATGGTATGGGTGTGTGGTCATGTGGAATAAATGCTGGACTGTCATTTGGTTGTCTCGATGGTCCAGGGTTCAAACTCTGCCCACTGCCATCCCCCATCATCTTGCGGGAGGTTTGGACTAGGAAGTAAATTCTGAAGGAACATCCGAAACATGTAAAATATTCTACAAAAATAAAAGGTAATAGATTTATAAGTAATTAAGACATTTTTAATATTACGACTGTAACCATGCATATAAGGTTTGTTACCATATATTTGCTTTGCTAATTTCTATCTTAAGTCTGTAATCAAATCAACATCAAAATCATTTGTTGTAATATTTGGAATTATATCTATATGAATTTTAAAAAATAAAATGTGTGACATGTTAATAAACAAATTACTTGGGTAAAACATGTTCTTCAAACATCCAGGACTCGGGGAAATAACTCCGCACTGTTTGTGGTGGTAGAGCTTGCTGCACTGTGAGGATAAAACAGAATCATTTATTTCAGACTTTCTACATCATACATAAGTTACTTTAAACAATGAACAGATAAAGACATTCAACATCATAAGTTACTTTAAACAATAAAAAGAAAACATAAGTTTTGATGGTTCAAGCATCTATATAAACCTTTCAAAAATCTTGTAGCACTCGCATAAACTCAAGAATAAAACAAAAAAAACTTAAATCAAGTTATCTGGTCTGAGATTATGTACAACTACAAAAAATAAATGTCCATGTTACTGAGACAATAAGAATGATAAAATAGGATGTAGTTTTTTAATAAAACAAAGTCCATGTAAAAAAATTTGAACTGCAATTCACACATCCTTTTCTTTATGTATCACAGTTTTTACAGGAAAATTAAGCAGGAAAAAAAAAACATTAAAGATCAATCAAATACAGAAAGAATGAATAATATCAGAATAATTTGTTGATCACAACTTAAAAATAGAACAATTCACTAATTCCAAAGTTGAACTTTTTTGTTCGATGAGATGAACTGAATAAATGTTTTTGATAGAGTATCAGTGAATCTTTTAATTTCACACTTACTTGCAATGAAGCTATCTGTTTCATCAACACCATCTTCTTTAACGGTACCTATAGGTGGTGGATCATCTGATTCTACCTGAACTGTGTCTAGAAATATGTACTGAAGACCGTTACTCTAGGAAAAATAGCAGACAATAATAAGAACTTCTAAGAAAGAATGCTAAGTTTTACTTTAAGCATATCGTCTATAAAAAAAGAAAATTAATGCAAGTCAACATAATACAATGACTAATCAACACATTGGTGGCAAAGAGACATGGTTGTGGCTGAGTGATTGTTTATTTTAGGAAATGAATTCAACCTTTAAAGTATTAAAGTTATTTGTCTGTGATTTCTGTGCTTTATTTCACTATAGACTTGTATCACACTCAAGGGAAGAGAAAAGTCACTAGATCTTAAAATCCTTACATGAGTTTCCCATTCAGTGTGAAAAGAATGCTCAAACTAATTGATTGTATAATCTGCTATATATATTTATAGTTTTACAAGCGTATATTTAATATTTCCTACACTGATTGTTTTGCTGAAACTTTTTTTTTCTAAACTTCTTTAATGGAACAATATAATGCATTTGTCCTCTCCTAAAGTGAATTCTAGTAGCCATTTTCATTGTTTCTTACATGTAACAATTCTATAGGGATACCCATTGCCTCAATTTAGTCCTCACCCTTTATATATAGGCACTTTCTTTTTTTCTTCAAACTTATCCCTTTTATTGTTTCCAACCTATTACTTGTAGTTTATGCCAATGCTTGAAATAGTTGGTATTGTTTTAATTTAAAACAACTTGAAATCATTGCATACAAATAAATAATAAACTAACATATAATTGTGTCATTAAAACACAAACAGAAAACCAAAAGTCAAACTGTGTAAAAGAATCTACTCACTTTTAATATTTCCTCAAAGGTTCCATTATTTTTATGTGTTCCCTGGTCATGTTTCTCCAGTTCATTGAAAAGCTGCACATTAAAATTAAAAAAAACATCAAAATTCATTATAAAGGTCACAAAGAAATGACTTAACTTGAAAAATATAAGTGGCATACATAAGCATTAAAAAAAAGTCTCAATTAAAAGCTCACACAGAGGAACCAATGGTTACCCAACAAATTAGCCACAAAAAAAAGTGCAAGAGAAAATAGTGTGGACTTATTTAGAATATGTATATTAAATATGTAAATTAAATACCGCAATTTAGTTTGTAAAATGTTTGACATGTTTTGAATGTCCCTTCTGAGTTAAAGATAATTTACTTCCTAGTCCAAACCTCATGTGGCGGGAAGGGTATGAACCCAGGACCATCGAGAAGTCCAAATGAAAGTCCAGCACACTTACCACATGATCAGGCAGCCATGCTAGTTATGAAGTTCCTGGGCAGAATTTTTTGTTGAAGCTTCTACCTTCTTCATCCACAGATTTTGATGGTATATTTAAGGTTACTCATGAGTTATTCTTGCATGTTTTCTGAGTACCCTACTTCATCACTGTGCTGTACCTCTGTTATATGCACTACTGACATCTTAACAGGAAGCCGAGTATGTTTGACTCTTCAGGAAACTGTTGGAACTAAAACCAACTTTGCTCCACAAAGTGTGATGTTAGATTTTGAGAATTCAAGAAAAAGTAAGCGCAGTATTCACAACAATCAGATATGTCAGTTATGTATTCCATCTAACAAATTTTCTTGCATAAAGTACAAGATGAAAATCTTGTAGCTACATATCAGGATGACAAAACTGTATGGGTGCTTGTCAACACATTAGAGGTTAGAGGTTGAGTATACATCAAACCACAAAGAAACAATTCAGTGGCAGGATTGCATATTGCATTTCAGTTGTCTATTGACCGTCATCACGGAGATGTCTACAAGTTGATCACTCACTTCCTTAGAGAACAGGGATACAATGAGAACAAGATTCTGAGGTAAAATGCAGTAGAACAAAGTATAGCTGCAAGCAAGGCAAAATATTTCCAAATTAACAGGCGTCTTGCAGCTATATATCCAAAACATGAAAGCAAGCCATTGATGAAGTTTTTCCGTGGCATTGCATACAATTTGACTTTGTGAAAATCATTTGTGTAAATCTGACATGTATTACATATATTGAAATTATACATGTTTGCTAATTGTAATATGTTAGCATATTAATATTTTATGATATTGACATGTTTGCTACAAAATATTTGTTCTGCGCTATTTTGTCTCCGCTAATTTGTCAGGTCACCAGAACCAATTTTATCAGTTTTGATAGATCCCATGTTATGAGCTTCTTATTTCCTGTAATCTTGTGTATAGATAAAATGTAATATATATTAATTGTAACTTATCAGAAACTATTCTATTTTATAATAAAAATAACATGTCAACTATGTATACACTTTTTTCTAATTAGCAAAAAATATTGCTGACATTTATATAACTTGTATCCAAGGGATGCTAAAAGCCTAACCTATGCAACGTTTTTTTATTTCTGGCACCTATTATTTTTGCAATGATAAACATTTGATCCAAGCAGCTTTATTCTATTCACATATGAACTCTGATTTTACTTTCTACCATTCAAACTTTAAGTGACCTACCAACTTCCTGGTCAGGGTCTGCTTATCATTCAGTAACAACACTGCTTTGTCCACAGCCACCAAACCAACTCTCATATTGCTGCTTCCTCTCAAATCAATATTAAGCTTATCTTTTGGTTTCAGAGGAGTTGTGCTAAAGAAACCTCCCTTGTTCACATACAGCTGAAATATAAACAAACTCAATAAGGATCAGCACAGCAATCATTAACTTTTGCTTTTCCTAACAAATTTCAAATTGTCATAATGTAGTTAGGCTCAGAGATATCCTTATATACTGCATTCAACATTTCAATTAGTCATAATGTAGTTAGGCTCAGAGATATCCTTATATACTGCATTCAACATTTCAATTAGTCATAATGTAGTTAGGCTCAGAGATATCCTTATATACTGCATTCAACATTTCAATTAGTCATAATGTAGTTAGGCTCAGAGATATCCTTATATACTGCATTCAACATTTCAATTAGTCATAATGTAGTTAGGCTCAGAGATATCCTTATATACTGCATTCAACATTTCAATTAGTCATAATGTAGTTAGGCTCAGAGATATCCTTATATACTGCATTCAACATTTCAATTAGTCATAATGTAGTTAGGCTCAGAGATATCCTTATATACTGCATTCAACATTTCAATTAGTCATAATGTAGTTAGGCTCAGAGATATCCTTATATACTGCATTCAACATTTCAATTAGTCATAATGTAGTTAGGCTCAGAGATATCCTTATATACTGCATTCAACATTTCAATTAGTCATAATGTAGTTAGGCTCAGAGATATCCTTATATACTGCATTCAACATTTCAATTAGTCATAATGTAGTTAGGCTCAGAGATATCCTTATATACTGCATTCAACATTTCAATTAGTCATAATGTAGTTAGGCTCAGAGATATCCTTATATACTGCATTCAACATTTCAATTAGTCATAATGTAGTTAGGCTCAGAGATATCCTTATATACTGCATTCAACATTTCAATTAGTCATAATGTAGTTAGGCTCAGAGATATCCTTATATACTGCATTCAACATTTCAATTAGTCATAATGTAGTTAGGCTCAGAGATATCCTTATATACTGCATTCAACATTTCAATTAGTCATAATGTAGTTAGGCTCAGAGATATCCTTATATACTGCATTCAACATTTCAATTAGTCATAATGTAGTTAGGCTCAGAGATATCCTTATATACTGCATTCAACATTTCAATTAGTCATAATGTAGTTAGGCTCAGAGATATCCTTATATACTGCATTCAACATTTCAATTAGTCATAATGTAGTTAGGCTCAGAGATATCCTTATATACTGCATTCAACATTTCAATTAGTCATAATGTAGTTAGGCTCAGAGATATCCTTATATACTGCATTCAACATTTCAATTAGTCATAATGTAGTTAGGCTCAGAGATATCCTTATATACTGCATTCAACATTTCAATTAGTCATAATGTAGTTAGGCTCAGAGATATCCTTATATACTGCATTCAACATTTCAATTAGTCATAATGTAGTTAGGCTCAGAGATATCCTTATATACTGCATTCAACATTTCAATTAGTCATAATGTAGTTAGGCTCAGAGATATCCTTATATACTGCATTCAACATTTCAATTAGTCATAATGTAGTTAGGCTCAGAGATATCCTTATATACTGCATTCAACATTTCAATTAGTCATAATGTAGTTAGGCTCAGAGATATCCTTATATACTGCATTCAACATTTCAATTAGTCATAATGTAGTTAGGCTCAGAGATATCCTTATATACTGCATTCAACATTTCAATTAGTCATAATGTAGTTAGGCTCAGAGATATCCTTATATACTGCATTCAACATTTCAATTAGTCATAATGTAGTTAGGCTCAGAGATATCCTTATATACTGCATTCAACATTTCAATTAGTCATAATGTAGTTAGGCTCAGAGATATCCTTATATACTGCATTCAACATTTCAATTAGTCATAATGTAGTTAGGCTCAGAGATATCCTTATATACTGCATTCAACATTTCAATTAGTCATAATGTAGTTAGGCTCAGAGATATCCTTATATACTGCATTCAACATTTCAATTAGTCATAATGTAGTTAGGCTCAGAGATATCCTTATATACTGCATTCAACATTTCAATTAGTCATAATGTAGTTAGGCTCAGAGATATCCTTATATACTGCATTCAACATTTCAATTAGTCATAATGTAGTTAGGCTCAGAGATATCCTTATATACTGCATTCAACATTTCAATTAGTCATAATGTAGTTAGGCTCAGAGATATCCTTATATACTGCATTCAACATTTCAATTAGTCATAATGTAGTTAGGCTCAGAGATATCCTTATATACTGCATTCAACATTTCAATTAGTCATAATGTAGTTAGGCTCAGAGATATCCTTATATACTGCATTCAACATTTCAATTAGTCATAATGTAGTTAGGCTCAGAGATATCCTTATATACTGCATTCAACATTTCAATTAGTCATAATGTAGTTAGGCTCAGAGATATCCTTATATACTGCATTCAACATTTCAATTAGTCATAATGTAGTTAGGCTCAGAGATATCCTTATATACTGCATTCAACATTTCAATTAGTCATAATGTAGTTAGGCTCAGAGATATCCTTATATACTGCATTCAACATTTCAATTAGTCATAATGTAGTTAGGCTCAGAGATATCCTTATATACTGCATTCAACATTTCAATTAGTCATAATGTAGTTAGGCTCAGAGATATCCTTATATACTGCATTCAACATTTCAATTAGTCATAATGTAGTTAGGCTCAGAGATATCCTTATATACTGCATTCAACATTTCAATTAGTCATAATGTAGTTAGGCTCAGAGATATCCTTATATACTGCATTCAACATTTCAATTAGTCATAATGTAGTTAGGCTCAGAGATATCCTTATATACTGCATTCAACATTTCAATTAGTCATAATGTAGTTAGGCTCAGAGATATCCTTATATACTGCATTCAACATTTCAATTAGTCATAATGTAGTTAGGCTCAGAGATATCCTTATATACTGCATTCAACATTTCAATTAGTCATAATGTAGTTAGGCTCAGAGATATCCTTATATACTGCATTCAACATTTCAATTAGTCATAATGTAGTTAGGCTCAGAGATATCCTTATATACTGCATTCAACATTTCAATTAGTCATAATGTAGTTAGGCTCAGAGATATCCTTATATACTGCATTCAACATTTCAATTAGTCATAATGTAGTTAGGCTCAGAGATATCCTTATATACTGCATTCAACATTTCAATTAGTCATAATGTAGTTAGGCTCAGAGATATCCTTATATACTGCATTCAACATTTCAATTAGTCATAATGTAGTTAGGCTCAGAGATATCCTTATATACTGCATTCAACATTTCAATTAGTCATAATGTAGTTAGGCTCAGAGATATCCTTATATACTGCATTCAACATTTCAATTAGTCATAATGTAGTTAGGCTCAGAGATATCCTTATATACTGCATTCAACATTTCAATTAGTCATAATGTAGTTAGGCTCAGAGATATCCTTATATACTGCATTCAACATTTCAATTAGTCATAATGTAGTTAGGCTCAGAGATATCCTTATATACTGCATTCAACATTTCAATTAGTCATAATGTAGTTAGGCTCAGAGATATCCTTATATACTGCATTCAACATTTCAATTAGTCATAATGTAGTTAGGCTCAGAGATATCCTTATATACTGCATTCAACATTTCAATTAGTCATAATGTAGTTAGGCTCAGAGATATCCTTATATACTGCATTCAACATTTCAATTAGTCATAATGTAGTTAGGCTCAGAGATATCCTTATATACTGCATTCAACATTTCAATTAGTCATAATGTAGTTAGGCTCAGAGATATCCTTATATACTGCATTCAACATTTCAATTAGTCATAATGTAGTTAGGCTCAGAGATATCCTTATATACTGCATTCAACATTTCAATTAGTCATAATGTAGTTAGGCTCAGAGATATCCTTATATACTGCATTCAACATTTCAATTAGTCATAATGTAGTTAGGCTCAGAGATATCCTTATATACTGCATTCAACATTTCAATTAGTCATAATGTAGTTAGGCTCAGAGATATCCTTATATACTGCATTCAACATTTCAATTAGTCATAATGTAGTTAGGCTCAGAGATATCCTTATATACTGCATTCAACATTTCAATTAGTCATAATGTAGTTAGGCTCAGAGATATCCTTATATACTGCATTCAACATTTCAATTAGTCATAATGTAGTTAGGCTCAGAGATATCCTTATATACTGCATTCAACATTTCAATTAGTCATAATGTAGTTAGGCTCAGAGATATCCTTATATACTGCATTCAACATTTCAATTAGTCATAATGTAGTTAGGCTCAGAGATATCCTTATATACTGCATTCAACATTTCAATTAGTCATAATGTAGTTAGGCTCAGAGATATCCTTATATACTGCATTCAACATTTCAATTAGTCATAATGTAGTTAGGCTCAGAGATATCCTTATATACTGCATTCAACATTTCAATTAGTCATAATGTAGTTAGGCTCAGAGATATCCTTATATACTGCATTCAACATTTCAATTAGTCATAATGTAGTTAGGCTCAGAGATATCCTTATATACTGCATTCAACATTTCAATTAGTCATAATGTAGTTAGGCTCAGAGATATCCTTATATACTGCATTCAACATTTCAATTAGTCATAATGTAGTTAGGCTCAGAGATATCCTTATATACTGCATTCAACATTTCAATTAGTCATAATGTAGTTAGGCTCAGAGATATCCTTATATACTGCATTCAACATTTCAATTAGTCATAATGTAGTTAGGCTCAGAGATATCCTTATATACTGCATTCAACATTTCAATTAGTCATAATGTAGTTAGGCTCAGAGATATCCTTATATACTGCATTCAACATTTCAATTAGTCATAATGTAGTTAGGCTCAGAGATATCCTTATATACTGCATTCAACATTTCAATTAGTCATAATGTAGTTAGGCTCAGAGATATCCTTATATACTGCATTCAACATTTCAATTAGTCATAATGTAGTTAGGCTCAGAGATATCCTTATATACTGCATTCAACATTTCAATTAGTCATAATGTAGTTAGGCTCAGAGATATCCTTATATACTGCATTCAACATTTCAATTAGTCATAATGTAGTTAGGCTCAGAGATATCCTTATATACTGCATTCAACATTTCAATTAGTCATAATGTAGTTAGGCTCAGAGATATCCTTATATACTGCATTCAACATTTCAATTAGTCATAATGTAGTTAGGCTCAGAGATATCCTTATATACTGCATTCAACATTTCAATTAGTCATAATGTAGTTAGGCTCAGAGATATCCTTATATACTGCATTCAACATTTCAATTAGTCATAATGTAGTTAGGCTCAGAGATATCCTTATATACTGCATTCAACATTTCAATTAGTCATAATGTAGTTAGGCTCAGAGATATCCTTATATACTGCATTCAACATTTCAATTAGTCATAATGTAGTTAGGCTCAGAGATATCCTTATATACTGCATTCAACATTTCAATTAGTCATAATGTAGTTAGGCTCAGAGATATCCTTATATACTGCATTCAACATTTCAATTAGTCATAATGTAGTTAGGCTCAGAGATATCCTTATATACTGCATTCAACATTTCAATTAGTCATAATGTAGTTAGGCTCAGAGATATTCTTATATACTGCATTCAACATTTCAATTAGTCATAATGTAGTTAGGCTCAGAGATATCCTTATATACTGCATTCAACATTCCCTACTGTGATGCGTAGGTAGAGAAAGAATAGTACTTTAAATCTCTAGGCAATGTAAGAAATCTGACACTGCTCTAACCTCTAAGTCTGTTTTGGGTAAACTAGAACTGCAATTGAGACAACTACAAATGAATCCTCCATCGAATCAATAATAACACATTGCTCACTTTTCTTTTAAAGTTTCTCAGTCTGTTTTTTTTTTGTTTCTTAGCACTACAAGAATTTATGTTATTCTAGTTGCAACTTTTGATAGAAAACATGGTTCAAGGTTAGGTCATCCACTCAATGCTTACATGTGAGTGTGGCACAACCTGGACCAAAATATCTACAGTATATACTAGGGGTGCACCGGATAGTCGCTCCGGCTTCTGCCGAATATCCGCATTTTTTACTATCCGGTGCTATTCGGCTCCGTTGGATATCACTACCGGATAGTAAACCGGATAGTAAAAAATACACCTATTTAATATGCATAAAGTGGACCTCGTTCCATTAATGTCTGTTGTAGAATGTATTAATGTTAGTATTAAAACAAAATAATGTGCTTAAATATAGAGCCATTATGAATATGCACCAAACATCGTTTATTATAAAAACAAGGCGTGTTAATAACTTAATATAAATAGAAATGAAACTTTACATCATAAATGCGCTTTACATACAGAGCAGCAATGGCTGGCACTTTTTTCAATTTGTCTTGACCTTTGAGTAGGTTAGTTAACATGTTAAAATGTTACATTCCTTGACTACGTCTTGCTGACCAGACGTCTGTCTAGCTGTGCGGGTATATCTTCAGAGGTAGAGATGAACAACTCCACCCCTTTTATTTGTTTAGTCCATCACATTGAGTTTTTTTTTTATAGGCAGGTGACCACAAGTTTAATACGATGGACGTAGTTTTAATGTCAGTGTATTGACACTCTCTAGAGGTCACACCTTTCGAGGGAACTGAGTTTGTTTTTTTAGTAGTTAATCTTTATTAGGGGGGCTGGACTACAAGAGCCACACCTCTAAGGTAACTAGGTATATTTCCAGATGAGCAACTCCCTCCCCCTTTTATTTGTTTAGTTCATCACATGAGTTCATTGATTGACAGGTGACCCCAAGTCAGATACGATGGACGTAAGCACTCTCTAGAGGTCACACGAGGGAACTATGTTTGTTTACTTAGTAGTTAACCTTAATTGGGGGGCGGGTGGGGGGTGGACTGGACTTCAAGCCAAACATCTACACAGGTATCCGGACAAAGAGTTTGCTTATTTGGAGAAAAATCTTAATCACGTGGTTGGGCTACAGGCCACACCTTTTCAAGTGTGACGAGTTACTTAAACATAAATCTCAATTAGTAAGCTGGACTAAAGATCAAACGGGTGACCTTTAGCTACACAGAACACAAACCGCAAGATTATATAGCCCAGTAGCCAGTAACTAATTATTTTGTAGAAGACACGACCAGGGCTATCTTGAAATGGAGAGCTAAACACCCCCTACTCTTTCTTTTATTTCTTTGGTCCTTGACACCCAATTTATTGATAGACATTGACCATTTTTAAGCCAGAATGAAAAAACACAAGTGCTAACAAAGGATATTACACTGTCAATAAATATTACGGTTTAATAATTTTTCGAACGTGTTAACTTGAATATTACTCCTGCAGTAAGTGTCTTGATTTGATAACAATATTCTGAATAATTTGTGACAGTCAATTAACTCCTTGTTATT
Organism: Biomphalaria sudanica; assembly: GCA_036873155.1. NCBI lineage: Eukaryota > Metazoa > Mollusca > Gastropoda > Planorbidae > Biomphalaria > Biomphalaria sudanica. The sequence goes on from JAZGLO010001553.1 coordinate 952,402, forward strand.
CCTTTTTTTTTTTTACTTAAGATGCGTACTTAGCCACTGTGTGTCAGGTTAGGATGACTTTTACACACCTGACATCCATAGGCTTACTATTTTTTTGCCTTTAGAAAGAAAGTTAATTTCATCGTTTAATTCTTTTGACTTAATAAATAACGGAAAACCTTATAGTAAATTTAAAAATCGCATAAAATAAATTGTATAATAGTTCCGCAGTGAGATCTAGCAAACAAAGAAACAATATGCTGGAGCGTAAAAAAAAACCAACAACCCTTGACCTCTAACTAGTGGACGGGTATAATTTATCTATAGGCTTGACTGACCATGCCAACTCTATTGCGTGCGTATGCTCAAAGAAAAAACAATGCGTGATGGTTAACACAAACAACTATACACGCTACACTAGGACAACATGTGTAGGCTCACTAGGTCTATCTGACCAAGTTGATGGTCTGAAATTCATGAACACATACATCTGACCACTATACAAGGCAGATTGCACTTTACTTATGAGATTTACATTAGTAACTAGTTAAATATATACTAACATTATTTACATTGACCTTCCTACACACATCCTTTACAGTTGGTGGCATCGTACATACACACAGACACACTCATGCTATACAGATTTTTAGAAATACTGATAAGCTTCAATAAATCAATCAGTAACAGAGTTTAAAACAATAAAGTATATAAAAAAAAAAAATAAAACCAACCAATTTAGGTATGTTATTTAACAGTTTCGTAAAATGTTCAGCAACACAAGCTATTTACAAGACACTTAGGTATCTGGCTCCGGACGAATATCAAATTTTACTATCCGGTCATATCCGGCCCCGGCGGAAATCAAAAGGTACTATCCGGTGCACCCCTAGTATATACACCTTAAATCTGTTTTATTCAAATATTGCTTATTCCCCAATACACACACACACACACATATAAAATCCTCCTTTAGTCACAAACCAAAAAGAGTTACTTTTAATTTTTGAGGCAATAGTTGGAAGCTTATTCACAGGAATGGGCAAAATGGAAAGGTTTTAAATGTTTTAGGTCTGATTTTAATCCACTAATAAATCTAAATAAAATACAAAAATGTTTTTTTGGACAAACTTATTCAAATGTCTAAAAACTGTTACTGAAATGGTATTGTCTGTAGTGAACATCAGAGGGACCAGTGGAGGTCTAAAAGGATTTTAAGCAAGTGAAAAGCAAATCTGACAGCAACATTTCTGGAAATTCTTGTGAAAAATGTACACTGTCAAACTATTGAAATTAAGAATGTGGAATGATCTTGCTAAATAGTGCTCAATATCTGTGGATCTCTGGCTAAATTGCTAATAACTTTCCTTGTAGTAGTGAGTTGAACTGTGAGTAGTTTTTTATACGATTGTTTCATTGTCCAGTTAGTTGAAAAAAGGACCTCAACTCAACCAACAATCAATGAATTTGTAAATGTATAATATGAGTTTATTTGTTTTGACCTCAAAGAAATTGAGATCGACAAACCTCTTCCACACAGTATTTTACTGGCGCCTCTATAAACAAGGAATCCATGATGATTTCACCCATAGTCCAATAGTAAGCAACTATTCTCATGCTGGGAGATGCATCACCACGCAAACTGGTTGGCAGATATATTGTGCTGCTTCCATTATTGTTTTTAGTAATATTTTTCTGAGTGTGGATAACATAGCCTTTGGCTATAACCTGTCATGATAAAAAGCACATCAGATAAGTTTTTGTTTGTTAAAGTAGGCCTATAGAACAATTCAAATTAAGAATTAAGATATAAAAAGGAATTCTAGAGATCAAAAGCCATCTAAGAAAAGTCTACTAAGTTGATTGCCTGTGTTATCAAATCATGAGCTACATACTCTGCTTTATAAAAACTCTTTTTATCATTTTACCAAGAACGCTATAAGACTCTAGGCTCTCCAACTTTTACATTGATCAAAACATGTAATATTATGGTCAGCTCTATAATGTTGCTTTACTTTCTGCTAGGGCAAAGTTCTATTTTTTTTTTACAACTAATTATTTAACAGTACAACTTGTGTAGTCTTACCAGCACTGTTATCTTGTCAAGTAAATTTCTGGGCTTAGTATAATTTAAATTGACTTCTCCCCTCTGGATTTTCTAAACAATTAAACAAAAAAAGACTATTATTTAAAATGAAGACAAATAACTTGTTTGTAAAATGTACTTTTGAACTTCTTTCCCTGAAATTTTAGATTAAAACTTCTATTCATAAATTCTTGTAATTGTGTATAAGAAAAAAAATATTGAAGATAATGATGCATCATAACAACTCACCTGTATAGGTGTGGGCATAGATATTACAATATATTCATTGATATCTGAAGCTAGTTTTGAAACATTGAGAATGTATTCATTGAATTTGATTTTTGCAAAATCCATGACTATAGCCTGGAAAACAAAAATATTTAAACATTGATCAAAATCTTTCAAACAGCAAGGAGGGAGTGTAGCGAGGGGACACACTTTCTGTTTTTCTTTCTATCATATTTTATTTTCTGGAATCACATACAATCATTCTGATTCAGTATTTTGCTTGGACAAAACAGGTCCACTAAAAAACTTCAGAAAGATGTAGGTGCTCTACTACATCAAATATCTATCCTACTTTGGTATTGGCCCATTATACTTCTTTTTCATTGGATTGTATTTGACTGCTGTCTTCTTAGAAGAAGTATCGGTGAAATGTAGATGCCAGAAGAATGAATTTATGAAAATTAGAATGCAAGAAGCTGCTTGGTACAAACAACCCTTTGTTGGTCTGGGGGGGGGGGGGGGGTCACTAGTAAAGTTGGAGAAACACTAACTTCAAACACCCTTTTGTTTTCAGTGTATTAAGCCTACATATACTGTCAAAGGAAATTTTAAAGAACCAATAAAGAATAGCAAAACAAATGATAATACCAACAAAACTACTTAATGTACCAACTCTAAATCAAATGAGATGCTTGAAATGTGACCATATACTACAAAACCAAAACAAATTCCAACTACATATGGGTAATAGTACCTATTTCTTTTACATTGTGCCAAAGTAATAGATAAAGGGTATCCAATGTAAATGTAATTTAATAATAATAATAATAATAATCTTTATTGTCTGTAAGGAAATTTGTCGTACAATTTGTGCATTACACCAAACAAAACATTATGACTATAGAAAAACAAAATGTACATTCACAGCAGAAACTCATAATTTACATGTGAAAAGTTTATACCAGATTGTTCTTATTTAATGATTTGATTGCCAGGGGAACAAAAGAGTGTTTTTGTCTGTTCGACTTTATTATCGGTGTCTTGTATCTCTTTTGTGATGGTAAAATCACATAATCCTGACCCAAAGGGCAATTTTTATTTCTAGAATCTTTTTAACTTTTTTTATGGATGTTTGTCTCAAACAGCTGCCCAAATGAGGTTTGTTTTTTGCCAATGACTTTACCAGCAGCATTTAGGATTCTATGGAGTTTATTTTTATTTTTAGTGCTCAGATTGCCATACCAGGCAGTGATATTAAAATTTAAAATATTGCAGATGTGAATGTGATAAAACATAGCCAAGGCCTTTTTGCTAACATTAAACAAGGACAGTTTTCTCAGTAATCCTAATCTTTGCTGCCCTTTTTTGCTGATGTAATCAGTATTTGCGGTAAAATTTAGTTTATGGTCTAGGGTAGTACCAAGGTATTTTAAAGTTTGCACTATTTCAATAGTCTCTCCTGCTACAGAAACAATATCATTATTCTTCTTTCACCTACGAAAATCAATTATCGTTTAAAGACCTTTTTGTTCAAGGTTAACTAATTACAATCTATAAGCTGCAGAAAAAAAATTGGTCTCATCATCAATAGTGTTGAAGAACAATACAAAAGTTAAAATGTTATAAGCAAGTATAGTGAATCATTTCAGGGCATTTCTCTCCATTTGGGTTTGAAGCATGTGGTCTAGAATACAAATGAATTAGTTGATTGGAATTGAAAACAACAACTGAACAAGGATTCAACAAGCTTCAATGCTAAAAAAACAAACAAATTTAGAAGATTAGAAAAGTTGATTAGAAATGTTGCACAAGACACTTCAATAAAACCATAGAAGTAGTGAAAAGCTGACAAGTGTCAGTAGTTTTAAATACCTTGGAGCTAAAGTCTCAAATGAAGAAACCAAAACTAAGCTACTGGCTAGAATAGCACTGTCCACAGCAGGATTTGCAAAACTCAAAACAATCTGGACAAAGGCATAACCCTCTACACTAAAATTAGACTGATGTGCTTCCTGGTCATGTCTGTCAAGGTGGGTTTTACAGGTTGATCTAGGGGATGACTAACTGACTAACTTGACTGGGTTCCCCACCTCAACAGGCTAATGCAATAACCAACTAGCAACAGCAAACCAAGTTGCATGATAACTGAACAATGAATAAATGGTCATTCAAACTGAACAGTGTATAACTAATCAACGATTGTTCAACAAGAACAATATTTAATAATAAAACTTAATACAAACAAGCAATATTTCAACATGCGAAAATCATGGGTATTTAGATAATGCTTTGGTAATTTTACAAATAAACACACCTCACACACACAATCCATTTTGGCCATACAGCTCGATAGCTTCAAACACTATGATACCACTCAAGAATCAGTCACAGCTCCAAGGGCGAGCTCATGACTGCACGCTCCATCATAGCCCCAAGCCTAACACACTGAAACAAAAGAATAACCAAGATCTAGTGATCCTGTTACATCACTGAATTTTTTGCATGAGCGACACCCATACCCAAACATCACCTAATTACTACATTTATGTACTTAACGTACCATTAAAATGGGGAAACAGTGAACCTGTAGTGTAAACTGAAGCCAAAGCTAGAAAGCTCTCTCTGCTACAATAACAATATGGGAACTAAGCTTGAGGTAAACACACAAACAACAAAACATGCCCATACAAACTACTTCCTAGACATAAAAATACAGCTATTAAAAAATAAAAGAAAACTTCACACACACACGACAATGCCCACATTCTTATATGCATGCAAATCTAGGACGCTGACTGCAGATCTCAAGAAGAGGACCCTAGCAATGGAACTAAGATGTTACAGAAAGATGTCACTTACAAAGACTGTATCACAAATGAAGAGATTAGAAACAGGATTAACTCTTCAAGACCGTAATGACGCTGACAGCGACCAGTCTCCCGGCCATGCTAACGTAATGACGCTACCAGCGTCCGATCACTATTTCCCTGTTTACTTCTTTTTCTTTTCTAATCCACGTTTTTAATCCCTTAAATGGTTTAAGGAAACGCTAGAGCGGCCATTTTGAAAGTTTTTTCCTTCTCATAGTTTGCTGATCTAAGCTGTTTTTATTGTTCTAAATATTTTTTTTTGTAAGTGACTAGTGAATTTTTCGTTTTTTTGCATCAGACATCATGGCTGACAGGCCTTCTTGCCGTTTTACTGCTGATCAGGCTCTAAATATCTTTTTAAATACGAATGATAGTGACATGAGTGACTTAGACTTAGAGTTCGGTAGAGATTCTAGAACTAGAAAGTTATAATGAAAGCGATTTTCAGACTCAAGCGAGTCTGATAGTGAATTATTTATCCCTAGATCTAGTAAAAGTAGTAAACGAAAGGGGGTGTCGCCCCAGCCATGCCCTAGTAGATCTAGAAAGAAACCTCACTAAAAGAGTAAATATTAATCAAATTTGACAAAGTTATGTTTTTTAAATAGATAATTGGATAGAGTTTAATATTTCATACAATAGTAATGATTGAGGACTGTTGGAATATTCTTTTTTTACTGGGAAAATCAGTTTTTAAAGATCAAATTTAAAAAAAAAATATTTTTCATCTCTAAAATTACCTAATTTTTTTTTCCAGTGACTATCTATAACGTTGAAAGATAAATTATCTTGTAGTACATTCAATTTCCAACAAAATTTTATATAACATGTCTATGTTTTAACAAACAGAAAAAACAGTAGGACGTTTATAAAAAGGCTTATGTGATAAAAATTGTGGGGAAAAAAAATAATTCCGGTAGAATGAGAAAAAAAATTACGTTTTTTAAGAGTTAATACAGCTATTGGACTCAACAATGACCTGCTAATCACTGTCAAAAAAGGCAAAAATTAAACTCTATGGCCACATCACAAGGATATCTGGATTCACAATGACCTTTCTTGAGGGACCAGTAAGATTAAATATATTTTAAAAAAAGTTATATGAATAAAGTTTTTAAGGAGAAATAAACAGCTTACACTAAAAATGACTCTGTCTGCGTTCAATGGTATTTGTACCTCCATACTCAGTTTCCCATACATGTCTAGAGGCTGGACAGTCACATGGTTGTTTGATTCTACAAAATAGTGAGAAATGGAGATTGAAATCACTCAATGTTCTATACACACCACCATATAATACAAAGGTAGATATGAGCAAAAATCAGTATCAGAATAATTAATTCAAATAAATTTCTTTGTCATTTTTTTTGGCTTTATAAGATGAACTTGTTATGAGGAGGAAAAAACATTAAACCAAATAATAATTCAAAATATTTAATGAAATATTTTGGTGGCTGTTAGGATTTGTGTGCGCATATTTCTGATAAAACCAAAATTAAAACTATCCAAATAATGTGGTTGTATAAGCTGCATAGTTTCTGATGTAACCAGGAGGACAGCAGATGCCTGACAGTAGCTGTGGGTGAGAGTTCAAAGAAGGGAGACAAGTGTGACAGAAGGACATGTAGTTTTGAACAGGAAGTTCTATATATTATTTCAATTATCATGATTTCACTTACAACTGACAAACTAACTAGTAACTTTTAACCTCATTGTCAATGAGTGATTGAACAGGTTACTAATGCTAAATAAAACCTACACATTTATCTAAGTACTATTTACAACAGCATAAGAAAAAATAAGATGACAATCTGAAGGACAAGAGATTTGGAAAAGATGTGAGTGATGTCATAAGCCTTGAGGAAACTGTCAATGGATACTATACCAAATAGGTGAAAGAATTCAAAAGGTTACAGAAAGAGTGCAACTTTCAAAACAACAAAGATATTAACAACAATACAAATAGAAATGTAAACAAAAGAGTCCATGTAGCCATTTTATTTTGTAAATAGAAACATGTGGTTAGATTGTTTTGTCAAATGTACAATTATAAAATGAATTACCTTCAGGATAATTAAAACTTATTCACAAAGGACAAGGACTTACCTCTCAACAGGTGTTTTTCTGAGTCATAGAACTTAGGGTGCAGATATAATAACACCCAGGAGGCAAGACGTCCACTCCTGGCCTTGACCTGAACCTATAACAAAGAAATGTTTAATTGCTTCATTATAGAACTGCTAATTAAAATTAACAAGCAATGTAAACAATCCTGTCTATAATTAATACAAATTTGCAGCACCCCTGTAAACAAACAAAAAACAAACAAAAAAATGGTATTATCTCACTAGGCACATGTATAAAATCTGAGGACTGCTAAATGACTAAATAAAAATAAATTCCAAAGATCTTATGTTAGCAACAGCCATCAAGATACGCATACATTTTTTTCAATCTTTGAGACCATTTCAAAGAACAGCCTCTATCATAGCAAAATTTTCAGAAGTGGCCTGGGGTAAACAGGTAATACACTTGTGGTTTGGGGTAAACAGGTAATAGACCTACTGAGTCTTTGCAGCTCAAAAATGGGAGAGAGGAGGAGGGGAGGTAATACATTTTTTCCCCACCCTACCTTGTCCCTAATGAAACCAAAAGAATATAATGACTGTTTGTCTGTGCCATTTTACCTCTCAAGAGACAATCTTTTCCCTTTGCAACTTCTTGTGTGACTAAAGAGGCTAATCCTTGATACACAGCTGCGATCGCAGGTTGGGCATATATAATCACCAGGCACCGTTGCATTTTCACCATTCTTTCTGCTTGACCCTTCCTTTATGCTCTCTCTCCATGTGGATCTATCCAGTGCCACCTCTTCCCAGCTGCCAGTGTCAATTTTGAAGAGCTTCATGTCACGTTTGCATACATCCGTATAACGTAAAAGTGGGCAATCAGCAGCTCTCCTGCCTTCTATTAGATCGCCATACAGGATGTCCTGTGGAAGTCGACCTACTGGCATTCTATGAATGTGGCCAAACAACAGGATAGCCAAGGCAATGGCCACCATGTCACGGTTGCAGAAAAGAGTCTGGGACAACATATTGCTGACTAACAGTACTAAAGCCCTAGTCTACCGGACCTGTGTGTTGAGCACTTTGCTGTATGGAAGTGAAACATGGTCAACCTACTCATGGCAGGAAAAAAAGGTGAATGTTTTCCACCTCCGATGCCTAAGTTGGATCTTTAAAATAAGGTGGCAAGATAAGATAACCAATGAGGAAGTGCTACAAAGAGCAGGGTGCCAGGACATCCGCTCTGTTATCAGCAGCAGATGCCTCGGCTGGCATAATGATTGTACGCTGTAGCTTACAAGGGGGTTGAGACTGGTTATCTCTTACATCAGTTCTTTATTTTTAAAAAAAAGGCATAATTATAAAACAAGTTAAAACAGTCAATTAAAAATAAGCTAACAAAAAAAGTTATAAAAAATTAATTTGCATGTCTCCTATTTGGCAGTTATATGAAGGGATAAATCAACACTATATAAATATTTGTTTCCATAAATTCACAATTTTTAATAGAAATCTTAATATCAAATTTGAAAGTGAGATTTTTGTTTTAGCAGCCAAGTGCACTTACATCTCCATTAACACGTGCTAGAACACACAAATGAATACATACGTGAATAGTGTAGGGAAATCCTGGTTTAAAGTAAGTTTTAGAAGGTGTGAAATCAACTTCATAATAAGGGTGAGAGACGAAGGTAGAAGTGTCCTCAATAGTGATTGTCTCCTGGGTAGCAGTTTCTGTTACATTGACCTGTACATAGAGTCTTTTAACTCCATTAAATGACTCATTGGTGGGAAACAATGATGACCTTTTAACATCACGTTTGAACACCCCATTGATCAGCTGTAACACAAGATAGACAAGATACTAGTAAACTCAACTTTTTAAAGATACATTATATTGTCTTATAAATAAACCTGTTTTTAAATAGCCCAAATACACTAGAATTTTATAAAAAAGAAGTTTTGAATTAATCTACTGCATTTTTTTTGTTTGACTATTTGAATGTTCAAACCTATTATAACATAACAAAAAAAATGAAGTAAAAAAAACAAAAAGATCCCTTCTCTAGCAACCTTTCAACCTATGCCATTAGAGGACATAGTTAGCAAGGAACATCAAGGAATTATTACCGTATTTTTCACCGTATAAGACGCACTTTTTCTTCTCCAAAACTGGGGGGGAAAAGTTGGTGCGTCTTATACGGCAAATACACATTTTACATGCATTAAAACTGCCCCCAACTTTGTGTGGCGCTTACTCGCAGTCCTTTCCTTATGCAGTGTGTGCTGCGGGCTGGATTTGGGGCATGACAGTCTAACCATGTGCTGCACGGGCATCATGCTGAGCTTACTGCCGGTACACACCGTGCATGTTCACGATAAAGGGTGGATGGTTCAGAATCTTTTTTTTCTAGATTTTCCTCCTTTAAAATTGGGTGCGTCTTATACGGCCAAAAATACGGTAACTGAATTCTAAGGATTGAAATTTCAATAAGCTTCCAGACCCTTGTACTTCTGTCAAATATTTTTGTTTTAGCACAAGCTATTGGATGAGTGCTTTCTATTTGTATTTTTAATGGCACTATAATTACCTCTATTCATTTTATTCTTTAAAATGTATTTTTTTTTTTTATTGTTGTTGTTGTTTATAACTGTATTTATTTTACAAAACTAAATAATGTGTAATCCAGACAATTTGAATCCTTTTTTGTTATTATTGAAAAAAAATTCTGTCAGTTATGCATTATTCTGGATAATTCAAATAAAACATTTGACAAATTTCATTGTCTGATTGCACTGATAGAAGCCAGTGGGCTTGTGTTTACTAATCCTTCAACATATTCTAATAGATTGATTTCTAGCAAAAGTATCTGTTGGTACTAATGGGCTATTCTGCATGGGTGTTACTAATGAGGGACAAAGACAGGCTGAATGACCAATCTCCCAAAATATGCACTATGTTGTAATAATAATTACTTGCTATATGAATACTCTCTAAACAAAATGGCACTGCTAATTTCTGAAATTCAAGATCTTTTGAAGAGAAAATACCTCTAACAATTGAAAACAAATTAAAAAGAAATGGAACAATGCCTATAAACTACAGTATTTTAATAAACACTGTCCAAAAAAAAACAAAAAAAAATGAACAAATAAACATATGTTAAATGACTTTAATAGTATTAAACTAATTTTGAATTTGACTTGTTTTCTTGTGTTTTTCTCCAGAGTTAAGATGATTCCACTGGATATATACATTTTTTAATGTACTGATAACAAATAACAAATAAGAGAGTGATTTACCTATAGGCACTACTTTATCAAGGAAGTAAGTACATATGTTTAGCTTACCTCTCCCCGATAAGAAGCACTTGGTATCTTTGTCACAGAGGAATTTTCATCCCATGTTCCCAGAAGCATTTCGACTTTACCCACCACAGGCTGTCCATAGACATATCTATCAAGATGTTTACAATGTTAAGCTATTAAAATTTTTTAAAACATTGTTTTTATACTTACATTTAAATAATAATAGTGTAATCTTATTATATTTTCCAACAAAGTGTTTAGAAAGGAACAGCAAAGGACTGTAAATATCATGGGTGGATCATAATATGTTGGTCTACAATGTCAGTGAAACATTTTTAACCAAGGGGCTCATCTTTTTAGTAAAGCAGATGTAAGAAAGAAACAGAAATATTGTCATTGTAAAGTTGTTTATTAATTATGTTTAGACAGACAGATACTATGTAAGATTTCATTGTCAATTGAATACAATTTTTATCATTTTTAAGTATTCATGTAAGATTCAATACTGCTATCAAATAAATTAAAGAGTTGTGAGTTGAAAAATGTTACATTTAATTGTGAATCCACAAATTTTAGAACACTATATAGTTACAAACTTTTTTCTTTTGAAATGTTACAATTGTCAAAATTGCTACTATTCAGAATTAGTAAGAAATAAAACAAATCAAGGCCTGGTGATATGTTTTAGAAAACTGTTAGGCAGAGAGGAAAATTGAAATTTTTAGTTAACATTAGTGCCAGAATAGTTTATTGGATTAATACATACATTTTTATTCATTCACTTACATGCAGCTGATGTTGCTATTGTATGCAAAGTATACAATGCTAGAATAAAGTATACAATGCTAGAATAAAGTTAACAATGCTAAAATAAAGTATACAATGCTAAAACAAAGTATACAATGCTAAAACAAAGTATACAATGCTAAAAGAAAGTATACAATGCTAATATAAAGTATACAATGCTTTTAGAAGAAACGGTTTTAAAAAATCAAAGAATAAACACAATTTTGTTAATGTAATTGTGACTTAATGGGGAAATAACTATGTCTGATTAATTGTAAAAACAGGAGTGATTCCCCTTATGAAGTTTATATAAGGGCATTTAGACCCTGTTTAGTTGCCACTTGCTCCTGAGTTACCAGCTTGACCACTGAACCAGTGCTGTGAATTGTATTTTTTTCTGTTAGTGGTCATGTGTCTAGGGTACTCGGGAGAAGTGTGCCCTGCTCTGGAAATCTTTGGGCTAAGTATATCTTAAGTCATTACAGTAGAACGTCGTTTATCCGACTCAATTGGGACCGGACACCGTTCGGATACGCGATTGTTCGGATAACCGAAAACCGAAGCGATCCATGCAGTATATGCAACCGGACACTATACGAATATTGAAAATCATCACATGCGGGACACGTGCGTGAAGAACGAGCAAAATAGGTGACAAATGTCGCAATTTTACCTTTATTGTGGAAAATAATCACTTATTTTTCGTATTCATACAGTATATGTGCATCACAGTACATGTGGTTGATAAAAAAAAAAAAAAAAAAACTGGTCCGGATATTTGACGCTCCGGATAATAAACGTTCGGATAAACGACGTTCTACTGTATTGTATTTTATATAATGTAGCAGATATAGCCTCAAATGATTTCCAGGCAGTTTGTTTTACCCTGATGTTCTACATCCTGGGGTACTACCAAGCGTGACATATTTTATAGCCTTGTCTCTAAAGGATTCAATTCTGTATTGAATCACCAGATAGGCTTTACCGAACAGATGTCTATAGGTGGTATTCTTATGAAGCTTGTAGGCTCATAGTTTTCCCTGAAGGTTTTAGTTCATCATGACCCTTTTGTTTTTTGTTTGAAAGTGGTTATGTCAGCCAGAAGCCTGTAACCCCAGAGTGGCAAAAAGTGGTCATGTTTTGACCAGAGGCCTGTGACCTTCAGTTTTGATTACACTTATGTGTGATTTCAAGAATGTGACGATAGTGTATATGTTATATGACTAGGGCGGTGTGCTATACTATTTTTGAATGTGAAACTTTATTTTGTGTTGAGAAGGCCTGTGAGTTGATGGCCATTTATTTTACTCATGTAAATAAACTTGGTATATATGTTTACCTGCAACTTTGTTAAGTCTTGTTTTGCATACATTAGTTTAATTGTATACCTAGAGGTTATAAGTAATAACCTAAGAAATTCAAGTAGGGGCCAATATGCCACTGGACGAAGGTGCCAGCACACCTTTAACTTGATCTGTTTTATCTAAAATACCTAAACCTAGCTATAATTCTAATTGAATATATTTAGCCTTACCCGCTAATAGGTAATATTTATAGATCAAAATTTTGTTATGTAGAATGGGGTGCTCTTTTAGAATGAATCCCAATTATTATCTAACATGGGGTACTCTTACAAGCAAACTCATTCAATATGTAACATGGGGGCTCGTAAAATTTCATTATGAGTCCTGTTTATATGTTTGTATGTAATATGGGCGCTTATATTTTTTTTAGATCAGTGTTTAATCCTAGAACCCTACTGATGTTATGTATTGCAGTAAACATATTATACCATTGATTATTGTTTATTTACTGTAAGTTCTCAACTTTTGCCTATTGTGATGAGATTTATATTTAAGTTGTAATATATAGTTGTGTCTACTTTTTGTTGATTTTGTTGTAGACAATTAAGCTTTTCAGATAACAAGAAAGTGCTAGACTACCAGAGGGAGTTAAAAACTACTGGTCAGAGGGTGCTAGAGACTACCAGAGGCAGCAAGAGACTACCAGAGGCCAAGAGAGACTATCAGATGATCACAAAGACATAGCATTAGTATCCTACTCAAACGAACCAGTCCTGTTGACAAGCCTATTGACTTCTGATTTAGTTTAGTAGCTGCGATATTTAGCCAGTTTAGATGGTCAAAGAGAATATGTGGAGGAAGATGCCCAAAGTTGGGATGCAAAGCAACTAAATGTACAAGCTAATAAAAAAAATGCAAAAATGCTGACATGCTAAAAAAAATTGTAGTCAAATTATAGATATATATTGAGATTTTGAATTGATACTATGATCGCCCCTCACATACAGACTGCATTGCATAAAAAGCTACTCACTTGGCAGTAACATTCATCCTTATCCAAGTTGTGTCCATTGTTATGACATCTGTATCAATCTTAAACACTGCTGAAAACCTTGGCAGTACTGAGAAAACAGTTTTAAAATAAAGAAGTCTAGAAATGTTACATTCAATGAAATGCTCAGGTAAATAAGCTTATAGAAATGACTAGCTTGAGCTAATGAAAGACTAAATGTATTCAACATGTACACTATGAGAAAATATGCATAAAGCATCGTCTTCTCTCTTCTATTCTGCAGATTAAGAATGAGTACAATATTTCACATGACCAAGCAAAGCTAGAAGGGACTTGTATATTTTGCCACATCTTATTTTTTGTGAGGGAGGGGGTGTTTACTTAAAATATGCATACAATTCACAAAATCCATATTCTTTCTAAGCATAAAATTGTTTTCATTTTAAGAATGAAGTTAGGTTTTTTTGTTTACAGTTCTGTATTAAGCTATCGCTGTTGTTTACCTTTTTACCAGTTCTGTACTAATCTATTTGCTGTTGTTTACCTTTTTACCAGTTCTGCCTTTAAAAACAAACATGCACAAACACAATGATGTAAATATTCTTACCATACTCTCTAACCTCAAAGGCAACAGTATGAGCTAGACTATATAACTGACCCTGGGAAAAAAACACAACATTTTTATTAAAAAATAATAATAATAATAATTATAATATTTTTGTCATTTAATTTTCAGCAAAAACATCATTTTATTTTTCTTGTACTTTGTCTACCTTTACTAAAGCTTTGAAATCATGTACATTGAAATATCATATTTTAACAGACAATAAATTTAATTTTTTCTTTTGTTTTTTACTTACAAAATTCCCTTTCATTAAACAATTTATCAACAGCTACCTTTTGCTTCAAATAAACAAATAGGACAAGTTCCCTAGCTAAGGCTGCTGTTGTTTTTGTTAGTTCTGATAAATGAAGTGTATTTTCAATAACTGTAGATTGTTATACTAGATTCAAAGTTAGATTGACAAAATTATCTTCGCTTCCACACAACTATTAATATGTAATTGCTAGAATTATCATTTACTATCATTATTATAACAAAAAACATCAGAATCCTTTTTTTAAAAAACAAAACAAAGCTTATCTAAAGGGGAAAAGCTCTGCCCTTAAAACTCTATCAATACTGTACAACTTATGTTCCTTCTTTGATATCAAACAAATAATTAATTACCAATAATTAATTGACTATTTGTTTTTTTTTGTTTTTTTTTATTGAGTCATGTCTTGTTATCTAGAATCAATGATTGTTTAAAGTATCAACTTGAACAGAGAATGTGTGATTGAGAAATAGCAACAATTATTTAAGGGGACTAAACAACAAATTTAGCCATATCTGTGAATATTGAAATATTAGTTTTTAGTTGGTATCTAACAAAACAATTAATAACCAGTAATTAATTGAGTAATTGGTTACTTTTTTTTTATTGATTCATGTCTTGTCTATGCCAATGAATAATTGTGCGAAGTTTCAACTTGATCTGAGAAAGGGTGTGGTAGAAATAATGCGTATACACTTTTTACCAAACAGACAGACAGACAGAGTGAGTTGATATAAGCTTTGTGAAAATAGCATATATAACTTGCAATGCATAATGGAAGTTGTAATAGAAACCCATTATATAATTAATTAGATCATTTCATTTCCTTATCCAACTCATGTTAATAACTTTATAGAATACATTTTTAAAAATAGTTTAAATAGAAACCAAAATATCTCAATGTATTGAACTGTAATGGGTTAGTAAGATAACAAAAATAATAATCATAGAATGTCATATAATAATTGTCAAATATATCTTATATTTATGGTGAACACAGCCTCAGGTAAGGCATGGGATCATTATGTCCTGTATTCACTGGGACATGTAGTAGACTTGCAGATGTTTAGGCTCAAGAAATGCATGAAAACAATAAGTGAAAGCTTTGAAATGTCTAAAAGCCTTAAATACAATTAACAAAATGAGAATAAACAAAAACAACTGGTAAAATAAATATTTAAATTGAACAATAATGAAACAAAAAAAAGGTATATAACAATGTATGGAATACCAATTGGCTCATTAACTGGCTCATTGTTTAGATGAAAAAGGAATAGTGGGATCATTTCACATTTTCTGTTCATTTTGGTTTCTTTCTAGCACAGAGAAATAGGTTGCTCAATTGTCAATCTTAAGTTTAAACCTATACAGTGAAAGTAAAGAGGAAATAAAGTGTTACCAGTCCTTCCAAGTTTGCTGATATAGTCCATATTCCTGGTGGAGTGTCTTTGGGCAACTCAAACTCTTGGCTCTTAAAGGCATCTTCAGCAGAGTACCTCATCCTTTCCAGAATCACACCCTGTGGGTTCTACAAGTTTACCAAGAAAAATATGTCTCTTAGAGAATACACAAAAATAGTTGATTGTGGTCAATGTTTCAATACACAGGAAATGTTGGAACATTTAGTCAATTTTGGAATATACAACCAATGTTGAAATTTAGTGAATCTCACAATATATCGTAATTTTGGAATATATTGAGACAGTTTTGGAATATCAAATGTTAAAATAAATAATAAATAACAGAATATGCAGTCAAGGCTGGAAAATGAAGTCCATTTGGTCTTAAATATCCTAGGATGAAAATACAGCTAATGATGGAATGTTTACAAACAAAAATCAAGGGGAAAAACCACAGGGCAAGATAATATATCCTTAGCAGTCAGTTTTGTTTTTCTCAATAAATTAATAGTGAAATAATAGTGAGATATGACACATAGAAACTACACTAAATGTAATTAAAATACCTAATGAAAGGATGAACCTTTTAACAAAAACATACTCACTTTAATGTCAACTTTGATTGGATACTTTGTAAGCCTTTGGTACTCATCTAAAGCAATTATTCTGAACTTCACTAAAAAGAATTAATAGATTCAAGTCTGTAATACAGTTAATACATATATTGACAATAACAAAGTCAGCATTTTTTCCCAATGCTTTAATTCTAACAATGAATTCTTTATATAATGTTGTCAATCATTCCATCAATGTGCTAGTATTTTTTCCGTTGCATGGTCTTACAAATAGCTTAAGATTTCTTTCACTCTAAAAACTTTTAACTAGTTGTATGGCCAATATAATAGCCTACTAACTTTACTCAGAACCTTCTTACCTGTTTGTCTTGGGGTGTAAATGGGTTTATCTGTCTGGATAAAAATATATCCTGATGTATTACGAAACTTTAAAGATAAATCCTTTTCCACTACGTTCTCCATCTCATTTGTAGTTTTCATTTTAAGTAAGACTCCAGTCTCATCCAGCCCTAGCATACGTTCCCAAGGGAAGACAACTGTCCAATTTTTGGTTTCATCTAAAAAATTAATTTTTTTTTTTAAAGTTTATCAGATCAGAAAGAAAGAATGTAAATGAAGAAAAATAAATTATGAATAAAAAAAGAAAAGAAACCATTACCCAAGAAATGGGATGTGTTGACTGAGTGATAAAGAACTTGGCTGTTCAAATTTCAATTAAGACTAGGATTTTGAATTTTCAAAATTTTGATATTGCCCCAGAGTACATCAAACTCCATAGCTCCTCCATCATTGTCAAAGATGAGCATTTCCTATGAACTCGAAGAAGACTGTAAAGTACAATCCTCACTTTAAAAAGCCGTCCATACACCTGGCATTGGTAAGTGGGATCTACTGCAGATAGGCTTGCTTCTTCTCTCAGTTTTTAGTTGGTTCTGCATTTTTTCATGCTGGCCTCACCTTGCCTCATATCATATCCAGGAGGAGTGATTGAGCTCTAGTGTTTCCCAGCCATGAATGTCAATATTACACTCCTTGAGGGAGCTTTTAAGGGTGTTTTTGTATCATTGAGAGAGCACTTTCCTGCACACAGCTCCTTATAAAGAATTTTTTTGGGAAGGCAATTTTCTGGCAAAGGGACTACATTTCTAGCCCATAGGAATTGAGACCTTTTTGCTGTGGCATGGATGCTGTTCATATGTGACAACTGTAGGATTTCGATGTCTGATATGTGATAAAACTAGTTCACTTGGAGGCGGTTGGTTTTTGTGCTGACCATGATACCCTTGTTAACCAAAAGCCATAGAAACAGATAAAATTGACATCCTCTGCCCTAAGGGGAACTTTACTTTACTTATTAACCATAACATGTTAACCATGAAAATGTCTAGCTCAAAATAGATCTGATTATGACAAATAAGGAAAGACATTCATTTAAACAAAAGGGACAATGTTGACAAAATTACAAACAGTGAACAAAAATGTTTCTTTAAAAAAAGAGAAGCAGATTAGAAAGAGGAGTATAGCAGTAGTTCTTTCTTTCAATTTTACCACAAGTCAACTTCAAATGAAAAAGTGATAATAAAATAGAAATATATTGAATAGCTTGAAAAAAGAAAACTGCTATTGTATTCCTTTAAAAGAAACAGTGATTGGATTTCAATTATTATTTTACTTTACCGAATTCCAATATGCATGTGATTTATTTCCCATTAATTAATTATCTAGTACAATTTACTTTGTTTACAACATTGTTTCCGACTGGGTGGCCTGATAACCACTCCATTGCAGATTATTATTAGGTGTTGAGATTGTAAACCTCAAAGGTTAAGACACTAAAATTCCTCAACACAAAAAAAATTGAAGATCTAATCCAGTGGTAACCAATCTTTTTTGAATCAGCAAAAAATAATGTTTTGAATACATTAAAACCAATCCTCAACCTGCTTCATCCTGTCCTGTTGGCATAGGCTTTGAGGGTCCTGAGAGCATGGTATCACAGGTCATATGTGGCCCACAGGTATTCTGTCGGGCATTACTGCTCAAATCTAATAACATGCTTGTCTAGATTCCGTAGGAGACAATATAGAGATTTAAGATTAAATTTAAAAATAAAATTCACCTTCGCTAAAATTAATCTGTGTGCTGTTTAAAACTTTGCTTTTATCTTTCAATCCTCTGAACTCTAAAGTAATATTTTCAGGTACTTCTGGTTTAGTTAAAGCTGTTATAGTAACTGTTAGGTCTGTGTCATAAGTTGGCTCTTTAGGAACAGTTAACAGATATTTTGTGCTGAAATTGAAAATAAACTGATTAACTATATTATTATACTACACACTAAATCAATAGCGTCTGCACCAAAAGTTTTAGCAAAACTAGCAGAGATAAACAACAATGTGTCATAGCCTCATCTCTCTTTGGAATACTCTTTTCACTGCTAATCCACCAGGTATTTCAAAATTCCACTGAAGGCATTTTACTCCATTCAAGATTTGTCATCAAACTTATAAATTTTGCCAGACTCAGGGTTAAAATGAAAATCAGAACCACCCTCATAAGAGCTATGCTATTTGTGGATGATGCACGCACACACACACACACACACATTAATAGTTGTCAAAGGATAATGGAATAATCAATTTATAAAAAATATTAACTCTTTGACTCCGGAATTACTTCGGAATTATTTTCCACTTTTGGACAGAATTAATTTTTCCACCATTTCAGAGTGCGCTACTTTGCTTCAATTAACTTGTATAACTTTTTTATTTATTATTGGAAAATAATAAATTTGATATAGAATTAAAGAGAAATGGATGCTCTTTCCATTTCTTATGCTTTCTAGTTTGCAAATCATGTTGTTTTTGTAATTTTGGGTTTTGAATATAAAAATTAAAAATGAAAAACTCACCAACTGACATTGAAAATATCCATCCAAGTGCATGTTTAAAGAAATTTATTGTTCAAATTGAATCCAATTAGCTTTTTTTCTCATTTTTTTCCATTTGTTTACAGAACACCATAGAAGAAACAGCAATGTCACTACTTTAACGAAAAAGCCCATAAAAAAAGCAACACTCTTGGAACAAAACACTTTTACCCTAAAACTAGTCCAACTGACAGCATATATATATTTATAGTATTTTCTTCGAAAGTTCTTCATGTACTTAGTATATAAATATTCCTTCTAGTTGTGATATTCATGGAAGCAGTCAATATGAATGTGTGGGTTCGACTCCATAAACATAAACCGTTCTCCCTGACCTACAGTGTTTACATACTCTGTCTTTCTTTATGGTTATAGGTCTCCATTCTCTGAAAATGAATCTTATTCTAGCAGGGGTGTTCAATTTAATCCTATGGTCAGCATAGCTATTTATTTTGCTGACAAGACTATCAACAATGTGATTGTCAATGAAAAAAAACAACATTCCAGCTCAATAGATGCAGTGCTGACTAAGTCTAGGTTGACAACCCAATATCTTGGTGGAACAAATCTGAAATTGATCTGTTTAAGTGACTAGATGATAGATCTAGAGATCTACCTCTATCTGATTAGATTTAGGTCTAGATCTATACATTAATTTACTTGATCTAGATCTATATAATTAGATTTATCAATATCACCATCAGATGAAACAAAATCACGGTCATCTCAATTATTATACTTCTTTATCAAAGAAATATTTAGATATACAAAGTTTATATGGCCTTGGTTGAAGCTCCATGTTAAAAAAATAAGCACACAGAAAAAATAAATGTAATCTCTTTACAAACTTCGTACAAAATAAAAACATGTTAAATGAAGGAAATTCCGAATGTTTAGCAAAGGGAAACTATTCTAGATAAAAAAATTAAGCAATAAAAAACAAGAATTGGAGAAATAGAAACAAAAAAATAAATTTCAAATAGCCGATGCCCCCAGCGATGGTCCAACTTTTTTCCCCTTTTTTAAAATCAACGTCCTATGCGTTGTTGCGGAGCCAAAGAGTTAAAATATTTTAGTATTTTTTTTAAACTAAAAATTGAAATAATAAAGCTTGGAATAATGATTTGGCCGCCCCTCCCCCCCCCCTACATTCGGCCACCTGCGTGCAATGCATACATTGCACAATAGGTAGCGGCAGCCCTGATTATAATGATGATATGATTCAGAAAATCAATTATTATTTTATGATAATCATAATTATAATGAATGAAAATTGAAATAATTTTATAAAGAAATGACACCTAGTAGTAGATCATTGCAACTGTAAATCTAGATGCTCTAATTTATAAAAACGAAATGATTCACATTCAGAAACGATGACCGTGTTGATCAGGTCACCAGGTGAACAGTAGATAAGTAGTTTTTGTTTTGTTTTTGTTGAGTAGTGTTGAACTGTTGGTGTAAATACTAACTTGAAGACATTTAAGCCTTAATTTAAGTCATTAATAAGTGAACGTTTACGTTACTTTTTACTTTCATTTAAATTTAATTACCTGAAGCAGTTATTCATCATGTTGACAAAAACAAGTAAAAACAACAAATGGGTACAAAATATAAATCTTGAAGTTGATCTCGTAAATCTGATAGATGGCATTTTTCTTCAATTTGTAAACTTAATTAAATGATCTTGTTCTTGATCTAGTCTAGTGTAGATAACTTAAAATACGTGTAGTTGATACTCAGCTCTCTTGTGCTGAAAGTAAACAAAAATTAGTCACTTAGCTGTATATCAAACTTTGTCACAGAAAAAAGATAATGTAGTCACTTAGCTATATATTTTTGGTAAGACAAATTCTATCTATTTCACAGAAACCATGTTACCATATAGATCTACTAATAGATTCAAACAACTCATCTATTATTAGATTTGAAGAACTTTAATATAGATTTACATTTTTTTCTTGTTGCAATTCACAAAACATATTTGTAAACAACATTGGCGTAGCCAAGGGGGGTTTTGGGTTCAACCCCCCCCCTCGAAATGAAATTCCCCCCCCCCCATGAGTCGGAATTTAGTGACTGATTTTTATGCTGATTTTCTTTATTTTAGGTGAGATTTTAATACTAAACCATCACTTGCACCAGCGCAGCCAAGGGGGTTTTGAGTTTAAATCCCCCCTTAAGCGGGGTTGAAGCTAAAAAAAATACCTCTATACATCTTCAATATAAAAAAAGCAAATTACACAGTCAAAATTATATGAGCGTAGCCAAAGGGGGTTTTGACTTTACCCCCTTCCAGCGGAGTTTCAAGCTAAAAAATACCTCTTTAAAAAAGGAATTTACACATTAAAATTCTATGAGCGAAGCCAAGCCGAGAGGGGTTTTGAGATTAAACCCCTCTACTCCATAGGGCTTTTTAAAAAAAGTTTAAAACCTCTCCGGATGGTTTTGAGTTTTAAATCCCTCTTACAGAGAGTTTTGAGGCTGATAACTTCTCTCTTCAATATTATTCTAAAGCAAACTAAATTTGCCAATTTCTATGAGCTTAGCTAAGGGTTTTTTTACTTTGAAAAAAAAACTACAGAGATTTTTTAGTTTAAAACCCCCCAACAGATGATTTTGACGATAAAACATCCCTTTTCGATCTAAAATCTAAAGCAAACTACAGTCATCTAATTTCAAGAGCGCTAATCAAGAGAGGTTACAAATTTCTACCAGTGACTGGTCTCCATTAATAACGTGCAGTGAATAGTCATCGGCCGAAATTAAAAAAGACTAAATGTGGCTCAACAAAGATGGCTAAGACGGATTTTAGGAGTCAGTTGTAGAGATCGGGTCTCAATCAAGGAAATCCTATGCCGAAATGGGAGTCGACCCCTTAGTAAGGTTGTGACAGAGCGTAGAAAAAGGATTTTTGGGAGATGTTCTCCGACAAAATGAATTAGCCTTCACATTATTACGAGGAAAGCGCAAACAGGGACATTCTAGTACAAATTCACGCCACACTTTCATGGAGGATCTCAGAGCAGATGGGGAGAGGCTTCAGACATTGCCATTGACAGAATTATGTGGAATCAGATTTCCGCCCAATGCGCTGAACGGCGCGAGAGGATCTAAGTCAGTAAGAATAGCCCATTAGGTTTTTGAAATAAAACTTTTTAATAGCAGGATAATGCTTGTAGATACCTCAGAATATGCATTTTGTTGGCTTCTAATACCTGAAATAGAGTTTAGCGGCGGGGCTTAGCCTCGCGCTGGGGGATCTCGCAGAGCTCCCCCAGACCCCCTTTCTAGCCAAAGGCCGGTAGTCTACAATTTTTCCACTAATTCCAGGAAGAACCTATTCTAGAGTACGATAAACGTCTTCCGAAAGAATGTAATAAAGATTAATTGTTAACATACACACACACATGCATATAAATATATATATATATATATATATATATGGCGGGTGGGGGAACCCCCCCCCCCGAAAAAAAAATCCTGGCTACGCCCATGGTAAACAATAATAATAAGGCGTATCTTCGGGTCCCAAGATTATTGAGCGGCGACCTACTTATTTTGCCACATCCTGCGCAGACAACTATTATCCGCAGGTGGTCGATTTAGATTTTCTTTTCTCCTCTTCGTCTGTCCTAAGCAGTGGCTTTTCTTGTGGCCTCAAATATGTATCCCGTGACCATTGTAAGTGATCTAAACCTGTCTCGTTCTGAAACCGCCTGCTTCGAGGTGCTGTATTCTATATCAGTTAAAGCGATTTGGTGCATAAGCTGGTCTTTAAAGCGTTTCTATGGGGCACCTCTGTTAGTCTTTAGCTCAAAGAAAAGGACTCCATTCGCCCCCCCCCCCCCCCGTGCACAGCGTAATTGTCAGACCATAAGAATTTCCTCTATACTGTCCATACCGGCGTTCTCAAGGACATCGCAGTTTGTAGTGCGATCTTGCCACCGTATTTCCACGATGGGGCGCAAGCATCTTCGTTCAAGAAGTCTTATTTGCTTTCTGTATAGTACCCATGTCTCAGATCCATGTAGAAGGGTTGAGAAAACCACTACTTGGTAGACACTGATTTTTTTTTGGGGGGGGGGGGGCAAACAGAGCGATTTATTCCGGCAAACTCTCGTCTGAAGGTGTCCAAAAGCAGACGGTTATCAACTTCCCTTGAAAGCGATGTGTCATTTGACACTATGCTTCCTAGATATGTGAAAGGGTCTACCATGTTAAGGGGGTGTGCTATTATGGTGATCTATGCGGCTGGGTAGGTTTTATAGGGTAACTTCTGAAACATGACTTCTTGTTTCTCGATGTTAATATATAAACCGAAAAAGTGTGCAGCGGCTGCAGCGTATGCACTTTGACCGCGAGCTGGATATCATGTTCACTGTGAGCTAGTAGGGCACAATCATCGGTATAGAGAAGCTCTGCAATGACAATTTGCATTGTTTTTTTTTTTGTATGGGATATTAGACGTTGAAGATTAAACACTTTGCCGTTCAAGCAAAACCTGGCGTAGATGCCTTTGTGCAAGTTGCTTCATTTGACCCAGCATTACGCCAAAGAAGATAACAATAATAAGTATTTTTTCACACTGACTTTCGGGAATCTTCAAAGCCTGGCACTACCAGCAGTGTCTGATCTCAAATTGAGAAAACAATATTGCAATTACTTTCAAAGGACCTTTTTTTTTTCTTACCGTCACGATATTTTGTTTAAACAGCAGCAGGCGGTAAGCTAATAGATGTTTCTACCTTCTGACATTATTCTTTTTTTTTTTTTTACATCATAGCACTCCCCCCCCCCCCCCCCCCCCATCATTTTGAAGGCTGATAACTTTTTATTTTTTTATGTTTTACTTTCTCTTTGAATTTTTTTGGGATTGTTTTGAATGGGAACAAATGTTCGCTGTGTAAAGTGCTAAAAAAAAGTGTAGACGAGTTCACGAGCTCTGTTGATGGAATGTTACGCCCCTTTCAGTAACTCACAGAATAGTGTAGATTACCCTCTTTTAGGTTTATTGTATATAGTAGGAAGAGTTATGCCCATTCATAGGGAACACTATTCTATGGGCCAAGATTAAAGAAGCTACTTATTTGTTTATATTATGAAAGTGTTGTCATTTCAAGTATCTATCTTAACATGGTGGCAGATATGAAGTCCCCAAAGTTTGCATCAGTGATTTTGAACCTCAGTTTTCATCTGTTGACTTTCCCACATTTACGGAATCACGGGGTGTCCATCATTCAAAATCGGCAAAGCAGATGCAGCAGTGGAAATATTAAAGAATTTGATGAAAAAATCATATTGTTTCAAGTCACACTGACATTGCTCCCACTAAAAGTCAGTGGCGTAGTTAGCAATTGGCGGGTGGTGCGAGCCGCACGGCCATCAAGTGGTGGGGGCATCAAAACGAGGACAAACTTTCTCAGTAAAACTACACATTTTAATTACATAAATAAAAACAAACACATTTGTTTTGGTCATTTGTTTTGTCCTATATTCTTTGTTAAATTTAATTAAATGTAAGCTGTGGACCAGCTTGAATTACATTTTACCAGATTGGTTTAAATCTTTGAAGGCAAAGCACTTTTACGCTTATTTTTTTTTTTAAGCCTTACATGATGTCACTTCATTGTTCACTTCACTGGTGATGGACAAGGTTAAAATGGTTTTTTTTTTTAATTACTAATTAGTAATGGTCAAATATCTTTTGTGGACCAGTGGGGGGGGGGGGGAGGGGCTATCTGGTAGAAGGTTTTCCAACCGCTCATCAAACGCAACCTTGGTAGAGTCGGGATTTGAACTCAAGCCCCCTTGTAAGGTGACCTAGCCGTAACCAAGCGGTTTTAGCCTTTTAGACACACATCAGTTGCTTGGAGGGAAACTGAAGTTTGTCTGAGAGTAGGCAACACTAAGCAAGAGGAGAAAATGTGGAGAGATTATCTGTAGAGGATCTTGGACATCACGCGTTTTCTCTTTAAGCAGAATCTGGCACTCCGTAGGCATAGCGAACGAATTGAAGAATTGGCAGTACAAAATCAAATAAATATCCTGGAGTGAAATTATTATCCAAGTAGGATCTATTCGTGAGAGAACGAATGAGTACATGTCCCTACAAAATAAAAAAGAATTTATTGTGATTTAAGTGCTCACGAAAACAAATAAAAAATCATACAGAAAGTATAAAAAGCAAATAGTTCTCGATTATTGTCCACAGTTCAACTTACATCTAATATCTAGATCAAAAAGGTAAAGGTATATTGCCATGCAGAGCCTCAACACACGTGTTGGTCAACAAAAAAAATTGCCAGGCGAAAAAAAGATGAAGATAGATTTTCTATCAACACACAAGAAAGAGCTTCTCATGGAAATACCTTCCTTGGACCGTATTTTTCATGAAACAATAACCCCTTAATCAAGAGTTGGTCTAGTGGTTTCATAATAGGAGAAGCCATTACTAACCTACCTCCCGTTCGTTGAGTTGCCTATAAACCCACTTCTGACACCAATGTTACAACATTTAAAGGAAGCAACTCGACCGTGAGGGAACAAACAGAATACAATGTTTAATTAAAAAAAAAATGATCACCAAAACAAGGCTTTCAATTTCCCAACTTTCTCTTCCTGCTCCACATTCATTTAGTCCATTATTGTGCGCTGGTGCGCAGCCATAAAGTCACTACAGAACATGGTCATTACAATATATATATATATATATATATATATATATATATATATATATATATATATATATATATATATATTGTTTATATATTGTTTGTTTGACCCCTCCTATTTACTCTTACAAATAAAAATATAATGCGCCTCTTTCCTTTTTTTTTTTTTTTTTTTACAAATCTTATATCAACTCACTCTGTCTGTTTGATAAGTTTGTACACGTCATTTCACATGTTGCTGCTGTACAAGAAACGATGGGACTTAACTTTATGGCCAGGTCATTCTATATTGGTCTTTGAAATATACAACGGTATACATTTTATTGCATAGTTTATAATCATGTTTATAATCATCTATTTAAAATTGTTCAGACGACATATTTCTAACGAACCTACTTCTTGTGTTTGACATTAGCACCGTCAGTGTCATTTAAGGCATAGGAAAAGGGGGAAGTTTTATGAAGCGCCCATGGAATTCTACGCCACTGTTCAAAATGCGCATTACTGTCCATTCCATTAAAACTACTAGAGCCAGCAGGTCGATCTCATTAGCAAATCGTTCTTTCCACCTGAACAACATTAAATAGTATCAAGAAACACACTTTATGGTGTTGAGAATGTTTAGACAATGAGATGTCCTCTAGATTATGATCTCAAAATACAATTTCTTTTCCTGTCCGCCTCTCCACACAAACTCACACAAGAGTTGAACATGGCATCAAACAGATGGAATCAAAAAAACAAAACAAAACTTTAACGGTGCACAAAATAAAAAGACATGCTTGTAATAATAATAATAATAATAATAATAATAATAATAATACAATTTATAAAATAAAAACCCAAGCGCTGCTGGATATTTTCCTAAAGGTCGTTCCGTATAACATTTTCCCGGATTTGCTGAGTCAAAGTGTCAACTCGGACTGATTTAGTGAGCTTTATGTTATTAAATAAGATACAGAATAGTTTGTTTGTTTATGCTCTTTTTCTTTTATTCAGCTGGAACACTTTTTTTAAAGAGAGAGAGAGAGAGAGAGAGAGAGAGAGAGAGAGAGATGTAATTGTATTTGTGCCTTCTATATGTCACTTTTGCTGTACACAGAGTTCCGTGCATGGTTTCCCATAGCGTGCTCTTTTAATATTGTATATGTTTAAGTATTCAAATAGTTATTAACTTCTTTTGCATAAATGAGTGACTTCTTTGAGATGAATATCATGATTTAACTGAGGAATATCTATCGTGCAATTTCATAAACTACTTCAGTTACTCAGTAATTTTGTTTTTTTCTGTGTTCAACTCGCCAACATTAAAAGAACTATTTATGACACTCTGACAAAGCTAAAAAAAGAAAATATATTTGACTAAACGGCCTTACAAGGACGACTTTGTTAATTGCCTTGTTTATGTCTAAACTTTTGACTGTGACAATGTTTAAACCCCCTGCTGTCAAAGCTCTCAAAAACCACAGAGAATCAGCGAAAAAGAAGAAGAATTTCTGAGGGGGGGGGCGATCTTAGTGAATTAGTTATAGAAATAGTACTCTTTTCTTCATGAGATTCGTCTATAATAATCCAACTAGCATTCTGAGATTAGAAATTAGTTTTGATTGAAAAGATGATACTTTAAGGGAGTGTGGACACGTCAGTTAGAACTTAGAATGGTGACGGCTAAGGAGAGGCTGATGACGCCAGAAAACGTCCTCTAGGTTGCTGCTATTTCCCTAGACTTTGAGAAGAATTTGATCCTCGATGTCAGCACGGCAAAGAAAACATCCACAGTGTTGTTTGGTAGCCCACATCCTTCTACGTGTGTCAAGTGCTTACCAGGGAGAGTGTATCTATGCGATCTGTGTTGGAAACAGTACCCAATATCTTCGTAGACCATTGACCGCACCAACGAATTGCTTCTGTTCTAACTAAGGTAGATAGATCTATTTAATGTTTATATATATTATAGTCGCAATGTCTCAAAAGCAATCTAAATGCACACAATTCATACCCGGAAAAGAGCCCTCTTGAACTCTTAAGTGTTGCCTAATTAATACATTTCCCTTGTGAAAATCTGTTTTATTTTAACTCAAATTTAATTCGCCAGCGTACCCGTAAATAAACAAATAGTTGTAATATAAATAATATATCTAATACATATTTAATAAACTAATAGTAAGTTAATAATAAATAATATTAAACTATATATTCTTTAGCCCCTCTTAATTACAGATGGTAGGGATGGATTAAAAAAAAAAGGAGTTCGATGATAAAGATGCTAAAACATAAAATATTAATTCCGATATATCGAAACTTCTATTTTACTGGTGTAGATTTTTATTGTCAGTATGTAATCTCTGTATAAGTCTGATCATTTAGAGGCTATTAAAAATGTTAGTCTGGTAGAAAGTATACAACTGGATCTCTCTTTCGTTAAGCCCCACCAACCTAGTCACAATTTCGGTTCTTATTTAATATCTCTCTTAATTTCTGTCTGCTTGTCTCTATGTCTTTCTGTCTGTATTTGTGTCTTTCTGTCTGTTTCTCTCTGTGTCTTTCTGTCTCTCTGTGTTTATGTCCGTCTCTCTCAGTGTCTTTCTGCCTGTTTTTCATTGTTTCTTTCTGTCTCTCTGTCCTTATGTCTGTCTATCTCTGTTTCTTACTGTCTGTTTCTCTATGTGACTTTCTGTCTGTTACTCTTTGTGTCCCTGACTCTCTAAACCAACTCAGTGATCACACATTTAAAAAAATAAAATAAAGTTCAAAGAATTCTTTCACGGGGCTTTTGGTTCGGACAAACATTATTCATAACTTACTCCCAACAAAAACAACATATTCTTTGTGTATTACTTCGACCAAGTGTCAAACACTTACATATCTTTTGCTAAGAAAATTCTATAATAAATCCAAATGAAAAAAAAAGACATGTCAGTATCCTCTCAAGTACACGGCATGGACTGACTCACTTAATATGGAGAGTTCTACTCATCTGTACGGGCACTCATAGTGAGTCATTGTTCTAGTATTCATGCTTAATTATGTCAGCGAATGTAGTTGACCTATTACACTCAAGGCAACTTGATCGTATGGTTAATACCACACTTGATTCCATGAGAATCGAAACACTTAAAATACATTTGTGTCAAATGTCACGCTAACATTTCAGTGTAATACTCTACATCATCACATCTGAAGGTGCGGTGTATGGCTCTTAGTTCTCTACGCAGTTTTAACCGTTTCTAGAGAATACTTTTAATGTGACTTCTGGATACCGAGTGACCCAAGAATGGAAATCTGACCTTTAACCAACATGGTATACTTGACTATCACAAATTACATTCTATTTTGTTTTCTTGTTCAATTTATTGCCATCGTCATGATTTTTTCTTAAGAGATTGATAAAAAAAAAGATAACCAAAATACTTTGTCCTAGGCTGCCCCTATGGGTCCAACCAAAATACTTTGTCCTAGGCTGCCCCTATGGGTCCAACCATAATAGTTTGTCCTAGGCTGCCCCTATGGGTCCATCCAAAATACTTTGTCCTAGGCTGCCCCTATGGGTCCAACCATAATAGTTTTTCTAGGCTGCCACTATGGGTCCAACCAAAATAGTTTGTCCTAGGCTGCCCCTATGGGTCCAACCAAAATAGATTGTCCTAGGCTGCCCCTATGGGTCCAACCATAATAGTTTGTCCTAGGCCGCCCCTATGGGTCCAACCATAATAGTTTGTCCTAGGCTGCCCCTATGGGTCCAACCATAACAGTTTGTCCTAGGCTGCCCCTATGGGTCCAACCATAATAGTTTGTCCTAGGCTGCCCCTATGGGTCCAACCAAAATGGATTGTCCTAGGCTGCCCCTATGGGTCCAACCATAATAGTTTGTCCTAGGCTGCCCCTATGGGTCCAACCAAAATAGATTGTCCTAGGCTGCCCCTATGGGTCCAACCATAATAGTTTGTCCTAGGCTGCCCCAATGGGTCCGTTGTTTGGCAAGCAGTGCCTGTGAAAAAGAAGGTTTACATATTTTAGGGAATACATGAGTGTGAAATTATATCGCAAAGGCGTATTTGATTATGTTGAATACGTCACTATTGTTCTGTAATAGCAAGAATTGTTAATTAAAAATGAAGAAATTATACGTGAATTGCAAATAAACACAACATCTATAGAACAAGTAAAGGCATATAAATATCTAGGCGTTATCATTAATAACAAACTTTCATGGAAAGATCAAATTGGAACTCGGACAAAGAAAACAGCCCAGCGACTATTTTTTCTATACAAACTCAATAGCTTTAAACTAAACAAGAAGATCCTAGATACTTTTTACAGCGCGACTATACAAAATCTGCTAACATACGGAATAACTTGTTAGCAAGGCAACGCTTCATCTAAATTGTTGCGATGTCTAGAAACCATCATAAAAAGGGCATCAAAAATTCCACTCACAACATTACCATATTTAAAGGAATTTTTTGAACAAAAGTGTCTAAGAAAAATCGAAAAAATCTTGGAAGACAACGGCCACCCGCTCCATCAGAACTATGTCAGGTCGTCGCGAAGTGGGCGACTGCTGTCAATCAAAACAAGAACAGAGCGATACAAAAACTCACTCGGTCAGACTATATCACCGCCAC
The DNA here is from genome assembly GCA_036873155.1 of Biomphalaria sudanica. Classification (NCBI taxonomy): domain Eukaryota; kingdom Metazoa; phylum Mollusca; class Gastropoda; family Planorbidae; genus Biomphalaria; species Biomphalaria sudanica. The sequence goes on from JAZGLO010001553.1 coordinate 983,123, forward strand.
TCATTGATCAGGGAACATGCAAAGCACCAAGATGCCTGTGTGTAGTCGCTGAATGAACTCTTTATGATGTGTCTGTTGTATTTATGTGTATGTTTCTGTTGTGTTGTCTCATATGAGAAACATGTCCTTGTAATCACAACAAATTTCCGTAACTATCAATAAAGCAGTCTTAGTCTTAGTCTTAAAACTTTGGCTTCAAATACAAAGAAAATAAAACGTCAGAAAATTGTTAAGGTGTGGAGACCAGATAGTCTACTATAAATATGCAGGCTGTCTATACGTATGATAAAAAACCACACTCCTAATCTAAATCTAGATGATTACCAGCGATCACGTCCAACCATTTAAAACAACGCACAATGTTCTTATTAAAGAATTAAAGTCTGCCTTCATCCGTCCAAGGGGAGTGTTCCATGAGGGTTCACATGTAGTCAAAGAGCAGGACAAATTGATATTTACGCTACGGTGCTATCAACTGGGAACAAACATTAGATAACACAAACTACCTATTAAATCTTGCTCAACAAAATGTCTTTAAGTGTGTGCATGCAACATGTAGGCTAAACTAATTTCTTTTTAGGTTTAAGTGCACTTTTATGATAAAACATTTAAAAGGTTAATGCACCTAAAAAAACATTTATAACTTGTATATATTCTTTCTTGCAATTTTCATAATTTTACAAATAACCAAACTATATACACATTTTTGTTAAATAATCGTTTCTATTATCAACGCAGTCTTACACTTACAGTTATTTCTATACACCGCTAGGGTTAATTCCGTTAAATTGGGTTATTTCCGTTAAATAGGGTTATTTCCGTTATTGTATTGATTAAATGTGCAGTAGTGTAAATAGAAGTTTGAATATTAATTTAAAAAAACAATGTATATACATTGATAGAATAAGGTTGAGATTTATCTTCTGTTCAACGTTGTGCAGTAGAATTGAAGGATAAACGGTTGTATTTGTAAACATGTTTGTTGTTTCTACTTTTCCTAATTATTAATGCCAATGAGAACATAATTTATCCCGAGACTGAAATGACGCTAATTCCACTAATTGTATAATAAGTAACGTCTAGAGTTTTTTAGAAGTGGATGATACAGAACACATTGGTGTCTGGTGTCAGTCAATTCGTGTAGCTATGAAATTTAAAAAAAAAAAGTTTTTAATGAAAAGAATGATTTTTAGAAAGAAGTTTAAACACCATATATATATATATATATATATATATATATATATATATATATATATATATATATATATATATATATATATATATATATGTGTGTGTGTGTGTGTGTGTGTGTGTGCGTGTCTTCTGTTGCAGTCTGAGATAGCAGAAGAGAGAACTAGATACCATTAATTAGGACATTATATATCTTTGAAAAGACTTGGATTTTTTATTTCGGAAACCTTGGCCGCCTAAGAGTACACCCAGCTCTAACCTGACATTAGTTGGGGAAAAGTAAAAGCGGTTTATCGTTGTGCTGGCACATGACACCCTCGTTAACCTTGGGCCACAGAAACTGATGACCTTTACTTCATCTGCCCTATATATCGCAAGGCCTGATATATATATTTATAGCTTTTATATAGCGCTACGTTCATGCTTGTAGCATGCTCAGAGCGCTTTGGTCCAGTTTCATTTGTGGACCGGTTGTGGGAGGGGGGAGGGGAGGGGGTATCTAGGAGTTGGTTTTCCGTGCTGCCCTTAGGCGCTCAGTAAACACAACTCTGCCCGAGTCGGGTGTCGAACCTCGAGCCTCCTTCTAGGTAGCCAAGCCAAGCCAAGTTCAAGCGCACTAAGTCTCTTGACCTCGTTGTTGTTGCAATAACATGGAGGCCAATACGAGGAAAACGCTAACACGGACGTCCTCTTCTAACTTGGCACCACATCATCATTAAGGATGTCAGGGCCGTGAACTCAACTGGGAAGAGACTGCTAACATAGCTGGAGAGAGATCTCTATGGAGACAGCTTGCCCAATGAGCAGAACGGCACAGGAGGTTCTAAGTTTAAGTATATCGTTTCAATTGTATTGAATAGTTTTGAATATCCTTGTGATCTAAAATATGTTTTGAGTGCGCAGAAGTATTGGACAGCAAGCAGATCTTGACACTCATCGCTGGCTTTGACAGTTTTGGCCTTGATCTGGCTGGTCATCTTACTTTCATTTTTCTATTCGGTGTTTCATCAATTTTGATTGCATTGTCTTGCTTTCTTGTTTCTTCGTCCAGTGCTCAGCAGTAGCTTGTTATTTGATTCATGACAGATTCAACCTTTTAGTAGTCCTAGTGATAGGGGCTTTATAGAAACTAACAGTGCAACAGTCAGACTATTACAACACACACACAGTCACTTGAATTCTAAAAACCAAGTAGGTCAAGTGTGTTAAAGCAGACGTCAGTCAATGCCCATCCTCTTTTGTGTACTACTACAACTGTTACTTTTTTTGTTGTTGACATGCGCTGAAAAAAACACACGATTCCACCGTTCTTGTTAAAGTTAGTAAGCTTGGCGTCATAGCTTATTTACACCGTAGACTACAGAAACAATGGAGGTGTTCCTACAGGTCATGGATCGCCTACGTCTGGAAAGTGTAAATAGTTTCATAAAGTAGGTGTTCAAAACATTATGTTCTGGTCGACTTTCTTTACGAAAACCGCGGTCCGTATAGCAATCGTCAATGATGCGCCGTTGTATAAGATAGTGAGCATGCGCAAGCCTGTCATCGAGTCTCTTTATAGTGCGTTAGCTGGAACGCGTCAGATAAGGGGCTTGAGTGGCCAGAGCGATAGGATGCGTGGTGGCAAATGAAGTGTGAGGAACAGGCCGTTCTTGCCCATTTCCGTGTCGACGATGTGACAGTTAACCACATTCTTTAGGAATGTCACGTTGTGCATGGAGGACGATGTGACAGTTAACCACATTCTTTAGGAATGTCACGTTGTGCATGGAGGACGATGTGACATTTAACCACATTCTTTAGGTATGTCACGTTGTGCATGGAGGACGATGTGACATTTAACCACATTCTTTAGGAATGTCACGTTGTGTATGGAGGACGATGTGACAGTTAACCACATTCTTTAGGTATGTCACGTTGTGCATGGAGGACGATGTGACATTTAACCACATTCTTTAGGTATGTCACGTTGTGCATGGAGGACGATGTGACATTTAACCACATTCTTTAGGAATGTCACGTTGTGCATGGAGGACGATGTGACAGTTAACCACATTCTTTAGAAATGTGACGTTGTGCATGGCGGACGATGTGACAGTAAACCACATTCTTTAGGTATGTCACGTTGTGCATGGAGGACGATGTGACATTTAACCACATTCTTTAGGAATGTCACGTTGTGCATGAAGGACGAAGGAGACAACGAGATTAGAGAGAGAGAGAGAGAGAGAGAGAGAAATGGTCCGTTTTCGACAACGAGGCAACAACTCACTGACCAATTTGTTTCACGTGCTCTAATCTAAGGGAGTAACTCTCAGCATGACGTTATCAAAGGGGTCTCGGGTTCAAAGTTCAGGGGTTTGGAGTCGGTCGGTATTTACTTTCGTTTTTATAACAATTTGTTTTCATCCTTTCTGACCCTCCCCCTTTTTTGTGAGTATTAGAGAGAGAGAACGGGGGGGGGGGGGGGGTCTCTGCTCTATCACTTTTCTCATTCTAGTGTAAGCCAACTAGCAATGAAAGTATTTACAATAAAAAAAAAACTTTAAAAAAATTCATAACACCAACAACAAGGATATTTTCAACTATGACGGTTAATTACAACTTTCTAAAAAATTCAATAAAATGGTTACGGTTGTAGTGGTTGTATTTAAATGGACTGAGGGCAGTCTTCACGGTTACCTGGGCTTTGTAATCTCTCCCAATAAGTTTCACTTAAAGTTGTGCAGTAATCCAAGTTAGCTGCACAAAAAAAAGCTACGTTTGGTCAAATGTTGTAACAAGGTATCCTGTAATAAAAACGATTTATCTCTAAGCTATAGGGAAAAGAAATGATTGTAGCCTAGCTAGATGTCTGGGCTCACTTTCAAAAAATATTTATGTTATTTATTAATTCGTTGTAATTATCCAATACATACACAGATAAAGATAATGTAGAGAGAGAAAGAGAGAGAGAGAGAGAGAGAGAGTTAATAATAATAATAATAATAGTCTTTATTGTCCGTATGGAAATTTGTCTTACCATTTGTGCATTACACCAAACAAAAAACATTATAACTATAAGAAACCAAAATGTACATTCACACCAGACTCACTCATAGTTTACATGTGACAAAGTTTATATCAGATTGTTCTTATTTAATAATTATATTGCCAGAAACAGTTTTAAATTATACCTGAAGCATAAACAAAATTAGGGAAAGATGATTTATAACCTGCACAAGTTACACAAAGAGAGAGAGACAGACAGATAGACAAAGAGAGAGAGAGAGACAGACAGATAGACACAAAGAGAGAGAAAGACAGACAGATAGACACAAAGAGAGAGAGAGAGACAGACAGATAGACACAAAGAGAGAGAGACAGACAGATAGACACAAAAAGAGAGAGAGAGACAGACAAATAGACACAAAGAGAGAGAGAGACAGACAGATAGACACAAAGAGAGAGAGACAGACAGATAGACACAAAGAGAGAGAGAGAGACAGACAGATAGACACAAAAAGAGATTTAGATCAAACTACAAGACGTAGAAGATGGACTACTTCTCTACTTAACAAATGAACATATCATTAGATCAAACTCTCTTGTGTAGATAGAACTTGAGATCTGGAGATTGTTTAACTAGCAAAATAAAAAAAGATTTAAAAAGCGTATATAAGGGAAAGAACTGTACATTTACAGTCACATTGTAATTTTGTAATATTGTAAGATTTTATAATCTTTTTGTGCATCAAACAAAAATAATTAATTACCACTACTTATTAATCATTTTTAAAAAATTGATTCCTGTTTTCAACTTGATCCGAGAATGGGAAGTGGGAGAAATAACGTGTACAAGATTTGTACCAGACAGACAGAGTGAGATGAGATAAGCTTTGTACCAGACAGACAGAGTGAGATGAGATAAACTTTGTACCAGACAGACAGAGTGAGATGATAGAAGCTTTGTACCAGACAGACAGAGTGAGATGATATAAGCTTTGTACCAGACAGACAGAGTGAGATGATAGAAGCTTTGTACCAGACAGACATAGTGAGATGATAAAAGCTTTGTACCAGACAGACAAAGTGAGATGATATAAGCTCTGTACCAGACAGACAGAGTGAGATGATAAAAGCTTTGTACCAGACAGACAGAGTGAGATGATATAAGCTTTGTACCAGACAGACAGAGTGAGATGATAGAAGCTTTGTACCAGACAGACAGAGTGAGATGATAGAAGCTTTGTACCAGACAGACAGAGTGAGATGATAGAAGCTTTGTACCAGACAGACAGAGAGTGAGATGATATAAGCTTTGTACCAGACAGACAGAGTGAGATGATAGAAGCTTTGTACCAGACAGACAGAGAGTGAGATGATATAAGCTTTGTACCAGACAGACAGAGTGAGATGATAGAAGCTTTGTACCAGACAGACAGAGAGTGAGATGATAGAAGCTTTGTACCAGACAGACAGAGTGAGATGATAGAAGCTTTGTACCAGACAGACAGAGAGTGAGATGATAGAAGCTTTGTACCAGACAGACAGGGTGAGATGATAGAAGCTTTGTACCAGACAGACAGAGTGAGATGATAGAAGCTTTGTACCAGACAAACAGAGTGAGATGATATAAGCTTTGTACCAGACAGACAGAGTGAGATGATAGAAGCTTTGTACCAGACAGACAGAGTGAGATGATTGAAGCTTTGTACCAGACAGACAGAGTGAGATGATAGAAGCTTTGTACCAGACAGACAGAGTGAGATGATAGAAGCTTTGTACCAGACAGACAGAGTGAGATGATAGAAGCTTTGTACCAGACAGACAGAGTGAGATGATATAAGCTTTGTACCAGACAGACAGAGTGAGATGATAGAAGCTTTGTACCAGACAGACAGAGAGTGAGATGATAGAAGCTTTGTACCAGACAGACAGAGAGTGAAATGATAGAAGCTTTGTACAACAAACCTTAGGTACGCTCACATCACAGTATGGTTCTAAAACTTGGCCTGCTTGATATCTGTCCCTTATGTCTTATTTGTCTTCCTCTCTCTCTCTCTCTCTCTCACACACACATTTACGTAGTTTCTCTCTCTTTCTCTCTCTCTCTCTCTCTCTCTGCAGGTGGTTATCTTTCACTTGTTAACATCTGATTTATATAAACACTCACTTTAAATAGACCACTTGTATAAACACAAGTCCGGAAACTCTTTCCTCTCGATCCGATGCGCACTTGAAGTCCGTCAGTTCAAGGAAACCTTACAGGCTAAGCCAGAGGTCAAGTTAACTTTGAGCTTTGAATAGAAACACTTTTTTTCCATGACGAATCATCACGTGCTGTGATGTCATATGTACTAGGCCTAACTAGGCTATAACAGTATAACGTCTAGTATAAGGTCTACTGGAAGATACATGACAGGAATGCTATACGATGAACACCAAATTGTTAAGATAAAGGCAGAAAATATGCAGAGAACGGGGGGTGGGGGAAACCTCTAGAAAAAGAGCCTAAGGAAGGTATCGAAACGTACTGTCAGTCAAAGATCCTGGTACGTCCACACAATCACGTGACGCTCACTTCTTGATTCGTAGGCGTTGTAAAAGGATCAGATCTAGAGATTAATTTACTTGTCCAAGTTTGAACTCAGTGCTATTTTCCGCGAATTAGTTTGTGATTTCAATTCTGTCTGAGCATTTCAAATGGAGCGTCAAAAGGAATCCACCTTAATGTCTGAAATAGAATAAAACACAACGTAGGCCTATTAGTTTGATGTTTTAAAACCGAAGTGTCTTCTGCACAAGAACGAACACGTAGAACTTTGATACGCCTATTCCTAAGCTCGGATAAACGCAGGACTTTCAACAGTTTTACGGGACAGTTTTAAAAGTATACTAGATATACTTATAATTGGATTACCACTGACACCCCCCCCCCCCAAAAAAAAAAAAAAGCAAAGAATAATTTGTTTACAAAATATTGTCTGTTTGATTATAACATATACCAATACACGGTAACAACCTTTGTACACAATTATTGTAAACAACCAGTTGGGATTTACAGGATTAATGTTAATTCGCAGTGATCTGCTCTTTCTTAGCATTTTGATGTTCATGTTCCGATCTGCACTTTTAAAGAAGAAAAAATTCATTAAGATAGAAAAAGAAGAAAAAGTAGTATGGTGAAATGTGGGGGGTGATCTAGGTTGAAAAATGAAAAGAGGAAGAATGAAGAGATGGCTAAATAAATAGATAGCATGAGCGTTGCAAAGTAATGCTAAGGACGCTAAATTACTTATGCCAACTTAACTATCTTAAAATGCGTATCGGCTAGTTACACGCCCATTTGTATTTAAATACGTTGTTAGTCTTGCTTATTTCTAGAGCTACACATGAAAAATGTAGACATTTGATTTCGCATTGCAAAACATTACATAACAAAATTCGCATATACGTTTTAATATAGGCCTACACATCTTATCAAGCACATGATACCAACACTTTTAGTGGACTTTTTTATACGTGGAGGCACATGTCATACATTATCAGCATTTTGGTGCAAGTATTTCTAAGTGAAGTATTTCTAAGTGAGGTATTTTGTTATCAGCACAACAGAACCAAATTTCTTGGCTCTTCCTCTTTTTATTTTCTTGCGTTTGAAGTCCCATTATATCGCCTCTACATTATTTCTTATCGCTTTTTTTTCCTTCAGAATTGTATTGTTCCAAGAACGTAAACAGACAACAAAAAAATTAAGTAGCAGATTTTGGATGAACACTTCGTTTAAACGTCCCCAATCTGCTGTACACTAAATACACTGCAATGTTAGCTAGTCATGGCTGTAGGAAAGTCTGCAATAGTAACCTAATAAATGTTAGCTAGTCATGGCTGTAGGAAAGTCTGCAATAGTAACCTACCAGTGTTAGCTAGTCATGGATGTAGGAAAGTCTGCAATAGTAACCTACCAATGTTAGCTAGTCATGGATGTAGGAAAGTCTGTAATGGTAACCTACCAATGTTAGCTAGTCATGGCTATAGGAAAGTCTGCAATAGTAACCTACCAATGTTAGCTAGTCATGGATGTAGGAAAGTCTGTAATGGTAACCTACCAATGTTAGCTAGTCATGGCTATAGGAAAGTCTGCAATAGTAACCTACCAATGTTAGCTAGTCATGGCTATAGGAAAGTCTGCAATAGTAACCTACCAATGTTAGCTAGTCATGGATGCAGGAAAGTCTGTAATGGTAACCAACCAATGTTAGCTAGCAGGGCTATAGGAAAGTCTGCAATAGTAACCTACCAATATTAGCTAGTCATGGCTATAGGAAAGTCTGCAATAGTAACCTACCAATGTTAGCTAGTCATGGCTATAGGAAAGTCTGCAATAGTAACCTACCAATGTTAGCTAGTCATGGATGCAGGAAAGTCTGTAATGGTAACCTTCCAATGTTAGCTAGTCATGGCTATAGGAAAGTCTGCAATAGTAACCTACCAATATTAGCTAGTCATGGATGTAGGAAAGTCTGCAATAGTAACCTACCAATGTTAGCTAGTCATGGATATAGGAAAGTCTGCAATAGTAACCTACCAATGTTAGCTAGTCATGGATGTAGGAAAGTCTGCAATAGTAACCTACCAATGTTAGCTAGTCATGGCTGTAGGAAAGTCTGCAATAGTAACCTACCAATGTTAGCTAGTCATGGCTGTAGGAAAGTCTGCAATAGTAACCTACCAATGTTAGCTAGTCATGGATGTAGGAAAGTCTGCAAAAGTAACCTACCAATGTTAGCTAGTCATGGCTGTAGGAAAATCTGCAATAGTAACCTACCAATGTTAGCTAATCATGGCTGTAGGAAAGTCTGCAATACAACTTACAGATAACTTGCCATAGAAAAAATCTAAAGCATGGTGTTATAATATCTCGACGGAAAAGAGAGATAGAACACAAATTCAAAGATAGAATAAATCGATGGATTTCTTATTTATATGATCTCATATAACTTATCTAGGTTCTGCTGCAAGGTTGTCATTGCCGCAAGTGGTAATGTATGTAATCACTCCACTACCTATAAAATGCTTCCTAATGGCATGCGCCTCAAATAGCCTCTGACAACCAGTCCAACTCCTGGCCTTCACGTGTGTTTCAGATATTGAGTCCGGCGGAACTGTTTTTACTAACAGGAGAAGGGGCAAAGGCGAGTAACTGGCACCAGTAAGCTTGGGGCAGGAGGGGTTCGTTAGCCATGGCTGGCTACCCACCTAGGAGAAGGAAAACTCTGAATTCAAACCTCTGTTGCCTTGCAGCTATACCCAATCATAGGAAAGGCTTCGGGAGTCAACCCTGAGGAAAAATCAGGAGCTGGCGAACCTAAGGCAGTTTGCAGCACCTAGTGCTACACCCTCGCAGAACCTGCGACGCCACTGTTTCTTTGGATACATCAGCTGCGTGGAGTGGGGGGAACCGATGTGAGGGCGACATCGTTCCGACCACAGCTAATACCCAGGCATTCATCTCATTTCCATGAGATGATCCATAGTCAGTTAGCGACTTAAAGAGGCCATATTATAACTTATCTATTTTCTCATACCATGAACTGAAACTTTTCTATTTGTAAACAAACAAAAGGGGAAAGAGCACAAGAAATACGAAAATATTTTATTTTATCTCCCTTTCTTTCTCCCTATGTTTTGTGCCTACATTTTGTAAAGATAAGGAACCAGGAGAAATGTCTGCTCAGTCTTAAATCCGACTCTAGCTTGACTCTATTCTTTGCTAATGAGGTAGACTAATTATCATACAGTAGGAATTCCTATGGCCATGCACATCTGTTTAGCAGATAACATTGCTTGCTGGACTATACATTGTAGGGAGTCAAGAAAGAGGCATCATAAAAACCAACGAAAGAAATATCAATGATGAGAGAGAAACATTTCAATTATTCGAGAATTGAAAATTTAGTTTTAATGTCTCTTATAACACAAATAACACGCTAAGATAATCAAGAGAGACTGAAAGAGAAGGCAGTGAGAGAGATAGTGAGAGATGGCAGAGTAACTAAGAGAGATACAGACAAACATCGACAGACAATCAGAGACAAGGAAAGAGAGAAAGAGAAAGGGGTCAAAAAGACAGACTTTGCAATGTTACATTACAAAGTGATTAGAACAAAACTTGTGCTACTAAAAATAGTATAACAGGCGTCAGGCGAACTGTTTCCTAAAGGGGCTTCACTTACTTCTCTGTTTGTTAGACAAGATGACGTCATATTTGAAAAAGTTCAAAACGTGACTGTTTACAGAGTATGCCAAATAGTTCGAATTTAGTTGAGGGGACCAAACCTTACGCTGGAGCTGCAACTGTATGTTGCACAGCTATTTGACTATTAGTCTATGTGACTGTATATTGCACAGCTATTGGACTTGTTAGTCTATGTGACTGTATGTTGCACAGCTATTGATTTTGAACTGTCAGTCTATGTGACTGTATGTTGTACAGTTATTGGACTGTTAGTCTATGTGACTGTATGTTGCACAGCTATTGAACTGTTAGTCTATGTGACTGTATGTTGTACAGCTATTTATATTAAACTGTCAGTCTATGTAACTGTATATTGCACAGCTATTGATATTGAACTATCAGTCTATGTGACTGTATGTTGTACAGTTATTGAACTGTTAGTCTATGTGACTGTATGTTGTACAGCTATTGAACTGTTACTCTATGTGACTGTATGTTGTACAGCTATTGATATTGAACTGTCAGTCTATGTGACTGTATGTTGTACAGTTATTGAACTGTCAGTCTATGTGACTGTATATTGCACAGCTATTGGACTGTTAGTCTATGTGACTGTATGTTGCACAGCTATTGATATTGAACTGTCAGTCTATGTGACTGTATGTTGTACAGTTATTGAACTGTCAGTCTATGTGACTGTATATTGCACAGCTATTGGACTGTTAGTCTATGTGACTATATGTTGCACAGCTATTGATATTGAACTGTCAGTCTATGTGACTGTATGTTGTACAGTTATTGAACTGTTACTCTATGTGACTGTATGTTGTACAGTTATCGGACTGTTAGTCTATGTGACTGTATGTTGCACAGCTAATTATGTTTCACGTTCTGTCAGAATAGTTCATTTTTCACATTTGAATATTCTACCTTGTTATTATTAAACTTCAATAACATTTTTCATTTGTAATTTAATTTAATGGGATGAAATCAACGAAAGTATTGTTAATTAGGAGAGAAAGAGTTAATTCTAAATTTAGTTTTACATCTAGATATCTAGGCTACACAATGTAAGTCTTACTTTTGCGTTTTATGTTGCCTTTAAACCTGTCTTCAAACCAGAAGAGTATGGGGGGGGGGGTGAGTGCAGTACTCTGCTAGACTAATATGTCACATATGTTACAGGAGCTCCATCAACAATGATTTCAGTTCTTTTTTTTGCCTTCTACACGTGTCGTATATCATGCACAGTATTATACTATTGTACTTATACAGCTAACATGTGTAGAATGTACTTATACAGCTAACATGTGTAGAATAAAATGTCTTTTATTGTGACTTAAAATTCGAAACTCTATCAAATGATTCCCACAGCCAAAACAAGCGTCTAGAATATCTATTGTATTGACTACTTACAACCTATTCGCCTTTAGGCAGAGGCCAACTGGGTGTCAAAATCGGCCCGGGCATTTCTATACCATGCGGCCCACAAATTGTATATCATATGATGGGCATTCAATCATACCTATCCTCAGAATCATTCTGTTAAGTTTGATAATGTGTTGATAACTAGATAACTATACGCATACAGTGAACTCTATATTCCTGGCTAAGTGTGTTGGGTTTAATAAAATGAGACTTACTAGCAGCACTGCCTACGGATGTAGGCTATTACATTATTTCGGGAAATTTGTTACATTAAATTAGTCTTAATTAGACTGTAGTGTAGTCTAGTGTAGAGCCTGTAAAATATTTTTTTTAACACGACGCTCAAAGGGCCCATTTTATAAGTGCATATTATAGAACATTTAACAATTTAATACTCGCCTTTCGGTGGCCTTACCGGTCCATTTGGGTACCGGCCCATTGGGAAATTTGCCCAAATGCCTATATAGCCCGTCCGCCCATGCCTTTAGGCAAATACAAATACAAAAACCAAACCTAAATAAAATACCCAGAAAAACACAAAGATAAAGGAACATTATTTATTTCATATTCTAGGACACATTTACACAAGTGCTCCTTCTTCCATAATGCTATTAGAGCATGGAAATGGTTGCTTGAATCAGCCAGGAAAACCAGTGACTTGGCAGATCTTAAGTCACTGGTTAACATGCATGTCTACATTGACACATGCATGACGCGTAGGACGTTATTATCGTTTGAAGTCACGTCGTTTATTGATAAGATAAGAAGATAAGGCTACGAGCATTGTAACATTGAGTAAATAAAATGTTGACATCACACAAATTGATCTAAGTGCAAAAATTTATTGCCTCAACCTAAAGGGAGGCGCTGAGGCTGAGTGGTATAGCCCTTGGCTTCCGAACCGGGGGCCCTGGTTCGAATCCTGGTGAAGACTGGAAATTTTAATTTCGGGATTTTAAGGGCGCCTCTGAGTCCACCCAGCTCTGATGGGTACCTGATATTAGTTGGTGAAAAGTGAAGGTGGTTGGTCGTTGTGCTGGCCACATGACACCCTCGCTAACAGTGAGCCACAGAAACCAATGACCTTTACATCATCTGCCCTATAGATCACAAGGTCTGAAAGGGGAACTTTACTTTTTTAAAAATTTACTTTACCTACACGCATTTGTGGACCCCTATACATCTCTACAAAAGTTAAATTACTATTCTATTTATAATTGCTTGAAAAATATTTTTTGGTTCTAAACTTTAACCGCTTTAAGAATTGATGCATAAGATAAACTCTCCTATTTTTTAAACTACTTGCATATAGGGTATCTTTAATGGTATAGTCTAGGTCTAGCTCAGTGATGCTCAGCCTATTTCGACCTGCGGTCCATTTTTATATCCGACACTCGTGTCGCGGGCCACATAAACGAAATGAAATTGACTTTAAAAAAAATTTCATTACAAATCAGTGGATCTAATACTTGCATTAATTAATAGGATATTAACTGGCTTTATTTCTCTCTTAAAATGTGAGCAACATTGTAGCTAGCTTTACCAACGACTCATTTTCTTGTCTCTTTTTGGTAAATATTTCCATGATTCCTCCAATCTCTAGGCGTAGTTTAACAATATTTTATTCGCGGCTCAAACCAAGAATGCCGTCATATTTCTTTTTAAAAGCTGTATATATGTTATTATTTTTTAAAATAGCTACAATTTACAAAACAAATATATTGGTTTATTATCATGTTCCAAAAAAAATAATTAAAGATCCGTTCAATTTTCCTTGTAGTTTCTTCGACTCTCTCATTTCATAAACCTACACATTTTAAATGGCGTGGTACCAATTCATCAGAGACAAAGTCAGGACCCTAACGTGGGTAAAGATACATTTTACACTATGTGCAGACGTTTCGGCGGGCCGGATAAAAACACATCGCGGGCCGGATCTGGCTCGCGGGCCGTATCTGGTCCGCGGGCCGTATTTTGGGCATTATTGGTCTAGCTCAATGCGTCATGTTGCATTCTCTTTTGTGCAACTGTTGGAAGAAAATCTGGGTGAAAGTTTCCCTTTAGGCACTTAGCAAACACAACTCGGTCGGAATTCGAACTCGAGCCGCTTGATGGAAAGCAAAGCGTTTTATTGCTACTCATCCATATGAATACATAATTTATATTTAATGTTCTACATATTTAGAAGTTTTTTTTTAAATTTATGATTTGGAGGGGGGGGGGGTTGTTCATAAGTAGACACAGAAGACGAAGAGAAAAATTTAAATAGACCGGACAACGGCTTTGTCTGCATGAGATGTGGGAAAATATGCAGGTCGAAACTGGGTTTGCGTAATTATTTGAAACACTGCACTCATCCCTAATCTTTGGAATCGAAGACATCGTCATTGTTATTATTGGCACATACTTAATTAATAAAGACAATGTAGACTTACCAATACTTACTGATATTACCAGCTGCAAGTTCACACTTACACTTACAATAGAACTAATGTAATCAGCACTTGGTTATCCGTTAAAAAACAAGAATTTATCCTTTGGAATGTATCTCGTTAAGTATCGATTAGAAGAGTCAAACTTTTTGTTGGAGTTATGGCCTCTTGATCAATTGAGAGCCACGAGAAGAATCCCAAACTTTAATGTATACTTGCACAATACGAAGTCTGAGACGTATTTGTTTTGTTATCACACAATCGTACAACAAAAGTGAGGTAATGATATTTAGAAGATGTCACACAGTAAAATAGAAACAAAACTCTGAGTTTTATAAGCAAGAGCCTTGAACTCAGGGCCTCAGTGATTTCTACGTCTAGACATGTTGTAATAAGACTTCTCTCTGTGAGAGACTTTATAGTCTACACGTCAACACATACAAAAAGTATTTTAAAAAAAGAGAGAGAGGGGTGGGGAGGTGCGAGAAGTAATTTTTAGAGTTTTTTTTTTTTGTAATGACATAAATGCTTAACAGATGTACTGACAAGGGGAGAGTATCGGAGGTAGAGTGGTTGCTTCTCTGGCATCTCCTGCACCACAGGAACATAGTCTGTTTACTAACAAACCCACTGGCTTACGCAGATTCTCTCTCTCTCTCTCTCTCTTCTTTCTTCACCTCTCTTAATATTGTCATCACTTGCATGTGTGAACACACTACTCTCTCACACACACAGTAAAATTCAAAACAGTTTTGTATTCACTCTGTGGTGTATCTCACTTGACCTGATGTATTTTGTTTACTATTTTTAAAAAATGTCATTATATTCTTGTCTACTTTTGGTTGGAATAAAACATTTTTAAAATCTTTTCGTATTCCTGGTAAAAGAGCAGGCGATTTATCACTGAAATTGCTTTTAATTAAGTAAAGCTCTCATACCTAACTTTTGCAAGTCAAGGCCATAGTTAACTCTTCCACTTCGGAGCGTTGAAAAATGTATGCTGAGTTTTAATCTAATTATTTAATATATTAATGGAACAACTAAGCACTCTACACGTTTGAAATAAAACAACAATTTTCCAAATTAAAAAAAAAATAATTTTTTGCTAATGTAAAGTCTCACGAAAAGCGAAACACAAAAGTTTAATACAATAAAATTTGAAAGTCTTTGTAGAAGTGTTCTGGGTGCATGTCAAGTTAGGAAATTCACTGCCTAATTTTATTTAGTTTTAAAATGTGAATAGTAAAGACAGTGGGACAAAACAAAACCTAGTTGATTTATGTATTCATATGTCTAGGTATATAATGACATGACTGATCCAAACTAATTGATACAATTACATTTAATATAAGCTTTATTTTTAAAAGTATTTGTATGTTTTTCTTGCTTCTTACTACTGACAGATCCAAAAACAAAATGTGTATGCGATACAGCTATAAATAGGGACTTCATCTAGTGCAGGGGTGGCACATTTCACAGTTACAAATGGCGCATTTCACCTCATGAAAAACGTGCATGCTAGCAAAAAAATGATGATAGATTTCTAGAAAGAAAAACAATTTCGACAGAAATTAATTGATTAGCTATAACGACGCCCAAATCAACCGACAGTTTTAGAATACTTATCAGACTTTAAAAAATAAACAACACAAGTTACTTTTATGTTCTTTTTTTTTTATATCAATAATAATACAAAGAATATTTAATAAAAACAAAATTTTGTGAAGGCATAGTTTCAAAAGCACAATTCATGATTTTCATCATGGACATCGAGTAGACTTTTTAAAGAAAACACATAACATATTCATTTATTTTAGTAATAATACTAGGAATATCTCATAACAACAACATTTTTATGAGGGAAATAGTTTCAAAAACACATTCCATGATTTCCAGCATGATCATGGAGTATGCTGCAGCAAAGGTCCATAAAATGATGACGTCAGCGGTCCATAAAATGATGACGTCAGCGGTCCATAAAATGATGACAGCAAAAGTCCGTAAAATGATGACAGTAAAGGTCTACAAAATGATGACAGCAAAGGTCAACAAAATGAGGACAGCAAAGGTCCACAATATGATGACAACACAGGTCCATACAATGATGACAGCAAGAGTCTATAAAATGAGGACTTTTTTTTTTAAGACTTAAGAGTTATTTAAATTCATTATTATTATTATTATTTTTATTTTTGCAACAATTTTTCCCTTAAGAACCTAAGACAAAAGACCTCCATCCTATATCATTAGGAATTCTCTGGGGTCTGCTAGAGTTACAAAAATGTACAAAGTAAGTATGTGCATGAAGAGCTTACAAATTATTACAATTTTGAATATAACTCATTTTCAGAATAAATTTAATAGTTAAAAAATATTTCCTAAATCAATCTTGTCCATATTGAGATAGTTTTATTTTTTTACCAGTTACTTTTAGTAATTGTTAACTTTGCATTACTAGCATACTGCATGGTATTTCCTTATTCATGCACAAATATGACATTTTTAGTGTTACTTGGTTAAGCTTTTTGTTATTATAGGAATTAATGATAATTTCAACATTTTTTGAAGAACTTATTGGCCTTGAATCATTCTTAGGGAAAAACGAGATAGTCAAATATATTTGAGGACGTAAAGCCATATCTAGAAAATCACTATCACCAATTACGTTTTAGCAAACTAAAACCGTTATTGACGTAAGAGTTGCTGGAACTGTAATCTTGCTTAAAATGCTTTTAGATTGCCCTCTTCTATAATATCAAAGAGCAGTGGTGGGCAACCTTGTTCTATCGAGGGCCGCATTAAAAGATTTTTAGGAATGGGGGGCCGCATACATATAGGCCTATAATATGTATTTACAAACTTAGAAAATATACATGTATACTGTATTAAACATTTGCATCTTTTTTTTACACTAGCAATTGAAGAATTACAACAAGATTTAGAGATTTCTGAAACTAATTTTAGGAATTTTTTATTTATGTTTTTATTGCCTTTTTACATCACAACAATGCATCACAACAATTCTGTTGTGCTGTTGAACATAATGTAAAATATTTAATTTTACACTCGTGCGTAATGTTCTGGAACTGTGGTGGAACTAGCTAACTAGTTGTTATCATTGTGACTGCTGTCAAATTACTGTCTGTCAGCATCGAGTTAGTCTTACACTTGTTGTTTTTTTTCAAACAAGAAAGGCTTGTTAACGATTTATGTGAACTTAAATAATGAAATAATTTAGCATCAAGTTTTTATTAAGTGTGGAAAAACAGCTTCTGGCACTCATAAAACTCCCGTGGAAGGTCTTACTTGGCTTGGAGGTATTTCCTCTGAAGCTGAATTAGCTTCTGTACTTTATGGTGAAGTGAGAATATTGAGAACTGGTTTCAAGATCTTGCTGTCTTAAAATTTGCATTGCTAATTCAACAAGTCTTGTACTTTTCAACCATTTTACTAGAAACTTTTCAGCAAAGGAAAATGATTAAACCTGTTTTCATTTGCTTGCCTGAGGAAAGGAAAAAGGTTTGTTTGGAAAGATGTACATACATTTCATGAGCAATCAACCCATTGAAATGATGACGATGAAAAACATGAAGTCCGTCTTCCACTCCTCATTAGAAATATTAGTCACAAACTCACAGTCGATGTCCCTCAAAGAACAGAACAATTTCTTCTTTGATATCCCATGCTGACCCAGGGGACAGTACTGTGGAACCGAACATCGGAATGTTTTGTTTTCACACCTTCAAGTAGTCTACTTCTCGGAACTGCCTGTGGTTAAGTCCCCTAGCTCTGATAAGTTTGATCGCTGATAATTGGGTCAATAACATGTTTGTCATTCAATGCAGTTTTGTGCAAACTTTCCCATGTAGAGTTAATAGTGGGGATATTGTTCTTTAATTTATTTTAAAAAAAAACTCTTTACTCATTCAAAGCACGGGCTCCATTAGTTGTTACCCTTGCCATCTTGTTCCAAGCCAACCCAACACTTTCAACCCAGATCATCATAGCATTGAATAAATACTGGCTTGAGTTAATGTCGTTGACTAAATAGTTTAAAATATTGCAAACAAGCATAATCTTCATTTGTATTAAACTTTTTAGAATGACATGCAGAGACAATGTTTTTAGGCTCTTCATCATAAGAGATAAGAAGATATTAAATTTTTTGTTCCTGTTATTATATGTTTAATCTTTGGGCACACCTGAATTCTGTAGGTGTTCGCGGGCCGCATAAAACATTCTGGTGGGCCGCATGTGGCCCGCGGGCCGTAATTTGCCCACCACTGTCATAGAGGTTGTGAGTGTGGAAAATTTTGAAGTCGCACCATGTTATTGATACCAGCAACAAAACTCTTTAAAAATAAATAAAATTAGGAAAAAGAAGATTAAACAGTATACAATTATGAGATTTGTAAAAATGACCATACTTTAAAGGACTGAAACTTGTAAAATTTTAAGTGGCTCATTTTAATTAGAAATGAAAACTAATTGGCGCACGGAAGCAAAAGATTGGCCACCCACTATTCTAGAGACTATGTCTAGAACTTATTATATGTACTCATTTTCTTTTTTATGTCGTCAGATTTCTATTTCCTTAGATCCCTTCTCTGGTATACTACTCTTCTTCTCAACTTTAGGAAACATTGGGGAAAATAAAATTGAGGTGGAAGAGGCAGGGGCGGACTGGGTATCAAAATCGGCCCGGGCATTACCATATAAACCGGCCCACAAATGGCATGTCATATATTTTCGGTGTGGGGGGGGATTTTTACCCCACTCCGCAATTTATATATATATATATATATATATATATATATATTAGTGTGTGTGTGTATATGTAATGAATCTTCATTACATTCTGATCTTTCATTCTTTCAAACCTTTTTCTTCCCTAGTATACTCTCTTCCTATAATTAGTAGAAAGACAATACACAGCGCCCAAGGGCAGCTAGGGAGTCCGGGGGAGCGCTGTGAGCTCCCTCCAGTGGGGTCCGGGACGAAGCCCCGGAACCAAGCATTATTTCCGTTATTGTAAGCTTTAAAAATGCATATTCTGAGGTATCTACAGTGCAATTAGCCTGCTACTCTTCCGCCTAAAAATTTAAAAACCAAATCTGCTATTCAGTGGAGTCCAGCGACTGGTAGAAAATGCTAAAATGCTTTAGTTTTTGTATTGGGGGGGGGGGGGGGTAAGGGAAACCACAAAAACCCTTTTGGCTACGCTCATGAAATTTGGAAACTCATGTATTAATCTAGTCATGCATGTAGATCTGTGACTTAAAATATGCTAAATCATTGGTTTTCCTGGCTGATTCAGGCAACCCATTCCATTAAAAGATAAGAGAAAGCAGAACGGTTAGAGAAGTACTTACTTAATGTGAAAAGCTCTTGCTTCCACCTAGTACATTCTCAAAAACGCGAGTTGTATATGAATATACCATGACCCATTATTTAAAATATAAATCTCCTTTCATTAAATATCGGATGTGACAGCGCTATATACATTAGTGTAATTATTTTCATCGTTAATGACTTTCTACTAAACATACGTTTGTCATTAATTATAATTGTATAAAAATTGATTTAGATCTAGATTTATTTTTTAATTAAATTTTTTTTTGTAAGCCTTAGCCTTAAGTGTATTATTTTTAGATCTATGTTATTAAAAATAAACAAAAAGAAACTTTTTCTTTTCAAATCGCAGAAAGTAGAGCTTTATACCCATATTGAGCTGTGAATAAGTTGGGTGGTTTGCAATTTCGCGGCTGTGTATGTTTTAATTTCTATTAAGTATTGTTAAAGAACTAATTGTCGCGCCTATCTTTTTTTTTTTTTTCTTTTCGCTGCGTTATATCAATGTTTCCTAACTTAACCTCTCTCATCCCTTTTTTTGGTTAAATTTTATTGGAACCATTAAAAGACGGGGGAGGGAAGGAGCAAAAAAAATGGGAGTGCCATCAAAGGCCCATGCCGACAAGCAACATGAATAGGCCAAACACAACCTCGAAGACATCAAAGCAGTCCATGCCGCAGGAAGTACGGTCTAACGTTTTGCAAATGATAATACGTACAGTGTATAGTGTATTTTTTTTTATATTCTTGTTGAATTTCAAACAAAATTAATTGTAATAAGAATTTAAAAAAAAAAAAAGAAAACGTGTTCTGGCCTTTGTGTCTTGCTGCTATCAATTTTTTTTTTAAGTTGTCTGCATTGAATTTTTTTTTCTTTGGTCCGGCCCATTTTGTACCGGCCCACCGGGCATTTGCCCGTTCGCCCATATAGCCAGTCCGCCCCTGGGAAGAGGGTTAACATGTTTCTCCTCAACCCACCCTACTGCAAGCTTGAAAGAAAAAGACGAATTTAACATTAATGGCATATATCGGGTTAGAACTAGCCGGATTTGTGTTTTAGTGTTCCGGGTAAGAAAAGAAGATTTTAGAAAACATCTTTCGCCACATCCGAAGTTCTGAATCCCCCCTTTTTTTTTACTTCTTTTCTCTCTCTCTCTCTCTCTCTCTCTCTGATCCTAAACTCACTACCTGCTCACTGTAAAATAAAATATCTATATTTAGTTCTCATCTTCCTGAAGAGCGATTGGTGAACGATGTATCTAGCAGACGATACTGTACCAACATCACTCGGTAGATACAGAATCATTGCGAATGTCAAGGTCACTGCCTCCATGTTGACCACACGCCACTTCTCTCTCCCCTCCCCCCCCCCTTTCACCTTGGAAGTGTCTGGCATCTGTTGATTGACTTACGCCGTGCTCTGTGTACAAACGGACACGGAGACCAAGAACACTTTGAATGCCAGGCACTTTTGTGCAGGAGTGAAACGTACTTGGAAGCTCGTATCCTGGTGACATTTAAAGTTTACAGGTTTACACTGGAGTGGGTATCCTGTATCATGAGGAGTTTATCAGGATAGCGGGAAAAAGTTAAAGAGATAATTACCAGGTCTTGAGAGTGGGACAATTACCCCCTGGGCCTGACAGTAGTGCTAAGCACAAAGTATGACGCTGGGATATAATTATCTCCCTTTCCTAAACTCTTCTAAATGTTCTTCTGGGTTGGCTAAGGGAGAGTTGTGTCGGTTAACTACACAAACACACACACACACACTACTACCCTTCTCCGCAGCACCAACAGAGTAATAACAATATAATTCCCTTTTCAGACCATGCGTTCTATAAAAACAGATGATGTAAAACTCATCAGTTTCCACAATGTGAGGGACTCGATCAGTGGAGAGCTTCTTTTTTTTTTTGTCAAATAAACTGCAATGTGTAAAAATGATCACATTTTGATGCGATTCTTTTCTCTCCACTGCCACTAATTTACTGGAATAGATGTAGATAGCCTCGAATTACCCGTTTTGTAGCGTTCGTAGGCTATCTGTACTTCCTTAAGTGTAGTGGGGCCACGCTACTTATAATTTCTGCATCGTTTCTGGGCCAGGGCAAGTGATGGCTTAATAAAAAATCTCACCTACAGCAAACAAAATTAAACAAAAAAACTAAACACAATATTCCCCCCCCCCCTTTGCACTGGCCACGCCTATGATGTGAAGTGCGGAAAAAGTATTTTGAACACTGGTGCTAGCTCATTGCTTATTTCTTTGAGTAATGTAGATGGAAAGTTGTCCGGTCAAGGAGCTTTATTTTTGTACCGTGGGGAGAAAATGTCATTCAAATGCTTGAACTGATTTTTATAATTCTCTTATTGTAAAAATATTTCTCCATTGTTCACATATAGATATCACATTCTAAGGGGAGCTACTAAGTCAGTTTTATTAGGTAATTCACATTTGGGTGAATTGTTTCCCTTAAAATAGTAGACTTATTTTACAAAAAAACTAAGAAAAGACAGTAATCCTTTCAAAAGTTGGTTCTGTTCCCTCTGTCCCTCCTGTTTCCCTGTACATTTCTTTAGCATAGCATCTATGTTCTCATCTAATCCATATATTTAAAATATAAATTAAAATGCTAATCATGTATAATTTAATTTTCAACTTAGTGCGGATTCATTTTAAATCATTTATACAGCTTTGAGTAACAGAAATGACATAAACCAATTACATTCTGAAACAACAAATTACTAGATCTGCAATGCCTGGTTTTAGATGTGGCAGCTGCCTAATAAAAAGGAACCCAATTTAGACCAGCTAATCTATTTTACACCATGAAATTTGTATTGTTATCGACATTGCTTCTTACGTTTATTTTTGAATCTTTAAAAGACTCAATTTAATATTAAACCAATTAAAAGTATTTGGTCGACGCTTGTGGAAACATTTATTTAATGAATTGATTTTTCTTTAATGAGGATAGTTGCATATGGAAATTAATGGATTTATCTTATGGGCTAAAATTGAAATGCCTACGGCAGGGTTCGGTAACCCGCGACTCGCGAGCCACATGCGGCTCTTTGGATGTTCAGCTGCGGCTCGTTAGTTCCATGCGCAAATATTATTTATTTTATCGAAAATAAAAACATTTAAAAATCGTTCTGATTCGATTCTCTCAACCATTTGTACTCGCTTTTCAGCGCCCCCCGCCCCCACGTCTTGCAATGTATTTGCAGGTCGAAGATATTCACATTTCTTCTGCCTTATAACTTGCTATAGATGAGTCTTGCGACATAAAAGACACGGCACAAGTGAAACTTTTTGTCACATATATGCCTTCCCAAGAGCCAAAAGAAAAACTTCTAGGATTTCTACCGCTCTTGTGACAAACTAGAGGAGAAGATATAGCTAGTGGCATGCATAAATACTTTAAAGACACTGTAAACTGATGGAGCCAGAAGTATGACAGGAAAAATAAATGAGCAACTACAATTCTTTGGCGCAAAATAAACCAAGAAATTCTTACTTTCACTGACATAATACACCTTTGTGTCCAATATCTTCGGCCGAAATAGTTGAGGTCATGAATTTGGTCATCAAAATTTTTAACAGTATCTTGTCAAAAGCACTCTATCATCGTCAGTATAAAGAATTCTTAACGAAATGGAGACTCAGTATTCTGACCTCCTTCTTTACAATAAAGTGCGATGGCTTTCTAAAGGTAAGGTGTTGAAACGTTTTGCTTTGTGCTTGAATGAATTAAATACATCCCTCAATGCTAAAGGCATTAATCACCCTGAATTAGAGAACGACAAATGGTTGCAAGCATTTTACTTTATGGTGTATATAACAGTGAAATTAAATGAGCTAGATCTAAAACTACAAGGAAAGGGATACCAAGTCTATGTTTTGGCAGAAGAATTCGTTTGTTTTGAAGAAAAAAAAAATTTTGCAGAAATTATTCAGCGCGGTCAATTACTTCATTTTCAATTTGTAAAGCAATATTGCGATAAAACCAGTGCAACTGTTGACACGAGGTACTTCAACACAGAAAGAAAAATTAAAAATGAATTTATTTGAGCAATTTAAAACTAACAAAACGACTGTAACATTCATAAAAAAATCTTCTCAACACTAATAGTACCGAATTCCACATCAAACCATCTGAAATAGATCCTGGATCTCTACACATGTAATTGATCGATTTATAAAGTAAAACTTTGTGTAGTGGGAGATATACAGAGTTGAAAATCAAGTTGGAAGAACTCCAGAAATGTATGTAACTAACAACAGTGGTCAGCGAGATGAGGCACTTATATTCAACGCATGGAATAGTCTTCCAGATTGCTACAATCAGGTGAAAAAGATGGCATTTGGAAGGCTGACTATCGGATCGGCATATTCGTGCGAGCAAGCAATTAAAAGTAAAGTAAGATGCGAACTAACAAATGAAAATTTAGAGTCGTGTTTGAAACTAAAAACAAGCTATGAGCCAAATTTATTCATACTTTCTAAAACCATGCAAAGCCATAGTTATCATTGAATTTGTTTTGCTCAATTGTTTGTTATTAAAATACAGGCTAGTGTTGTATGTAAATGTTTAATTGTTTAAATTGTATACTTAAATAAGTATAAGCAATTATCCAATAATACCCCCCCACACATATATATATATATATATATATATATATATATATATATATATATATATATATATATATATATATATATATATATATATATATATATATATATATATATATATATATATATATATAATTATATATATATATGGCTCCTTCTGTCTCGTAAGACAATGGATGCGCCCAGATGAGTCACTGGCTTTGGTTACGTCTTGAGACGGGACAGAATCTGGAGTGGCTGATCAAGCCAATTCTGGATCGGCAGAGTTTGCCACAGTTTGAGCATTTATATTCATCTGTCCTAGGGCTCACTGACAGTGCAGCTTCTTTTTCTTTCTCTTGACCGATGCAGCTTCATTTCTTTTGCATTCAACAAAGTTCGTACCAACACGTACACTCTGTCTCCCTGCTGTCCGGTCTTGGGCTATATCTTCCCACATACTTTGGTCGATGCCCATGGCTCTCATGTCTCGCTTGCAGACATCTCTGTAAGTTAGTCTTGGGCGGCCCTTGGGTCTGGCTCCCTCTGCTAGCTCAGCGTACAGGATGTCTTTAGGGATTCTTCCATCTGGCATGCGAGTGACATGACCGAGCCAGCGTAGTCTTCTCTGTTGAAGGAGAGCATAGATGCTGTGTTTGTTGGCCCGTGTCAAAACTTCCTGGTTGGTTACACGATCCCTCCAGGAGATGCACAGTATGCGTCGCAGGCAGCGTAGATGGAAGCTATTTAATCTGTGCTCTTGACGCATGTAAGTTGCCCAGCTCTCACTGCCATAGAGAAGTGTGCTCAGAATGCAGGCATTGTAGACAAGGTTTTTTGTTGCCGTGGTCAATTTGGTATTTTCCCACACACGCTTAGAGAGTTTTGCCATTTCTGCAGAAGTCTTCCCTTTTCTTTTGGTCAACTCTGTCTAAGTTTAGGTTGCTGGCTATTGTTGCTCCCAAGTATGTGAATTCCTGCACCACCGTAAGTGTGTGATTTCCAATGTGTATCACTGGTATTTCTGCAACATCTTGTGCCATTATTTCAGTCTTGGAGAGGCTAATTGTGAGACCAAACTCTTGTCAAGCAGCTGCCAGTGCATTCACAAGCCTCTGTAATCCTTCTTGTGAATGAGATATTAGTGCGGCATCGTCTGCGAACAGCAGTTCTCTAATCAAGATACGCCGTCTCTTCGTTTTGGCTTTAAGGCGTGCCAGATTAAATAGCTTTCCATCGGATCTACTGTGGATATATATTTACTCCGCTCTTGATGGAGAATGGCCTAGAGGCGTAGCTGTCAAACTGTAAGTAGCCCTGCATGTTTTCATGAAAAGCTGACACTAGTTTCCGTAGCTTGTTTGTCGGTGGGAGAGGTCTTCGCGCCTCACTGATCAGCTACCGCCCGCCTCAACCTGACAGTTAGGTGCTGATCCGCCACAGCCTGCCTGCTCTAACGGGTGCTTAGAGCTTAGTTTAAAACGACAAGTAGGCTGTAAACCTGCACCAAGCAACAAAAGAAGAAAAATGAAAAAGAAAATTCCTATTATGCGACTGGCCACATGGAACGTCAGGACAATGTGTCCTGGTCTTACAGATGACCTACGGCAGGTTGACGATGCAAGGAAGACGGCAGTCGTAAACAACGAGCTGAAAAGACTACGCATTGACATTGCAGCTCTCCAAGAAACCCGACTAGCCGAAGACGGCATGCTCCGTGAGGCTGATTACACTTTCTTTTGGAAAGGAAAAGCACAGGAACAGACGAGAATGCATGGTGTGGGTTTTGCTGTCAAGTACAGTCTACTTCCCACAATAGTCCCTCCAGTTGGTGGCTCGGAAAGGCTACTAAGCATAAGTATGATGACTACATCTGAAAAAGTCACTCTAATTAGTGCCTATGCCCCTACACTATGTTCACTCCAAGTGGACAAAGACAAGTTCTACGAAGACCTAAGGGAAGCCATTGAGACTATTCCTCAAAAAGAGCACAAGGTTATTCTAGGTGATTTCAATGCAAGATTAGGAGCAGACCACACTACCTGGCCAGACTGCCTCTGGCTTTTTGGAATTGGCAGGATGAATGAGAACGGACAAAGACTTCTTGAATTCTGCGCATAGCATAAGCTCTGCATTACGAACACATACTTCAAGACAAAACCACAGCATTGTGTCTCATGGAGACATCCTAGGTCTGGACACTGGCACCAGCTGGATATGATACTGACACGGAAAAGGGACATTGGAAACATACTGCTCACACGTAGCTTTCAAAGTGCAGACTGTGATACTGATCACACTTTAGTGTCCTGCCGGACAAGACTGCTGCCTACTAAGATCCACTCATCACAGGGAAAAAGAAAAGCACGCCTGAATACTGCAAACACTAACAATGCTGATCTTAGCATCGAATTCACAAAGAAATTAGAGGAAGCTTTCAAAAACTGCTCAGTGACTGAAATAGAAAAAACTAGGACGCTCATACGTGATACTATGTACCAAACATCAACACTGGTCTTTGGCAACAAAACAAAGAAAAATGAAGACTGGTTTGAAGCAAGTCTGCAAGAAATCTAAACTGCCACTAAAAGCAAGAGAGTAGCCATGCTAAACTACAAGAAGGAGCCCACCCCTAGCAACTTACAAGCTCTCAGATCTACTCGAAATGATGCCCAAAGAATAGCAAGACAGTGCGCAAACAAATACTGGCAGGACCTATGTGAAAACATCCAATCATATATATATATATATAATATATATATATATATTTTTTGTTATAAACCTGATGATGACACAGATGGGGGTAGTGCTGTGTGTGTTCTTAGCCTACCAAAATATTACGCACGCAAGTCACGGCGATTGTGATCATTCTGAGTGGTCAAGCGACGTTCCATCCGATTCTAGAAGGCCAGTAGAGACACTATATAAGAGCGACTGTGTCAGAAAGACTGCACTTCACGTTACCTCGCAATGTGACCAGTACGAGGCGAGAACCAGCACGGTGTGTGAAGTCAGTGCGGAGCAGAGACTAGGTTTTTGTAAAGACAGTGTTAATGTTGTTGCCAATTGTGATGTATTTGAAATTAAACTGGCTGATACTTTGGAGCCCTGAGTTGTGAGGCTCTTCAAGTTCGATGTGTCGTGTGGTGCAGTTTGAAGAGAGCCTGGATAGTAGGAGAGACGTAACAATATATATATATTTCTAATTTTTTTTTTGGTGAAACACTATTTAAATAAAGCTAAATTGATATTTTCTCTTTTGAATAAATAGATTCGTTTTTTTTTATAAGAAAAACTTTATTAATGCGAGTACTATTTATTGTTTGGAAGAAAAAAATCTTGTGGCTCTTTAAAGGCGTTGAAACTTTGTAAATTGTAATTTTTGGCTCTTCCGAATCAAAAGGTTGCCGACCCCTGGCCTAGGGTAAGCCTATGAAAGTGTCACTGGGGAGGACTCAATGGTACAAAAGTAAAGTACACTTTTCAGATCTTGCGATTTATGTCGCAGATGATATTAATGTGATCTATTTGTTTTTTTATGGCCGACATTTTAATGAGGATTAGTGTTAGGGTTAGGTTTCTCAACTAATGTCAGATACCCATTAGAGTTGCCCAAAAAATCAGAAACTTTCAAAATCCCATGTCTTCACTAAGATTTAAACCCGAGATCCTTAGGTTCATAGACTGTGCTCTACCAATACAGATATTATGCTCCGGGGTAAAAACAAAGCCAATGTTTTCACAGGCCAAAAAGTTTGTAATTAAAGAGGATGATAATATTGTTTACCATTTCCTTGGAGACTATATGACTGATTACAAATTTTCTCACAGTAAACAATATCTATCTACTTTGTACAACGTAACAAAACATATGTATCAGCCACTATTACACCATTGTAAGAAGAATTCTAATCATCAATTAATAATTAGTACTTAAAATACTTCTTATAAAATGCATTTTGATAATTGAAATAAAACACAAGAACCAAAATTTTATTGTATATCTTTACAAAGAATGCTCATTGCAATGTTTGCGTGTGGTATTCGGTAATAGACTGTCGTCAAGATGATATCAGTTCAAACCCTACACCTGTCTGGGTGGGATAACAGTTTAGTTAGGGTATGATACACGGTCCCGAGCTGTCCATCCTGAACAGTGTAAACAAAACAACTAATACTAGCGTAAGAGCTGTGGCTTGCTTACATTGAGTAAAGGTTATTCAACTGAACATGTAGTGAATACCAACAGTTGTTCAACGTGAAATCTGTTACTGTACATTAGTTAACAAGAAGATTGTACGTTTAACAATTTAATGAATGTATGAAATATTATGACATGAGTGATGCAGAAAAGTCACTAGTATTTACAAAGGAAAC
Organism: Biomphalaria sudanica; assembly: GCA_036873155.1. Classification (NCBI taxonomy): domain Eukaryota; kingdom Metazoa; phylum Mollusca; class Gastropoda; family Planorbidae; genus Biomphalaria; species Biomphalaria sudanica. The sequence continues at coordinate 1,011,744 of JAZGLO010001553.1, forward strand.
ACAAGGTATACATATTATGCAACGAAATATAGCACAACTTAAGCTCGGTGCCGCAATTCGATCAGGGCCCGCTAAGCCCACAACCTAAGACCATGAAGGCAAGGACCAAGCCATACAATCAGACATGACTCCAATAAAACAGAGTCCCAAGCCTGCGTCCCTGAACAAGAAAAATAATCATTTCTTGATGTTACCATCTCAAAGTTGGTGCCATTGAGTAGATACCCTATTTTAATATTATGAATGATATTCACAAGTCATGGTTTAATAGGGTGAACACTTTTAATTATATAATTACCACAGTTAAGGGCAGTGAGTGGGTGATATTCAGTTGATAGAGTTACTTGATAGCAGTCAGTTGAAACAGGCAGTAAGAAGAGTCATTATGAGTGAGAGTTAGTAGAGGTCTATAATTGTTAGCAGCCACTACGGAGTTATTATTATAAAGCAGTTGAGACTTGTACCAGTTATTAAGTTTTTACTTTATTCGTTAAGTTTTCTATAAAAGATTACTACTGATTATTCTTGAATTGTGTATCATATTCACTATGTGGTATTGTATATACTAAACGTATTATTTGTTTCTGATACAAGTTGTGTCATTTCCTCATTTACGAGAGAGTCTGTGAATTTCTATGTGCGTCATTTATAAGACTCAGAACATGCACACTATAGCCAATGTCACCGCCACGCCTACATCAATAACTGAATAAGCCACACCAGTAATATTATAGTGTCAAAAAATAACATCGGTGACACTTAAGATCGCCATTCCCAAGATCATAGGCCCAACGAATTTAAAGCTACACACGAAGAATAAAGTAAAAGAAACTGACTTACCCAATACTGGGGAAGGAAACCACCAAAGAAAACAACTTCAACTCTAACAAAAGATCTGCCATCGGCACAACCGTAACAGAGGCAAAAAGGAACAGACATCAACAAAAGCGCGTCCTTAAAAACTGAAGTAAATTATTGTGCACAAAAAAAACATCAGGCAAGATGCACACGACAGCAACCATCCACCAATGGTTTCGGCTAGTCTACCTGTGGTCTTCGGTTCTGAAAGAATACCCACATCATGTACAAGAACAATCTATGTTATATTGTGGTTTTAAAAAAATGTATGCAGTGTAACTTCGTGTCTCAGTAATGTCAAAATTATAAAGGTTTATTTAGCATTAGCTTTCAATAGTTTGTACTTAATAGTAAAAAAAAAAATACTGATTGAGCTCCATCCATAGAAAATTATGATTAACTATTTGAAAAATTATAACGGTCAAACCAGAGTTTTCACTAGTTGGCCAATAATTCTAATTTTGAACTAAATTGTATTTAGTAATAAAGTAACTAATGTCCGACACATCTATAGCTGTGTTTCGTTTTTAAAAATCAATGAATTCAGCATTCCCAGATAAAAAGTAAAATACTCCTTTCAGACCTTGCGAACTAAAGGGCAAATGGTTGTAGATTTTTGTCTTTTTGTTCAAAAGTGTATTATTAAGTTATGTAATCTCAGTCCTACCAACTACCTATATTTTTTAGAAAAAAAATGTCTACTTTTATTTTTTAAAGAAAAATCTAATTGGGATACAGACTAGTAAAGTTTAATTTAGAACAATAATTAATAAGCAATATGTCAATTATCAACGTACACTATAATACAATGCAATAGAACTGGAACACTAAACCAAAGGGAAAGGTTAATTTCTTGAGACATAAGTGAGAGGTTGGCCCCTTCCAAAATAAAATGTAACTCTATCTTCATGAACAATAGCATTAATAAATCTCCGTATTCTGTGGTATTAAATCGTTAGTCGAACACTACAACTGTATCGCTAACACTCTCGACACGAGCAATTCTCTTCTTTTTGTATCTGTTTGTAGTTGTTGATAGTTTGTAGTTCATAGTTTCTGATGTTCTTTCTGAAAATATTGAAACCTGCCTATTTGGGTGCCGATTTTGAGTTTTTGTTTCCACACAAACTGTTTTTGTAACCTTGTATCACAATCATCAATTAATGTGAATGTCTGATGTCAAGATCTATGAAGATGCAATGATAGATGTCACGTTGAAGATTATCTTGACTTATATCACACTAACGATGATCGTGATTGCCGAGGATCTTGAAATCTTCTTTTAATAAGATGATCGTATAGAACTTAGAAGTAGCTAGATCTAGTTGATAATACGATCATTCAAAACGTTGCCAGTTGATCATCTAGAAGTTGTCATTCGCTAAGTCGATCTAAGTATGTTACTATATTCAATGAAGAAACTTCTCTTCGTCTAAAACAATTACTTTAATTCAGAACTTGAAAAAGCTATTCACAAATAATTACAATGGTTAAACGTACTTGAATAAAATGATAGATCTACACAATAATATAATTGAGTTCTAATACAAAGCTTTAGTAGATGTTTCACTTCCAAGTTCCATACAATGACTTACTAAAAAAATCAGAATCTTTTCCCGGGTCCAGCACTGTCACGTGTCCCACGTAGCTCATTGCAACCAATAAATGCAGCCCAAGTTACACTAATTAACATATCTCCACGTGAGAAATAGCCCGAGGTAATTGACGAGCTAAAAATAGATACTGTGTACGTGACACCTTGCTTATTAATAATACTAATTCTTATATTATGATCTAACCAGATCGGTCAGAGATCCAGATCTAGTAGCCCCATCTAGCGTTCCAAATATAGATCTATAAAACTATATTCTATACCTACACTATAATAAACTAATCACACAACATAGTACAGGCTACATATTATAGATAGATAAGTGTTATGACTATATAGACTTCAGGATGGCTGCCTGGTCGTGCAATTTCAGTGCTTTACTGTGGTTCGGACTTATTATCGATGGTCCAGGGTTCAAAACATGCTCACTCCTATACCCCGTCGTTTGGACTGGTTCTCATCTCATCATACAAGACATTTCATCATTCATACTAATTCTTTGTATACTGCAATGCGACTTATCAGTGCTGTATGATAATTTTAAAAATTACTGAACATTTAATGAGTTTTTAAAAGGAACAGCGTATAAAAGTTATTATTGAAATAGTTATCTAGAGGTTTTAAGTGTTTGGGGATGTCCTGTGATACTGTTCATACCGAAAATAGTGTACATATATTAAATTAAATTCCGCGAAGATATGGCCATTAAGTGCGGTCATAGAACGTATCACCAGCGAAAGCCATGAAAACACTGTATCTTTGTTTATTAACTTTCATTTTAAAAAAATTTTTTTTTCAAAAGTTGCATTTATGTTACTTCAAATGTTCTAAATCTTTCATATACGCATTTTTATAATAAGATAATACGAACGTCGATGTTTAAATACGAAATGTACGATTTGTATTATTTGTTTCCACCTACATGTTTTTATTGTGAACTGTTGAACGATGATAGCCTCTTAGAACCAGCAGATCATTAGATGTTGTCTTTACTTAAACTTAACGATATTTTGGAACCAAAAATGATTGTTAGGAGCTTAAAAGGTAAATGGTATCATTAAAGATACTTGGAAAATATTGAGTAACAAGTCCTAGTTTCGAAGTTGGTGACAATAAAATCTCCGATCGTGGGGCCCCCCTCAGGCGCGTGGTTTGGGGCGGTTGCCCCACTTGCCACCCCCTAAGGCCGCTACTGGATGCCATTGCCACCTTCTCATCCCACCAAATCGGCAGACATACTAGAAAAGAGGGGGGGGGGGCGAAATAATATAAAAATAGGTTGAAATGTAAATAATAAGTATATATATTATTAACTTCTATATATATAATACTCTTCATGCCTCAACAGTTTGGACGAGAAGAAGAAGTAAAGGAAAGATCACTCTTTTATTTCTGCGGATAGAGTTACCCCATGAAAAAAACAAGGGGGGGGGGAACAAGTAGTATTCACCCGTCACTTCGGATGGCTGCCTGGTCGTGAGGTTTGCGCGCTGTTGTTTGAATTTATCGATAGTCCCGGGTTCAAACCCTGCCCGCTCCCATCCCCCTTCACCCTGTTAGAGGTTTGGACTAGGAAGTAAATCTTCCACTCTGAAGGAACTTCCGAAACATGCAAAGCATTTTGCAAACAAACATTTTACTAACACTAAATAGCAGCGCCGGACTTACCACCCATTGTGACCAAGAAGTCATGGAAAGAGAACAAGTGATCTACTCAGTATTCACCCGTCACTAAATAGCACGGCGGACTTAGGCTAACCATTGTGGAGCCCTATACGAAATGGATTTTGCGGGGCCAAGTTTGGGTAGGGAAGTGGATAATAAGTAAAAAGAGTTTATAAGAGAAAATAAATTTCGTCTTCGCATTTTATTCATTCTTCACTACGTACAGAATTACTTGACGAGCCTTGCGTGTAACGAAGTCATCCAGTATATCATCAAATTCTGTTTCCCAAATATATCACACTCAGTAGCAAGAATTACCAAATGCTTCATTCTATCTTCGAGAATTCTTGATCTCAAGTAATTCTTCTTTTGTTTGAGGAGGAGAAGCATCTTTCACTGGATTCCACAATTACGGGTATTGTAAAATGCGTTTTTTTTTTCGCGAGTAGGATTGGCGTTTTCCACATTGAATGACTCCCCAAAATGACAATTTTATCAATAAATCAGGAGATTTTATGAGTTTTCAAAAGATTTTAATAATTTCCGGAGATTTCAAGGACTTTTGCTATTTCAGGAGATTTTCGCGTAAAATCTATCATAAGTTATAAAATGGTTTAATTTAATAATTTACACCTAGGATTAGCGAAAAATGAAGAAAATGATAGAGAGTAGAATAAATGAGCATTGGACTGGCTCACATCCCAATTACAAAAAAATGACACATATTAAAAGCTATCTCGGCATGACCAAAGCATAATTTTTTCGCCTTAGCAACAGACACAACAAAACACATGTTCCGGAAGCTGCAAGTCGGGACTAGAGAAACTTGCCCTTGTGGAGTATCACCAGAGAATGCTGACCAAATCCTTCAAAGCTGCATACTATATGAAGAGGCCCGAACAAGACTTTAAGATGGTTGCCTGGTCGTGCGGTTTGCGCGCTGTACTGTCGTTCGGATTTATCGGCGGTCGTGGGTTAAAACCCTGCCCGCTCCCATCCCCCGTCGTCCTGCGGGAGGTTTGGACTAGGAAATAAACTATCTTCAACTCTGAAGGAACATCCGAAACATGTAAAACAAACAAACAAGACTCAGGCCCCAAAACCTTCATATTGAACAAAAACTATACGGAGAACTGCCTGATCTGGAAACCACTGCGCAGATATTGGATTACTAATCTGAACCCTTCGACATGAAAAATGAAAATGAACGTGAAGAAAGAAAAATATAGATTTATAAATCTAAGAATCTATATCAACATCACAGGACTATATCTACACTGTTACTTTTTACCTTTACCTATCCCCTTGTCTGTTGGACGGTTGGGGCACCACGCAAGAATTGTCGACCGTCTTTCTCCATTCCTCTATTCCTCTGACTATGCCTTGGATAGAAAGTCAGTCGCAGCCCCCTCCATTCTTTTATGTTGTCTTTCCATTGATTTCTCTGTCTGCCTCTTCTTCTTTTTCCTAGTACTGTTCCCTAAAGGAAGATTTTTGTGAGCCCGAAGACCTTGTAATATGGCCATAGCGTTTTAGTTCGCATTTTTTTATTACTTTACTTTATTACTTTACAAGCAGGTCATCGAGGGGTCCAATCGCTCCAGTAACACTTTCTCTGAACTCTGTTCGATTGTGATGCGGTCTTTAAATTTGATACCGATGATCCTTCTGCTGTCATACACATTACTATAAAATGAATTTTATATCTAGAGAGTATAAGATAATATAACATACACGTTTGCACTTTCACTTGATAAATTTGTGACCGGGAATGGCTATATCTAGTGGAAAAAAGAAATTATCAGATTTGTTTACTTCTCAGCTATTTGACAATTTTTTTTTACTTTACATATGTGGCTTTTTATTTATTTTTGGTATTTAATTTTTTTTTTAATAAAGTCAACTTGTATTGAGAGTCTTAATAATTCATACATATTTTTTTTCAAAATAAAAATACATAGATACTATTAAATTTAACGCAAATTAATAAAAGTACATGAACACAATATATAAATTGTATTTTAAAAAAAGCATACTATAGCATGATAACACATTACATTCTTTCTACAACAGTTCGATATAATTTGTTGTAAATTTTTTTTTCAACGCTCATTGTTTATAAATGACGCCATATCAAGGCCGTTGGTCTCATCCCTTCCTTAACAACAATCTGCTTGTCCCTCCCCTCCCCTTTGAATGAGCCCCTCCCCGGAATACCATTCAACTATTCAACAAAGCTTTGGTCAAAAAAAAAAGTTGTAAGCCTCCCAGCACAAGGTCAGCCAATGGCTAGTGACTATCTCCTTCAGACATTATTGTTCTCGTTACTGTTTTGCTTTTCTTAACAAAGCTTATATCAACTCTTATATTAGCTCTTGTATCAACTCTTGTCTGTCAGCTGGAGGTGTTATGTATATTATGTTCTCCCACCTCTCGGATCAAGTTGACATTGTATACAATTCTATAGTGTCTAGGATTTAACACATAAAAAAAGTTATTTGAATAAATTATTTTGTTTGTATAGAAAACGGGGATTAATCTTTAAGCATTGCTAGATATGGCAGCAACGTTTTAGTTGTGGCCTGTTTTCTTTGACGTCATACTGGTGACCTGGGCCCCCATTCTAATCGGAAGTACAATCTGTTTCAAAATGAAGGCGATCAGCTTTTGACTTGACCCTCTTCCCTCCCACACCATAAGTCACATGTGTAAGAAGACCAAGTGGTTCATTACAGTCATTCACAAATTCGTCACTTTGGTCAGACAATTGTTTGCCTATGCCTATATTTACCGGTTCCACGACAATGGGTTGACAAACAAAATGGTTTGTCGGGTGAACTAATTGTGTGTGAACGATTGGTCGTGTTCACACCTGTAGCCTATATCTAGGCATTACACTAATCTTTAGTGGACTTTCTTCCCCAATCCCCAATATAAATAAATAACACACTAATATAACCATACACTGCCTGTACTACGTGATGCAGTTAGCTAATTACAATGTAGATATAGAATATTGTATTATAGATTTATATTTGGAGAGCTAGATGGGGCGACTAGATCTAGATCTCTGACCGATGAGCCTTTTAAACGAAGTCAAGTTAGATAATAAATTAATAATAATAACAAGGTTATAAAGATAGTTTGTGAGAAAACACAAACTCAAACTCGGCCCGCCCAAGTGGTACACTCAGGCAGGTAAAAAGGTAGGTTTTAATATTTTTAGTAAGAATATCAGAAAAAATAAACTACAAACATTAAAAAACTAAACCCATCCATCAATACAAAAAGAGACCTGATCATGTCGAAAGTGTTGCCGATACTGTTGTATTGTTAGTTCGACTAACGACTTGATACCACAGGATACGGAGATTTATTTATGTTATTATTATTACATTGTTTATAATCATGCCAATAGGTCGACTTCCAAAGGACATTTTGTATGGCGATCTAATAGAATGCAGGAGAGCCTCTGGTCGCCCACTTTTACGGTATACGGATGTTTGCAAATGCGACATAAAGCTCTTCAAAATCGACACTAGCAGCTGGAAAGAGGTGGCACTGGATAGATCCACATGGAGAGAGAGCATTAAGGAAGAGTCACGGATTGCAGACGTCATACACAACAGAAGCAGAAAGAAGGGTGAAAATGCAACGGCGCCTGGTGATTATATATGCCCAACCTGCGATCACAGCTGTGAATCAAGGATTGGCCTCTTTAGTCATTCAAGAAGTTGCAAAGGGAAAAGATCGTCTCTCGAGACGTTAAATGCCGCAGGATAATCATATTTATTCACTGAAATGATATTAATGAAAATATAGTGAAATGTGAACATAACCTAACTGGTGTTATTGAATGCAGTGGCGTCACTAGGGTCGGTGTCACCCGGCACGGTAAACTTGGGGTGTCCCCCCCCCCCCCCCCAGGAAAAATCTTACCCTAAAAAACAAACACTTTCTTTTGTTAAGCAATAAAACTGTAAGCTAATTAATAAATTGGTTATATTCGAAAAATGGTTTTCGATTCTATGTTAAAATTTCGTTGTTTTTCACATTTTATTAAATGTTATTGTAAACATGTACAATCATAGAATTGAGAAACCTTGAGTTGAACATATTTTTTTTACTAGAGATAATTCAAGAGCTCCTTAAGAAAAAGGTCTTAAATTATTCTAGCTTTTCTCAACTGCTTCCTAAAAGGCAAATCAACAAATGAACAGGTTTACATGCTGCGAAACTTCCTAAAACAAAGCCTAGAATACCAACAAAGGATGTTGATCAGTTTTGTAGATTTAAAAAAAAAAAGTTTGATTGCGACCATCGGAATCACTCTCCCAACAATTTGTCCAGATTCATCGACACGTCTAAAGCAAATCAAGCTGTTGTGTCACAACAGACGGTGGATTTCTTCAACATCGATACCTTATCCCCATTTCTCTTTCTTGTAGCCATCGATGATGTCATAAACAGGCTGCATTCGGATTCGCAGTCAACATAGCATTACTTTGAAAGACTATTAAATGTATACGCAAGATAACGGAGAAAGTCGCCCTCAAATTTATACATATAGGGTAGTGCAGGTTCCCCAGTTCCCCATCAACATTGGCCATACGGATCTTGAACAAATAGTAAAGTTAACCTATTTAGGAAGTGCTATTGCAACTGGCTCAAGTAACAAATTAATTAGCCTGGAGATTAATACAAATCCACCTATTCTATACAATCATTGTCCAAACGGCTATTTACGCCTCGAGGCGTGAAAGGTTGAAAAGAGGCTGAGTAGTAATGGCTGAGAAGGATCCTACAAATCCTCCCGAGATATTGTTACCAGTAAAGAAAGATTTTTTTCACACAAGCGTTCGCCGTCTAAGGGAAGTGGCGACTGAACGTCAATTGACTTTTGTGAGACATATCATTAGACAAGACGAAACACGTTTACTAAAGTCAGACTTAACATGAAAGCCGAAACGAGGAAATAAAAAAACATGGCCGTCCACGTCTATACTGGCGTCACACCTTTGTAGAAGTCCTGAATTTCGTAACTACTTGCTAAGAGAGTGTCTGTGAAAGTCGTTTTAACCTAATTTCCGTAGAGAAAGCTTGCAACTCGTCGCATGGCGTGCGAGAGGCTTACGTCTATGTGTTTCTCAACACATTGTAACAAAAAAATGTTACGTTCACAACTGGTCAGATGTTGGGGGGAGTGAGCTAAATTCACTCACAGTTGTCCGGGGCGAAGCCCCTTGCGCCAAGCGTGTTCTACATTTCTGAGCTTCAGAAACTCTTTTTCTGGCGTCTACAACACATAATAAAGTCAAATAGAATTAAATTAAGAAGGGTTTGGACATGATGATACTAAATTGTGAGAGACATTTGGAGGCAGTAATTTTGTTTTTAAAGTTATATTTTGGAAAAGTGCATTTTTCCCACTAATCTTTCATTCAAAGCCTTAATTGGCTATATTTGAACATTTGGCCAGGCTTCACTTTACGTTCAGAATACGTAACACTACTTATTATTTGTTGTTTTAAATTCTATTCGACTCGTATGTATACAAAATAGATTTGTTTTAAAAAGTAAACATTTGTTTAAAATTTAAGCAGCTGATATGACAGAAACTTTTTAATATATATATATAATTTTTTTAAACATTTCTTTTTTACATTCTGTCAGTGGAGAGCTCAGTTGATTTTGACAAATTGACGGCAATATGGAGGAACGATCGCATTTTTATGCGGCTCCTCTCTCTCCACTGTTGCACTAAGATTGCGGTGGGTAGCCTAGAGTCGCCCTTTCATAGCGCTCATAGGCCGTAAGTAACGCCCTCTCCCTCCTAAGATTTAAAGGGGCCACATTTGTTAGAATTTCAGCAGCGTTTGTTGGGCTTGTCCGAAAGGTGCCACAAATGAACCTTAGTGCCTGTGCTTGTCCAGTCTTCACCAGTACTCGAACCCAGGATCCCCATTTCGGAAGCTAAGCGCTTTACCACTCAGCTACCGCGCCTCCATATATTCATTTAGCGTACACTTATATTTTCTAAAATAATAATTATTAACCTTATCCATACATTCAAAATTAATAAAGTGTTGCATGTAATAAAGAAAAACTAAACTTTTAACTACTAATAAATTAATTAATAATAAACGTTAACATGCAAGAAAAGTAATAATTTTTCCCCACATTGAAAAAGGTGCCGGTACGCCGTACCGGTGCGTACCGTCACAAAAAAAAGCAATGCTTTTGTTCTTGTTCACTATTTTTCTATAATTTTTTTTATACCAATGCGCTAATCTATTAATGAAGCTTGATTTATTGATGGAGAAGTCTGTGACCTTTAAAAAAAAAACTCCCCAGAAGTTTTTCGTTTAAAAATGGTTTAATTATTTATTTATTGTATTATTTTTTTTTAAAATCTACTTGCATAGATAAATTTTTTTAATTAAATGGGTCACTTTCGGAAGAGACAAAAGTAGCCATTGCAATTATCGTGATGTTTGATTTTCATTTTCTCTTCTAGTTTCTGAGATCTAAACGGGACGGACGGAGAGACAAACGACACAAAACTAATAGCGTCTTTTCCAATTTCGGGACTGCTCAAAATTAAATATATTTTGCATAATTTTATTTACACTGAAGCTTAATAGCGTCCGATAATTTTTTTTCTTTCAATACGGTCTACTCGTTAACAAGTGGCCATACAAACCGATACACCGTCTACCCAATAAATGGCAAGGTCTGAAGTGGGACTCTTTTTTTTTTTACCACCCCTTTAAATTTACATTAACTTAATTGGCAGAATCGTATTTCTGATTCTATTTATAAATTTAATCAGCACGTTCACTAGAGGTGATTCATCTGGATTTTGAACTATCACATTGTTCAGATTCTGTAGAAAAAAAATGAAATCACACACACACACACAGCACGTAACATTAGGGTCCACTTCCGGTGATCAATAAGAAAAACGAAACAATAAATGGGTCAGATTTTTTTGGCATGCGCATTAGTACTAGAGAGGTTCAGCTGAAAACCATCAGAATAAAGTAGGAAAAAGAATCATTGCTTCACTCTAACATTTGTGCTACTTTGAAACAACTCTTACTCAAGATATAAAGACTAGATCTTAGACCTATAAAAGGTAAGCCAAATTTGTTTTTTAACGATTTAGCTAGAGCATTATTTATGGCAATAAACAGAAATCTATGTGCGTACACACGGTTGGTAACGCAGGGAAAACTCTAGTTCAATTGTTGTAATTTTTCAAAGTGTAATAAAAAAATGGAATTTTGTCTTAAAGTATTTACAATTTATATCTTGAACACACTTACGCAGCAGGTATTTCCTGGGTTTATTCATTATATAATATATAGTTAATTAATAGCATAGAGGTTCCTGAACATTTTTCGGACCATTTCGTAAATCTGGATCTATAGGCATACCTTAAATTTGTAATACTATTAGTAAATTTTTAAAATGTATAAACCAGGATTTATTTTTTGGGGGATGGGGTGGGAATAGGGAATGGTGTAAAATGTGTACTTTTTTTAAAACCTTTCATTATATTGTTATTAAGAGTAAAAATGTCGCTTTTAAAAAATGTCATCTGCCTCATATTGGAGGAATTGTCTTTAAAAGAGACAAAGCTCAGGCACATTTATAATACCATATGTTAGGAAAAATCCATAGTGCAATTAGGGCATGGAATAGGTTGCCTGAATCAGCCAGTTAAACCCATGACTTGGAAGAGTTTAAGTTTCAAAGTTTGATTTATTTAACATATGATGGCAATTATACGCGTAGGACTTTCTGTCATTATTTTCTCTCTTGAATGGACGGCTGTCAATTTTTGTATAAGATTATAAAATAATTAAGTCTCAAGTTATATATATATATAATAAATCTTTAGACATAGTTATTTATTTTTATCTAGCGCTACCCATTTACGATCTCATAGCTTAATTGTTTTTGTTGCCTTGTTGAATATAGGGGACAACAACGCGAAAAAATAAGATATAATTAGAATTTGTGAATTTTATTGTTAAGACAAGATTTTCAGTTTAATTTTTTTGTAGTTCTCAAATTAAAGAAATCAATGACTTATATATAAGATAAATTAGTCTCCAGTTTTATTTTAATTTTTTTTTATATAGGCCTATATATCGCTAGATTTGACATTTAACTGTCAAACTTCCCATCGAAGGCCCCTTTTAAAGAATGTTACGCAAGCTGCTTCTACTTGATAATTTTTTAAATCATAATTAGTTAGAAGTAGGAAAAAGAAGAGATTATTAGATTTACTGTTTCTTTAGCTATTTCTATTGGTCACTAAATTCAAATGTGCCTTGTATTGTATACAATGAATTACTTTTGAAATGTTTTCCTTAGGGGGGGGGGGCATGTTCTTCTTTGAACATCTCGCTGTCGCCATTTTTAAAAAAATAAATGACGTCATATCAAGGCCGTTGGTCTCATCCCTTCCCCAACACCAATCTGCTTGTCCCTCCTCTTCCCCTTGAATGAGCCCCTCCCCGTAATACCATTCAACTATTCTGTTACATTTATATGTGTATTTATGTTTATGTATGTTGTGTGTGTGTTTGTTTGTTTTCATGTAGTCTCCCTTGTTCTACTGTTCAGTATGTTCACATGTTCACGGTTTACTCTTAAGTGTGTCAGTAGTGTGTATTCACTGTGTATTAGTCTCTGCTGGTTGGTATTTCCTTGTTTTCACGTTAATAAAAATGGAGTGTAACATTTAAACATCAGTATTGTTAGTGTATTGTGATAATATAACATATTCAACAAAGCTTTCGTCAAAAAAAGTTGTAGGCCTCCATGCACAAGGTTAGCCAATGGCTAGTGGCTATGACCTTGTGACATTATTATTCTGTTGCTTTTCTTTTCCACCAACAATGGGGTTTTAGCCACGTGATTCTCTATCTCTTCTATACCAATTATGTAATCCATAAAGGCTGTCACGGGATACGTATTTTTCATTGTTTTATCAATATTATGACGTGGCTAAAGTGTTTATTTACGATTGGTGAATGAGGTCCATTCAGCCATTCATCAAGGTCCTTGGTCAAACAAGTTTTAGGCACACAAGGTCAGTCAATCGTTAATGGCAGCTCCTCTATTTACCACCCACCTGGGGGCCTCCTCCATCGTACCACTGTGACACAAATTTCTAAAAGATTAAATAACCTGATTTATCATTTAAAGCACCTGCCGACTTGGCCTTAATAATATTGACTTGACTGGAACAATGACAGGCTTCTTAAAGTGTTGTTTACTCTCGAACCAACTCTATCGCCAGTTTAAAAAACTCAGAAGAGAAAAAGCTGTCAAGAAGAAAAAAAAACTCGAGAGTAATAGCGAGAGGCCTATATAAAGATTTACAATTTACTTACCACTCTCGTAATGTGAAATGAAACAAAATGTTTATAAAGACATTCTTCTATTTTATAAAGCCTTCAGGATAGAAGACTCAAAAGTAAAGTAGCAATTATACATTGTGATGTGCTTGTTCAGACTGCCTTGAGGTCAACTAACGATGACTGTTGAGTTTCAACCAATTACTCTGCAAGCGTTTGAGTTTTATTGTTCGGGTGTATTCCGTGTAGTTGATCAAGCAAACTAAAACAAGACATCGAATTAACTAGTGAAGAGATGTGGTCAACACTGATGAACAATGTAACAGATATTTATTTCAAGAAAAGGCCGCAGTAAAAGTCTCTGTCAAAATAAATACGTCTTTACCCTAGAGAATTCTATCGCTAACTGATTTTCCGGTCTCTAACCCAACATATCCCAAACGTCACTAGTCCCGTTCAATATACGTCTTCTATGGTGCGTCGCTAAATAACTAATACTCTAAATAAGGTGTCTAACAGATTCCTCCCCCCCTTGAAAAAAAAAATATGTCAATATTTTTCTACTACTGTCAAGTCTTACAAGGGCATTTGCAATTTATGGGGAAGACAACAAACATAAAATCTTGACATCTTCATCTTGGCTTGACAGTGTATGATGTTCTTGCCAATGTTCGTATCATCATCTTTGTTCAATACACAGTTTATCATGTGGCATCTCATGGGCACGTCATAACATATCACTTCACAAATGTTCTCCACTGGCAGTAATCTGACAAAATATAACATTTCAAAACAATTATAAAATTTATTTCCACATTCAATAAAGTTTTGTTTTTTTCTTACCACCCTTTTATACGCTTTTCGTCCATTTTTCTTTTATACTCACCCTTTTCCATCGACCTAACTTTTGTCAATGATATATGAAATGATTCACAAAAATATATCCATACTTACTTTCAAATGCTTAACATCAAATTTACTTATCTCCCTTTTCCATAACATATTTACAGCATTATCTCATCTCATTTCAATGTCATTCTAGATAACAAATCAGCTACAATATTCATAGATCCACTAATGGCTTTCACTTCAAATTTATATTCCTGTAGTGCTAAGAACCATCTATATACACGACTGTTTTTCATATTCTTTTGCTGTATATACTGAATAGGTTTATGATCAGTTAATAATATGAATTTTCTCCCTATTAAGTAACTCTCTAGCTTAGTAATTACCCATATTACAGCTAATGCTTCCCTTTCAATGACACTATATTTTTTCTCTGCCTCTGATAATTTTCTACTTACATATAATATAGGATGTAAGTTATCATAGTTCTGCATTAAACAACCACCAATAGCATTACCAGATGCATCAGTTGTGACATAAAATATTTTGTCTTTATCTGGTAGTCTCAGTATTAATTCATGACTAAAAATATCTTTAATTCTGTCAATAGCTTTCACACATTCCTCATTACAGACTACTTTTTGAGGTTTTCCTTTTTTAAGTAAATCATTTAATGGATTCACTATTTCTGCTAAGTTCTTTATGAACTTTCTGTAATAATTTACTATTCCCAATATACTTTTAATTTGTCTTTTTGTTGTAGGTATTTCAATATTAAGTACTTTCTTTATGTTATCTTCAATAGGGCTAATTATGTTGTTATTTACTTTATGTCCTAAGAAGATTATTTCTTCCAATCCTATTTCCACTTTTTCTGCCTGAATTGTAAGTCCACTTTCTTGTATTATTTTGAACACTTCTTTTACATCTACCAAATGTTCTTCCCAACTATTATTAAAAATACATATGTCATCCAAATAACAAATAACATTTTCTTTATTTCCAATTATCAAGTTCATCATTCTATTAAATGTTGCTGGTGCATTTACCAACCCAAAACTCATATAATTCCATTGAAAAATACCATATGGTGTTACAAATGCTGTGTAAGGTTTTGCATTTTCTGTTAATGGTATTTGCCAATAACCTTTAGTTAAATCCAATTTAGTAAAAAATTTTGCTCCATTTAATTTATGTAAAATATCCTCTATATTTGGCATTGGATATGGGTCAAATTCTGTGATGTTGTTAAGCTTCCTATAGTCAATACATAACCGTATATCTCCGTTTTTCTTTTTGGCTATCACAATTGGTGAAGCATAAGGTGATGTTGATGGTTCAATTATACCTGATTCTAGTAAATTGTCTATTTCTTTTTTTACTTTGTCTTGTAAATGTAGAGGTATTCTATATGGCTTAAGATTGATTGGTTTTGGATCTGTTACTTTAATGTCATGTTTAATAATATTTGTTTTTCCTGGTATGCTGGAAAAAATTTCTTTGTATTCCTGTATTATTTTAGTTATATCTTTTGACTTTTCCTTAGTTAAATTATTAAGATTAATCTTTTGCCAAGTTTGATTCTCTTTTGTTTCTATTACAGGTATTTCCTTAATGTCATTTTCATTGTGATTTTCATTTGTTATTATCATCAAGCACTCTTCTCTCTCTGAAAACTTATTTTCTATTTCCTCCTGAATGTTTTGTATCAACTCATCTTCTCTATCATGATACAGTTTCAAATTATTTATGTGATATGTTTTAATTTTCCCATTTATTTCAATTTGATAATTTACATCACTAATTTGTTTTATCACCTTAAATGGACCTTTCCATTGTTTACCAATCTTATTTTTCAGGTCATTTATTAATATTAATACATTGTTTCCTACTTCTAGTGTTTTCAATTGTCTTTTCTTATTTATATTCTCATGAGCACTTTGTTTGTACTTCTTATTGTTGTTATATGCTTGAGTCCATATTTCTTTCAATTCTGTTGTGATTGTTGTTTCATTGTCCTTATTTAATCTATTCTCATTGTCTATTAGATTTTCTTTGAAAACATCTAATTCATCTCTGGGTTTTCTTCCATGTATTATTTCATATGGTGAAAATTGTGTTGCTTCATGGATGTTATTTCTATGAGCAAATAGTACATAGTTAATGTAATGATCCCATTTATTCTGATTATTCTGAATTATTTTTGTCAGTGATCTTTTCAGTGAACCACCATAACGTTCACATACACCGTTACTCTCTGGGTGGTAAACTGAAGAATATATGTGTTGTATATTATATTGTTTAGTCCATTTCTCAAATTGTTCTGACTTAAACTGAGATCCCTGGTCACTCAATATAATTTTAGGTATACCATGTCTTGTGATTACTTTTTGAGTTATGGCATTAATGATATTTTCTGTACTTGTATTTGATAATGGAATTGCTTCTGGGTATCTACTAAACATGTCTATTACTGTTAAAATATATTTATTATTATTTTCAGTTTGAATCAAAGGACCTATTAAATCAATAGCTATTTTCTGAAATGGTTCTGTAGGTTCATTCATTTCTTGAATGGGTGCTTTATTCACTAAACTTTTGTTAGATCTCTTTTGACATATGTCACATGAGTTTATGTATTTATTGATTGTTGCCTTCATTTTTGGCCAAAACACTTGTTTTGACAAATTCCTATAACATTTCTTTACTCCCCTATGTGCTGCTAAATTATTGTCATGTGTCATGATTAAAACATCTTTCCAATATTTCTGTGGTAAGACAAGTTGTTTTATTTTTCTGTTATCATTATTTGTTTGTCTAAATAATATTTTATTCTCTATACAAAACTTTTCCATTGGATTATTATTGTTTTTATCTGATATTCTTGAATATATTTTCCCAATAATATTGTCATTCATTTGTTCTAATGCAAGTTTGGGTAATGTTTCTTTTTCACTTTGAGAAATTTGTGTTTCAGGACTATTTTGTGTTTCATTTTCTATCTCGCTTTCCCTAACATCTGTATTTTCTATTTGTATTACATTACTGTTTTCTTTTTCTTCATCATTATTTATTACATTTACTGTATTTTCCTGTTTCTCATCTTGTTTATCCATTGATCTTGTTATTACCATACTTGTTATATTTTGTGTGTCTATGTTTTCATGATTACGTGTTATGTTTTTGTATTTGTTTTGCCAGTCTTCTAATTCTTTTCTTGAACATTCTTTTACTCCTCTTATGTTTCCTACTAACATATCATATCTCATTTCTGGTATTGCAATACCATCACAATAACCAGTGAAAAATGGAGTTTCAATGTATACCCTTATAGCTTTAAATTCCCTTATGGTGCCATCTGCTAATTCTACTTTCCTAGTAAACCCTTTATACCAATGAGGTTTGACAAATTTAGTTTTCACTGCCAAAGTGTTACAACCTGAATCTCTAATTAATTCCACTGGAATTCTATCTACAAACCCTGGGTACACTGCAAAATTGTTCCTATTTCCTTCCATGAAATATACTCTATCTGTACCTTTATTTTTGTATTCCCTACTGTAACTCCTATTTCTATAATTTCCCCTGTCATTCCTATCTCTACTCCTATATCTACTGTTATTTTGTTCAGTGTATCTATTTCTACTTCCAGACCTACTATTCCCTCTTCTACAGTTAGCTGCTATGTGACCTTTTCCTTGACATTTAAAACAGGTTATTTCACCATATTTTCTATTTCCACTATTTGATCTGTTTCTATTTCTACTTCTATCCACATTTTCTTTGGTGTATCCTATTAAATCTACTTTGCTCTTATCCCTATCAGAAAATGGTTTATTTGGATATGCATTTTTGTATATTCTCATTATCTCTGTTATTTCATCTATAGTTTTTGGGTTTCGTTCTCTAATAAAAGATTGTAATTGGGGATCACATTTATTCACAAAGTTATCTACTAGAATAAAATTTTTTAATCCCTCATAAGAATTTCCCACTTTTTCTAATTTTACCCATTTATTGAAAAAATCTTTCTCCATATTAATGGTAGTTTGAGGTTCTACTTCTAATGATGGTATATTGTCAAAGTATTTCTTTCTGAAAGTTGTAGCATTATGACCATAGGCATTCAACAACTCTCTTTTCAAAACTTGATAGCTATCATCAATATGATGGTCATGATTTTGGCATATTGTTAAAGCTTGACCATGAACAAAGTCTATCAGTATTTCAGACCATTCTTCTTCTGGCATATTAAATGTAGACATTTTTGCCTCATATCTTTTCAGAAAATCACCAATGTCATCCTTCTGTTCATCAAAACTTTGTATCTTCCTCTTTAGCCATGTTTGCGAATTAGGGTTGTCTCTTTGTGTGGTAGCATTATTTGAATTATTTGTGTTATTTTCTTGAGTTGTCTGTGCAGTTTGAGCTCTGGCTTGTGCTGCATCCAATCTCATCTTCTCCATTTTAGCCTCATGCTCTCTCTGCCTTTCTTGGTCCTCTTTTTGCTTCTCATATTCTTCCTTTCTGATCCTATCTTGTCTCTCTATCCCTTGTCTTTGACGTTCATCTTGTCTCTCTATCTCTTCTTTTTGACGTTCTTTTTCTTCCCTCACAACTTGCTGTACATAAGCTGCCAAGTCCTTTCCTTTTAACTCCATGGCCTTTCCATCCTGCATAGCTGCTTCCTTAACCTCCTTAAGGTCCACATATGAGGATGTAGCCATTGTATTATATTTTCACCTCAAACTTATATATATTTTTACTTAGCCTATATTGGTTATGGCTATACTAAAACTTATTTTAGTTTTTTCACAATTTTATACAAGTTTTAAGTTTATGTCTCTATAGATTCAGTAAACGAGTAAATCTAGTCTGAGTTATATTCAAATCTGTATATTAATGTCACACAAATTTAGATCTAATATATTATATTATATATAATAGTACCATTTAGATCCAGAGTTACCAAGAACACTATGACTATGAGTATATATAACTGACCAATTTTAAATTTGATATGACTGAAGTGTCTAGAGTCTAGATTAGATAGATCTAGATCTAATCCAGAAATTATGGTTCTATTTAATCATATGAAATAAATATGTCCATACAATATGTATCAAATATATCTTTAATAAGATATATGTCTAGAATGTACTACCTTCATTTATCTTTGAAATTAATAATCAAAATCAGAGTCTAGATTAGTAAATGTAAATTTGTGGATCTAGATTAGCCAGACGACAATGTTTGACTATTATGCCAGTTTCGGCATTATTCTCATGGCAAAATCATATTTGATTTTAACCGCTCAAACTAAAAATGTATTTTAGTCTGATTCACAATAAAAGAATCGTACCTGCACTTTCTATCATTAAGTGAAAAATCAACAGATCTAATTAAAGTAATAAAAATAAATAATATAATATAATATACACAAATGAAATAATTAAATGAGACTATCGCTATGGGTTGGGATATGACAATATGGCACACATTGATAACGTCACGAAGTAACCAAGCAACAACGGATATGACGTTTACACAAACAAAAACAATCACTATCCTAAACGTATAATATAGCTTTTCATCTAAATTACGTCTTTTCCACGACGGTTTAAGGCGCACCACCTGATTTTACTCAGGCTAACGTACCAAATTTAGACGAAATCTATTTCTAAGGGCAATCTAAACATATACTAATAAGAAAAATGGCACTTAGCTTTGATAAGAAAGTTTCCTATGTTCCGAATCCCGAATATAATAGATCTACAGCAAATTCCACTGCCTCTCTTCCAGTTCTGACTCTGTTCTCCGGTACTGCCACTGGATACAATCCGTGTTGAGTATCCCACGTAATGCCCCAGATGTCTTGATATGCCACAGCAAAATGTTTCAGTTTCTTTGACGACTGTTGATGACCGTATGTAAAGTTCCGACGACTTTGTGTAAACAGTTACTGGCGAATATGTTAACGGTTCTCCTGACGACGACTTGATTTGCGTAGACGACTACTGGCAAATAACAGTCTCTTGACGGCAACTTGATCTGGGCGACTGACGAATAACGAATTTCTTGATGACTTGATCTGGGCGAGCGAATAACGACTTTCTTGACGATGACTTGATCTGGGCTGACGAATAATGATTCTCCAAAATAGTTCACTGCTTCTGCTGCTACTATGGTAGTACGACGAAGTTTGCTGTTGTATGCTACTTCACTAGACCAAAATGTCCGTAGTGTCCAATGTAGACTAGGTGAGACCAAGGTCACCTCCGACGACGTTCCGTTATACGATTAACGGTTTCACAAAAAAAACAAGTGGACGTAGCTGTTTCCACTACTTCAACACTAACAAGTCTCGATATGGTCTAGATCAACTCATAATCAATAGACCAACATTCAGCAACGAATAATGTGACTTCACTAACCTTCCAAAGGTTAAACGCAGTGACCGTTGAAAAGTGGCAATCAACCGGTTCAATGAGCAAACTGCTCCACACGAATCTCTCAAAGGGTAAGACAGAGCGATTTAGTTAGCTAACAAACTTGTAGTACTCACAATACTTCTTACAGCGGGCAAACTGTCCTTTTCAACTGCCTAGGTAAACTTGATATGCCTATGTGGCTCCTACGACGAAGAAAAAATATGTCCAACAGGTTTACTGACAAACTCTCACCCGTTATGAATGAACGGTTCCTCTGGCTTCAGGTTGATACAGCATACGAAGATCAGGCGTTGGTGATACACTTGTTGAGTAGACCAGACGTTGAGATGGTCACTGTCCTGACGAAGGTCACCCTGAGTTAACGGCTCGTCGAACGTGAAACTGACGACAAAATCTAGACAAAGTCACTCTGCAACGATGCTGTATTCAGCCGTACTGCGATGAAACTTTAGATCTTCGAGTGCACGACCCTCACCTGAGTAAACGTTCAGCTTCGAGGTCCGGTTCAAGGTTCGGTTTCGAGGTTCGGGGTCGCCACTGTGATGTGCTTGTTCAGACTGCCTTGAGGTCAACTAACGATGACTGTTGAGTTTCAACCAATTACTCTGCAAGCGTTTGAGTTTTATTGTTCGGGTGTATTCCGTGTAGTTGATCAAGCAAACTAAAACAAGACATCGATTTAACTAGTGAAGAGATGTGGTCAACACTGATGAACAATGTAACAGATATTTATTTCAAGAAAAGGCCGCAGTAAAAGTCTCTGTCAAAATAAATACGTCTTTACCCTAGAGAATTCTATCGCTAACTGATTTTCCGGTCTCTAACCCAACATATCCCAAACGTCACTAGTCCCGTTCAATATACGTCTTCTATGGTGCGTCGCTAAATAACTAATACTCTAAATAAGGTGTCTAACAACATAAAACACTGAACCATAATCTTCAAATACAAAAACAAAATTTAATAAAAAATACTCAGAAAGACACAAAGAAAGACAGGATTCTCACTCCATATGCTAGGTAAAATTTGTACAAATACTTCTTCTTCCCTAGTGCTATTAGAGCATGGAATGGGTTGCCTGAGCTAGCCAGGAAAACAGTGACTTAGCAAAATTTAAGTCATTGGTTATTATGCAGATAAGAAGATTTGATGAACATATTTGCGACGTCTTTTCATTCCCACCTCTTGTGGTATTCAGGCGAGACCAAACTTACATGATTTTTTATTGTACTGAGCTTCACAATATTTGAATCAACCTGGCACCTGGTCACGTGAAAGACATAATTGTTAGATCTGGAAACACACCTTTGCATCACCCACCCTCACCTAAAAAATGACCCTCGCCAATAAGTGGTAAATGTAGCTATAATAATAAACGGGTACTAAATGCAATAATATGCTCAAGGTCGTCAAGGTGTCAGGTGACATACATGGTAAACACAGACACTGCCTTGAAATAAAACTCGACCAACAGAACACATGTATCATGGGCGTAGCCGGGAAAGGTGGTTTGGGGTTCACCCCCACCCCCCCGAAATGAAATCCCCCCCGTAGGGTGGATCGGAATTTAGTGACTGATTTTTTGCTTGATTTTGTTTATTTTAGGTGAGATTTTAATATTAAATCATCACTTGCCCCAGCACAACATACCAGGGGGTTTTGAGTTAAAAACCCTTACCAGGGGGTTCGAGTTTAAAAACCCCTACCACGGAGTTCGAGTTTAAAACCCCTTACCAGGGGTTTCGAGTTTAAAAGAGTTTTGCAGTGTAGTCGCTGTTGTATCTATGTGTATTTTTTTGTTGTGTTGTCTTTATATGAGAAAAGAGTCATTGTAATCACAACAAATTTCCGTAAGGATCAATAAAGCAGTCTTAGTCTTAGGAGGGTTAAAGTCACTAAGAATAGCGCATTAGGTTTTTGAAATAAAAAAATTTTTATAGCGGAAAATGCACTCTAGGTACCTCAGAATATGCAATTATAAGCTTTCAATACCAGAAATAGTGCTTAGCGGCGGGACTCAGACCTGCGCTGGGGGAGCTGCTAGCGCTCCCCCAGACTCCCTTGCTGGCAATGGCGGGGAATCTACAATGTTTTTATTAACTCCAGGAAGAACCCATTCTAGAGCACAATCAACGTCTTCC
The DNA here is from genome assembly GCA_036873155.1 of Biomphalaria sudanica. Lineage (NCBI taxonomy): Eukaryota > Metazoa > Mollusca > Gastropoda > Planorbidae > Biomphalaria > Biomphalaria sudanica. The sequence goes on from JAZGLO010001553.1 coordinate 1,034,695, forward strand.
AAAAGAACGATGGGTCAGAATGTAATAAAGATAATGTACACACACACACATAAATACATATAAATATTTTTTCGCGGGGGGGGGGTGAGAAAAAAACACCCCCCCCCCGAAAAAAATCCTGGCTACGTCCATGGTATATATATATATATATATATATATATATATATATATAAATTTTAATTTCGAAAACGGCTCTAACATTCTCAATTCATTGGCCACATCGGGAAAACTAGAAGTCGACCGTTATATCAGTTTGAAAATGTCTCATTATTGACAAATTAATTTTGGTTAGAATGTTTCAGGAATGAACATTTTTCCCCGTCAAAGGGAACAAAAACTTGACACCGCTTACGTCACTAGGCTCCCAGCAGTACACTCACAGACATTTCTTCACAAACATGAACACGTTTGAATGATTCAATTGGCCTAATTTAACGTTTGCGCACCATCTTATTGTACATTGATCTGTTATGAAACTATTGAAGAAAAATAATGAAATTTAGCTTGTTAAGTATGATTATAGTGTTTAAAGGCTTTATAATTTGTTTACACTTTAATTGCGTAGACCAGTAGGTAGCTTTTACTTTGTTATTATTTTGCTGATGAATTATTGCAATGTGCTCAAACTTTAAAGTCTACTGTCCCATACCAAAACATAGGAAATGGTCATAACAGAGCTTATCTATGCCTTACTTGCACACAATGAAGATGATACGCAGGGACGGCCCTAACATATGCGGGGCCCTATGTGAAATGGATTGCGCGCGGCCCAATCAGGGTAGGGATAAAGAAAATCAGTGACAATTAAGATTTCGTATTAGAAAATAAATTCGTCTTTACATTACATTTTTATTAAATAAAAGCTGACGTTTTTTATCGCGCGTAGGATTAGCGTTTACCGTATTGATTGACACCCCAAAATGACAATTTTGTCTATTTTAAGGACATTTTCATGAGTTTCAGGAGATTTTCAGGAGCGCATTGAAAACAAGGAGACCACGGGAACCCTATTATAAGTTATGTTTTAATTTAACAATTTACACCTAGGATTAGCGCGCGGAGATTTAAAGTTCCGGACCCACTGTGGCTGTATAGGTTGCCGGGCCTAAGGCCGGCCATGATGATATCCAGCTCGCTGTCAATGAATTTTCATCACGCTGCTGCTTTTTTGGTTAACCTATAAACCTCGGTAAAACAGAAGTCACTCAATAAAACCTACTCAGCCCCAAAGATCACCGCGCATAAACATCCTTTAATGTGGTAGATAACTTCACATATCTGGGAAGCATAGTTTCAAAATTATATGTGATCAGGGTTAGTCGTGCATTTGGACGCCTCCTAGCGAGAGTGTGGCGAAATAAATCGCTCCGCCTGCCTACAAAAATCATTGTCTATCAAACAGTGGTTCTCTCAACCCTCTCTTTGTGGATCTGAGACATGAGTATTTTATAGAAAGCAACTAAGACTTCTTGAACGCCTTCACCAAAGATATTTGCACACCATCATGGATATACGGTGGCAAGACCGCACTACAAACAGCGATATTCTTGAAAAATGGTATGAACTTCTTATAGTCCGACAGTCACGCTGGGCAGAGCACTAATCCCGTATGGTGCAATATTTTTTTTTTAGTGAGCTGAAAGGTGGTCGGCGTAACAGAGATGTCCCACAATAATGCTTCTTTAGAATACTAAATCGATGTTTTTAAGTCTCATAGGAAAAAAATACGCAATTTTACTTTGTTACAAGGTGGACGTTTTACCCTATAACGTAGAGATTTTGCATCACTTGATGCTTCGAACTAAAACCATAATGAATATATAATAATAGCAATATTAAATGTCTGAAAGTAACCATTTAAGAAGTTACACTGCAAAGACTTTCTTCCAAGTCAATAATAACCCAATAGTTTTACGCAAAAGATGCAATGTAAATTTTTACGACGTGAGTTGTGGATTGTCATAGTAGTCTAGACTGTAGGAGGACATGCTATTCTTATCGCCATGTTCAATTACATTGAGAACTAACAGAACGAAAAAACAACTCTTCAGATTGATAGTCTTTACCCGATCATTCATTTTCGTAATTACAAATATATTCCCAACAATGACTTCGGGTATATATCCTTCCTTAACAAATTATTCATTCGAGCAAGGCTCGGTCACATGGTCCTATGTTTTTATGGTAGCAGGAATCTGTTCACAGTAAGGGATTCCCCATTCCAAGTGTTATACTTTATCATCTAATACATTATTCGTAAAGATAGCTACTTTCAATACATTATTAAACTTTACAAAATGCACTTGAGGACAGGCACAATTGAATGCCCATCATGTGGTATACAATTTGTGGGCCGGATTGCATAGAAATACCTGGGCCGATTTCGACACCCAGTCTGCCCCATCTTAACTAGCATTTCTCACTTGCTTCGCCCGTTGATTCGTTTATTTTGACATGGACCCCTACCATTTTTCTTACTTTTAACACTATAATGATACAAAGTTAAACGCTTCTCAATACATTCATTTGGTCAGCTTATTTCATCATCTACTACGTTGGATTGGATCAGCCGTAATTTCAAGTGTCACTTCTCTCCATGCCTCCTCACAACTCTCCTATTTAACAACTAGGGTCTAGTCTCTTTGACACTATGTTACTTCTGCTTTTCAGTTTGATATTTGATAGACTCTATAATATTTTTGTGGCCTTGACATTTTTTCCCTGCATCCTGCAAATCCTCACATAATTGCCTACTTTAGCCGTACCCTTATTTTTCTGCAGTTTCAATAAAGCTGCCCTCATTTCATTTTTTAAAATTAAGTGTTAAAAATCATTTTAGGATCGAGTTTATAAATTACGTTTCTTTTTAGCGGCCCTCGTAAGGGGAAAAGCCGCTATTAGGTTTGTGCAAAATGTCCGCCTGTCCCACTCAGATCTCAGAAACTAGAAGAAAAATGTCTTCTTCTTTGTTCTCATTTTTATGTTGGCGTGTTCAGATGACTAGACCAATATATGAGATGAACTGCGAAGTGGTTTCCAAACCAGGAAGCTCCCCATATAGTTTTCTTTCTATTGGGGAGTTCTGGGGCCAGTGTGGTGTACGGGCTTCTTGGTAAAGAGAGCAGTCCAGGGGAACATGTTCAGCATTCTCTGGTGACACTCCACACGGGCAGATTTCACTGGTTCCAATTTTGAGCTTCCGGTACATATGTTTAGAAGAGAAATGAAAAATATTATTTTGCCATGCGATTAGGCTTGCAAAGTTTTTGTGCCTTTTGTCTGTTGGTCGGTCTGTCCGTCAGGTTAAGATAAAAAAAAACAACTCTAAAAGATATTGAAAATCTAATTAGACCTTAAATGTTCCTTCCGAAAAGTCTCAATAGTTTCACATGTCTATAATAGATTGTTAGGAATAACAAATCAATGCTAACGAATGTTTGTTTGCTCTTATAACTTATATTACATATATTACATTTAATTTCCTTGCTTTAACTTTGCAAACACATTTGATCAATAATATGTTGTTCCGGTTTTTTAAAGTTTAACCGCTGCGGTTTCGATCATAAAAGGTGGTTAGATGCCATATGCATACAAAACTTAATAGCAGGCTAATATTTTCGCAAGCATGAGAATGAGTGATTGGTGAGTAAGTCAATCAATGAATCAATTAGGGCCCTTCCACGTAAAATACAAATAGAATTTTTATGTACTATTATGTAGAAAACTATTTACAATAATTATAAAAATACTTTAACTAAAGAAAAAATAAACAAAACAAAACTTATCAGAGAGGAAGAGTCATATGTATCAAGATTATAGGGTTTATCTCCTGAACTGATTTGTAAATCACAATTAATTAATTACCACTAATTAATTAATAAATTGGTAATTTTTTTAGGATTCTTTGATATAATTTCTTCGACTATGAATAATATGCAAAATTTCAACTTGATCCGATAATGGGAAATGTGAAAGAAAAAAAAAAAGGAAAAGAAACATCCTAAGGGGAAAAACTCCATATATCATCACTCAGTAGAAATTCCTTCCCCTTTCCGACACACAAACAAAAGAATTAATTACCAATAATGTTTTCGTTAACAACAGACTGAACTTTAGAAACCAATGTCAAAAGTAATTTTCCCTGTTGTAGGCCTATAGATTTTGTTGAATGAATGATTGAAGGCTTAGCTGTTGTTAGGTATTTGCAGATAGCCAGATATTAATGTAGACAATCAAAACAAAAACATAGCTACATTATTCTTTGTCGTTGGTTTGATTCGGTGGAAAGGGTAGGGCTGATTTGGTCATCTCTCTCTTTTTGAATTGTAAGTAATTGAGTTGTGTTTTTGGTTTTTGTTAAATACATAATCTAATTTAAACTTTCTTTACTTTTGCTAGGTAAAACGCCTTTAATGGTCTTTTTTTTTTTTTAACCCTTTGTGTTACAGGCACTGACTAAGACCATTTCAAATTATTTTTGTAGTCGTCTGTATCCATAAAAAGAAATGTTATTTCTGCTCGGTAAGCTTTCGTGTTGTTTAACTAGATTGTGTTTTCTATTGTACACGTGCAACATTGTAATATTTATTGAAACTTGTATGCACTCTAGTTAATTATGTTTTTGTTCAATTAAACATTTACATTTATTGTATTTGAATTTAAGCTCTTTTTGCTAAACATTAACATTAGTGACAACCAAAAATAGATCTAGACATATCTAACATATCTATCTCTCATATTAAGTATAATGTAAGCCCTGCAATCCGTTCAAAATGAATTTCTTGTTTTTTTTCTCTTTTGTAAGATTTTTTAAAGAAGTGGTTCAACTTGTTTACAAGTGCTGTTGTAATCCTTATCCAAAGATGCCTTGGTAGCTACGATTCTGAACTGGAAGCCTTTAGGAAAAGTATAAGTATGTGGAATTTATAAATAGCTTAACCTTTTATGTTCTAAATGTATAACATTTTTCACAATACCTCTATTCAAGTCAGAACTTCATGGAACCTGAAACCAGCCTAGACGCTGATCTCAAAAGAGATACAACGATTTCCTAGAAATTTTGGTTGGTGTATATAGCTGAGTCTTGTCGGTGCGCATCGACAAGACTTCCGCAGCATTTGGCATGCAAATAAATGCCGAAAAAAACGAAAAAAAAAATTATGACCAATAGCAACAGGGCTTTAAAAGAGGCATCAGTATTGGAGGGGAAAAGCTGACTAGTGTTGGCAGCTTCAAATACTTCGGAGCCTTTGTCTCAGATTAGGGAACGTTGAGATGTTACAAAAGGATTCTATGTGTCACGTTTAGAGAGCGCTTCGCAGGCCAGGATTTTGGGTTGCTGCAGCGATTGGACCCCCATGATGACCTGCTATCGAAAAACAACGCAAGCTAAAAATCTATGGCCATATCGCAAGGTCTTCGGGGCCCGCTGGGACCTTTCTGCAGGGAATATTGTCGGGGGAGGGGGGAGTTGGCAGACGGGGAGAGCGATGGGAGGACGACGTAGGGGATGGACGGGCATGCCATGGAATGAGCGCTCTGAGCATGCTTTAAGCATGAAAGTAGCGCTATATAAAAGCTATAAATATATATGGTGCCCCGACGGTCCAACAGACTAAGGGATAGATAAAATATAGCTGAGAAAATAAAAATAAACTCTAGTTTGATCGTTATAATCTTTCAAAGTAAAAATTAAATAAATGTAAATTTGACTTGACTTAGATCTAGACAATCTAGAGCAAACAGCTGTTTTGAAAGAACTATGGAGTTCGGGAAATTCCGAGTGTAAGGCATTGTAGATTCAAGAGCATTACAAATGAATGTTTAGTTAAATTGTGCTCATCGTCTTCTATGTCTAGATTTAAAGGTGCATCATTGGAATTATTCAATATGTAAAAACAAAGGCGTAGTCATCCATACTGTATCAATAGTATTCGATAACTGAGTAAATTGATAGTTTTTTTTCATTTAAGTTAATAGTCCCGTTGTTTTACTGAACGCAAATTACCTTCAAACTAGCGAACTTAATGTTCTGTTTTGTGTGTAGCCAGCTGTTAAGATACAGACAGTCAAACCAGGTTCCCAAGTTATTCAGAAAGCAGTTAATGATTTTGTGAGTAAGGTAAAGTTCACCCTTAAGATCCTGAGTTCTATAGAGTCATCTGTTTCTTTGTCCAATGGTTATCACGAGCAGGGTGCCATGTGGCCAGCAAAACGACCAACCGCATTTACTTTCCCCCAACTAAAGTCAGTGTTGGGTGGACATTAAAACATCCCGAGATTCGAACCCAGGACTCCAGGTTCGGAAGCCAATCGCTTAACCACACAGCCACCGCGCCCCTATCACCTTGTTAGATGCGCAGTTAAATAATGGAGAATGAAGAGTTGTATTTATAAATTGAAGTCCATAGGCCTGAGGAAAACGGCGAGAAGTGAGAGTGAATCCTAAACAATATGTTCATTGATGGAGGACCTTCAGATGCCTGGAGTGTGAAGGTCAAGAACATATATATATGTTAAAATGTTAATGTATAATTGCATGGGCAAAGACAGGATTTCTTTTCGGGGGGGGGGGGTGAATTTTTTCTCCCACTCCCGCCCCCCCCCCATCACAAAAAAATATTTATGTGTATGTGTGTGTGTATATATAATTAATCTTCATTACATTCTGCTTCCTTCATTTTTTTCGGAAGACGTTTATTGTGCCCTAGAATAGGTTCTTCCAGGAGTTAGAGGAAAAATTGTAGACTCCCCCCATTGCCAGCAAGGGGGTATAGGGGAGCGCTAGGAACTCCGCCGCCAAGCACTATTTCTGGTATTGAAAGCCAACAAAATGTATCAAAATGTATTTTTAAACTCAAAACCCCCTTTTCTGTGCTGGGGCAAGTGATGGTTTAGTATTAAAATCTCACCTAAAATAAAGAAAATCAAAGCAAAAAATCAGTAATTCCGACCCTGCGGATTTTGAACATTAATAGATCTTTTCCAAGTGATACTTTTTTCATTTAATAATAGCGCTTATCATATAGATTTAAAATCATATGTCTATAATCAAAAGAAGTTGATCGATGTCAAACTAAAAGTAGGGTTATTATTGAAGATGCTTGTTAAACCCAGATTAAATTGTTTGTATATTTTTTTAATGTGTGTTATTTAGAATATACTAAATATAACTCTAAGTATTTATCTTCCAGAAGTTGAAGTTGATTTTGAAGGCTCAGAAGAAACGTGTACGACAAATCCACGTCATAGAAACTTTATTCCTATTACAGAGCTGAATGCATCACATTTTCCAGTCAAGTACCAAGATCAAGATATACTAGATACAGTGAAACGTTTAGCTGATATAACAGTCAAAATTAGTGTTTCGGTTTTAGGAAGAGTCAAAACCGGAACTGGTAAAATTTTTTGTCACCAAAAATACATCGAATTGTACACGCCCTTGTTCAGATTGTAGGAACTCAAGAGACCCCAGACAATCTTGGTGGGAGATAGTGGTCCAGACATCGACATATGTCGTGAAAGATATTGATGAGGCTAGAAAATCCAAGTGTAGGCTTTTTTACGACACTGAAAACAGCTCTTTGGTCAGCGTTGAAGGTTGGATAGTCGAAAAGCTGTATCTAAATAGTGAGAACTGTAGACTCATTTGTGTTACTTGTGATGAAGAATTAGCCAACCGGCTTAATCACTTGGTTGATAACTACATTGTTCTCTATGAGAGAACGGTTCGAAAATTTTGGAATAGAGGCAAACTAGTCATCATGGTATCTCATCCTCATGGTGCCCCCAAGAAAGTGTCTATTGGTAAGTCAGGTAAAAGAATAAAAGTCACTAAAAATTATAGTGCTTTAACTTACATAATAGACACATGTCCAGGAAGTACAGGGGCATATCTATTTACCTTGTAGGATGCTATACCTTCTAGATTCCTAAATTGTGGAATAGGAATCTTGATAGCTTACAAAAGTGGCTTTATTTCAAAAGCAAAATCCAACCAAGCATTAGCAAAAAAACAAACAAAAAAACAAATGAGTTAAAACACCGTATGTTTTATGTTCACTTCACGCCTTTATTTTTTAAGTTCGTATCTACTTTTGTCATCCCTTCATGTAGCACATGCTACTTTACTACTTTGTTATAATCTGTTAAGACACCGCGTTTTCCATTAATAACATCGAATCTGAACTACATTTGTTCAATGAAAATTTTAAGAATCGTTCTATTATGCTTGAATTTTTTTTTGTTCCTTTTGTGAGTGTGCTTGTGCATTCTTTTTATTTTGCCACATTATTGTTTTTTTTGTGTGCAATATTTGTGTAAGAATGTAATGTAAGTAAATATATAACATTTTCGATATGTATTTTCTTTAACATAATATTTCTTTCGCTATCTCACATAGTGAAACCTTTTGAAGGTTTGTAAATAAACAGTAATATATTGTTTAAACAAATAGTATTTCTTTTCCTATGAAAATCTCATTTTCACGTGATTCGATAGCAGTGGTTCCCAAACTTTTTTGTCTGTATACCCCTTGCCATGTTTTCTGTTTTTTGGTAGACCCCTGTTTAACTTGCAAATTTTTCCAAATTCATCAACATTTTAAAAAAAACTAATTTCTACCTGTAATGATATGAAAAGTGAGAAAGTAATTTACACCTACATACAAAGTTATAGAGATTTATCTTTTTCTTATTGATAAAATTAAAATTGAAACCAATTAAAATAAAAATTAATATGTATTGCTGGAATCACCATACACACTGGAAATTTTTTTTTGCAGGTCTATCATCCGTTGCTACGAATATATGTTTTAAATAGGAATTTATTTTCTATGAATTAGTGCTTCAAATATTAAATATCAATTAATTAACTATTTGCCTTAAGTATCATTGTAAAAGTTTTCCCAAAGAGCAGTTTATCGTGTATTTCTTGATCTTTCACTTGTGGCTCAAATATTGAGTCTGCGAAGATGTTTTCACTAACAGGAGAAGGGGCGAAGCCAATAAGCTTCGAGCAGGAAGGGCTCATGAGCCTTGGCTGGCTACCCACCTAGCAGAAGGAAAACTGAAATAAAAACTCTAATGCCTTGCAACTCAAACATTGGAAAGGTTTTATGGGTCAATCCTGAGTAAAAAAATAAGGAGCCAACAACCCTAATGCAATTTGCATCACACCCTGTCAGAGCCTGTGACACCGCTGATCACAAACTATATAAATGTTGTTTATAAAGAATTACATAATAAGTTTTTAATTTTATAACTCATGCCACCGACGTGCCCTTGAACTGTCGAGTTGCTGAGAGCAATTCTTTTAATATCAGATGTAGGTTTGTGTAAAACAGTTTTCACAACTACATGTATAACGGCTGGTAAAATCAATTTTTTTAGCTTTAGTGTTTTCCGCACTTTGTCATAAAAAAATGAAGTTTCCCTCTCAGACCTTGTGATGATGTTGAGAGCATCGGTTTCTTTGGCCAACGGTTAATGAGCAGGTTGTCATGTGGGCAGCACAACGACCAACCACCTTTATTTTTCCCAACTTATGTCAGGTACCCATTAGAGTTGGGTGGACTCAGGGGAGCCCTAAAAATCCTGAAATCCAAAATTCACAGAGATTCGAACCCAGGACCTCAGGTTCGGAAGTCAAGCACTTAATTACTAAGACCCTATTTTGCTATACGTAAATAGATATTGTAAGACGCCCACAAACCATCATATTTTCTATATAGGTTGCCACTGCAACCTATGCGACCGCAGTGGGCCCCGCACTTTCATAGGACCCGCGCTAATTCTAGGTGTATAAATTATTATGTTAAACCATTTTATAACTTATAACAGATTTCCCGCGGCCTCATGTTGATTTATCAGAAGCTCCTGGAAATTGCAAAATATACGAAAAAGTCTTGGAAATATCCTGAAATTGTTAAAATCTTTTTAAAACTCATACAAATCTCCTGAAATATATAGACAAAAATTGTCATTTTGGGGTCTCAATCAATATGGAAAACGCCAATCCTAAGTGCGATTAAAAAAAAAACGGCATTATGCAATTCCGTAATTGTGAAATCTAGTGTAAGAAGCTTCTCGCGCCTCAAACTAATGAAGAATTACAACAATTCTCGTAGATAGATTGAAACATTTGGTAATTCTTGCTACTGAGTGTGATCTATGTAGGACAGGGGGCCACATGCGGCCCTCCGTACTGTTTTATGCGGCCCGCGGACACCTACCAAAATCAGATGTGCCCACAGATTATGCATATAAAAATAGAAATATTTCAAAAATAGCTAATTTTAAAATTCTATATGAATTATTGCAATACCTGATTCTTATCACTAATGATAAAGAGGCGAAAGAAACATTGTTCTAGATGTCATTCTAAAAAAGTTTTAAGTAAGTTTTATTTTAAATGTTTTGTCAAATTCTGTTAAAGATTCAAACTCATGCCTCTATTTATTCAATGCTTCTAAGAACTGTGTTGAAAATTTTGGGTTAGCGTTGGAACAAGATGGCAAAGTGTAACAACTGATGGAGCCCGTGTTTTGACAGAGAAAAACAGTTTTTTTAATAAAAAAATTAAAGAAAATATTTCAACCATAAACTTTAAACTGAAAGGTTTGCACAAAGCTGCATTGAATTTCAAATACAATAGTGGCCAAATATTCTCACCTATGAAACATACCACTGCTAGGAGTCTTACACATTTCTCCAGGCAAGCAAGTGAAAATAGGTATTGTCATTTTCCTTTGTTGAAAGGTGAAACTATTTCTAGTGAAATGGTTAAAAAGTACAAGACTTATTTGAATTATTTGATTGTGGAATTTGAAAACTAATTTTAAGACAAGAACTTTGAATCAATTTTCAATACCCTCAGTTCACCATTTAGTGTAGGGGCTGATTCAGCTTTAGAGGGCATATCTCCAAGCAAATTATGAACTGAAAGAGAAGTTCCATTCAGTTATTACGCGGGAGTTTTGTGGGTGCCAGAAGCTGTATTTCCACTCTTTAAAATACTTTGCTGCTAAACTTTCACATTTTTTTTGTGCACATTCATCTGTGAACAAGCTTTTCTGTCTGTTTGAAAATAAACACATGTAGGAACAGGTCGATGCTGACAGAGTGTAATTTGACAGCAGTAACAAGGATAACAACTAGTAAGCTAGTTCCACAATTCTGAAACATTGTGCACGAGTGTAAACAGTTAAACACTTCAAATTACGTACAACTGTTCATTAGTGATAAGATTGTGAGATGTAAACAGACTGTTACAACATTAAAAAAAAAAAATTATCGTAAAATTAGTTTGAGAAATCGCTAACTCCCTTAACTGGGAGTGTAAAAAATTAAATGTTAATGTTTAACGCAGTATAAATGTGAATTAAAAGACATTATACACAGTTAGATAGTGTATTTTTCTAAGTTGTAAGTAGGGCTTACATTATATATATATGCTTCCCCCATTACAAACATTTTTGTAATGCGGCCCTCGATAGGAAAATGTTGCCCACCCCTGATGTAGGAAATATAATTTTTATTATATACGCAAAGGGCGACCTAAGGCTCAAAGTCGAAGTTTCAACTTTTTTAATACAGAGAATATTAGAAAAAAAATTGGTGTCCCCCCTACCTATGTGATATTAATTTTAAGTCCACTGTTAATACTTGTTTCATGAAATAAAAAAAAGAAAGAAACTAACGAATCAAGATACGGAATGTTTAGTCGTGTTCTGTAATAATCCCAAAATCCAAACATGTGGTTTTTGTTCGGTGTATCTGTCGACTGCAAAGGTTCAGCAGCACCAACTCATTACCAAGTTTGTCTGCTAGCAGTGTCACCTTACTCAGGATGCCATCCCTGAAGTGTTCCTCAGCTTGGACAAGTTGGTTTTTGATTATGTCAAATGTGACAGCTGTTGTGCTGTTGAGCGGCCGCTTGTGCTAAGATGGACAGACTGCAACAACACGGAAACTGGTTCAAGAACGGGTGAATAACTGACGACAATTACAAAACAAATCAGAAACACGTGAAAAGCAGGCACTGATTACATATATGCAGTTTACAACCGTTATTTTTAAATACGTCAAACAGTCAAAGATCTTCTCAAAGTTGTGACTTAATGCGCGAATGAATTCGCATTTCTCAGTCCATCGTATCTCACACAAAGGGGTTAACACCAACGTTCTCGCTGTTGACTGCCACAGAAGAAATAGATAATCCTCCGGATAATATCAACATCATTACGTACATCTAAAACGTCATTCAGGTCAATGATAACAAGTTTAAGTCTGTGGGACGCGCAACGGACAAGGTCTGCTTTGGATACTTTTCACGAATCCTAGCCTGAACAAAGTTCTGAATGCTACCCATTTCGGGGGCAGCCTTCGTAGCCTTGGCCGAGTAGTTTGTCCATTTCTAGAATGTGCATGATGTATCCGCTGACAATGACGTTAAACACAGTGCGTCTCGACTAACAACAGGGACAAAACCAACGAATTCTTCTCGAATACAATCGCCATCAACAAATCCAACGCTCAAACACATCAATTCAGTGCCAGAGATATCTGCATTTTCATTACCGAACTACCAAGAAAACGCAGTTAATTCATGCTGTTGCCAGTGCTCCGTCGATACAAATCAACGTTTTGACTCAGATGGCATGGGAAGAACTTTCTTAGATCTCATCGTAAACTGGTGGACGCGTTGCACCTGCTATTTTATAAAGCGTTAACAATGACCGCAACTCCGCAAGACGTCAATACATTTACCATGATCACCGCACTCCTCAATCTTGTTCAAAAAAATTTTCCCATAAATCAAATCGAAAGATGGCTGGCAATAATTCGTCCTCCAAGACAAATTTTTTTAAAATCATTTTATGAGCCTTTACTAAATATAATGATAACTATAAAAGTGTGCAAGTGAAAACAAATCGTCATGACTAATATGCTATAGAATATTGAATTGCAAGCCTATCCTATGGTCTGCTGGACCGCTGGGGCACCACACAAGATCTGTCAATCTTCTTTCTCCATTATTCTCTATCATTTGTCTTTGATGGAATTTAATTCTGATGTTCTTTCTGCCTTTTTACCTGCCTGGGTGGACCACTTCGGGGCCGATTTTGAGTTTGTGTTTCCACACAAACTGTCTTTGTTAGTAGCGTAAATTTATAATTAGATGTACGTAACCAGTGGCGTCACTAGGGTCGGTGTCACCCGGTGCTGAAAGCTAGGGGTGTCAACCCCCCCCCCCAAGGAAAAATAATTTCCCCCCTAAAAAAAACCCAACTTTTTTTTCTCGTATAATAAACAATAAAACTGTAAGCTAATTTATTGTTTGGTTACACCCGAACTTTGATTCTATTTTATAATGTTATTTTTTGTTTATAGTTAACCAAAAGTTAAATTGAAAATGTACAATTACTGAATTGATAAAAATTTAAATGTATCTATTTTTTTAAAATTAATGATTATTTAAGAGTTCCTTGCGGAAAAGGTTTTAAAGTATACTAGTGTTTCTCAGCTGCTTCTGAAAAAAAAAACCAAGCACTGAACAGGTTAGGCGTCAACTTTCCTTGGCTGACATAGAAGAGTGCACCTGGTTGCATGCGGCCTCAGAACGAGACAGCTGGAGGTTACATACGAAGGTCGCGGGATACACATTTGAGACCAAAAGAAAATCTGCTGCCGAGGACAAACGCAGACGGCAGCCACGGGAAATACTGCATTCCTCACTAATCTTCGGACTCGAAGACAAGCCTTATTATTATTATTTATATCACCCGTGTAGTTTGTAGATGTAGGTGTGGTGATGTTGGGTTTATTTTATTAGATATTACTTTGGATTCTTGTATGCGTATTCTGAGTCTTGTAAATAACGACGAACATAGAAATTCACAGACTAACGCCGTATCAACAGACAAGACGTTAATTAAGATTAATATATATATATATATATATATATATATATATATATATATATATATATATATATATATATATATGCAATCCAGCCGTTTGGCCCAATGAATTAATAAACAATCACTTCCAGAACTAGTTGTGAAATTCAACATCAAATACATTTCATAATGATACTCCTAAACTCTTTACGCAATGCAATAGAATTCTCCAAAACATATATCCTAAAGTAACTCCTTTACTGACTCTCTAGCTAACTCACTGTTCTTACTGCCTGTAGCTAACTGACTGCCCTTAATTTTTGGTGTAACTCTATCAAGTGACTAACTCAAGGTTAAAAGTGTTCACCTTGTTTAACCATGAGTTGTGAATAGCACTCACAACATTAAAATTATGGTGTCAACCATATGTCACCAACTTTGAGGTGGTGTGGTGACACTATTAAAGAAACTTAAGACTATTGCAATTTTTCGGAAAGGAAATTAAAGGTTAATCAGATTTTCATTAGCTTTTGGTCTTTTTTTTCTTCTATTGAACATGACGGACAGACAGACTGAGAGACGAAACGCACAAAAAAGCGGCTTTCATCTCTTTCCCTCTCTCTCTATACGGTATATATATAGTTTAACGAGCCCATTGTGACCTAACGGACTTTTTTTCTTCGGCGTCATATGGAGTTAATTATTGAAATAAATGCTAATATAACTCGGTGCACCAATGTCTATGAATCCTCGACAACTTGCTCGTATTAATAAAGACATTCTTTAGTCTAACTAGGCCGTGTGACGTAGTGGATTTTTTTCCTTTGATGTCATATGGAATGAATTCTTTAAATGAAATGTTAATGTTTATTAAGCCTCGTCATATTCTCGTCATGTTTCTGTGGCCCGCGGCAACTAGGGTGTCATGCGGCCAGCACAACGACTAACCGCATTTAGCCTACTTTTCTCAACTAATCTCAGGTACACATTAGAGTTGGGTGGAGCCAGAGGCGCCCTAAAGATCAGGAAATTTAAAATTCCAGTCTTCACCAGAATTCGAACTTGAAACTTTCGGAAGCCAAGCGCTTTACCAATCAGCAACCGCTGATATAATACTTATACTAATCCCTCTGCATTGATGAAAGATATCACGTCGAAGCACTAAATCTAGATGTTCGTCTGTAAGGTGAATACGTCGCATTGGTATCGCCCCTTTCCGTCTGCTAAATGAATCGTTGCAATTTTGTTTAGAAGATTGCGTCAGCATTAATCAACTCGTTTTTTTTATTGTGTGATGTGATGTCACATTAAAAAGTTGTATGAACCCTTTCTCTACTTCATCAGCACACTTTACTGCAAAATAAAACGTCTCAATATTCAGACTTTCTTTAGAAGTTTTGTGGCTCAACGCTAGAAATGTTATAAAATTAACAGTGCTAAATACATCCTCACAGTGGCGTTGATAGGAATTAGCCATCATTTGGGTGCCCGGGGAGGGCTTGACCTATTTGGTGGGCCCCTGCAATTTATGTGATATTTAATGTAAAAAAAACACTCTTTAGGGGCTTCCCTCAAGTTGGGGCCCGGGGGGATTTTAAAATTCTACTCCTCCCTCCCACCACCCTCGCTACGCCTCTGCATCATCATATGTAGTGATGGGCAAAGGTTAATTAAAAAGTTAAAAATTTTAAATTTAACTAAAAAATAATAATTAAGGCCATTGTTTAACTAAAAAAAGATTAGTTAAAATCGTAGTTTCATTAATTTTTTTAGTTACTAACCAAACAGTTTAATTAAAATTTGTTTTCTGGTCATGTGATATCAATAACTTTGATTATCAAAAAAATGATGCAGTTAACAACGATTTAGTCAGTCTGCATTTGAAGAGGGTAAAGTAAGATGTTGGTCGAAGTTATGGGAGTCAATATTTGCACTTGAAAGTAGCAGTATTATACAATGTTAAACATTTTTTGCTAAAAGCTTCTATGGCATTCTATGCAGTATTATGGTAAGGTTGTTTCGAATTTTTTGTCAGCCTTGTGGAGGTGTTTAATTTCTGTTTATAGTGGGAATCTGATTAGGTCAATATTTAGTGGTTTTAATCAATTCATTTGTGGCAAACAATAATTTTTTAACTGCAGGAACATCAAGTACACCCTTTTAAAGTCTTAAGACTTATTATTGAGATCTAAGTCTAAATCGACAGCTAGGCCTATATAGATATAAAAGCATTAGGATAGCCAACTCTAGAAAAAAAAATCTTAATCCACACCCTCTCTGACCATAAAGTAAATAGACTGTTTCCAACTGATTTTAACAACTTGGTCAGATAGACATACACATGTAGGCCTAGTGTACTGTACGTGTGTAGTATATGATACTATATGACTACCCTGCATTTTTTCATTACGCGTTATGCAATAGTGTGGATTGGTCAGACAAGAAAATAGCACACTGGCGTCGCTAGTCAAGCATGTTCGTAGATATATCTTGTAACATATGCACATTTGCACACTAGTAGGTCAGTGCAACACCGCTTGTGTTTACGTAATAAATGTAGTTCCTAATATGTCTTCCCTCTTTAACACTAGTTTGTTATTTATATACATATCTAGTTACACACCTTCCTGCCCAGAAAGTAAATAGACGTTGTGTCCGACTGATTTTAACAACCTGACCAGATAGACGTACACGTGTAGGCCTACTGAGTGTGCAGTCCATAATGACAAGACCAACCTGGTTTTTATTCCTTGCGCGTTTAACAGTTATGCAATAGTGTTAGTTGTATTTTTAGTGGTCAGACAAGAAAATAGCACATTGGCATGGTTAGTCAACTGTAAAATAGTTATACAGGTCAAATGTTTCTTAAAACTCCTACGATTTCGTTTCTATTTCTTTTGTTACTAGATCTAAATTTGGAATTCTAAATCTGTGTTATTTAATGAGATTTTAAACTTTACTGGTATAAGTAAGATTTTCCGTTATATAATAAGTTAATATAATTTTTTAAAAAGATTACCATTCTTTTCTAAAGGTTTTAATTCAAGGCACACAAGCACACATATTTATTTAGACATTTTTTTATTTTATTGTGCATTAACGTTTATGTAAGAAACATATTCCTTAATACTGATTTTATTATGGATAAATATTTCCACAATGTTAAAAGAATAAGATCGAACCGTAGGCATACAGTCGGATGATTAGGCCTATATCTATATAGGTCTAGTTCAACCCCGCTCCCGAAAAAAACAAGTTATGAAAAGTTTAATTAATTTTCTTTAGTTTACTTTAACTCTATTCTGAAATTCATGCTAAACTTTTAGTTTAGTTATTTTAGATGAAAACTAGTTTTAGTTTAACTTTTAAAAGTTAGTTTAGTTCCCATTACTAATCATATGGTTTTGATTCATCGTCTTGCCACTGCGATTCCGTTTGACTTTACAATTTTTCTTGTAATACTTTCTGCCAGTTCCTTAGGACATTTAGACAAACTTCTGGCGGCATCAGTAGTCACTCCTCCATGATGTGTGAAACTTCTTAGAACAGCTCGTTGACAGTGCTGGTCCCATGCACGACACTCAAAGCGACTCTCTTCTTAGATTTTTTAATTGCTTTCTGGGGTGACTTTGCACACTTTTCAACTTCCAACTTAATTTTCCCATATTTAAAGTACACTTAAACTACTATAATCTTGTTTTTCTACAGAGTAAATAAAGTTAATATAAATAAAGTCAGTACATTATAGGGAAAATACTTTTTGGGGGGCTTAAATGCCATTTTTCAAAAATGGAAAAATTGGGTAACTTTGCCTTCGAACTTTATATTCTTAATAAATGTATTTTAGAAGTAACTAGAACAGAAAACCTTTCTTCTAAGATTAAGACAACATTTTTGAATGAAGAGGCAATAAAAGGCATCACAAAATTTTAGCTGTTTAATGCATGGCTTCCTCCTAAAGTAAAAAGTTAAAATCAATGACATTTATCGACAAATTCTTTGTTCGTGGTTGAGGTTTTCACTCATCTGACCCAGAATTTATTTCCCCACTGCTGGAATATAAGTGATTCAATGGTAGTAGCATTATTTTCATTCACTTGGAACATAGCTGATATTGAGAATGTTGGCTGTGAAGGATGTTGCCTTCTTGTGCCAATGCAGAATAGCCTCAACAGAAATATTTTTTATTTTCAATCTTCTCTCAATGCCAGCTGAATTTCTGCTCATGCCTGTTTGTGTTTTCACTCTTACATAGCTTTAATAAAGTTTCTACATCATTATCTTTATGTCATCTCAGCTTCTATTTGGACACTGTTATCATGACTATCTGAAAGAAAAAAAGGCAACACATATAAGGGGATGACTTTGCCTCTACCTTAGGCATTGTTATGGCTCTTCCGCCGTGTCAAATCCAAACAATGAAGTAAAAAGGAGGTAACCTTGACCAACTCAGTCAACACCGGGCGAAAGGCCGAAACAATCCAATTAGGTAGTCGACACGAGTGTTAACGAAATAAACACTTTTAATACTGAAAAAGGGGTTCCGTCCAATGTCCTTCGTTATTAGCCGTCTGTCTCTTCAAAAGACGTGTTGTTTCTAGTGTCGAATAGAGCGTTCTTGTTTTTTAAAGATCTGTCACGTGACTTGTCGCTAAGTAAAACTTTCCCCTTATTCCCGAAACAAATACTAAATAAATACTAATAAACCCTAATGCTTTGTTTGATTTTTTTTTATAGTTTCATCAATATGTGGATTCCATGACAGTTTTTCATTTATTATAACACCTAGGTATTTTGAGTTTTTAGTTTGTGTTACTGGTTTGCCATGAATAAGATAAGTGGAATTAATTTGTTTTAGTTTTTTTGTTACTCTTAACAACTGACATTTTTCTGGGTGGAAAAACATGCTCGAATTTGATTCCCATTTCTGTAATTCATCTAATTCTCTTTGTAAAATATCTGTGTCTTGTGTTGTTTTTATTGTTCTATATATTATGCAATCGTCTGCAAATAATCTGACTTTTGTTCCTGAAGTAATGCAATTTGGTAAATCATTTATGTAAATTAAAAATAGTAGTGGACCCAAGACTGTTTCTTGAGGTACATCTGAGTTTACTGTTATCGGTGTTGATTTAGAGCCATTTAATATTACAGTTTGTTCTCTCCCTATCACTGATGCAGTGGACCATTAATGCCAAAATATTTTAATTTTTTAAGCAAACTATGGTGGTGAACATCTTTCCAGTCCTTTGGTACTCTGCCCTGGTTAAGTGAAGCCTGAAAGAGTATTTTGAACACTGGGGCTAGCTCCTTGCTTAGTTCTTTGAGTAATCTATCTGGAATACCATCAGGTCCAGACGCTTTATTTGGTTTGGTGTTGGCTAATAGTTTTTGAATTCCATTTTCTTGTATTACTATATCTTCTATGTTGTCTACTTGGTTCAAATTCAGTAATATGTCTTTGTCTCCTGGGGCTGAGAATGCTGATGCAAAGTATTTGTTTAGGATGTTTGCTTTAGTTTCATTATCATTATGTATTATGTTATGTTCATCTTTTAATGGCGCTATGCCTGTTGTTTCCATTTTCTTAGACTTAATGTATGACCATAGGTTTTTGTTGTTATCTTTAGATATTACATTGTTTATGTATTCACACTGCAGCTTTCTGCTTACTTTTTGGGTTAGGTGTTTAATTTTTATATACTTTTTGTAAACTCTTTCTGCCTTAGTTTCTTTAAATTTTCTATATAGGTTTTCCTTCTGTTTACAAAGCTTCTTTAGTCTATTATTACACCAGCATTTATTTATTTCGTTTGATGTGTATTTAGTTGGTATATGATTTTCTATAATGCTTTTAAGATGGTTTTTAATGAAATTCCAGAGGTCATCGACTGGTTGGTTAATGTCTTTTTCTAATAAAAATGTTTGTTGAAAGTTTAATGCAGCTTTGTGTAGTTGTGTTAGGTTACATTTATTCCAGAGTAAGATTTTTCTTTTGGGTTTTGAATTGGCTACTGCTTTTATCTGACTGTGTATTTTTATGATCTCATGGTCTGATAGACCAGGGATAATATCATAATCAACTACTAATCTAGGTCTGTTGGTTAAGAAGAGATCTAATGTGTTGTTTAATCTAGTTGGCTTTTTAATGATTTGATCTAAACTTAGGTTGTGTAAAGTTTCTATGAAAAGCTCATTTATGTCCTTAAGGTTTTGGTGTTTATCTATGGTTAGTGTTTTTCAATTTATATCAGGTAGGTTGAAATCACCCATAATCCAAAAAACTGCATTTTTATTTGTCTCTTTAAGTGTAGTAATCTGATTACACAGTTCCTGCATGTATTCTATACTAGAATTTGGTGGTCTGTAAATGCTGCCTATTATTGGGGATGTTGAGGTGGTATTAATTTTACAAAATGTTGATTCTATATTTTTTGAGTTAGGTAAGGTAATTTCTTCTGCTATAAGAGTGTTTTTTATTGCTAGAAGAACTCCTCCTTGATTATCAGCCCAATCTTTTCTAAAAATTTCATAATTACTATTGAAAATTTCTGCATTATAAATTTTAGGATGTAGCCAAGTTTCTGTTCCTGCAATTATGTCTGGTTTCTCACATTCAAATAAAATTTCTAAGTCTGCTGTTTTGTTCCTAATGCTTTAAAAATTTATTACTAAGGTTTTAAGGTATTTTGGTATTACTTCTTTAGTAGGTTTGTTTAGTGAGGCTGTTGTATTAATTTTAGAAGATTTAGGTTTAACAGGAGTGGATCTGGCTAGTGGTTGGTGAGTTTGGTTTGGGATGGTGTTTAGGATATTGTATGGATTAGAAGTGTCTGCATCAAAGGAATCAAACAGTCCTGATGTAAACTGAGGTAACCCACACGGTACACAGTGCCATGATGCGTCTTTGTTGCCTAAGGCATAATACACAGGTGTATTCATATGGAGACATGATGCATGGCACCATTCATCGCAGGTGTCACATTGAATGGCTTTCTGTTTCATGGTGCATACTTTTTTGCAAATGTTGCATCTATCTTTAGATCTAGGCCCTGGATTTGACTCTACATCTCCTGCTATTAATATTAACAGTGATAGGTATTTATTTCTGCTGAGTCTGATTGAGAACTTCCATTTGTGATGGGTGATCTTCTTTAATGTTATGGATGTGTATGTTAGGTTATTTTTGAAGTTGCATTGATCTAGAGTGTGATGATTGATTATGACTGTTGTTTCCTTTTTAAGTTTAGTGTTGACTAAGGTAGATATAGTTCTATGTTCAGCTAGTGTGTATTTAGTAATTATTAGGATAAATAGCTGAGCAATTTCATGATGACTGTTGTTGATTTTAGTTTTTAAAGGTCTAGTCTAAATCTAGTTTAGGTTTACAATACCTAAGTTAAGTCTAAGTCTAAAGTGAAAGCTAATTTACAATGACAGTTAAATCAAATCAAATGGTTTATTAAATTCAAAATATGGACCTAGACTAGATCTAATTCTAGATCAATATATTTACATGTATAACTAACTATATAGAATATTACTATTAGTTATTATTAGTAGTATTAGCAGATGATTAGTAGATCTAAAGCCTTAATTAAAGTCTAAGTCTAACACTAGACTGAGTAGATCTAAAATCTAAGGATATAATAATAAATATAGACTAGATCTAAATAATATTAAATATATAGATTCTAGATCTATCTAATTATATTTAGATCTATTGAAGGCTAATTAAAAAAAAAGGATTAGTGAGACAAAATAGTCCTAAACTAAAAGTTGTTAATTTGAATAAATTAGTGAAAAAAAAAATGCTGAATTAAGTTAAATATATAATTTAAAGATATTAGTTTATTAGTTGAATAGCTTTTTAAGGAATTTGGTTTGATTTTAATACAACAAAACCGAAATTTTAACTCATCTCTGATAACAGTAAACATGGAACAGCCTTCTTGCCATGAGCGCGTAAAATAGGTTTCGATTTGTAAACTAACTCACGGAATACAATACTGATTCAAATGTTGTTTATAAAAATAATTTAAATATGAACTTCGTTTTAGTTGAAAGTTGGAAAAAAAAAGAACTACTATTATAGCACGTAGTTTTGACATTTCTTCATGATACACTTGACAACAATCTAAATTAGACTCAACAGAGGCCAGATGTAGATCTAGATTTAGATTGAAAGGCATTCGGCAATTTGAACAAAATTTACATATATTATTAAGGAAATAGTTTATCTTCTTACAGTTTAGGGATGCAGATTTATTTATTATGTAAACAGCAGTGGCGTAGCAAGGTACCCGTGGGCCCGGGTTCAAGAATATGTTGATGGGCCCCTCCCCCAATATGACAAATATTTTGTGTGACAAAGAAATCAAGTAGTTTGTATGTATCATTACATTTATTACATTTACTAAAAAAAAAGTTCATGAGCACAGCTGCGACAGAATCATTTAAGACTATGTTTAAATACTATTTAACACAGTGAACATAATGGGCATGCGGCTGCTTTTAAAACAATACCTGAAGGTTATGACACACCTGTAATAATGCAATGGGTACTGAGTCACCCAGGAAGGCAAATTCTACCCACCAAACAGGCTGTAAGTTTTCGTCATGCTCTGGCTATAATTCGAAAAACAGAAACGGAAAAGTGGTTTGAGTGCAGGGACAATTATCAAAAAGCTTGTGGAGTCTGGGAGCGTATTAGGCGCCCTGGCCGCATTTTGTGATGGAGGCTGTAAGGCCTGAGAAAGCTATTATAGCACAGTCCTGTTGGCTTATATTTCTCACGGCTAAGGCGAAATTTTGATTCACGATGCCCCCGCTGAGGGGAAGAAGAGGAAATCATGTCTCATATCCTGTTTGACTGCCCCAGACTTTTGATCTCCATCTCGACAGGTCTGGGAAACCAAAAATTCTCGACCTGTATGGTGACATGTATGTACCACGCAAGACAGCAGGGTTTCTGTCCAGAGCTTTTGCGAGAGAGGATTTGATAGTGAATAGTTGTAAAAGTGGTGTATTTTTTGAAAAAAAAAAAAACTGCTGGCATAAATGATTTAAAAAATTAGATTTTTCGCTTTCAGAAAAGAAAAACATAGCCGTTCCATTAGAATTAAAATATTATGATGTCAGATTTTCACTATCTTTTCTAGTTTAAGAGATCTAAACGGGATGGACGAACGGATGGATTGACAGACATAAACACAAAACTAATTGCGTCTTTTCCTCTTTCGGGGCTGCTAAAAATAGCCCAATCAGTTAATCCACTATTTGTAATAAATTATTTTGTTTAGTGTCGAACAAAGAATTTTGTATTTTACTGATGTGGTGGTCGCTTTAAAGTTGAAGCTAACAATAGATAACTATAAAACCTTCTATTTTTTAAAGTGATTCGTTGGCACAACTTATGGAGGCTTGAGCCTTCGAGTTCGAATTCAGGTCTTTCAAATAGTCCTTTATAAACAGTGGCGTAGCTAGGGTGGGGGAGGGGGAGGAGAATTTGAAGATCACCCACTTAAGGGAAGCCCCCAAATAAGTGTCCTAAATCTGTTTTTAAATTAATTAAATACTTCGTCACTGTCATGTAATCCTGCTTTTCACGTTGTTATATAAGTTAGTGTTGTATGTAGTCCACACAGATTATTAACTCTTTCCGCGCGGGGTTACTCTCAATTTTAAGGAGTAGCGCTGACTAGTGCCGTGTTACTCTCAGGAAGTAACTTGGTATATAGGGTAGTTTATTTCATCATCCTTATCATTTAAAAAGAAACCTGATAAGAGCACTGAAAACAAAGGAGAACATAAACGTGTCGAAGAGAAGTATCACTATTCAGATGATTCATACAAAGATACAGCAGTCGAAGAAGTGAAATGTCTCTTGATGAGAGAAGTAGTGCTGAAGAGACTCCGGGGGAATACTTTTTACCACAGTCACAGAAAACATCTGAAGTAAGTGATGATGATTCAAGTGACGGTCTTAAAAATCACATTCTCCAGAATTGGAAGTTCTCTCCCTTGAAAATCGATCTTAAAAGATCGACTCCATTTTTTTACATTTTTTTTTTTTTGGTTTAATATTTTTAATAATTATTCCTTTATTAATAAAACTCATAAAAATGCGATATGTTTTCTATTTTTACATTTAAAAAATGCGATTAGACTTAGACCTATCCTATTGTTTACAATAGAAGATCATTCGTTTCTTCTAAAAAAAAAAAAAAAAAAAAAAATACAAAGTCATTATAACCAGAAATTACTATTTAAATAAACATAAAATAGTCACTCAGCAATTTCCGCAATGAGCGTCAATATTTACAAGCTGCAACTGTTGCCAAATTGGCTTGGTACCAATGCGCAGTTCATCTCATGTATTGGTCTAGTCATATGAACACTCCAACATAACAATGAGAACGAGGAAGAAGAAGAAGAAGAAATTTAATTGGGCCTTCGGAAAATTTATGTTCTCTAGGTTGAAATCCTGGGATGAATCCGAAGCTGCCAGTGGAGTCTGGCAGCACATGCACCACTCTAACCGAAACGACCCGTGGTGGAGGCTAAAACGTTCGGAACAGTCGTTAATAGCGCAGTGGCGTTCGGGACACTGCCCCATTGGTGCATACTTTGCCCGGTTCCGGTCCAATTTTGATGCCCGTTGCCGACTCTGCGGGAATCAGAAGAGAACGTGGCGTGCACGTCTTACAAGAGTTGAGAGAGACGTATCCAGTGGTCAAATAGATCTGTATGGAGGCTATGAGGCACTACGCCGCACAACAGAGTTCCTTACCAGGGCACTACGGGAGACCTAGGTCTTCCTGCCTTGTCACCAATCGTAGTTCATCTTAGGATCCGCTAATGCAGGGGTGAGTAACCTTTTTCTTTCGAGGGTCGCATTATAAAAATTTTAGGAATTATATATATTTATATAGATCTACTTATACACTTACAACTTTAAAAAATGATGTATTCGCCCCAATCAGGAAGCTCTCCATATAGTTTTCTTTCTATTGGGGTGATTTGGGGCCAATGTCTTATACGGGCCTCTTGGTAAAGAGAGCAGTTTTGGAGGACGTGGTCTGCATTCTCTGGTGATACTCCACATGGGCAGATTTCACTGGTTCCAATTTTGAGCTTCCGGTACATGTGTTGTCGCATTCTGTTGTGTCCGGTCCTGAGTCGAAAGATTAGACGTTGGTCTTGTCGGGATAGCTTATAGTAAGCGTCATCTTTCTTGTGATTTGGATGAGAGCTCGTCCATTTCTCATTTATTTTGTTTACAATTAATTTCTTCATTTCTTCTGAATATTTACGGTTATCTTTGTCCGGGTACGCTATTCTGCCTTAACGTGGCAATCGGGTGGAAACGATCACTTGAGGAAGTGATTAGTCTAAATGAATAGTAAAACAAAACTCCTGTGGGACTGTCTAAGTGAATGCGAGAGCTTTCCCATTGCACAGTTGAAAGAGAGCTTTCACGACTCTGTCGTTAATCCATACGTCGTTTCTCAATGGACTGTTACACTAATGGCGAGTTCTGCACGGTTAGCTTGGTAAAACATAGGAAAATGGCGAGGGTTCCCGGTGTGCTCGGCATTCGGCCATGTATTCTAATCCAAGCGCGCGGAGTGCCAGATACATCGGAAATAGAAATGTCTTACATAGGCATTGACTCGGACCTCTTCCAGACAGAACGGTTTGTTCAAGCAGGCTTACACGCCTTCGCCTCAACTCGTTTGACAATCACACTGTGATCTTTGGGGCTTAAATAGGTTTTATTGGGTGACTTGTGGAACATGACTTTTGTTTTGCGTATACCAACAAAATAGCGCGTAAAAAATATTTTTTTCAGTGATTTTGCAACAAATACTTTAGATATCATAAAATATGAATAGAGCGTCAGAGTGGGCTGCTGTCCTCCAGTCTTTTGTATTTTTCGTTTGCTAACAAAACAGCTCGTTCCATACGCAGAACCAGTGGGGGAATATCTGCCATGAGCTCACCAGCGGCAATAGGGGTTGTCCAAAATGTATCACAGATTAGCTGTAATGCTATATTTGCAGAGAAAGAGTACTTTAACATTTATTTTCCATCACAAAAATCAGCAGGTTATTATTATTCTTGCATAATTTTCGCATATTTTAAATTTAACAGATTTTTTTCACTCCATTTTTTTGGCGGCGCTATTTTGTCGGGGAACCGCCCCCGACACATACACGCTCTCATATTTCAGGCCCGTAAATATTTCCGATCGTGTACATTCTTTATCAACGTCTAGACAGACATATTAAGAAATGTTGCAGTAGGCCTAGATTCGATTTATTTAAATACAATATTGATCTCAACATTATTTAATTTAATCAAAATATTACTAAATAGTCTATTTAATCTATTTAAAATTTAATCATTAGTCTCTATATAGACCTAGATGAAGGCGTATTTAAATTCAGTTCTTATCACACAAAC
This sequence comes from Biomphalaria sudanica, assembly GCA_036873155.1. Taxonomy (NCBI): domain Eukaryota; kingdom Metazoa; phylum Mollusca; class Gastropoda; family Planorbidae; genus Biomphalaria; species Biomphalaria sudanica. The sequence continues at coordinate 1,061,063 of JAZGLO010001553.1, forward strand.
ACACACACACACAATCTAAACCTATTACCTAGTCTATATCAAATACTGCTTTCTTACATCTGTCTACAATTATAATAATGTTTTTCCTCATCTAGCTCCACTACTGTATATAATTATTATAATTTAATGTTAACTTTATTAACATTTGACTAGATAGACGTCCCGGTATGCGTATAGCTATTTTAATTCAATATTAATCTCAACTTTAACTTAGAAATAAAACATGTTGACAGCACATTAAATTTTAATTCAAAAAATCTGCACCTAGACCTAGTCTATACCAAATACAAATGCCACATCTAGATCCACTATTTTTTCTGCAATTATTGTAATTTAGATGAAATTAATAAGAATATATTTATTAATTATATAATAATATACTATTCTCTCCTCCCCCTATTCAAAACTACTGCTAGTAATAGTGTATATTCCTAGTTGTTTATTCAATCTACATATATTTTCCGTATTTACGGTCGGTATTTTATATAGGTCTGTGAGCTCTATTATTTCTATTTGCTTATTTTCTCTCTCTTCCTATCCGTTATTAAAGTCGGTATTTAAAAAACAACTAGGTCATTCCCCCATTTGATAATGCTTTTGGTGTTGATCCTGCTCCTTGACAACGCAGAAAAATGGTCAGGAGTGTAAATACCGACGCTAAATGCGGATATTGTTAGTCACTCAATCATTGTTTTTTTTACACCAATTTGGTTGCTAAGGAACACATTGACATAGACATTACAACCTCAGTTTAGAAAGTTATTGTTACCATGTTTTTATAGAATGTAGATTAGATCTAAATTTATAAATATAAATATATATATTTATATCAAGCAAACTTAATAAATTAGCATTATTGATTTATAATCTAAGTAACTTGTTAGAGCATATATTTTTTTTTGTTATGTTTATTCTTTCAGCCCCAAGGGATACAATGATGTGGATGATGGACCACCAGCCCCACACCAAAATTTAGACCAGCCAGAGAACCAGGAGTTCATTTGAATGATGAGATTCTGACAAAGGCTGGAGTTAGAAAGTTTTTACATCCATCAGATTTCTTCAAGCAGTACTTCACTGTCGACCTTGTCAATATGCTTGTGTTGTACACCAACAAATATGCTGTCCAACCAAACCAACAGTCTATAAAGGATGGTATGATGTAACTGTAGATGAATTCTATACTTTTTTGGGTTTGCTCATGTATATGTCTATTGATCGAGCACCCTCTGTTTCCAAGTATTGGTTTAGGTCATCACTTTACAATAGTTTATGGGCAAGAAGCTTTATGACTAAAAAATTTCTTCAGATCATGTCCTTTTTAAAAGTATCTAATTTTGAAACAGAGGATCGTCAAGATAAACTAAGTAAAATTAGTTTTTTGTATGAATACATTCATAAAAAATGTCAAAAACTTTACAGGCCTCATCAAAATCTTTCCATTGATGAGAGAATGGTACAAAATAAAGGGAGATATAGTTTTCGGCAATACATACGTGACAAACCAACCAAATGGGGGATGAAAATATGGGTCCTAGCTGACTCTCTTACAGGTTATACTTATGACTTTGAGATCTATGTTGGCAAAGACAACAGTCCATCTTCTCGTTTTGGTTTGGCTTATGATGTTGTTATGCGTTTGTCTAAAAGTATTATAAACCAGGGATATGTCATATTTCTTTATTATTTTTACACTAGTTATCAAATTTTAAAAGAATTATTGTTAAAAGCATGGGCGTAGCCAGGATTTTTTTTGGGGGGAGGGGATTGGTGATAATATTTCCCCCCCCCCATCCCCCCGCGGTAAAAAAAAATATATGTGTGTGTTTGTGTACATAATAATTCTTTATTACATTCTGACCATTTCGGAAGACGTTTATTGTGCCCTAGAAAAGTTTCTTCCTAGAATTAGTGGAAAACTTGTAGACTCCCCGCTCTTGCTAGAAAGGAGGTCTGGGGGAGCTCGCAGCGCTCTCCCAGCTCGCCCCGCCGCCGAGCACTATTTCTGGTATTGAAAGCCAATAAAATGCATATTCTGAGGTATCTACAGTGCATTATCTTGCTATTAAAAAGTTTTATTTCAAAAACCTAATGTACTATTTGTCAGGTTCTTGTGTTTTATTGTATCTATCATAGTTTTAATTCAATGTATATTATTGTTATTTCTTTTTCTGAACTTATAATATTTTGGTCCAAGTTCAGCCTGACAAGCACACCACACACATATAGTTGTACTAAATTACTAAACTCAGTGTGTAATGTTAAATAACAATAAACATTTATTAAAGTGATATATTTACAAATGAATTGATGTATGATGAATGATAATAAAAATATCAATGTTCAATTATTTGAATAATATCATTACCTCAACATATTCATCATAAGTTATTCAAACATTCTTTCAACGCAACAACTGGGAATTCACATAGATATAGTCTGTAAATCCAATACTGTTCACTGACGATAATTCCAAAGAGTTCACAATTCACACTGCAACATCAGGTCTGACCAAGGCAACCCGCAATCTGGAATCTTGAACCTCAGACTCATGAAAAAGTCAACTTGAACACCAAACGACTAATTGACATTAGTGAGGTGAAGACCTCAGTCCTGTAGACTGTAGACCTAAAGTTGTACTCTCAATATAGAAAATTGAGACTGGATAAACAAGTCTTGACACCAAGACTTGACACTGAGTCTTACACATAGACTTGACACCAAGCTAAGATCACTACTTAGACTTGACGCCAAAAACTTGAAATAGAGTCTTGACTGAGACTACGACCAAAACCTAGACTTGTCGCTAAAACCCCTAAACAGGGGTCAAGATAATCCAACAAGAAAATGTCCAAGGCAAACGTTAAGGCTATCCAGTAACAATAACCAAGGAGAAATTCAAGAGCTCTCAAAACATGTCTTGCCTCTATACAGCACAAGATGGAGAGACTGAACTTGACGATAAATGACGCAAATCACACACACACACTAATTTTACGTCACTCGAAGTTGTGACAAGCAATAAAATTTCCTTCTCCTAGTCTACACAAGAAATAGTGTAATGACGTCATCAATATAGTGAACAACGCCGCACTATCAAATAGAGAAATAATTCTACTATACAGTTACATAGATAACTGCGACATTCCCCCTCCTCAACGAACTGGCAATTTTGAAAAAAATTCCAGTTATCATAAAAAACTGCAAGAAAATTCTCCAGAAAATCAACTTCACCAAGATCGATATAACAAAGATCAAAACTGCAAATATGCTTCCAAGAATTACAAGAAGAGACTTCAAGATCTCACTGAGAAAAACAACTGAGAAATCCTCAACAACCAATAATCATCAATGATTACCTCAATAATAAAAAATCTTCATTATACACTTCAATAGACAAAATAATGTTTGTCTCAAAAATTTACAGTTAAAGTTACAACTGTTTGCATGTTATATAGTTACATTATCAAAATTGATCAATATCAAAATTAATACAACTTAAGTACATGATTGCTCAAATGAACAAAAAAAAATTATATAAGTCTTGAACAAACATCAGCAAAAACATTTAATTCTCCCTTCAAATGGACAGAATCAAAAACATAATCCTGCAGCGCCAAACACCATCTAGTTATTCTTTTGTTACTATAACTACTATTAGTTATGAATGACAAGGCTTTGTTATCGGTCTGGAGATGAAACTTCACTCCTGCCAAATAACGATCTAGCTTTTTGATCGACCATACAATGGCCAGTCCTTCCCGCTCAAGGATAGAGTATTTCTGTTCACGTGGCAACAACTTGCGACTGACAAACTTCACTGGATGTAACACACCATCTCTCATCTGACTAAGTATACCTGAAATGCCTTTATCTGATGCATCTGTCTGCAAAAAGAATGAAAGAGAAGGATCAGGCAATCTCAGAATAGGATAATCACACAAATAAGTTTGTATTCTTTTCAGTGCCACAACACACCCGTTACTCCAATCAATTCTCACAGATTTCCCTTTCTTCAATAACTCTGTGAATGGAAATACCAAGTCTGAATAACAAGGTATAAATTTAGAGTAATAGTTAACCAACCCAATTAATGATCGTACTTCCTTCTTAGTACTGGGTGGTTTAAACTCCAGAATCTTCTGAACATTTCTACTGTCTGGTTTCACTTCTCCCCGACCTACATTATGTCCCAGAAATTTAATGTTAGTAAAGCCAACCTCTAATTTAGATGGTTTTACAGTAAATCCATGACTTTTCAATACACCGAAAACATTGTGTACATCTCTAACATGAGTCTCCCAACTTTCGCTAAATATACAGATGTCATCAAAATAAAACAATACATTCTCAATATCTCTTAAAATACTCTTTAAAACTCTATTGAAATGGTTAGGAGCACCACTTAAACCAAATGGTAAGAAATGAAACATGTAGTGTTCCATATAATTCTGTTATGCATAATGTCATCATATTATGTCAATGTACTCAGACGATGAGGAACAACCACTATATTCCTGCGCCCAAATGTTGAATTGTCCAAACATTTTACTGCCCTTGCTACATCTGCCAAATTACCAAACTTCACATAACCAACACCTAGTGATCTCCCTTTAACCTTCAACACTTCAGCATATCTCACCAGACCTACCTCCCTAAATCTATCTTTTAATTCCTGCCATCTTACATTAAATGGTAAATTTTTCACAGTTACCGTATAACGATCTGGAACTAATTCATAGCCAGAACGTTTCTTTAAATCATAAAACTGACCTTTTAGTCATCTTTGTTTAGAGACAAGTTCAGTATCACCTCTTTGACTGTCTCTTTTACAACTTTTATCACTTTTTACTCTGACACATTTGTTTCGACTTGATGTAATCTCATCATCATCAGACCTTCCATCCGTTTCACTACCACTGCTGCTTCCATGTTCACTTGTACGCCTCCCCTGCCTCTTGAACCGTTGTTGGTTATCATGAGAAACATTTCTCCAGCCTCCATTCTTACCTGACTTAACATAATTTTTTTGATTTCCTGATTTACACTCCATTGACATATGCCCTCTACCACCACACTTAAAACAAGTTATGACTTTCCCGTCACTAACATAGTTCTGACTTGTAGCTTCAGCAGCTCCCACTACATACACATTTTCCTCTTTACATAATGATTTGGTTGAACTTGCAGTCTTAAAGCTTTCAATTACTTTTAGCATGTCTTCTACATTATCACTTTTATTTAAGATAAGTTGACGATATACTTCACCTGAAACACTCTCTAACAATCTGTCTGTCACAATCATATTCTTCATGCCTTCTATGGTCTCCTTTACTTCTGCCATCTTCATCCAATTATCTAGTGCCCTTCTCAATTCCGCTACATATCCCCTGAAATCATTTTCTTTAGGTCTGATTTGGTGAAATTTCTTCCTACACGATTCTCCATTTATATCAGCCTGCCTCATTAACAAAACCTTCACTTCATCATAATTTTCCCTTTTAAACAGATCATCTTGTAGCATGAAATTCTTGAGTTTTGAAGTCAATTTGTAAGATAACAACATAGCCCAACTTTTCTTATCAATACAACATCTTGTTGCTACCGCCTCAAATAAAGTCAAAAAGCCAATCAAATCCTCATCTTCCTTCATATTCTGAAAACTCTTGTCCAACTTATCAATTATATGCCTATGTTTATCCTGGATCATAGCTTCTCCTTCTTTGTTTTCAGATTTGACACCAATTTTCTCCTGAAGTCTAGCCAATTCCAATTCATCCTGCCTCTTTTTAGCTTCCACTGCTTCTCTTTCTTTCCATCGTTCATGCTCCTCCTTCTTAAGCCGTTCCTCCCTATCCAATCTTGCCCGTTCTGCCTTGACATATTCCTCTTTCTGTTCCTTCACATAATTCTGTAAGTCAACTCCTGAAAAACCCAACGCCTTCCCATCTGCTATAAATTGTGAATTTATAGAAAACCTAGTCTCCATCCTCAGAATTTCCAAACAATATAAGTTCCAAAGGTCAAATCAGAAAAATCAACTAGAGCACAAGATATATTATTAGCAACCAAAAAAAAATACACTTAGCTGTGCTTTCTCCTGCGAAGATAGAATCTGCCTCAGCACCAGGAAGATAGAGTAGTGATGACAAGGTACAGCCAGGTACACCAGGACAACTTGAGAATCCCAACAAACAGATCACAGCTCCAATTTAAGTCCGACACCAATCAGTTTGGCATGTAACAAAATTATATCTTATTAGTATAAATTTAAAAAATATTATATATAAGATACAATGTTAGCAATGGCGATATAATGGTACCATTAAAGTCTCACACAAAAAAATTAATACAGTGCTTTTCTTGAGTAATAAGGTACAATCACATGGTACTGTGACACAAACAGGTGTCTAGAATCTGAAAATATACTTTTACAAGTACACAAATCTAAACAATAAACTTAGCAAATAATTTACAAACTATGACTGAGATTAACTTTTTAGACGAGCCCCCAAAATACTTGTCAGGTTCTTGTGTTTTATTGTATCTATCATAGTTTTAATTCAATGTATATTATTGTTATTTCTTTTTCTGAACTTATAATATTTTGGTCCAAGTTCAGCCTGACAAGCACACCACACACATATAGTTGTACTAAATTACTAAACTCAGTGTGTAATGTTAAATAACAATAAACATTTATTAAAGTGATATATTTACAAATGAATTGATGTATGATGAATGATAATAAAAATATCAATGTTCAATTATTTGAATAATATCATTACCTCAACATATTCATCATAAGTTATTCAAACATTCTTTCAACGCAACAACTGGGAATTCACATAGATATAGTCTGTAAATCCAATACTGTTCACTGACGATAATTCCAAAGAGTTCACAATTCACACTGCAACATCAGGTCTGACCAAGGCAACCCGCAATCTGGAATCTTGAACCTCAGACTCATGAAAAAGTCAACTTGAACACCAAACGACTAATTGACATTAGTGAGGTGAAGACCTCAGTCCTGTAGACTGTAGACCTAAAGTTGTACTCTCAATATAGAAAATTGAGACTGGATAAACAAGTCTTGACACCAAGACTTGACACTGAGTCTTACACATAGACTTGACACCAAGCTAAGATCACTACTTAGACTTGACGCCAAAAACTTGAAATAGAGTCTTGACTGAGACTACGACCAAAACCTAGACTTGTCGCTAAAACCCCTAAACAGGGGTCAAGATAATCCAACAAGAAAATGTCCAAGGCAAACGTTAAGGCTATCCAGTAACAATAACCAAGGAGAAATTCAAGAGCTCTCAAAACATGTCTTGCCTCTATACAGCACAAGATGGAGAGACTGAACTTGACGATAAATGACGCAAATCACACACACACACTAATTTTACGTCACTCGAAGTTGTGACAAGCAATAAAATTTCCTTCTCCTAGTCTACACAAGAAATAGTGTAATGACGTCATCAATATAGTGAACAACGCCGCACTATCAAATAGAGAAATAATTCTACTATACAGTTACATAGATAACTGCGACACTATTCTTACTGACTTAGACCATATCGCGCCGTTCGGCGCATTTTTCGGCAAGCTGTTTCCGCAACTCTTATTTTGCGTAATTCATTTTGTCGGAGAACATGTCCCGCAAAACCTCATGCGACGCTCTGTCACAACCTTACTAAGGGTTCGGCATATGATTTCTTTGATTTAGACCCGATCGCTATAACTGAGTCCTAAAATCTGTCTTAGCCATCTTTGTTGAGCCACATTTAGTGTTTTTCAATTTCGGCAGAAAACTATTCACACTTTATTAATGGAGCCCAGCCACTGGTAGAAATTTGTAACCTCTCTTGACTACGCTCTTGGAATTACATGCCTGTATTTCGCTTTAGATTTTGTATCGAAAAGGAAAGTTTTATCGTCATAATCATCTGTTGAGGGATTTTAAACTAAAAAATCTCTGTAGTTTTTTTGTTCCTTTTTTTATTCAAAACCCCATTTAGCTACGGTCATAGAATTTGGTAACTGCAGTTTGATTTAAAATTATATTGAAGAGAGAGGCTTTCAACCTTAAAATGTTCTGTAGGGGAATTTTAAACTCAAAACCATCTGGAGGGGTTTTAAACTTTAAAGAAAAAGCCATCTGGAGGAGGGGGATTTAAACTCAAAACCCCCTTTGGCTACGCTCATAGCATTTTGAGTGCGTAACTTGCTTTTTTTTTAATATTGAAGAGGTATTTTTCAGCTTCAAACCCCGCTGGCAGGGGGTTTTAAACTCAAAACCCATTTGGCTACGCTCATAGATATTATAGTGTGTAATTTGCTTTTTTTTTATTATATTGAATAGGTACTTTTTAGCTTCAAATCCCAACTGGAGGGGGGGGGGGTTAAACTCAAAACCCCTTTGGCTACGCTCATAGAATTTGGAATGTGTAATTGTCTTTTTTTATATTGAGAGGGGGTTTATCGTATTTTTTGGAGGCGGTTTGAAAGTTAAAATCTTCCTTAGATGTTTTCGTGGAATTAGGGATTGTCTCTTGCATTTTTTTTTAGTTTTGTTTATAAAAGAGGGGGATTTAACTGCAAATCCCTGGTAGGGAGTTTTAAACTCAAAGCCTGGTAGGGGGTTTTAAACTCAAAACACTTGGTAGAGGGATTTGTATCTAAAAAACCCCTAATAGGGTTTTTTAAATCTCAAAACCCCTTGGTAGGGGGTTTTAAACTCAAAACCCCTCTCGGCTGTGCTGTTGTAAGTGATGATTTAGTATTAAATCTCACCTAAAATAATCAAAATGAAAGCAAAAATAAGTCACTTAATTTCGTTCCCACCTCCCTGCGGGGGGGAGGATTTCATTTCGGGGGGGATTGAACCCCAACCCCCCCCCCTGGCTACGCCGATGGTTAAAATGTATATGTGCTTGTGGAACAATATTAAAAAATAGGAAAGGATTCTCTAATGCTCTAAAAGATGTAAAAACATTTGAGAAGAATTCTAATAGAAGAGATATTCGATGGGTTAGGGATGATGAGATTTTGACAACTCAATGGCGGGATAACAAAACTGTATCTGTTATGTCAAATTTTATGACAGCTAATGGTTATTCATTTGTCAAAAGGAGAACTAAAATTAATGGAGAATATAGGGAATTACTAGTGAAACAGCCTTCAATTATCAAGAAGTATAATGTGTACATGGGTGGGGTGGATAAAAGTGACTAACTCATTAATAAATACTATGTTTTAAGAAAAACTAAGAAGCATTGGAAAACTCTTTTCTTTCATTTTAAAGATATTACTAGAGTAAACAGTTACATGCTTTTTCAAGAATGGAGGAAAACCCATTCTGTCATACCAGAGCTCAAAAGACCTAACCGTTATTTACAGCTTGATTTTACAGAAGAACTAACACGTAAATTAGGAAAAATAGAAAAGTTCCAAAGTGTTCCTATTGCATCAAATGTCAAACAGTCTAAAAAAACTACCCATTCTATTATCCCAGAATTTTCACAAACCAGACGTAACTGTAAATTATGCTACCAAACTTTAGGGGTGGAAAGAAAGGTCAGCACTAAATGTGGGGAATCTGATACATATCTCTGTTTCCATGGGAAAAGTAATTGCCTACTAAAGTATCACCAATCATAGTTTTTTACTTATTAGTTTGTATACGTGTCTAACTTTAAAATGTTTGTTCTTCTATGAAACTAGTTTTGTAATATTTTCTATGAATTTTACCTTTGGAATTTTTCTTTTGAAATTGTCATTTTTTTCTAATTATTTCCTTTTAAAATGTCGTTTTACGTTTTGTTGCATAACTTTTTTTTTTTTTTTTTTTACAAATTACATTAAATTTGTTTTCGTTTGTAGAGAAATGAAATATCTTCAAAATAAAGATGTATGATTTGAATGTACTTTCATACTGATTTTTTTTTATGGTGTCTTTCATGTTTATGATTTTTTTTCAGAAAAAAAATGTCATTACATAATTAATTTAATACCAAACCAAAGTAAACAGTTATATCAATTTTTCAATGGCATAAAATAAAACTGCATTCCATTATCGTTCTATTGACATATAATAATCAATATTTTACTAAAAAACAAATTAATAAATACAATGTTTTTAAAGTCATAAAAGCAGAAATAACATTTTAGGATTTTTGGAAGAATTGTAAAGAGTTAAGTACAAAGACTTCGGATATATCCAGCCTGGAATTTTATCTGAGGAACTGCGACCAAAGATTGTGTTAAAGGGTGCTTATTTTTCCAAAACGAAGGTAAACGGTATCTGTTTCCAGTAGGGTTTACCAAAAAAAAATCACGAAATTCGACATCATGGTTCACGAGAAAGATTCCAACAGGAGAAATTTACAACCAACCTTGGCTCCTCTTCTCTACACACTTGGGATGTCTCCTGAAGTGGAAGAAGCTGTAATTAAGTACAAAGACTTCGGATAGATCCAGCCTGGAATTTTATCTGAGGAACTCCGATCAAAGATTGTGTTAAAGGGTAGCTTATTTTTCTAAATAGTTTATTTTTCCAAAGCAAGGATGAAGGTATTTTTTGCCAGTAGGATTTAACCAAAAATAAATCACGAAGTCTGACATCATGGTTTACGAGAAAGCTTCCAACAGGGATATCTGCAACCGATATTGGCTCTTATTCTCTCCACACTTCGGGTGTCGGTTTTGTTTTGCATGTGTACTGTTTCCTGAGGCATCAGAAAAGACATCTAGTACATGGAAGAAACCTGAAAGAACATGAAGAAGGAGTCCTTAACAGACAAACTCTTTTGTAGAGGAAGTTAGAAGAAGAAAAGCTTAAGGCAGAACCAGATGAACTGTCGCATAAGTTTCATGCGCAAATTTTGAAAAATCAGCTGTATTGGAGAGATACATGGAGATGAAGGACAGGTTCCAAAGGCTGGAAAACCATGTGGACACCTTTGGGTTCGTTCTTGAACCAAGACACCTCTTGGAGTCTATGGATGGTGATACGCTAATGAAAAACTGTGTTACTTTTTCTGTTAGATGAAGTACAGGCAAATTGCATGTTCAATGATGTCATTGATGCACGAGCACTTTTCATCAACAAACCAGTGCCACAATCACCAACTGACATATTGAGGAAGCTGGCTTTATATGGTAATAATGTGTGCTCAAACCTTGCAACCTCCGTCCGAGTACTGCTAACTCTGGTCACTTCCAATACGTTATTTGAGAGATTATTCTCAAAGCTGAAGTTCATCAAAAACTATTTCAGGAGCACAATGACGCAAGAAAGGCTTAGCAGCATGGCTTTAATGTCAGTGAAGTCACAAATACTAGACAGTATCAATGTAGATGATGTTATAGATGCCTTTGCTGCTCAGAAAGTACGACGTGAAGCGATATGAATTGAGATTTGTCACGTGCATTATTTCACCAATAAACAACGGTATTATTCTTAATGATTATTACTTTTTAATTTTAGTGGTATACTGTACCAATTTGAATGTAGGCTTATGTATTTAAGTGCCCCTCTAACCGTTCTGCATTCTCGTATTTTTTAATGGAATGAGTTGCCTGAGTCAGCCAGGAAAACCAATGACTTAGCATATTTTAAGTCACATATCAACATGCATGACTAGATGAAACATGAAATGCATAGGATGTAATTATCTTATTTTTGAAGAAACGTCTCTAATCTATAAGTAATTCCAAAAATTTTAAAACTCATTAAGGCTGTCATTGTATTGTTTTTAATTTTCAGACTACATAGGCCTACATGTATAAATAAAATACATTTAGTAATCCTATAGCATACATCCCGTTTTTGATGCGTTATCAAACTGTATATATATTTTGAACAGAATTAGGCTTACACCTAATAATATGACACATGGGTGTAGCCGGGAGGAGGAGTTCAAATCTTCACTAGCCTCAGACCTCATTGTCTGAAAAGAAAACTTTACTTAAAGTCTCAGTGCAGCCAACTTAATCAAACTACAGTCACCGAATTTCCTAAGCAAGCTAATTACACAGTAGATACCTCAGAATATGTATTTTTTAAAGCTTAAAAAAAAAACGGAAATAATGCTTGGATCCGGGGCGAAGCTGGTGGAGCTCACAGCGCTCCCCCAGACTTCCCAGCTGTCCTAGCGGTGGTGTGTACTGTTTTTCCACTAACAAAAAAAAAGAACGTATTCTAGGTTAAAAAAAAAAACGCCGAAAGAATGAAAGATCTGAATGTAATGAAGATTAATTACATTGCAGAGAGGGGTAGAAAAGAAAAATCCCCCCCACCGAAAAAATCATGGCTACGCCGATGATATGACATGCCATTCATTTGTGGGCCGGTTTTTATGGTTATGCCCGGGCCGATTTTGTTACCCAGTCAGCCCCTGGTAGTTCTTATCCTTATGACTGCTGTCAAATTACAGTCAGTCAGCATCGACTTGTTCTTACATTTATTTTCAAACATTCTTGTTCACAGATATATTTCGAACCAAATAATGTGAAAGTTAAGCATCAAGTTTTTTTTTAAATGTAGAAATACAGCTTCTGGCACCCTACAGATTGCGGGGCCCTATTCGAAACGGATTGCACGGGGCCTAGTCTGGGTAGGGATAAACATAATAAGTGAAAATTACGATTTTTTGTTAGAAAACGAATTCGTCTTTGTATTTTATTCATACTTTACTAAGTTCGAAATCACGGTCGTCAAATTAACTTTACGAGCCATCTACAATAAAAGGTAGTTTTCCAACAAAAAAGCCGATAAACATTCAGATCTGCTTTTAGATATACTATCGACTAACAAAATATTGCTTTAATTTTTTTTTTAAAGAGATCGAGATAGATTTAGATCTATATTTATATGCCAGTGACTATTAAAGTAACTAAAGTACTGGAACTTCCTGTTTTAGTTAAAAATCGCCCTATAATTACATTTTTATTAAATGAAAGCTGACAAAACCGTTTTTTTTTATCGCTAGTAAGATTGGCGTTTCCCGCATTGAATGGCAACCCAGAAATGACAATTTCGTCTATTTTTCAGGACATTTTATTTTATGAGTATTTGAGGATATTTCAATAATTTCAGGAGATTTTCAAGACTTTTTTTTGTATACTTTACAATTTCAGGAGATTTACAGGAGCTCCTGTAAAATCAGGAGGACGCGGGAACCCTGTTATAAGTTAAAGTGGTTTAATTTAATAATTTACGGCTAGAATTAGCGCGGGCCTATGAAAGTGCGGGCCCACTGCGGCCGCATAGGTTGCAGTGCCCTAAGGCCGGCCCTGCTGGCACCCATAAAACTCCCGTGGAAGAACTGACTTGAACTTCTCTTTAAGGTCATATTATGCTTGGAGGTATGTCCTCTGGAGCTGAATCAGCTTCTGTACCAATATTGAAAACTGGTTTCAAGATCTTGACGTCTTAAAATTTGCATTTAAAAGTCAACAAGTCTTGTACTTTACAACCATTTTACTAGAAAAAGGAAAATGATTAAACCTGTTTTCACTTGTTTGCCGGAGAAATGTAAAAGTTTTGTTTGAAAAGATGCACATACATGCAAACAACCCGTTGAAATATGTATGATGAAAAGCATCTTCATTAGAAATATTAGTTACAAAGTCACAGTAAATGTCCCCCAAAGAACAAAACAATTTCTTCCTTGAAATCTCATTTTCTTCTCAATACCTTGCCCATGCTAACCTAGCGGACTCTTCTGTGGTAAGGAACATTGGAATGCTTTGTTTCCACATCTTCAAGTATATCTAGAACTGGCTGTGGTTAAGTCCCCTAGCTCTGATACGTTTGGTCGCTGATAATTGGGTAAATAACATGTTTGATATTCAATGCAGATTTGTGCAAACTTTCCCATATAGAGTTAATAGTGGGGATATTGTTCTTTAATTTATTAAAGAAAAAACTCTTTACTCATTTAAAGCACTGGCTCCATTATTTGTTACACTTGCCATCTTGTTCCAAGCTAACCCAACACTTTCAACACAGTTCTTTAAAGCATTGAATAAATACTGGCCTGAGTTTGTGTCTTTGACTGAATGATTTGAAATATTACCAATAAGCATAATCTTCATTTGCTTTAAACTTTTAGAATGACATACAGAGACAATGTTTCGTTAGCCTCTTCATCATATGTGATAAGAAGATGTTTAAATTATTTAATTTTATTTTTCCCCCTTTTTATATGTTTAATGTGTGGGCACATCTGAATTCTGTAGGTGTACGCGCGCCGCAAGAAATACTCTGGCGGGCCGCATGTGGCCCGCGGTCCATAATTTGCCCACCCCTGGTCTAGATCTATTAAAAATTTAATTACTTTAATGGTCTAAACTTATTGATAGAAGTACGCTTAGTATAATCTGTATTTGTTAAAAGTATTTATATACTTTCGTGTTTAGATACTTTAGATATAATTTTGGCAAAGTGCCCAAGAAAAACTCAAACCATTTCTTCCTTTATTAGTTAACCACTTGAGTCTCTAAAGATGTTTTGCATGACTATAAAGAACAATCAATATGATTTGAGTGATCTGGTTTTTGTTCAGAAATCAATTGACTTTCAAACCTTTGGGTACTGAATGTACTGAGAAAAACTTGTAAAGAATATTTTCCATTTCTGTTAATTGGTGTAAATATTCAAGACGTTTTTGACCGTTTTATTTTTTCTTTTTTTAGTGTACATAAAATTCAGTTTATTTTTTGTTTAGTTGATTAGATGCACCGGCAACAATACACTTAATGAAACAAGCACTTGAGACCCCACTAATGTCTAACATGAGACTGTGTTAATCAATCTTGGCTGATTTTAATGAATTATTTTAGTTTCAAAACGTCGATATAAAATGCAAGTGTTTTACAACATTTACAAAAGCCCCATATGAAGATCATTGTAGAACTCTGGAGTTGATCTCCAAATTCAATTCAAAATTTTTATGAAGAACTTTATTACAGCTCTAAGAAGCAAACAAAATTATTAATCATTTGAAAATATCTTGTTAAGAAAGTGAAGTTTGTAATAAGCGACAATCTTCTGGAGAGTTCGATTCTTCCTCTTTATACACTTAGCAACGAGCAGAATTGCTTATTCATCAAGCATTCCATGCAATAAAATATGTTAGTTTTTAAAGTTTTCTTTATAACTGTATTCTGAGTACGTATTTTAATGTAAGCACAAATCTACTCCAGTCTGCTTTAATTGGTTTACTTGATTTAGAAAATGACAAGTTCTTAGTCTGAACATTGTCTGAAGATAAAATGAATTCAATGATCAAGTCATACCTCGAGATTTTCTTTTGTTTCAAAACTCAATGAAAACCGTTGCATTCGTTGGATGTATTCCGACATTTTAAAATAACTCAACCGAAGACAAAATTTATATAGGGGGGAAAATGAAAAAGCGATTTTTTTCTTAATTGAGCAAGTTTAAAGTTGTAGGCAGTGGTTCAATGTAAAATTACAATTTCCATGGATCTTGCCTTTTGTTGGGCTTCACTAGTTCGGCATTATTTGGCAAACAACGGCTGGTTTGAATTTAAAATTATGTCATTGCACAAGACGTTGAGACTACTTTAAATAAACAGATTCAATGTATCAACACTCAGCCCGGCTTCTTCTCTGACATTATTTGTTTAAATAAAATAACGCATTCACACACTCGTACAAAATGGAAATAGAAAAAAAATTAATCTAAAATTCAATTATATTGTAATCTGAACGCATACTGTCGTACAACTAGCATTGAAAACTGTACTGCTATCCCCTGTCAATGTGGGATAATATTGCTGTATCCTAGCAACACCTCAACCAAACAACGTCTACGAAAATGTTTTATACTGGCACTTTTTTTTAACAATAAATAGTCAGAGTGAATAGTAATAACCAATCAGGCATTTCTATCTTTCTCTGTTTATCAGCTAATTTCTGTCCTGTGTGACATGGTACACAATCTAGTACTAAATGTCAATGCGCCCGAACAAAACTGTCACCTTTAAAATATGTTTGTTTAGTTACTTATAGTTTGTACTAAGTGTACTTTGTGTGTGTTTTTAATCATAGACAGCAATTCAGCATTAAAACCAAAAATGTGTTTTTGTTTTTTTTTCCCAAATAACTTCCTTCAACTCAAGTATGAGTTTGACACTATCAACTCAAGTATGTGTGATACTATCAACTCAAGTATGAGTGTGACACTATCAACGTAAAGTAAAAAAAATTGGAATCATGGAAAAACAAAATGGAAGCCTACATTTAAATTTGACTGCATCTGCCAAGGAAAATTTTTTTTCTGATGAAGAACAAGCTTTGTTTGACTTTTGGTTTAGTTTAGTTGTGACCAACTGTTTGAATGTTTGGAGTTGTTTGTCCAATATAATCAACGTCATAGTGTTCAGTAAGCAAGGGGTCAAGAAAGGGGTCAACTTTACTCTGCTCTGTTTGTCCTACAGTGACCTCATGGGGGCTTTGCTGACCATAATTGCGACAGCTGGACTTGCTGGAGATGGTTACATAATGTCCAAGCGGATTGACGGAAAATCTATCTTTATTTTCTTCACCTGGATAGGATGTATATTTGTTGATCTCTCAACAGCCTTGACCGTGTTCATCAGCATAGAACGGTGCACGTGCGTGACTCGACCCCTGCACTACAACTCTTCATTTTTTGCGTTACACACAAGGGGGATCATCGTGGTTATCATTGTCTTTCTTTTTGCTAATTATCTCCCGCTTTGGACAACGTTGCAATTCGACGAGGTTTTCAACAGAGACACCAATTCTTACGTTTTTGTGATAAGCTTCTCAAGCATTAACGTCCAACTCCAGCAATGCAACGATTATTTCTTTTGCACATGTTTAGCATCAGTTGCTTTGATCTGTGTGTTTGTCTGTGCTATCATCATGTACCGAGCACTGAACAAATCCTCTAGAGTCCGCCAATCTACACACACGACTACGAAGAAAAACAACTCTCAATTGACAGTTCTGTCCACTAGAGAGAGACAAGTGGTTAAAACAGTATTTTTTCTGGCATGCCTTTATATGGTGTCGGCAACGCCAAGAATCTGGTTCTGTTGGGCTTTTGTCCTAGATGAAGTGGGTGGTCTCTATTTACTATTGATAGCGTTTTACAACTTTATATCTACAACATATGGCGCATTCAGTTTCTTCATCTATTACAACTTCAACTCAAGTTATCGAGTTATACTGTTCCAAATTTTTCTACCAACTCACAGAAACAAACAGTAGTTAAAATATCATTGATGTTTTAACACTTCGTCTCTCTCTCTCTCTCTCTCTCTCTCTCTCTCTCTCTCTCTCTCTCTCTCTCTCTCTATATATATATATATATATATATATATATATATATATATATATATATATATATATATATATATACTAGACATATGTTACCCGCGACCCGAAACGAAATAATAATGTAATAAGTAAAGCGAATGTGTCAATGTAAAAATAATGTGAATGAAGCTATCAAATAAAAATAGCTAATAGGCTTAAATCCATTTTTTCAAATTAAAACATTTGCTTGTAGGCCTACATACATTTGATTAAAATTTGAGATGAATAGACTTAATTTTGTATGTTCATGTGTTAAAGTATAAAGTAGATCTTGAGTTAATTTTGTATGTTCATGTGTTAAAGTATAAAGTAGATCTTGAGGTAGACATAGATCTAAATCTACACTAATCTAGAGTTAAAAATTGTTGCGCATGCGTGACCTTTTTTCATAAATGAATATAGGCCTATCTCAACACGGCTACGCAACTTTAGCGAACAAATGTATTAAAAATGCTTTAGAAAAACAAATTTGAATGTTAAATTGATTAAAATATTAAATGAATGGACAATAATTAGTATGTTTATGTGTTAAAGCACAAAACTATCTTTGCGAAAAGAAGTTTTATCATCTTAGAGTTCAATAAGAGTTTTAGACCTAGACCTAGGAATAGACTCAGTAGTGAGATGTTTTAATGTGTAACCAATTGGTAATGTCTAATGAAAGTGTTACGTGCGCATCTTAGTGTAAATGTGAAAACGTGCGCATCTTAGTGTAAATGTGAAATGGTGCGAATGCGTGTTGAAAATAGGAAGAAACCAAAATGGAGGAATATTTAGGGACTTTTATTGGCCATCTATTAGTAAAGACATAAAAAATTATGTGTTGTCGTGCAAAGTTTGTCAAATGAAAGGCACTAAAAAAATCAGAGCTCCATTACAAAAGGTAGATATACCAGAAAGGCCATTTAGGAAGATTGCGATTGATTTGATTGGACCCATGCCGGTGATATCAAATAGGGGTCATCGATATATTCTAACTGTGATAGACGTGTGCTCAAGATGGCCAGAAGCTATTCCACTAAAAAGAATTGAAGCCAGTGATATAGCTCAAGCGTTATATACATTATTTACACGGTTTGGATTTCCTGAAGAGGTACTGTCAGATAGGGGCACACAGTTCCACTGTCAACTAACGACAACATTATTGAAAATATTTGGAATTCGGCAAAGGTTTACAGCCCCGTACCATCCGAAGAGTAACGGTATTTGTGAACGTTTTAACTGTACGTTAAAGAAGGCGTTATCGAAAGTAGCAGATGACAATCCCAAAGAATGGGATGTGGCCTTACCCTCAATTCTTTTTGCGTACAGAGAGAGCCGTAACGAAACCACGGGGTTTTCGCCATTTCAGATGATTTATGGAGGAAATCCAAGAGGCCCAATGGCAATTCTAAAAGAACTAATACTCCCACAAGAACATGTTGGAAATAAAGAAAGTTACGATATAGTGACAGAAACCAGAAATAAAGTAATAAAGGCTTGCGAAGAAGCGAGCAAACATGTGCTTGACAAAAATAAACTAACACAGTCTAGGGTGAATGAACACAGGAAATTGACCAAACTAGAAGTAGGTCAAGATGTTTTAGTATTACTAAAGGATAAGGAGAATGTACTATTCACGAAATGGTTGGGTCCTTATAAGGTAACAAGGAAAATTAGTGATGTGGATTATGAAATTAAAATTGATTCAAGGCTGAAAATATTTCATGTGAATATGCTAAAAGAATTTAGGTCGCAACAAAAAAGTGAAAAAAGCAGTAAAGAAGACCCATTGGTCATAGGTGCATCCGTAAGTGTAGACTCTGAGACAGAGGAAAGATTGGGACACATAGAAACAATTTCAACTGATGTCAGTCAAACATGGAAAGATGTGGAAGTGACGGGAATCTCGTCGGACAGAACTAAGGAAGTAACAACATTATTAGAAGATTTTAAGAATATTTTTACAGATTTACCAGGAAGAACGAATATCATAGAACATGATATCAAATTAACAGGTAGAGTTCCAAATAAACTACCACAATATGCTGTACCATTGCATCATAGAGAAGCGTTACAGAAAGAAATAGATGAACTACTTAAATTGGGAGTGATAGAGCCATCTAATTCGTCATGTGCTGCACCAGTTGTGCTGGTTAAAAAAAATGTGGCAACATTAGACTGTGTGTGGATTACCGTCAACTAAATAAAGTTACAGAATTTGACCCATTCCCAATGCCACAGGCGGAGGAAATGTTTACTAAATTGAAAAAAGCGAAAATTTTCACTACGTTGGACCTTTCTAGAGGATACTGGCAAGTACCTCTAAAGGCAGAGGCTAAACCACTATCCGCATTTAAGACACCGTTCGGCGTCTATCAGTGGAATGTGATGAGTTTTGGCTTGGTAAATGCCCCAGCCACTTTTAACAGGATGATGGCAAAGATACTGGGCCACAGAAGAGACACAATTTGCTATTTAGATGACATCTGCATCTTTAGTGAGGATTGGAACGAACACTTACAGAGTCTAGGAGAGATATTTGCTATTATCAAGAAAAACAATTTGACATTAAAACCAACAAAAATAAAAATTGGACTTAGTGAAATTCCTTTTTTGGGATACAAGATAAAAAATGAATCAATTACACCACTGGAAGAAACAGTTAAAAAAATAATGGATATTAGTATACCAAAAACAAAAAAACAAATTAGAAGTCTTTTAGGTCTTTGCAATTTTTATAGAAAATTTGTTCCAAATTTTGCAGAAATGATTGAACCTCTTACAAATCTTACAAAGAAAGGGAAATCTAACACTATAGTTTGGTCTGAACAATGTCAAAGATCGCTAGACAAGATTAAGAGGGTGTTTTCTGAAAAACCAATATTAAAATTGCCCGATAGTACTAGAGAATTTATTTTGGCAACGGATGCTTCATCCATAGCTATAGGGGGCTGTTTGATGCAAGAGTATAGTGGAATTGCACATCCTGTTTTTTATGTAAGCAGGAAACTAACCCTTGCAGAGTTAAACTATGCAACTATTGAAAAAGAGGGGCTGGCAATAGTGTGGTGCATAACAAAGCTAAGTTTTTATCTGATGGGGGCTAAATTTCAATTATGGACTGATCATGCTCCGTTGGCATTCATTAATTTAAATAAATGTGGTAATAATAGAATTGCTAGGTGGGCATTACAACTGATGGACTATAAATTTGAGATCAAGACAATACCAGGGAAAGAAAATGTTGTGGCAGATACATTATCACGCTGTACTTAAAGGTTGTGGAGATTGTGTAGAGTATATCATGACTATTGACATTCTGTTAAGAATTAAGCTATTTTATTGTGTACATTGGTAAATTCTGGCACGGAGTGTAGTAGATATTCAATAGAGAATTGTTCAATTGTGGGTGTACACAACAATGATTTGTGAGCAGATATAGATTTGGATTGAATTATAGGCGGGGAGTGGTATAAACGAAATCTGCATGATTCCATAGAGATATGTATAGATATATATGTGTCAATTTTTCATAATAACAATTAGTATTGTGATGGTTACTGTCACAACTGGGGAATATAAATGTTATATGTTAATCTAATGTTAGAAGTGTATTATTATTAATATGTCATTGTGTATGATTTTGGTTTGTATTACATTATGGTTCCCTATGTTACAGAGAATTTAGATTATTTTTTTTAACTTGGAATAGGCTGATAAGATATGTGGTGATTTGTATTTTGGACGTTCGATGTACATCAAACTTGTCAAACAGGGGGGGTGTTACGTGCGCATCTTAGTGTAAATGTGAAAACGTGCGCATCTTAGTGTAAATGTGAAATGGTGCGAATGCGTGTTGAAAATAGGAAGAAACCAAAATGGAGGAATATGAACAAGAAGGTGTTTTCAGTGTTAATAAAGATTAAAGTATTTATAAACGGTGATTTGTCGTTTTCCCTGTCTAAAGAGTTTCATCTAATATGAAGACGTAACAGAAAGAATGTTCGCCAGGAAATCTGTAGTCACAGATATCAGGAACTAATTTATGTAAAAAATGCTTTTGAAACACAAAATTGAAGGTTAATTTTATTACATTGTGAAATCAATGGATTTTCTTTTGTATTTTCATGTGTCAAGTAAAAAACTATGTGCGCAAAGTGTATTTCTTAAAATTAGATCTAGGTCTAAATCCTTTCGATCTTTTCTCATGTCAACATTGTTAACCATGATCTATAAATACTATAGCTTTAAGGAGTTGGACATTTTTGTTTTTTTTGAGGGTCTGAAGTTTGTTTTAGGGCTACAATACATACACTACGGTCTAAGTTAGTACCCAAGGAACATTCCTGCCTAGTTTTATCAACATTGGTCAAGCGGTTTTGGTGTATATAAGTAACATACATACATACATACATACATACACCTCACATTCTACTTTATTATATATATATATATATTTATATAATATATATTATATATCATGGGCGTAGCCAGGATTTTTTTTCGGGGGGGGGATTTCCCCGCCCCCGCCCCTCGGAAAAAAATTATATATATATATATATATATATATATATATGTGTGTGTGTGTGTGTGTGTGTGTGTGTGTGTGTGTGTGTGTGTGTGGTACATAATTAATCTTTATTACATTCTGACCCTTTCGGAAGACGTTTATTGTTTATTGTAGACTCCCCGCCCTTGCTAGCAAGGGGGTCTGAGGGAGTTCGCCGAGCACTATTTCTGGTATTGAAAGCCAACAAAATGCATATTCTGAGGTATCTACAGTGACTGGACTGGACTGGAAAGAAGCTAATGTCACCCCCCTATTTAAAAAAGGAGAAAAATCTGATCCAGGAAACTACAGACCAGTATCACTTACCAGCATCACATGTGAAATACTAGAACACATAATATGTAGCAATATCATAAACCACTTAGACAAACATAATGTCTTCACCCCATACCAACATGGCTTTAGGAAATATAGATCATGTGAAACACAACTAATAGGACTAATTGATGATTTTTCAAAAGGTTTAGATAATAGTGAACAAATAGATGCTATCTTACTAGATTTTTCCAAGGCTTTTGACAAAGTTCACCACCATAGTTTGCTCAAAAAATTAAAATATTTCGGCATTAACGGTCCACTGCATCAGTGGATTAAAGATTTTCTGATAGGGAGAGAACAAACTGTAATAATAAATGGCTCTAAATCAACACCAATAACAGTAAACTCAGGTGTACCTCAAGGAACAGTCTTGGGTCCACTACTATTTTTAATTTACATAAATGATTTACCAAATTGCATTAGTTCAGGAACAAAAGTCAGATTATTTGCAGACGATTGCATAATATATATAACAATAAAAACAAAACAAGACACAGATATTTTACAAAGAGAATTAGATGAATTACAGAAATGGGAATCAAATTGGAGCATGTCTTTCCACCCAGAAAAATGTCAGTTGTTAAGAGTAACAAAAAAACTAAAACAAATTAATTCCACTTATTTTATTCATGGCAAACCAGTAACACAGACTAAAAACTCAAAATACCTAGGTGTTATAATAAATGAAAAACTGTCATGGAATCCACATATTGATGAAACTATAAAAAAATCCAACAAAGCATTAGGGTTTATTAAAAGAAATTTCTATAAATCAAAAAAGAACATAAAACTAAAATGTTATTTAACCTTGGTTAGGCCAATAATAGAATATGCATCCACCGTGTGGGACTCCTCAACTCAAGAAAACATTAAGAAACTGGAACAAACACAAAATAGAGCAGTGAGATTCATAACAAACGAATATTCACATTTGACTAGGGTAACACCATTAGTAAAATCACTAAATTTAGAAAGCCTTCAGGACAGAAGACTCAAAAGTAAAGTAGCAATTATACATAAAACACTGAACCATAATCTTCAAATACAAAAACAAAATTTAATAAAATACTCTGAAAGATACAAAAATAAAGGCACATTCCTCGTCCCATATGCTAGGACAAATTAGTACAAATACTCCTTCTTCCCTAGTGCTATTAGAGCATGGAATGGGTTGCCTGAGCTAGCCAGAAAAACCAGTGACTTGGCAGAATTTAAGTCATTGGTTAATATGCATGACTAAATGCATGACGCGTAGGACGTAATCATCTTCTTTTTTGAAGTAACGTCTGTATTATATAAGATAAGAAGAAGATAAGCCCCCTGGTAGAGGGATTTGTATCTCAAAACCTCCTGATAGGGTTTTTTTAAATCCCCCCCTGGCTACGCCCATGTTATATATATATATATATATATATATATATATATATATATATATATATATATATATATATATATATATATATATATATATATATATGTATATATATTGAAATGGTTTTAAAGAGAAAATTAAATAAGATCTTCAACAGTCCTTTCTATTTTAATAATCATGCATGCTGGGACTGATTTGTACAACAGCTCCTTCTTCCCTAGTGCTATTAGAGCATGGAATGGGTCGCCTGAGCCAGCCAGGAAAACCAGTGACTTGGCAGAATTTAAGCCATTGGTTAACATGCATGACTAGATGCATGACGCATAGGACGTAATCATCTTCATTTTTAAGTAACGTCTAAATTATATAAGATAAGATAACTATGCGACTATTTCTCCTTATTGTGAACCGTTTGTAGTTAAGCCTATTTTTGTGTACCAAATATAAGTGTTTATATTTAATATAACAGATTGCGAAAAAAAAATTAATTGCACCATTTTTAAAGTGAACGAATAGTCAGATAAAATATTTGAGATCGTTGTCTAGAACCAATGTTTTGATATTATTGTTTTAACCCTGCCTTGCACCAGTGTTTGTGGTGCGTACGAGCGCACTATTGAAGCAGAACAGGAGGACGCTGGGATAGAAATGAGATCAGTGTTTACATCGGTATCAAGAGATTAGGAAGAGTGGGAATTTTTCGAAAGTAAGGAGCCATCTTTTGTGTTGCCTGAAGTAGGGACCTGGAGCGAAGTTGGGAAGGCTGGCGTTGATCCGTATTCAAGTTTGCTGGGGAAAGGTTTAGTGGAATTAGGAACAAAAATCATTGAATATAAAGAAGGCTGTTATGTGTTTGTACTGGTGAATAAACACACTTATTTATTTACTGTAGAACTTCGTTGAGTTGCTTGCCTTAGATGTACTATAATATCTGTGACTCCCCCTTTGCGACTTCTAACATTGTCACTAAACTGGAATATCAAAAGAAATGTGAACAGCATTTAAGTTTTACATTTTAGAATGCGTCAATGTGTAGTGTATTCAGCAGCATCTTTCCATCAATGAACAACCCACAAAGACAGAGTCACATTGGGAAGGACAAGATAGAGTAGCGAGTGGGGGGTGAGCTGTGGTAGCAAAAAAAGGGAGGGAATATACAGCTATTCAGTTTAGTAAAAAAACAAACGTTTTTGTATACGATATACTCTTTCATGATATATAGATATAGATGGCCAGATTTGTACCGCTAAACATTCACCATTTGCTGGCCTTCACAAGTAGTTGTGAGTGATATAGACTGAGCGATCAGAATAGCAATGAAACGAGGGGGAGGACTATAAAAATGAGAGACAAAAACGAAAGATTCAATTACTTTATTTTCACTCCTAAGTATGCGGACCAGTCATGACAATAATTTGTGATTGGCTTTAAAATTGTGACTATAAAAATAAAAGTCCTACACATTCGACCTGAATGAACGCAATTTTTCCGTCAGAAAAAGTTCCAAGCAGATCTTTAAAATCGTTACATCTGTTGGTTTTTCTTCTCTGTTTCTATATCCAAAGATACTCGAGCTAGAGGCCGAAGGCTCTTTTTCCTTGTTACTCAACTGTTGGGTTTTATTAGTGTGTAGTTATATTGTATTAATAGACATGTCCACATCTCTCTTGGTGTTCCTTTAACGCGAATGTCTCTTAGAGCTCATTACTTACTCAACGAACACAATGCACTAAATACATTGAATAAAGATACTTTGTAGCAGACAGTAAGTTTATTAAATAAATATAATTTGGCTAATCCAGCCTCAAAGGCACAAATATAAACATCATATAGTTATAACTCTATGTTCAGACTAAACTTCACGAACTACATATTGCAGCTGGAAACTACCTCGAGAAGTCCTTACTCTACATGGACCAAAAACAAAACTACTGAGGTTTTCATTTCGTGGTCAGTCTCAGACCGTTAGCTTTCCCGTGCAAAAGGCACTAGATGATACAAAATCACTTCATGTTTCACAACTAGTGACGTCACTGTTCACACCTAGTGACGTCACTGTTCACACCTAGTGACGCCACTGTTGACACCTAGTGACGCCACTGCTCACACCTAGAGTTTTCACATTTAGTAGCAGATGTAACGATTTGGTGCTAAAAATATTGAAAGCTGCCGTTTTAAAATATTATCGACCAAGCAAAAACTTAATGGAGCCTTTAAAAACGTTTTGCTACTCATTGTTAATTACAGTGGCGTCACTAGGGTCGGTGTCACCCGGTGCGATAAGCTCGTGGTGTCACCTCCTCCCCCAAGAAAAAATAATCTTCCCCTCAAAAACAAACAACTTTCTTTATGTTGAACAATAAAACTGTACTCGAAAAATGGTTTTCGATTCTATTTTATATTGTCATTGTTTTTTTTTTACATTTAATCAAACGTTATTGTATAAATAAAAAATGTACAATCATAGAATTGAGAAACCTTGAGTTGAACATATTTTTTTACTAGAGATTATTTAAGAGCTCCTTACGGAAAAGGTCTTAAATTACACTAATGTTTCTCAGCTGCTTCCGAAAAGACAAATCAAGCACTGAACAGGTTTACGTCCTGCGAAACTTCGTCAAAAAAAAAAAGCCTAAAATACCAACAAAGGACAAAAATTCAGTTTTGTAAATTTAAAAAAAAAAGTTTGATAGCGTCCAGCGGAATCACTCTGGAAATTAGCAAGAGAGTAACGCATCTAGCAACAATTTGTCCAGATTTAGCGACATGTCTAAAGCTAGTCAAGCTGTTGTCTCACAACAGACGGTGGAATTCTTCAACATCGATATTGTAGCCATCGACGATGTCATTAAACAGTTTGCTTTCGGATTCCCATGGCGTAAACCAAACCAGTTGAATTTTGCAGACGACATAGCATTACTTTGAAATACAATTAAATGTATACACGAGATAACGGACAAAGACGCCCTCAAAGTTATACATATAGGGTAGTGCAGGTTACCCAGTTCCCCATCAACATTGGTCACACAGATCTTGAACAAATAGTAAAGTTAACCTATTTAGGCAGTGTTATCTCAGTGTTATCATGGTGTGAATTTTAATCTCCAGTCTTTTTTATATGTTTATTTATTTGTTTGTATGTTACAATGAAATGAAACGGCATGCTCTGTGTCTCATTCTTTCTCTCTCTCATTCCTTCTCTTACGATTGAGGTTATACATTCTGTTTCAACTTTTATGTAGATTAATTTATTAATTTATTAATTTTAAATTATGCAATATATATATTTATACATAAAAATATCACGCGATTTGAGATTAGAACCACCGACCTTCTGATGTAGAGTCTAACACTCTCCCGACTGAGCTATTCAAATCAGTGGAAATTGCTCACAAAAACAAAAAGGAAAGTATACATTTGTAACTGTTTAATATGACAGACTATTTAAGTAAAAAGTATGGGTCGAGATAGTAAATCGAGAAACGTTTTAGGTAAACTTAACCGCTGATATTTCGATCATGATAAGGCACATGGAAAGTACTAACTGGTTAATTTTTATTTTTTTCGTCCACAGCAAGTGGTAGAATTAGTGATAAGTCAGTCATTCAGTAGCTACATGTATGACACCTTTGCGTTTCTATATAGACTAGCAGAACACACCTGCTACGCCCGTTGATTTGTTTCCAGGCTTTATATTGATAATTAAGACTGGAACATGCCTTTTTGTTTGTTGTTGCATTGTAATAAACTCTCTGAAACCCAATTTGGTTTTCTTTTAACCTGCACATCGTAATTTCTCCGACATAGACTTTTGCACCCTCGACACATATATATGCACTCATATAATTTTCTTTGGCTTCTCAATTCAACGTATATTATATTTCGATCTAGACCCCACACCTTAAAAAATTACAGTCATTTAAGACAAATATTTTTTATTAACTATGTTTTTTTATGTGAAGTAGGTAGAAAAAGTCTGAGTACTATGACTCTATAACTTGAACTGAAAGCAAAATATATGAAGATACTGAAGGCACCGTAAGTTACAGTGGCAAAGTTAAAAATGTTTGATAATACCAAATACAGAGGGCCCACTTCATTCATTGCAAATGTCCAACAGAAGGAAATTCGTGGCAGTGAGGACACCATATACAGACAGGCCAGAAAGAAGATCATCTTGACCACACGTTTTTCTTTATTTGACAAAGCAGCCACCTGAGAGTTGTCTTTCTTCGTGTTTTCGTGTGTTGAACGGCGAACTTTGGAGGATTTTTGCAGTCCCCGGTACATGATGATAGCACAGACAAACACACAGATCAGACAAATGCCGGCTAAGAATGTACAGAACAGAAAATCGTTGCATTGCTGGAGTTGAATATTAATAGTTGAAAAGTTTATTTTGAAAATGGTGATATTTGTTTCGCTGTTCAGATCCTCGTAAAATTCAAACGTTGCTAAAAGTGGAATGTAGTTAGCTAGAATAAACACAGAGATAACCAGGATGATCCCCCTTGTGTGAAGAGCGATGAATGACGAATTAAAATGCAGAGGCCGCGCGACGCAGGTGCAGCGTTCTACGGCGATGAAGACAGTAATTGCCGTAGAAAGGTCGACAAATATCGCTGAGACCCAGGCGAAGTAAATGTTCAAGGAAATGCCGTCAATCCGACTTGACAATATGTAAACGTCTCCCTCAAGCATCACGTTTGAGGTGGTCCCAAACACAGCCCCCATGATATCACTGCAGGACAGACACAGCAATGTGAAGTTGACCCTTTCCTTGACCCCTTGCTTAACAAACACAATAACGTTTAATGTGTTGGACACAATACTCCACACATTTAAACAATTAGTCGCCACTATAGTGAACCAAAAGTCAAAATGAAGTTTGTCTCCATCAGGGTCATTGAAAGAGAGAGCAGACGAGTTAAAGCTTAGCTTGACGTGTTCCATATTTACGTCTGCTGCCCCACTCTGCTGTGGTTTTGTTCTAGTGTTCCAAAAACATTATTTAGATTTTTTCGTCTTCATCTAATTTGATTCTTTTTAAAATTGATTTCCTTGAAGGTAATCTACGATCAATTCAGTTTAGCGGAGTATTTCTATGTTGTTTTTTTTTTTGGGGGGGGGGGGGGTTTTGGCGACTTTTACATTAACACGTTATCACTCGAATTCTTGAACAAACTTTTTGACTCAGTTCTTGATTGAATTATTAAAAAGGAAACTGTTTTTACTCTTGATGTATCTTAGTGGCGGTTCAATTGATTTTTGTATCTTCAAAATGTCTTAAAAAGACTGCAGTGCACATTATCAAACGCTCAATAAAGTTAGCCAATCAAATTTTTGGAGTACATTTACACTATTTGCAGCATCAAAAAAATTACATCAATGAAATGAAACTTACAAGCAGAAAGTAGTCAATAAATGTTTAGCGGACTAATTGTGCAATGTTTGAAGTGTTTCGGATTATTAATAAGCCCAAGTCACTCAATAAAATGTTTGCAATCGATTTTCAATTTTGGTTACTTGTATATCTTATTAAAGTTTCTTTTTGTTAAGATAAAAAGGCGTTTTGAAAATCTGGGATGGAGTTCTTCATAGCAATATCTTGAAGTGAGAGATACTGGTTGTTTTTAGTGCAGTTTCTTTGAAATTTTCGTACACTTATTTTGAAGCAAATATTTGGTTGAAGCTCTACTCAAAAATTGAGCGTAACTCACCATAGAACACTCTCTGAAGAATGCTTGTGTTTCAAGTGTTCATTCTGAGCCATCCAGTTATAGAGTCAATTGCTCCAAACTACTCAAGTTAATTGATTATCAATATCATGCAAAACATTTTTAGGAACTCGAGCGGTCCTTATTAATGTTTCACTTAGTCTTAAAAACAAATAGACAGTTAAAACAAAAAACTATGATACAGTTTATCACGATAATTTTTGGATCAATGTCTGTTTATTTTTATGAAACGCTGATGAAATTTTTGTTGATAAAAAATTAGCCATTTTTTTTTAAAGATTAAGGCTTGAATACGAGATTGGTAGGAATTGGTTATAGCTCAAAATATTTACAGAATATCGAATAACATTTTGAGCCTATATATGTTTTAAGTTTAGATCTGAGCCAATTTCTTCACAAAAAAAAACAACAACATACTACTCAAATCACTATAACTGATTAACAATATCATCTAAAACCTTTTTCGAGAGTCAAGTGGTAGACTTTTAGAAGAACTGAAGTTTTGAGCCGGAAGTTTTGCTAGGTCGATATTTTATTTGAAGTATCGTAATGAGTACGACAGTTTCAAAGCTGGTTTTCTGAGAAAATAAAATATGGGCGTTTGTATTAGCGTTTGCGTTAGTGTATACATTTTTGTAAAACTTACAATGTTAAAATGTAAAATTTAAATGTTTTATGTTTTTATGATTGAGGTGTTGTCTTCAAGTCCAAATGCAGTATTTGACGAGGTGACACAGACCTAGCTTTGACCAAATATCATCTAGCATAGAGCATCATTGGACCTGGATTAGGCTACACTTATATTTACAACACTTATATTTACAACACTAATATTTACACTCCCAAGTCTTTCTTCGGCTTCCGAAAGAGACAGAGAATTCTGTAAAAGTACTCGGACATAGATTTTCATGTATATTGCCGTCCATCTTTAAACGTAACTTTAGAATTAAATTAGTTACAAACACGATTGAAAACAAACTCAAAATCGGCCCCCGAAATGGTCCACCCAGGCAGGTAAAAAGGCAGGTTTCAATATTTTTATGTGAGCTTGCGCTCTCAGAGCAATTTTTATATGTATTTTTGTTGTATAGGCTAGAGCTATTTTTGTATATTCTTTCTTTTTATAGGTTAGTGTCAGATTTTATAATTGTACTTTCGCATATTTTTATATAAGGCTAGTGCGTGGTAATATAAAAAGTAATGCACATGCTGTCTTAAAACAGTGTGTGTATATTTGACCAGTTACAAATATAGATAGATCTGTCTTTGTGACAGCTGAAGATCTTTGTGGTCTGTCGTGTAATTATTTTATTATTCTGAACCTGGGACGGCCTGTAAGTTTATAACTATTTTATATTTTCTTTTACCAGATCTATGTCACACTATGTGTAAATATGCTAGATATATCTTAATTTAGTTTTTTGGAATATTTTTCAAAAGAGTTGACAGTTGTTCCCAACATGTTGTATTGAAAATGGCGGCGCCCGGCTTAGCCTGATATGAATATGTTGTTCATGCTATAGATCTAATAGAATACATGATTTTGTATTTATAGTTTTGCATTTATGTATTGCAGGCTATTATTACTGCTAAAATACATGCTGCTGAATATAGCTGCTGCAATACATGCTGCTGTATCTAATATTACTGCTATTACTCTGCTGAATGTAAGTTATAACTGCTATTGTTATTGCCGCTGTAGATCTAGGTCTAGGGACTCTAGTGTTATTTTGTTTCTGTAGTGTTGTTGCCTTAGTCGGCTTAGACTTAGACCTAGTGGCTAAGTCTGTTCTTAGTGAATAGTAAGGTACTAAAGTGTTCTTGTTTTATTGTTAGTGTTATGGGTTGGTTAGTAGTAGGATATTGTAGATTCAGACTAGTTTATTGTAGTGTGTTTGTAGATCTAGGTCTAGTGTAGTAGTTCAACTAGTTGTAGTGATTTATTTAGATATTCGGTTTAATTAGTTTGTTAGGATTTGTAGTGGTGTACATTTAGAGGGTTTTAGTTAATTGCTGGGTTCAGTTGTTTGGTTAGTGTGTATATGTAAATAAAGTATCTTTTTGTTTTATTTATCCTAAACAAAAGTTTGTTTCTTGCTTTTGTTAGTTAGTTTAGTCTAGTTGTCTGGTTGCTTAGGCGACTCTAGTCCCATGGTCGTAGACTGAGGTGTCACAGATGGAACCCACCAGGTAGCGCTAACATCTGCCTACGGCTAATAAATTTAATGCTGAGCAGAGAAAAGGGTCTCCAGCGTCTCCTGACCTGCTCACATTTAGATAGAGAACATCAGAATTAAATTCGATCAAAGACAAATGACAGAAAAGAATGGAGAAAGAAGATTGACAGATCTTGTGTGGTGCTTGCCACAGCGGTCCAGCAAAGCAAAGGATAGGTGAAAGTGAAGTTCAATGTGAACCTGGCCTAACTGATGTCTTATAATAAATATATCTAATTATGTAATTGCTTTGTAAATGGTCAATCTCTAATTCCTCAACAACAAAAAAATTCCTTTAGTTAATTGTTCTACAGGAGCAATACAGCATTGCAGTTCACACGATAATATGAAAAATTACTAATTAATTGTTAATTTAAATTATGTACAACTTATATGCATACTAAATAATTTTTTCTCTTTAAAAAAAAGTAAACATTTTTTTTCATGTAAATGTAGTAGTGAATATGACAGTATTTACTTAATTTAGCAATACAAATTTAAAAAAAATATTTTTTTTTACAAAAAATCAAAAACCGTTAGCATAAATGTGTTTCACTTGCGCTAGTGTATATCTCCCCTACTAAAAATCCTCCAGTGTTACTATAAATGGTGAATAGTTGTAAAAGTGGTGTTTTTTTATGAAAAAAAATGCTAGCATAAGTGATTTTAAAAAATTAGATTTTTCGCTTTTAGAAAAGAAAAAAGTAGCCGTTGTTGCATCAGGACTTTGAATGGACTAAAATATTATGTCGGATTTTCAATATCTTTTCTAGTTTACGAGATCTAAGCAGGACAGACATTTCACACAAAACTAATAGCGTCTTTTTCCCTTTCAGGGGCCGCTAAAAATGTGTCTTAAAAGATAATTCAGTTTATCGTTAACCGGGATTGTAATTATATTTTTCTACCTTTTAAATTTAACGGTATGTTTTCCACTTTCTGAGATTAAACATATTCCTTTCAAATGTAGTCTGAGGTTTAACAAAGTAGGCTAAATATTGTTGTTTAATGTTTGCATTTACATCTGAAACTACAGATTTGAAACTACAGATGTGAAACAACAGATTTGAAACTACAGATTTGAAACAACAGATTTGAAACTACAGATTTGAAACTACAGAAGTGAAACTACAAATTTGAAATTACAGATTTGAAAATACAGATTTAAAACTACAGAGTTCAAATTACAAATTTGAAACTACGGGTTCCAAAGGACTGTCAATGCCGGGGGTGAAAGTGGGGATAAGCACCCACTTTCAAAGAAATTCTCCCACGGCTTGCGTCTCTAAATTCCTCTGACAGCTCCTGGCCTTCACGTGTGATTTTCTCAAAAATCCGGCGGAACCTGTTCTTACAAACTGACAGGAGAAGGGATGAAAGGCAGAACACTGGCGCCTCAAAACCAGTTTAGCTTCGTGTTGATGGGGCACATCAGCCTAAATAACGCAACCCATCTAGGAGAAGGAAAACTCTGACTCCAAACATTCACTCTGTGGCGATACTCCCCCGTGTGGGTATCGGGGCTTGGAAATGACCAAGAGAAATAAATAACCCCACTGCCTTTCCACTTGCATTTCACTAAGTGAATAATAGTGGACCTCCCCCCCCCCTCTAGGTGCTTTTTGACGGAGGTCTGGATTGCACTACACCAGACGGAGATCCTTGTCTCACTACATTCTAATACTAGATATAAATCCATCATGAAGTGTTGTTTTTTTCTGGATCTGGTGAATGTGATATCGTGAAGGGGCCTGGATCCAGGATGTGACGATTCCACAGGGCATACCCAGGGCACAGTCCACTTTAAGCTTTCTACTGCAGTAAAGTTCCATTTTTCAGAGCTCTATGGATGGCGGAGAATGGACCATTGGCCAACCCCCACCTTGTCCCATGGATATTCCGGTTACAGTCTTTAAACCTAGATGTTTCCTTTTATGTCAGTATTTGTGAAAATTGCCAAGACCGAAAACTCCCTTAAAATGAGGGGACTATATATTTATATATTTTTTAAAATCCTGAGGAAACACCCAGCCTACACTAAAGAAGAA
The DNA here is from genome assembly GCA_036873155.1 of Biomphalaria sudanica. Lineage (NCBI taxonomy): Eukaryota > Metazoa > Mollusca > Gastropoda > Planorbidae > Biomphalaria > Biomphalaria sudanica. The sequence continues at coordinate 1,094,695 of JAZGLO010001553.1, forward strand.
GAAACTACAGATTTAAAACTAGAGTTGAAGCCGTGGTTTCTGTAGGCCTACTTCTGAATATTTAGCTCTTATTAACTACCTTCCACGAGTAGTCTATCCTGGAAAGAAAGAGAAATCCGTTGTCAATCTTACCAGACACTTGTACTCCAAATATAGTTTATAAGTCTCGCGCATGCAGTTGATTTTTTTTTCTAAAGAACATGACATTCATACAGGGCCGGCCTTACAAAATGCTGGGCCCAGTTTATTGGATGCTTGCGAGGCCCCTCTTCTATTTTTTTTTACAATAACAACTATTATTATTAATTTGATCATCTTATCAACTATTTATTATACAACATCTATAGGAATCGCGATAATTAAAGTTACGTCAATCGTACAATACACTAAATATGTTAACCTTTGAAGTCCTAAATTTTAAAAGGCATTTGTCTGATGGTTATATGCTAAATGTAAGTTGCGGGGACCCTGCCAGATATGGGGCCCAATTTGGAGCAATTAGTAAATTTGGTCTAAAGCCGGCTCTGTTCATATATATTTAGCGTACCTCCATCTTATTTTTTCTCAATGTTTAGCTTGCAAGGGTTACATGCTCTTTGGGAAAAGACAAGTAAGCCAAATGTCATTTCTTTTTGTTAAAAGTCAATGTCTACTTTACGTTCAAATAAAATCGGATTGGATAAGACTTGAACTGAATGCATCTAATCGGTTCTGGTCCGAATAGGATCTGATCCTATCGCATTGTCATTGAAAAAAAGGCTACTATGGCGATCGAACATAAGACATTGGCGTTATTAGTACAACACTCTATCTCTATTTCTGGAATTTCCAGACTTCTATATCCTATCCAAATTGTGACGGCCCTTGTGTATTGCGTGTATGAGCTGCTTGTTAGGTGTCTAGGGGATGATTATTTTGATTTTGCAACACACTGGGCCATCAGAGATATATCGGGAGCAGGCACGCAACAAAACAAACAGTGGAGAAAGATACATAAAGGATTGATGGATATTTATTTACATAAAATATACAAGGCAGAATAAAATGGGGGGGGGGGAGGTGCATCTATCTCTTAATGATATTGTATTATCATACTTGGCACTCTATGAGAGAGTAAGTCACTTTTGTCCTCCAAACTTATCTGGTGGTCCTATCGATGCTGGCTGTGCTCCTATGTGAAAGTCTTACAGCTGGAGGTGGCGCTCTAGCGGGTTGCCGGTGATTCAGTACTTGTGGAGTGTCAATCCAAAGTTCTGTGGTCTGTTATGGGCACAATAGGGCGGGTGACCGGCTACCGTGGGTACAAGTGTGCTGCGGGCAGAGCTGATCTGCCGTGGGCAGTGTCGTTAACAGGATAGGTCTATTGAGTTGCGATGAGTAGGCGAGGTTAGGAAGTCTCGCATAGACACGTGGTCTCAGGGGACGTAGTGTCTACTAGGTCTGCGGTATCCAGAAGGCACGTATTGCCAAATAGGCAGATAGCGCAAGTAGTGATCAGTAATGCTAAATAGGCAGACACCTTAGGGAGGCACCAGATATTCCTTTGGAAATAAGGATGAATGATATAGTCCAGACTCGACTGTCAGCGAAATGGAGAAAACGACAAAGTGTGTCTATTCCGACTCGGTCTAGCTTATAAATGGGCGGAAAAGGGAGGCGTGAGAGACTAACGATAATCTCCTACGTGGATGAACCTTGAGACTGGAGTCGCATCTAGAAATGTCAAGAGGCGTGTTGACACGGATTATCCTCTTAATCAAAGAGAGACGTGGGTAGGGGCGGAGGAAAGAATGAAGTATGTCCTGAAGAGTGGGATGGGTAGGTGTCGACCTTGAACGTCAGAGACCTGGCGCCAATGACCAACGCCCGTGGTTGGACTGTTTATATGTCCCCGGGTCAAGGGGAGATAAGCGATAAGTCGTGGCAACGGTGTCGCACTCAGTCTAGCGAGAAGAGGAAATGGTGGGGGTTTGGTGTTGAAATCGGGCCAAAAAGGAAGAAATCATTGGGATGAAATAAAAAATTAATGCTGTGATAAAATTGAATGACACTCAGCAAGCTTTTGACCTGTGACAAATTTTTCAGAACCCATGACGAAAGTGGAAGCTTATTTGTAGTTAAAAAATCATACACTTTCTTCCACAATATAGCTCTCCTTTTTTCAGCACACGCACACATCTTAGGTCCACAAGTTTAAGCTACATCCTCCTTTGAAATCACTTATTTACACATACACAAACTCCTTTAGCTCTTCAGTTGTTTTAACTTTTCTTTATTCAACTATTTGAGAGGAAAACCACTTTCAGCCAAATGGTAAGGAAAACTGAGTAAAGTCTCATACAGATAGAGATAGCCTGTAAGTAGGAGAATTAATAATGTATGTGCATGTGAGATTTTTACTGTGTAAACATGGTTTGCTTAAGTAGTTTGTTTGCCAAGATAGTTTATTAGCTAAAGTATTTTTTTTTTGGTTAAAGTAGTTTGCTTGTTAAAGTAGTTGGTTTTCCGTAGCATCAGAGTACCTTAAGACTTACATGTAAAAAAAAAAATAGTGTGAATAGTTGATGGTGTTGACCATCACGCGTTTTTTCCCTTGGGCATACGCAATAGTGTTGAGTGGTGAGGTAAAAAGATGACACATTGGCATGGTCAGTCAAGCATGTAGATCTAGTATACCCGTACAACAATTACAGAGGTCAAGGGTTTCTTAACACCACAGCATACACTAGGACTACATGTGTAGGCCCACTTCGTCTATCTGAACAGGTTGTTAAAATAAGTTGAACACGCACTCTATTTATGTTGTTTTTTTGGTAGGGAGGGTGTGGATGGATTTTTTTTAAATAGTTGGTTTTCCTAATGCTTCTTAGATCTATACAACCGTAGATCTAATACAGATATCAATAATAGGCATACAATTAAATCTCTGCTTCGGCATAATCTAAGGTTCAAGCTATAAATAGGTATAATCGATGTTCCTGCTGTTAATAAAATATCGTTTGCTGCAAATGGATTAATCTAAAACTAATAACACTGACCTAGAACGCTTCAGATTCCTACTCTGAGCTAACAGCTACTATCAGTGTTACGCTCTTGAAGCCAGAACCAGAAGCGGTCCTTGGACTTTAAATTACAAACCTGATGACCAGTTGTTGGTCTGAAATTCATAAACACATACTTCCGACCCCTATACAAGCCATATTGCACATACTTACATATTTTACATTGACCCTCTCCCATATACCCAGTTGATGGCCTCGTACATAAACACACACTCATGCTACACAGATTAGTTAATTAGGCCTATCTGTTATTAAATACTATTAAGCTTTAATTCATCAATCAGTAATTGAGTTTAAAACAATAAGGTATATAAAAAGGAAAAAAAATCAATACGAATATAGGTATGTTATTGAACAGTTTAGTCAAATGTTCAGCGACACAAGCTATTTACAAGACATGTAGGTATCTGGCTCCGGCTGAATATCATTTTCTACTATTCAGCAATATTCGGCTCCGGCCGAATATCAAAAAGTACTATCTGGAGCACCCCTAATTCAAACAGAATGGGACAATGTGGTTCATGTAACCTTATCTCACGGTAAGTAGCAGTATAGGGCTGAAATACAAAGAACATCCCTAATCTTTAAGATAGGTCAAAGGTTTGGAGGTTAGGTAAGAACAAGACTGGAACAGGTGGGTTGTCTCAACAAGTCCAAGTTTAGACAAATTGAACAGAACATTTTTTGACGTTTTATTGCCTAGATACTAAAAGACTGGCCAATTTCACACTTAGAGTGTAACAGACAAGGGTGCTAAAATAGTGCCATGATCCATCGCAACAGCATGCAATGAGAACAGATCAACCAAATGTTTGAAATGTTACAGATTAATTGGAAACAGGTCAGTAGGTCAAAGGTTGAAGTATGTGCTGGGATGTACAGTCATTTCTTTTTAGTTCAACAATTGATATCATGAAAATATTAGTTGGTTTTTTTTTTTTTTCACAGTGATAGGACACACAATAATAAACATATATATAGTACAAATATAATTTTAATAATTAATAGAAAATTTTAAAATGATTATTTTATTTTTTTAATATTAAGATAACTATTATAAGCAGGGGGTGTTAATAAAGCCTACTCAGGCTTACATATAAAAGAATAAAATTTAATATAAAAGTGTGTCAATGCTATTCTTATTAAATACAAAGTTATCCTTTGTTCAAGATCTCAATGTCTGTGTCAGCTTAAATACATTAACAAAAACTTTCTCAATACAGAAATAATTATAAAATCTGAAAACGTGACAGAAACATTTTAAAAAAGATTTTTCTACTAATTTGTATTCTAATAAGATTTTAGAGAGAACTTTTCTACAACATGCCAATTTGGATAAAAATAAAACTGTGAAATATATTTTGTTTATATTACAATTTTGTAGGACAAAAAAAAAGTCATCAAAATATGATTAACAGCAAGAATCATGTCAGTTACATATAAGTTCTTCAGCTAAAGAAATATGAAAAAGTCTTTATGGAAAAATATGTTAACAAACAGTGTCAAATGTGATGACAAAATCATTATGAGGCAATACATACAAATGTGATGTTTCATTGTATACAATAATGAAAAGTAATATGATAGTAGTAGATCAAAGAATGCAAGAGGTCTTATGTCAAAGTAATAGCAATATTTATGATGAGATAATTATTCACAAACATTTCTCTTTATCATTTGAATGAGAATTCTGGGATTGAAGCTTATATAAAATTCTATAGTATTTTTCAATATATATCTATAATTGTGAAAGAAATATTTTAATTACACAAAAGATATCACCTACTTTGGTTTGGTTTGGTTTTGATTTTAGGCACATAGGCACAATTTAGGCCATGTCGTGCCTGCATTCCCTCAAGAACCACTCTCTACTTTACAGGGTGCATAGCTTACATAGAACCAAAAGACTCAACAATTTATTTAATGAAAAAAAATCTTGTTTCTTTAAAATGTGATAAAAATACGTCACCCCTTATTCTGTTAGTTTCTTAGAAAGTAAACCTCAAATTCTATTTACAATGGCATCTATTTGACTTGATTGTTTTACAAAACTATAATAAACCATTTAAAATATACAAATTTGACATAATTCTAGTTCTTGCAAATTTAGTTCAAAAAGTTTCATAAACAGTTTATCTTAAATTTAACAATAAGTTTCTGTTAATGGAATAATAAAGACAAATGGTCGGAAGACATTTTTAATAATTTATTTTCAAAGTGATTGACTTTCTTTATAGGAAATGTTGCACATACCAAGGAAAGAATGATACATTTATTTTTTATGGATACCAATCTGTTGTGGTTCATAATAATTAATACGTTTTCAAAGCCAAAAATATCTGTGTATCAGAGAATGCTGAATTCAATCAGTAACGTATTATTCTATATTTCAAAGTTTTTCATGACTTTGAATTTGTGATGTGAAGACCAGGACTAAAGCTCACATTTATCACCTTGGGACAGACCAGCAGCTAAGTGCTCATGAGACACAGCCAACTTGAAATGAGGGCTAAAGTCCTGCTCATGCTTGTTCAGTGGCTGGGAGATGAAAATTTCCCTAGTCTGCTCAGACTTGCTATTGTTGTGTCCAGACATGGACAAGGGCTGAGAAACTCTGAGTAAAGTTGTGTTCTCATCTAGAACATAGCGATGTCTGGGACAGAGAGAGGATAGAAATGAATTATATTTTCACTAAGCAATGATGACAAACACATAATTAGTAAATTTAACAGGCTAACATCACAGTATTATTATTATAGCTTTTATATAGCGCTACTTTCATGCTTATAGCATGCTTAGAGCGCTTTGGTCCAATCTCATTTGTGGACCAGGGAAGGGGGGGGGGGTATCTAGAAGTTGGTTTTCCATGCAGCCTTTAGGCGCTCAGTAAATGCAACTCTGCCTGAGTCGGGTGTCAAACCTCGAGCTCGCTTCTAGGTAGCCAAGTTCAAGCGCACTTAGCCTCTCGACTACGCTTCCCACAATGGTATGTGACAAATAATAAAAACATTTTTACTTAGTGACTTGTTCAAATACTTTCATTAAGATGATGACAGTGTAAATAAAGAGAGGGATGAAGCCTTCTCACAAAACTTGTACAGTAGTGAATTATTTTCTTTTTAGATAATTATAAAATATATTAAAACATCATTATCCGAAAGTCAGTCATTTGGAATGTCAAATATATGGACTGCCTTTTTTTTTGTTTTAATCATTGTTCCTTAATAGAGATCAAAACCTGAAAGCTATGAAAAAAGGATCCAAGTTGGTGCAGCCTAAGATCAGCTATTATTACTTTTTTTCCCTGTAGGCCTATATTTTACATGAATTTTATGTTTATGGACAATGCAAAAAGAAGTTTTTTTATATTGGTGAAATTGCTATTCAATCGATCGAAAATACTGACTGACCAGACTAACAATTAATTCGAATAATCAACACTCTACTGTATAAAATTTGTTATTTTAATTGTAAACAACCTTGAACCATCAAAAAGACTTAACGCATCAATGAGTTTTAAGGTTTAATATCAATAAAAAAAATGTTTCTTAAAAAATTGTCCAGTTTCAGTTTTGACCACATTCATATTCACCAAGTGACTGCTTTATTCAGATATAGTCCTATGTTAATGTATGCTTATCTACATTTTATTCAGTCAGAAAGATTGGTTACACATGGGAACATATACAGAAAATATTAATTTTTAAAAAAACTTGTGCAATTAGTTTACAAAACACTACCATCTTCAATGTGGTACACATACTTACATAATAGTTCCTTGTCTGTCCATTAACCTATCCACATCTGAAGAAAGTAAATAAAATTTTTCCTCTTTACCAAAGTAGTCTCTGAAACACATGCAGTAACCTGGTGACATCATGATGATTTCATCCCCTTCTTTCAGCTCATGAGTTCCTGTTAGAAGAAGACAATGCTATTTTTATTTCATTGAAGTGAAGAGTTTACTTAGAAACAATGCTTTGATGTTTAGGAATAATATAGCTTGAGATTTAAAATTTGATCAGACCAGTTAGGCTACGTCTATAGAGTTACTTTAAAATTAGATTAGGTTTGCAGGTTAGAATCAGATTGGTATTGAAGAGGAAGTGTAAATCCTGCTTTCAAAAATATAAGTACTTATCATATAGATAAGTTAGATAGCTATTAATTTTCTGATGATTTAGTGGTTTTAAAATTTAACAAAAAATATATGGACATGTTTGCTACCAAATACTAAATAATTTCAAAATATAGTATAATTTTTGAACATAGTTCCACAGTTTTCTACAATGCATGATCATAGCAGTTGCAACTTAGGAAAACCATAACCATTTTACAACAAAATTTTGCATAATCTTTATATTTTCAAATCTCAAATTAATTATAGTGAATAAGAGCAAAGTAATATAAAAGTAATATATAAGTATGAAAATGTCGCTGACTTCTACAACTTATCTTATCTTATATAATACAGACGTTACTTCAAAAAAGAAGATGATTATGTCCTACACGTCATGCATTTAGTCATGCATATTAACCAATGACTTAAATTCTGACAAGTTCAGGCAACCCATTCCATGCTCTAATAGCACTAGGGAAGAAGGAGTATTTGTACTAATTTGTCCTAGCATATGGGACGAGGAATGTGCCTTTATTTTTGTGTCTTTCAGAGTATTTTATAAAAATTTTTTTTTGTATTTGAAGATTATGGTTCAGTGTTTTATGTATAATTGCTACTTTACTTTTGAGTCTTCTGTCCTGAAGGCTTTCTAAATTTAGTGATTTTACTAATGGTGTTACTCTAGTCAAATGTGAATATTCGTTTGTTATGAATCTCACTGCTCTATTTTTTGTTTGTTCCAGTTTCTTAATGTTTTCTTGAGTTGAGGGGTCCCAAACGGAGGATGCATATTCTATTATTGGCCTAACCAAGGTTAAATAACATTTTAGTTTTATGTTCTTATTTGATTTATAGAAATTTCTTTTAATAAACCCTAATGCTTTGTTGGATTTTTTTATAGTTTCATCAATATGTGGATTCCATGACAGTTTTTCATTTATTATAACACCTAGGTATTTTGCGTTTTTAGTCTGTGTTACTGGTTTGCCATGAATAAGATAAGTGGAATTAATTTGTTTTAGTTTTTTTGTTACTCTTAACAACTGACATTTTTCTGGGTGGAAAGACATGCTCCAATTTGATTCCCATTTCTGTAATTCATCTAATTCTCTTTGTAAAATATCTGTGTCTTGTGTTGTTACTCTTAACAACTGACATTTTTCTGGGTGGAAAGACATGCTCCAATTTGATTCCCATTTCTGTAATTCATCTAATTCTCTTTGTAAAATATCTGTGTCTTGTGTTGTTTTTATTGTTCTATATATTATGCCATCCTCTGCAAATAATCTGACTTTTGTTCCTGAACTAATGCAATTCGGTAAATCATTTATGTAAATTAAAAATAGTAGTGGACCCAAGACTGTTCCTTGAGGTACACCTGAGTTTACTGTTATTGGTGTTGATTTAGAGCCATTTATTATTACAGTTTGTTCTCTCCCTATCAGAAAATCTTTAATCCACTGATGCAGTGGACCATTAATGCCGAAATATTGTAATTTTTTAAGCAAACTATGGTGGTGAACTTTGTCAAAAGCCTTGAAAAAATTATCTAAACCTTTTGAAAAATCATCAATTAGTCCTATTAGTTGTGTTTCACATGATCTATATTTCCTAAAGCCATGTTGGTGTGGGGTGAGGACATTATGTTTGTCTAAGTGGTTTATGATGTTGCTACATATTATGTGTTCTAGGATTTTACATGTGATGCTGGTAAGTGATACTGGTCTGTAGTTTCCTGGGTCAGATTTTTCTCCTTTTTTAAATGGGGGGGGGTGACATTAGCTTCTTTCCAGTCCTATGGTACTCTGCCCTGGTTAAGCGATGCCTGAAAGAGTATTTTGAACACTGGGGCTAGCTCATTGCTTAGTTCTTTGAGTAATCTAGCTGGAATACCATCAGTTCCAGACGCTTTATTTGGTTTGGTGTTGGCTAATAGTTTTTGAATTCATTTTCTTGTACTACTAAATCTTCTATGTTGTCTACTTGGTTCAAATTAAGAAATATGTCTTTGTCTCCTGGGGCTGAGAATGCTGATGCAAAGTATTTGTTTAGGATGTTTGCTTTAGTTTCATTATCATTATGTATTATGTTATGTTCATCTTTTAATGGCGCTATGCCTGTTGTTTCCATTTTCTTAGACTTAATGTATGACCATAGGTTTTTGTTGTTATCTTTAGATATTACATTGTTTATGTATTCACTCTGCAGCTGTCTGCTTACTTTTTGGGTTAGGTGTTTAATTTTTATATACTTTTTGTAAACTCTTTCTGCCTTGGTTTCTTTAAATTTTCTATATAGGTTTTCCTTCTGTTTACAAAGCTTCTTTAGTCTATTATTAAACCAGCATTTATTTATTTTGTTTGATGTGTATTTAGTTGGTATATGATTTTCTATAATGCTTTTAAGATGGTTTTTAATGAAATTCCAGAGGTCATCGACTGGTTGGTTAATGTCTTTTTCTAATAACAATGTTTGTTGAAAGTTTAATGCAGCTTGGTGTAGTTGTGTTAGGTTACATTTATTCCAGAGTAAGATTTTTCTTTTGGTTTTTGTATTGGCTACTGCTTTTATCTGACTGTGTATTTTTATGATCTCATGGTCTGATAGACCAGGGATAATATCATAATCAACTACTAATCCAGATCTGTTGGTTAAGAAGATCTAATGTGTTGTTTAATCTAGTTGGCTTTTTAATGATTTGATCTAAACTTAGGTTGTGTAAAGTTTCTATGAAAAGCTCATTTTTGTCCTTAAGGTTTTGGTGTTTATCTATGGTTAGTGTTTTTCAATTTATATCAGGTAGGTTGAAATCACCCATAATCCAAAAAACTGCATTTTTATTTGTCTCTTTAAGTTTAGTAATCTGATTGCATAGTTCCTGCATGTATTCTAAACTAGAATTTGGTGGTCTGTAAATGCTGCCTATTATTAGGGATGTTGAGGTGGTATTAATTTTACAAAATGTAGATTCTATATTTTTTGAGTTAGGTAAGGTAATTTCTTCTGCTATAAGAGTGTTTTTTATTGCTAAAAGAACTCCTCCATGATTATCAGCCCTATCTTTTCTAAAAATTTCATAATTACTATTGAAAATGTATGCATTATAAATTTCAGGATGTAGCCAATTATGTCTGGTTTCTCACATTCTAATAAAATTTCTAAGTCTGCTGTTTTGTTCCTAATGCTTTGAAAATTTATTACTAAGGTTTTAAGGTATTTTGGTATTACTTCTTTAGTAGGTTTGTTTAGTGAGGCTGTTGTATTAATTTTAGTAGATTTAGGTTTAACAGGAGTGGATCTGGCTAGTGGTTGGTGAGTTTGTTTTGGGATGGTGTTTTGGATGTTGTATGGGTTAGAAGTGTCCGCATCAAAGGAATCAAACAGTCCTGATGTAAACTGAGGTAACCCACACGGTACACAGTGCCATGATGCGTCTTTGTTGCCTAAGGCATAATACACAGGTGTATTCATATGGAGACATGATGCATGGTACCATTCATTGCAGGTGTCACATTGAATGGCTTTCTGTTTCATGGTGCATACTTTTTTGCAGATGTTGCATCTATCTTTAGATCTAGGCCCTGGATTTGACTCTACATCTCCTGCTATTAATATTAACAGTGATAGGTATTTATTTCTATTTTGTCTGATTGAGAACTTCCATTTGTGATGGGTAATCTTCTTTAATGTTATGGATGTGTTTGTTAGGTTATTTTTGAAGTTGCATTGATCTAAAGTGTGATGATTGTGATGAACTTTTACATAATCATGATGTATTCTACATCTTGTGCCTATTTGTCAACTCATTCCCTAGCCCAAGGATGGCTGCCTGGTCAAAGTTCACAGGTTGTTTTTTTTTCAAAGTCCAAAAACTTATTTTTTAAAATATGCATTCACTCATCTATTAAGGGACTGGAGTTCTGAAAGTGTAGCAGAACGATGTGTTTTTGTCATTCAGTCATTCTCCAAGTGATGCAAAAAATTATTTTCTTAACAGCTCTAAACATAACATACAGAAATGTTATTTATTGCTTTAGTCTATCAAGAATTTAATTAGGTTTGATCAAGAGATTATTTAGTCAGTGGAAGTCTTGCATCACTGGGTCATTAAACAACTAAGAAAAGACAAATGTTTCATACCAGTTGTCTTATTGACTGAGTGAACAGTTGCATTGATCTCTAGCCAATGAATTTTGTCTTCTTGAGAGCCTAGCTTGAGTTGATAAACTGTAAAGTAATCAAATCATACACTTACAAATATATCAATTACTAGAAGATAAATAAATATTACTTTGACACTTTTGGTGATCCAATGTTATTATTAAGACATGTATTGAATGACATCACTTGATAACTATCTGGCCTGAGCCATTAGTGGTTTTGGATGCCTCCAAGTAAGAGTGTTGTGGAATAATTCTCTAACTGCCAAGAAAAATAAGTGTCTACCAAGAAGTGGTTCTACCCTTTATCTCTGCTGGGCAGTTCATAATTGATTTATACAATTGATTTTGAATATGGAATATGTGTTAACCAAAATATATCCATGATTTGAAAAACTAGTTATAATAATTTACTTTATTATCGGTTTAATTTATATTTCTCTTATAGTTTTAAGTATAACTTTAAATTTAAAATAAAGTGATGTCAATATATTATTCAAATTGAGTTCAAATATTTTAGGCAACAAAACTTTTGGAAATGCTCAATTTAACTTAAAAAAAACAAAAAACCTGAGGCTTTTTTTTTGACAACTTATAGTTTTTCTCAATCAAAAGCAAAGTGGCTCAGGTAGATGACAGGGGGGATAAAAAAGGTTAATAATGTTTGACAGCAATCCTTCTATGGAATAGGCAATTTAAGGTTACATTCAGTCCTTTGTTGCTTGACAATATAGCACTTACCTAAATCAGCTTTACATGTCAGTTTGATGGTCTTGTCCAGATCAAACTCACTGCTTGTCATTGGACCACACTTTCCACACTGGCCTGAGGAAACATTTCATAGTTGTCAATTGTAGAGAATATATGTGTATATATATATATATAATCTAAGCCAGTAACTCATCTGGGCGCATACATTGTCTTCCGAGACAGAAGAAGATATATATATATATATATTAATTTTTTATTTACTTCTCATTTTTAATAGTCAGTTTTGTGAAAACTTTGTGTTGATGTATTATTAAACAAATAGTAAATGAACTTGACAGTAGTAATAATTAGCATAGATATAATTATAGATAATTTGGGAGGTCATTTTGATAATTTTTTACAATAAAAGGGACACTGCACATTATTGGATTTCTTTAAGTATTTTAGAATAACTTTATAAGTGTGATCGTGAGTAGTTGAAAATATTCAGCTATTTGAAAGATATAATATAATTATTTGTGATATGCAAGAAAAAATAATATAGAGATATTTACTAAAGCTTCATGTAAAGCATAAAAAAATATTTGATGCTAAGCATCTGCATAATAAAAAAAATTTTAAATTGCAATATTTGATATCAAGCATCTCTTAACATTTGTGTAGATTTGTGTTGAATAAAAAAATGTATGTTATGCTGTAAAAGTGTCTGACCTGAAAAACATTTGCATTCTCCTCTGTTGATGTGATTGAAGTCAGCACAATACACTTTCAGACTCTCTTTGTCTTCTGGTGGATGGTACTCTAGAACACAGGATGGCTCTGTTCAGAGACAGAGGAGAGAAAAGATAGAAAGACACATATCAACATCTCTTGATATATAGAATTATAATGTAATGTTAGTGAGTTTTTATCCCAGCAGGATTTTTATAATACCAATTTTAATTTAAAAAAAAACTTAAGCCTGACAACTCAAAGAATAAAAAAAAAAATTAAAAGTTTGTTACCTATCACTCTGGTTACTAAATAAGAATTTTTTATATGAAAAGTGAAAAAAAAACAATTTTGAAAGAAATGCTAATTGAAATGAAAATATGTATGTAATCCTAGTTGTTAACTATGTCATATTGACACTGTGTGGATGCTTATCCTTGAATACTAAATACATATTGTCTCAGATAAGCTTAAGTTATATTTAGCACATAATACAGATGAAACAAATAACAAGCTTTTCAAATATGTGAAAAATGTGAAAAGATCTGCCTGGCATGAAAGATTGATGACCAATATGCAGTTTTCAAATATATTTCATCACCTACTTTTAGTTGTTATAGAATAAAATATTTAACAATTGGACAAATACAACCCCAATATTAAAAAAGCCTAGCCTAGATAAGACATTTAAATGTAAAAAATTATTGGAGTTTTCAATAATAAACAGTCATTTGATTTTTTTCCTTTTATAAAAGTAAAAAAAAAAAAAGTAACAAGTACAGTAGTAAATAAATACAAGTTTCTGTTGAGAAAAGAAACACATCATAATACTTTATCATTAAAGGATTTAAATTTGTAAAAAAAAATAATTCAAAACATCATTTTAAGCAAAAACTGAGACGACTGTCATAGTATCAGAATTTATGCAAACACCTCCTGTACACTCTTTCTAAAACTCAAAAAAGAAAATATTTGTAGGAGACTTTAAGCTCAAGGGTGAATCTATTTCGAAAGATGATTTTTTATTACTTGGAGAATTTTCCTGAATGATCTCTATGTTGGCTCCATTGATTCTTGTGGCATCATTCTCAACTCTTGCTCTATAAGCGAAACAAGTATTCTTGGTAGCTTCAACCTAGATCCAGGAATACAATGTTAACAGCATCATTTAGCATAAACAGTTATACAGTTATAAAGTTTAACATAAATCTATTCAATATAATTTTCAAATTCAAAATCTTACATCTTCAAAAAAATATTGAAAAGTTGATTTTTTAATTAATTGATTTTTATATAAAAAGTTTTTAATAAATCCAAATAAAATGACAAAAGTATTTTGTGCATACACAATCTTGTAGATCAGCTGTACTCACGCATATTACACACAAATTCAAACCAATTCAGCTTTTAAACAGTATATTCAATTCAACAATTATTATCATTAACAAATTATAATAGAGAAAACGGAGGTTCTTAAGTCTAAATGGAGGGTGATTAAAAAAGTAATGCACCAAAATCATTGCACTAACTTTAAAAAAAAAAGATATCTAGCTGGACAAACATGTAGTATAACTTCATGTTTTTATTTCATGCTTAAAGTGACCACCACAAATACAAAATAGTATGACCACAACAAAGACAAATTAGAGCCATAAGATTTATACCAAATGAACGTTAGTAAAATCACTAAATTTAGAGGCACTTCAGGACAGAAGAATAAAAAATAAAGTAGGCCTAGCAATAATTCATAAAACACTGAACCATAATTTACAAATAGAATAACAAAACCTAATGAAATACTCAGAAAGACACAAAGATTGAGGCACATTTCTTATTACATTAGGTAGGACAAATTTGTACAAGTGCTCCTTCTTCCCTAGTGCTAATAGAGAAAGGAATGGGTTGCCTGAATCAGCCAGGAAAACAAATGATTTAGCAAAGTTTAAGCTAATGACTAGATTGACACATGAAATGCATAAAGCATAATTATCTTATATAAGATAAGACCACTGGCAGCATGGACAACATCATGCTGATATAAAAATACCTCCCAAACATGCTTCAGGATACCCCCGTCCACTGCATTGATTTCAGCTGACAAAACTAATGCAATCCATTACAATGCTTTCAAAATGAATAAATGTGTGATAATTTTGCCACATTCTTTTTGAATCAACCTGTATAAGGTAACTATGTATAATGAATGATTCAAGAACAAGCAATCCCTTTTTCCTTTGTTTCAGTAATGTGCATAGAGTCAGTTTTTCCCACATTGCAACTGGTTTTAAGGATCATTACCACAGATAAACAAAACAATGACAAACAGTAATTGTAACTGAATCTGGAATAAATATTTCTTGAGAAGTTTAGTCAGACATGTCACTGTAACAATGCAAACATACCTTTGAAAATTTTACTATTAAAAATTCAGCATTTTCTGTTAGTCTTGCATCTAGGACATTTGGTATTGTTTGACTTATCTAGAAGAAGAAATTAGATTATCAGGAGTCTTTGAAAACTCATTTTTTAGTAACACATAGATAAAAATGTTATTAAAATTGTCAAAGTTTATGCCTTTGTCTTTCCACATTATTTTAAGTTTTGCAAAACCACAGTTGGAGTAAGACAAGGCTGCCTACTTTCACCAACATTTTTTAGTATCTTCCTTGAAAGGATAATGGAAGATGCTTTCGGGGGCTATGAAGGTGATGTAAGTATTGGAGGAAGAAGAATTACTAACTTCCGTTTTGCTAATGACATAGATGGCCTAGCAAGGACAGAAGAAGAACTAGCTGACTTGGTGATGCGCATAGATAAGACTTCCACAGCATATGGTATGCAAACAAATGCCGGAAAAAAATTTATGACCAATAGCCAACAGGGCTTTAAAAGGGGCATCAGTGTTGAGGTGAAAAGCTGACTAGTGTCAGTAGTTTCTGGATGAGGGAACAAAACCTGGCCTGAATTGCACAGTCCACAGCAGTACTGGAATATTTAACTAGTAGACCATCATTTGAATTAATCTCTCTAAAGAAAATAAGCAGAAACATGTAAAGTAAAATATCTAAGTGACATTGAGAAGTGGAGCTCCACCTCATGCCTATGAATCTTATCTCAAACTTGATTGGAAATAGAGACTTAACATCTACTTCTTCTCAACAAAACCAGACTTAGATAAATCCAGGCCCAAGGCAATTAATTACAAACCTAGTGTACTCTAACAATAACACTGAGAACAAGTTTATATATTTTTAGAGTGCTGTGCAAGGCCCCCACCAATCAAAGGTCCTAGGTGGCTTCCTAGTTTGCCTATGCCTAAGGCCGGCACTGCACTCAATGTCCTAATTTGTGTCCATGTGTCAAAACCGTAAAGATTAAATTTAGATTTTCATAGATGCCTACAAGTTTGCAATATTTCTAGAACCAAAATTGATCAGAAATCTGATTGATCAAAAGGTTTACACTTCTTTCATCATCAAGTCTGCCTGCCATCCTATCAGCAGTTCTACAGGAATGTCTACAACAAATTATCTAATTAGTTTCTGTGGACTTACTTTTCTCACATCTTCATCTAAAGGTCTGATTCCAGTCAGCATCTGAATCCTGACATCCACAGGTCCACTCACAACTTGGAGATGCCTAAAACACAAGACCATAATGTTGATCTGTAACTAACCATGTGATACAGAGACATGGTGGCCATTATTGCTTAACTATATGATTTGAGATTTGGTCAAAATTGGACATTTTATTTATGGATTTTTAATTATGACCTGACTAAGTTTGCATTAAAAAATCTAAAAGAATGTAATCGAAGCTGGTCATTGTGCTATCCATAGATAATTAATGCCTATAAAGTTTAACTCTTAATTCAACTGTTCTTACAGCATAATGCTTTGGGATAGAAATTTTAATACAATATTCTCAATATATAAAAACTATCCTGAAGCTAGGCAAAGTGCCATAAATCTCATTCATATGTGAAAGATGTGATGCATAGGAGAGGTGCAAGACAGTCTCTATTTTATGAATAAGATAAAAGGTTAAAGGTAAAAGTATGGCACACACACACACACTAACACTTAGGGCTATGACTACACCCAAAGGATCATTGTTGCTCTTTTTTTTGTATAAAACAATTTGGATTGTCTTCTTTATCAAACTGAGGGCCTCAACCTAGGTGAATACAAAGTGCCTATTGTATATTTTTGTCTGTTTTAAGTTGTTCAAGTTTTGGGCATTCCTATAAAAATGAAGATCTATAAGTTCTAGCTCAAACCTCCTGCAAGACAGCAGACTGTGGTAGTGGGTAGGGTTCAAACTCTGAACCAGCAAGACAACATGAAGTGCTTACCACATGACCAGTTTGGGACATTAAGGTCTACTTTTGGTGACTGTAGATATCAGTTGGATTCCTTTACTCCTTTGATTGAGTATAATTGCATTGTAAAAAAATAAATATATTATTTGTAATAATTACCTAATGCATACAGTCACGCAGTAAGATTTGCCACTGCTTAATGCACGTTTAGATCTTTTACCATGTGGCTGAGGCTTTCTACTGAGCTGGGGCCTTCTTCTTGGCTGTTTTGTTGGCTTAGGTTTATTCTTTTTAGTCTTAGTTTTAGCATTAGTTCTGAAAAAGTTTTAAGTTTGAAGTTAACTAAATAAAAAAAGTGATATATAATCATACTACTTTTTAAAACCTTAGCTGAATTAGTTAGATTTATAATCTAAATTTGACCTTTGGAAACCATTTTTTTTAGATTCTTCATATTCCACACAATCTTGAGCAGAATTCTATAAAATTCAAGAAGCATAGAAATAAGCCCAGACTATTGTACCAAATTGTCCAGCTATCAGAAAGCTGCCATTTCTGTTTTTTCCATCTACATAAACTTGAGGGAACACTTTTAATTAAAGACTTCAGTTGTTTGCCAGATTGATCTGATTGATTTTCTCTTAAACCCAGAAATCTTTTATTCTTGGATTAACATCAGCAATATTCATTCTACTAATTTCATGGATATAGAAGATTATGGTTTGAATTCAGAGTTTTCCTTCTCCTAGGTGAGTAGCCAGCAATGGCTAACGAGCCCCTCCTGTCGGAAGCTTACTGGTTAAGGCGCCAGTTGCTCACCTTTGCCCCTTTTCCTGTTAGTGAGAACAGTTCCGCCAGATTTAATATCTGAGCCACTCTGAATTCAAACCTCTGTTGCCTTACAGCAGCGAGGCCGCTGACCCCAACCTGTATCGGCACTGCCGTTCCTTTGGATACATCAGCTGCATGGAGTGGGGGTAACTGATGAGTGGCCGACATTGTTCCGACCACAGCTAATACCCAGGCATTCATCTCATTTCCATGAGATGATCCATAGTGGCTTTGCAACTGAAGGAGACCATAGTGAAGATTATGGTGCTTACTAATGATACTAAGACTAAAACAGCTTTATTGATCCTTATGGAAATGTGTTTAAGGACTAATTTCTCAAATAAAATCAACACAACAGAAGCATTCACATAAATAGAACTGGCACAACATAAAGAGTTCATCGAGTGACTACACACACACATGTTGATACTTTCCATGTTCATACAATTTTTTTTTTCATTATATCAAAAAGCTAATTGTAGTGATATAGATTTTCAATCACTGTATTAATAGAAGAAACAAACTCTTCTATTTTATTGATCTTTATCCCCTAAAATATTAGCTTGTTACCTTCTTAAGGAGTTGGACTACTATCACTGGTGTTTTTGGTTTCATCAGCTCTAATTATTTCTCACACCAAATCTTTGATCTTTTTGCCAAAATTTAAGCATAGAGTGAGTTCAGAGTTTGACAATGCCACCTTTACACAACTGAAGGGAGTGAGTTTGGAGTTTAAAACTGCCACAACTGCAGGGAGTGAGTTTGGAGTTTGACACAGCCACAACTGCAGGACCATCTTTAAGAAGATGACTGATTTCTAGATAGCTGAAAAAAAAAGTTACAAACATTTTATTGTTGTACTTACTTTGGATTCCTACCACTTGTCAACATGGAGACTGTTTTACTGATGGCTGTCCTGTCTTTAATTGTATCATCAATGTTGTAGTTAATTTTAGCCCCTGGGCAGTTGAAGTCACAGCTGGAGCACAAGAGATTGCTGGAGCACAAGAGATGGGAATAGAGTCAACTTTTCTTGTTCAAAGAAAGTGTTAAGGAAAACTACACGTTCTAGTTTAGTATTGCTTCTCAAAAACTTTGCCATTGGATGAAAATCAAATTAAATTGTTGGAATTAAAGAGTTCTACTTGAATGACCAATGTCTTGGCTTTATTCAACAAGATTAAAGTAAACAGTAAACACATCCATGTCTCACATGACTGATTGTACAATCGACACACAATTGACGAGACCTTCTGACATGGTGAACACACAAAGGCTGGAAGTAAGGGAGGGCACGCAAGACTACTGCCCCGGGGAATTCACAAGAAATGGGCCTCCACTAAAGATAAAAATACATCAGAAATTTGATGGATCAGAAACCTTGACGTTATTTTTCTTTTAACATTTTTATCGCACTTTTACCACTAACACTTTAAATTTTACCAAGTTATGGCTGGTAACACTGTTGTGATTAAGAAGAATCCACTTAAAGCATGCTCTGAATATGTAAATGCAGCTCTGGTTTAATACCCGTGCATCTACCAAGGGCTGTGCCCTCCATAAACTCAAAACTAAAATATGCATATTTAATATTTAAATATTTTTCTTCTAAAATATGGCATGCTTTTAGAGATAGATATTATTATTAATAAGCATATTTTTACTAAAACTTTAAAAAAATGTAGAAGCCTCTAAAGTGGCATATCTTGGGAGGGGGAGGGGAGTAGAAATTGGAACATGCCCTGAGCCCCCACTTGAGGGCCCCCCTTACCAAATGAGTGTCAGAAATTTATTTTTACATAAAATATTATGCCATTATCTCATGTTATGATGTCGAATGTCAAATTGCAGGGGCCCATAAGAAGGTCAAGCCCCCGGGCCCATAAAAAGGTCAAGCCCCCAGGCCCATAAACCCTAGCTATGCCACTGGTTTCCACAGGAATTCTGCAACAGGACCTCCACATACTCAAAGGAAGTCCTGGGACAGATGCAAAAAATAAACTACTCAATAACACTACAATTATATTGAGTTAAGAATTATCAAGGTTAACTTCAAAGCAAGAAAAACATAAAAAATACTTTTTAAAAAGAACAAAGATTATATAAAGTGAACTTGTGTATCAATTAGTTTGGATCAGTCATGTAATTAAACTTGTAATAGATCTAGATTAACAATAAAGAAGCATTAATAAACATTTTAAGAAAGGGGGAATGTCCTGATTATTTGAACTCAAGCCTTCTCAGGCTTCTCAAGCCAACACAGTAACCAGTAACTCTGCTAGTGGAGAGCCTATGACATGGAAGATCATATAGTTATCTATTGTTTCTGTAGGCTCATCCTAATTTTCATGTTGTGTTCACTAAGACTCAGATGACGATGGATAAAGGAGACTAATTTCGCTTATACCACCACTTCAGTCAAGTACAAATTATTTCCCTTGTTTGAGATACCAAACAAAATAATTAAATACAAATAAATTATTAACAAATTAATTTTTTTTAAAATTGATTGTGCAAAATTTCAGCTTGATACAAGATTGGGTATTTGATATTTTGTTGTTGTTTTTTTGGTGGGTATTTGATATTTTGTTTTTTTGGCACAAATAACTTTTGACCAGACAGACAAACAGAGTGAGTTGATAGGCCTATAAGCTTTGTAAAAATGCATTCCAATACCTCGAGTCCAGGGCTATTTTCGCTGTTTTGACTTCCACTGAAATGTTGAAAGAGCAATCTTCATTTTTATCTACAGGGATGTTGTACTCTACATTGATCTGCATCTGGCCCAGACCTTGGCCTTCAGTCAGCACTTCTAAAAATTGATATACAGGCACCTGTAAGAAAAAGTACAAACAGATGAGATTGTTCAGCTGTGAGATACAAATGTTTTTATTCAGCAAAAATTTTGTAAATATTTACCTTAAAAATAAAACAACAAAAAACTCAACAAAACTGAATGGCAAACATATGACTGTAAGATAAACTAGCACAAGACATAAGTATTGCAGTTAAAGGAATTGACCCAATTCTAGAGAGTACAATTTCAGTGGAGAAGTATGCTACCGTTTATTATAATACTGATCCTTTAGTTTTTAGCATATCAAATGTATCAGAGTAAACATATAGATAAGTAGGACACTTTACATTATATCTAGATTCTGGCTGTGTGGCATTCTCCTGAGTAAACTTGAACCTGTATTGATTCTTTTCAGCTTTCCCAGCACGTACTGTCAGGTTCATGTTCACTTTGATCTCTTCCTCTTTGTGCTTTTGTAAACTATATTCTGTCAGTGCCTGAATAGCTGCAGTGCTGTCCTTTATAGAAAACAGTTGATAAATAATTAAATATATTAAGGTATCTTAAATATTAGTTTTATTGATTTAAATGTTAGAAAAGTTGAAACTAGCCTACATGCTACCCTTTGTCTTTAGCTCAATTTGAAAACATGATAAATCTAAAAAATTACTTTTTAAAAGTCTCTCTTATATTGAGTAAAATTGCATCAATCATTTTGAATAAATCAGGTAATTAATAAAATGTTGTACAATTTACAGGCCAAGAGTCGAATATAGTTAATATAAACAAGGTAAAAACAGGAGGATTTACACATGATAATAGGTTGAAAGATGACTGTAAATTACAATCCTTGCTTTCATACTAGACACTCTCCTTGCCTCGTATCTTGAGACTCTGACACGGCTTCACATCATGAGGAGTGACCAAGAGCTAGTGTTTCCCAGCAGTGAATGTCATTATCACACTCCTTGAAGGAGCTCTTAAGGGCATCTTTTTAATGCTTGTGTTGACATCCCTGAGCACATTTCTGCACACAGCTCTCCATAAGGAAGTCATTTGGAAAGCATATGGACTACATGTCCCACCCATTGAAATAGTGACCTTTTTGTTGTGGCTTGGATACTGTTCATATGTGACAACTGTAGGATTTCAACGTCTGACATGTGGTCAAACCATTTCACTTGAATTTTTCTTAGACAGTGGCAGTAAGAACTTGAATGATTGGTAGAAGCCTACTTTAGGCTATCACCACAATTTACCAGTTTAAGACATCCCTGGCTGGTAGTTTGGACTATTGGAGGTATAATATTGTTGTTACAAGTCTTATCTATAGCCTAATAAGTCTAAATCAAGTTACAGAAAAACAATGTATGCAGCTGTGTGAAACAATAAAATATATTAGCAACTTGCCTTTGCCCCATTGAAGGCACCATTGTATTTACTCTGAGCTACCAAATTAAAATAAATTAGCAACTTGCCTTTGCCCCATTGAAGGCACCATTGTGTTTCCTGAGCTACCAAATTCAAATATATTAGCAACTTGCCTTTGCCCCATTGAAGGCACCATTGTGTTTCCTCTGTGCTACCAACCAGTCGGCCACAGCATCAACATTCAACAAGTTCCTCTTACGTAGGAATACCAGCAGACCATAGGCTGTGGCCTCAATAGATGACTCTGGCACTCTGTCAATGTACCAGTGGGGCTTCTTCTCATCTTCAATTTTAGGTTTAGTGGCCCAGTAGATATGTCCTGGAGATATAGGTTAGTGAATTTATGAATGATGAAACTAAAATAATACATAAAAATAAAATTTATATTATTACATAAAATGTTGAGCAATCCATCAGAAACTTTATTTAAGATAAAATAAAAAAAGATTGTTAAATGGAATTGTTAAATGGAATTTAAATAAAAACATTATATTTTCTTTGTTCACTTAGTTTACTATAAAATTCAAGAAAAATTTGGTTTGAAAATATTTTTTTTAAATTTAAATTCTTAAAATTATTTTAAAACAAGTAGGCCTACTAAAAATATTTAATTTACATTATTATAAATTTAAAAAAAACTACTTTAGACACAAACTATTATTTCTTTAGCAATTTTTTGTTAATTAGTTCATGTAGCATGTATCCAAGAAACTTAGTGGATCTTTTGATTTGAAGAACACAAATTAGTCTATGAGAAGCTTATGTTGAGAATTCAGATGATAGCTGACAGTGTAAAAGCAAAAGAAATTAAAACAAACTGGCAATTATTTCTTCACACAAAAATAGAATGGAAAAGAAAGCTTGTCATGACAACTGGCAGTTATATCTTCACACAAAAATAGAATGGAAAAGAAAGCTTGTCATGACAACTGGCAGTTATATCTTCACACAAAAATAGAATGGAAAAGAAAGCTTGTCATGACAACTGGCAGTTATATCTTCACACAAAAATAGAATGGAAAAGAAAGCTTGTCATGACAACTGGCAGTTATATCTTCACACAAAAATAAAATGAAAAGGAAAGCTTGTCATGATATATTCTTGAGCATTACATCTAAAAGATAGACAAAAACTTTCTTTCAAATATTGATTTTACAAAAGTTACAGATTTCTAGACTATTATTTTAACAAGAAAAACACAAAATACTTTAAAAAACAAAACAAAGCTTATATTTAGCGGACTTGCACAAATTAGTTTGAATCAGTCATGTAATTAAATTTGTAATAGATCTAGACTAACAATATAAAGCATTTATATAAAAAAAAAAGGTGAACGACCTAAATTTGAACTCATGGCTCAAGCCTTCTCTGGCTTCTCAAGCCTACACAGTAGGCTAGTGGAAAGCCTATGAACATGGAAGATTGTATAGTTATCTATTGTTTCTATAGTCTCGTCCTATTTTTCAGGTGTGTTCACTAAGACTCAGACGATGACCTATGAAGCTTACATGACCACTTTAGTAAAGTACACATTTTTTCCCTTGTTTGAGATACCAAACAAAATAATTAATCACCAATAATCAATAACTAATTGGTTAATTTTATTTTTATAAATTAATTCTTCAGTTGTCTTAACACAATCGTCTTCCCAACATCAACATATGCATGTGAGACATGGAAGTCATCCACCAAAAATTGAGAAAAGACTAAATGTGGCTCAATGTGGTTGAGACAGATTTTGGGAGTCAGTTACACAGATTGGGTCTCAAACAAGGAAATCCTATGCTGAACTGGGAGTCGAACACTTAGTGAGGTTGTGACAGAGCGTCGCATGGAGTTTGAGGAACATGTTCTCCGACAAAATGAACTACGCATACCAAGAGTTGTGATAACATGGAGGCCAATATGAGGTAAGCGCAAACAGGGATGTCCTTGTATAACTTGTCACCACACTTTCATGGAGAAACTCAGAGCAGTGGACACCAGGTGGGAGGAGGCTTCAGACATTGCCAGAGACAGATCTTTATGGAGACAGCTTGCTGCTCAATGAGCTGAACAGCATGGGAGGACCTTAGTCTAAGTAAGTCTGTTGTCAGGTAAAAGAAATAATTGTGCAAAATTTCAGCTTGGTTGTATGTGGGAGAAAAAAACGTGTACAAACTTTTGACCAGACAAACAGGGTAAGTTGATATAAGCTTTGTACAAACATTGGGACAAGTGGCACTAGAATAAAATGTATATCCTTGATAGAAAAAATGTAAACCTTGTACACCCTTCAGTGCCAGTCTTTTCAACTTGTCCACGGCAGTCAGAGTTTTATTGGAATCTGAATTGTACAGCATCAAGGCATAGGCAGTCTTGGCCATCACAACAGGTAGCTTGATCTTGTTGATGTGCTTCTGGAGGTAGTCTGCCATTTTGTCCTGAAGGGTAAGATGGTCTTCCTATACAAGAAACATGTTCTGAAGAGGTACTATGCTAGACCAAACAACACTGCAAGCAAGCTAGCTCAACCTTCAGAAAGTAACCACTCATGCTTGACGGTACATTAACAAGTTTTGTGAATGTAATCGTTTGTTCGGAATGTAAATTTATTTTGTTTATCAAGATTTGAAGTTGTGTCTCCACTTTACATTGTTTTCATAAACTTTTCTGTAGTTAAATGTTTTAGAGGTGATGCTAATGATTTGATGGGAGGAATCAAATTATAAAAATGTTGAATATGGATGGTGTTAACCATTTAATTTGCTATATGACAAGTACACATTAATTGTGGAAATAGCTGTTACTTTCTGAATTACCAAGTAAGAGAATGAAGCAACTAAAAATGCAAGACATAGAAATAAGATTGATAAAAATAGAATGATAAACAAAAAGAAAACATTATGCAGCTGAGAGAAACCAAAAATTATAATTTAAGTTTAACATTGTAATAATAATAACTTGCAATGACAATAAAGTCTCTTTATCATTAGAGCTATTTATTCCTATATTTTTCTGTCAAACTATCTACGTGAAAGTATTTCTATTTAAAATATTTTCTTTTATTCTAAGCAAAGAATTTTTTTTTAAATATATAATATAATTGCTTAACATAAAATCTTTAAAATCATATTTAAATATTCTAGGACTATTCTAATAAAAGTTTACACACACACACAAGAGTATAGTACACATTTGAGATGAAGCCTATTTTGTTTTAAGAACTAGAATGTTAATATTTCGCTAACTGGTTTGAAATGTATTAAAGAAGTTTAAAGCAACAGACAAACAAAGAAACCAATGAAAAGAAGGTTAAGAACTTGATGGGTTATAAATATAAAGGGAAACATCTCTATTTCTTATGATAGCAAGCATTGAACATTGTTTCTTGAATTGTAAGTCAAAATGTACATTCTAATAAAATTAGTAAGTAATGTTTAATAATTGTATTTTCTCTACCTACTTTAACTAATATGTTAAAAGAGAAAATACTGGTATTGATAGATTTAGTATTTAATTATTGACTACATGGAGGTGTGGTGGCTGAGTTGTAAAGTGCTTGGCTTTTGAACCAGGGGTCCTGGGTAGAATACACTGGTGAAGACTGAGATTTTAAATTTTGGGATTTTTCAGCTCTAATGTGGAAAAGTAAAAGTGATTGGTCATTGTGTTGGCCACATGTCACCCTCATTAACATGGGCCATAGAAACAGATGACTTTTACATCATATGCCCTATAGATCGCAAGGTCTGAAAGGGGAACTTTACTTTTATATGAATGACCATCTCTTACAAGGCTGTCGAATACACGATATAGCTGAAAAGGAAATCTGAAGTGGCGGACAGGAGGGGATATGGTGAAAAGATAACTTAACCACCAGTAGAAACTGGTTTTGTCTGCATTGCAAAAGGCAAAATATGAAAAGTAAAGCCACATGAACCACAGCTTTTATCTTTAATCTTCAAACTCTTAGACTTTTTCTCTATCCATAATAGAAGAGTGGACATTTCATTTTACATTTACTAAGTACAACACCTCACAAATTATTAGAAAGCCAGAATAATAATGATTATATTGCAAATAATTTTTGTTTCAAAATAATAATTCAGTATAGTTTTGTATGTTAGTCCAGAACTTTTGAAAGACAGGATTTGAGTCTCACTCACTCACATGAAGTTTGATGATGATACAACTCTATTGCACAATTACTTTCATAGCTTTGTAAGTTTGTTTGTATAAAGAAAACTTTAAGAAATTACAGAATGTGAGATTATAAACTGTTTCAAGGTGATCAACATGTCTGCTTCACTAAGAAACCAAACAATACTAATTGATTAAAATCTTACAATTTTAACACTGAATTTCAATGGAGCTAATTGTTTAAAAATTCATTTCTATTTTAAAAAAAACAACTCATCTCTTCCCAGAAACAGAAGGCTTTGTTACAGCAATACAGGACAGAGTAATTAATAATCGGGATGGCTGCCTGGTCGTGCGGTTTGCGTGCTGGACTGTCGTTCAGATTTATTGATGGTCCAGGGTTCAAACCCTGCCCACTACCATCCCCTGTTGTCCTGCGGGAGGTTTGGACTAGGAAGTAATTATCTTTAACTCTGAAGGAACATCGGAAAGGTGTAAAACATTTTACAAACATAAACATTAGGACAAAAAATTATAATAAACATATCCTAAAATTCAATTTTGTTGACAAATGCTGAAAATGTGGAAATGAGGGTGAGTAAATTGAACACATAATGGCAGGATGTTCAGCCTTATCAGAATCTGCCTACCTAGGTTGCAATAGCCAAGTTGAAAAAATTAATACACTGACACTTGGCTTTAACACATCATTTGATCAATAAGGATACTCTTCCTTATGAAAATGCTCACCATAAGAGGTTCTCGCGTCGACTTATCACTTATTGTACTGGGATAGGCTTATTTTGACTAACAAAATGGTAGATTTAATAGCCCTGTTCTGCTGTTTATCGATAAAAATAAAAAAATGCTACCATTATTGACATCGCCGTACCACTGTCCCATAATATAAGAAAAACTGAAATGGAAAAACAAAGAAAGTATGGGAACCTAGGCTTGGAGATTAAGCATTTATGGAAGTTATCTAATTAACAATATCCCTATTGTTATATCAACCAAAGGGATCATGATAACTGACCTCACAGATACCTTCTTCAAGGCCCTTAATAAGGCTACATTATGAGTGAGTGTGGTGTGAATGTACATTTTGTTTTTTTATAGTTATAATGTTTTGTTTGGTGTTATGCAAAAATTGTAAGACAAAGTTCCTTAAGGACAATAAAGATTATTATTATTGTTATTATTATTAATCTTTGTTGCCCTTTTTTGCTGATATAATTAGAATTTGCAGTAAATTTTATTTATTGTCTAAGACAGTACCTATGTATTTAAAAGTTTGCACTATTTCAATGTTTTCTCATTGCTACAGAACAAATTTCATTTTCCTTCTTTTCCTTTTGAAAATTGATTATCATTTCTTTGGGATTTTTTAACATTTTATATTTAGAAAATTATCTATTGTCTTATTACTCTGAAATACTCATTTACGTCTGAGCTATTTGAGGGAAGTGCAAGAAGAGCCGCATCATCAGCAAATTTTTGCGAAGGAGCAAAAAGGACTATCAAATTGAACATCATTTGTGTACAAAATGAGCTACAATGGTGATGTCACAGCCTCTGTGGTGCCACTGCATTAACTATATCTGCATTTGATGTTACATGTGTCAAAAATTCTGTTCTTCATTATTTTCAATAAGTAAATAAAGTTGTATTGAAAGCTTATGAAAAATCAATAAAGAATAACCCCACTTAAGTGTTAGATAAATCAAAGTTTGTGTCATAAACATTTTCCTAATCAAAGATTTACCTTTTCTTTTCTATTACACTCTAAGACAGAGATAAGAACTTCAGCTGCTAGCTCTATTCTGTACTGAGCATTGTTCTGAAAAGTGAAAGAAGTGAATTACTTTTTAATTAAGATAACGTAATAGAACTGAGAAGAAAAAATTGTTTTTAAAGTTCAAATTAATGCAAGCCAATAAGAACAATTAAATCTCACCTTCCTGCCTGTCCAATCTAGCTCATTTAGAGAACCATCTTTTTTAATCTGATCCTGAAGCCAGCTGAAGCCAATATCTATCAAGTTATGTTTGTCAATGAATGCCAAGGATGTGGCATGACACAGTGACTTCAGTATGAGAGCTGACAACCTGTTGAAACAATCAAGACAACTTTTGAGCCACTCTGAAAAAGCATCTATATTGTGGCATTTACAAATATATACTCCTCATTATTTTGTTATATTTAGATTGTGCATTACATATGTAAATGTTATACAAGTCAAAATGTATATTCTAATAAAATTAGTCAGTAATATTGAATAATTGTATTGTCTCTACCTACTTTAACTAATGTAATCATCTTCTTTTTTGAAGTAACGTCTGTATTATATAAGATAAGATAAGATATGTTAAAAGAGAAAATACTGGTATTGATAGATTTAGTATTTATTTATTGACTACATGGAGGTGTGGTGGCTGAGGGGTAAAGTGCTTGGCTTCTGAACCGGGGGTTCTGGGTAGGATACACTGGTGAAGACTGAAATTTTAAATTTCTGGATTTTTGGGTGCCTCCGAGTTCACCCAACTCTAATGGGATTTTGACAATAGTTTAGGAAAAGTAACTAAAAGTGGCTGGTCATTGTGCTGGCCACATGACGACCTCATGAGTGTGGGTCATAGAAACAGATGACCTTTACATCATCTGCCCTATAGATTGAGCATTACATATGTAAATGTTATTAGAGAAAGTTAGGGCATAGAAATCCAAGGTATTGCATGAAACAAAGTATGCTACAGGGACTGTTCAAAACAAGGGTCACTCAACTTAAAGTACAGCCAGAGTTATTCAGATTCCCATAGAAAAGTTAGAAAAATTACCACTTAACATGATTGATCAAAATTTTACCATGTAGCTGGCTTCATCCCTGGCCTGACACTAAAAGCTTTACCAGATTTGTAGGTCAATAATCTCATCACACCTAAAACAAACAAGAAAATAAATTATGCTGATTCTGTTTCTGCTAATCCATTTAGTTATAACATTTTTTTTTTTTTTCAAATCTAGATTCTATGTTTTATACAAAAGATTTTTATGGGCAGGAATCTTTTTATCTAGATAATGTAGACATAGTGCTATAGCTAACTCAAGAACTTGACAAGAGGAAATCAAGTTGTGTGGTACTTTATTAACTGTACCAACAAATGAACAATATACAATAGTTTCATTTCACTGACTGTACAAACAATTGAACTGTACTAAGACTTAATTCTCTACTTATATAGGACTCACAAAAGATTCTAGACACCTAAATCCAATTCCTTCAAGGTCACTTGGTCTTATTGCTTATCCACAAGCTGTATATTTGCAACAGTACATTCACTTATCATTTTTGATTGCCTATATAACACTGGCCTTTGTCAATGTATTCCAGTAATATAGAGACACTCTTACCAGTGTCATCAGTTCTTTTAGAATGATATGATGGAAATGAAGTTGTTTTTTTTAATATTAAAAACACAGTCAAAAAGAAATACAAAGGTTACAGTAATATAAACAAGCTTTGAAAACCTCCAAAGAATGAGAACTTGGAACATTACTTTAGTGTCCCTCCAGTTTTACAAGGGTAAAAATAATCTTACTGCACCTCTAAATGGTAATGAATTCATTTTTTTTCCAATAGCACTTTTAAAGTTTCACAAGTTTAAATTATATTATTAATATGTAGTTATCATATTTTTAAACTAAGATGTGGAAACAAAATATGGAAATAGGGTAATTTTGTTTAAGTTCTTCTTTCAGACCCTATGGATCTATAGGGCAGATGATGTTAAGGTCATCTGTGGCCTATGGTTATGGAGGGTGTCATGTGGCCAGCACAACGACCAAAAGCCGTTACTTTTCCCAACTAATGTCAGGAACCCATTAGAGCTGGGTGGACTCAGAGGAGCCTAAAGATTCCGAAATTAAAAATCCCAGTCCTCACCAGGATTCAAACCTGGGACTCCTGGTTCAGAAGTCAAGCTTTTTAACGCTCAGCCACAGCGACTCTGTAATTTTGTTTGAAATCAATTATTTCTATTTCATACATCACAGCAGGATATGCTGACTCACATGAAATACTGTTCTTCTTAATTCTTTCTACTCAAGACAATACTGTATTATTTCCCTTGTCTATATGTGTTAGGTCTTATTATATGATGAGCCCTTTTAGCGATACACCAAAATCAAAACAACAAAATCATATTTTGTAAATACTTTACTCTTTATTAACACTGAAAACACTATCTTGTTTACATTCCTCCATTTTGGTCTTCTTCTCCTTTCAACACACATTCGCACCATTCCACATTTACACTAACATGCGCACGTAACACTATGTAAATAGCTTTACTGTTTCAGGGTCAAAATGTTTACTTTTCTTTTCCTTTTTTTTGTTTTTTGTTTAAACCATTATCTTCAATTTTCTTATTCAATACAGGGCACACTCTTCACTGAACTTAATAAATCAAAAATATACTGTTGAAAATGTTGCACGTAAACTAGTGTAATTTCTTACCATGCCTGATAAAGCGATGACTTCTCTGCTTAAGGTCATGAGTCATCAAACCAGAGTCATTGATGTAGTTTAGGGCATGGACTATTGGGCCAAGGTCATTAAGCACCTCCTGAGCAATGAGTGTTGGCTCCTCCATCAGTCCCTTAGACTGGACAACAGCATGGGTAATGATGTCTCCCATTAGATCACCTGATCAGCATCAAAGTATTAATCAATACAAGTGATGGCAATATATAAAATCAGCAACAAGAGACAAATATTATTTAAGAATAATATTATTTAAGAATAAGTCGGCAATTTGTACTACTTGTACCATCGTAAGGAGTCTGTAAATAAAGTTCTTGGACCTTTAACAAATAAATCTTCAGTCTCTGTGTCAAATTAGGACAAAAAATTTCTTGGGTTTAATAAGCCTACCTTAAGAATCCTATTTCTTTAAACTACAAATAAATTGATAAACAATACTTTAAAGTCGTATCATAATAATAATGATAGTGAATGTATAAGCAAAACACTTTAAGCTTTGTGAAAACCAACCAAATGCAGAGATCTGACAAGATTCAGTTCCCTTGATCACCTCTGGAGGCAAGGCCAGGTCTATAGTTGTATGTTGCATGTTTCTGGATGCTATGTATCTATCTAGGAAAAAACATAAAAACTACTATTTAAAACATTAGTAATTATAGCTTTCTTTAATTATTCATAAGGTCTTAAATTTAAAGTAAGGCTTTCTTATAGAAACTTGTGTAGTACTCCCAAAATACCCCGTGAGATGCAATAAAAAGGTGTGTCCTAGCATTTTAAAATTAGTTAAATACAAAAAAAATGTATTCAGTTCCTTAGAATCTGAAGCCTAGATTTTAACAAAAATGTGTATCTTATACCTAAATAATTAATGTTTTAAAGTTTATTTATACAGAGGGCTAGAGATATACATTTTTAGGTCACCAATAATACTCCAGATATCTCAATTTTAAGTGATCTTGCAGCACACATACACAATTCCATAGAACCCTAAGATGAAAGCATTCATTCACAGTAACTTACTTTTAATAGTGGCAGTGTTTGACTGCTGTATGTTATTGTCACTATAATTCATAAAAGTTGTATGTTTGGCTCCAGGATCCAACACGAAAGTGATAGCTTTGCGCACTCTAAGTCCCTCAGCCTTAAAAAGAAACCATCCTCATATAGTTTAAAGTTTTTTGGTATTACACTATGTTAACATCAATCTACTTGATAGTTATTTGTTTAGTACTACAATTATTTTATAAGCAGATCACAAGGAGACTAATGCCAGCTGAACTTAGTTGCATTCAAGTTTGAGACTTATAGCTAAAGATAGGGCATTACAATCAAAAGCTAATGAGTATAAGTCTTGGCAGAAGGTTCTGTTAAAAAGAGAATTTAAAATGAAATAGAATATTTTTTAAAACCACAAACATAACTTACTATAACTCGCAGTTTTTTCTCCACAGTATCATTTCCTAAGTGGCTTATCATGGACACTTTTAATGTCAATTCTCCAATCTTCAGTGGAATGATCTGAAAATATAAAGTGCCACATTCAAGAAAGCACAGAATAACACAATTACACCAAGCTGCATTAAACTTTCAACAAACATTCTTATTAGAAAAAGACATTAACCAACCAGTCGAAGACATCTGGAATTTCATTAAAAACCAATCTTAAAAACATTATAGAAAATCATATACCAACTAAATACACATCAAACAAAATAAATAAATGCTGGGTTAATAATAGACTAAAGAAGCTTTGTAAACAGAAGGAAAACCTATATAGAAAATTTAAAGAAACCAAGGCAGAAAGAGTTTACAAAAAGTATATAAAAATTAAACACCTAACCCAAAAAGTAAGCAGACAGCTGCAGAGTGAATACATAAACAATGTAATATCTAAAGATAACAACAAAAACCTATGGTCATACATTAAGTCTAAGAAAATGGAAACAACAGGCATAGCGCCATTAAAAGATGAACAATAAAAGATGTACATAATGATAATGAAACTAAAGCTAACATCCTAAACAAATACTTTGCATCAGCATTCTCAGCCCCAGGAGACAAAGACATATTTCTTAATTTGAACCAAGTAGACAACATAGAAGATTTAGTAGTACAAGAAAATGGAATAAAAAAACTATTAGCCAACACCAAACCAAATAAAGCGTCTGGACCTGATGGTATTCCAGCTAGATTACTCAAAGAACTAAGCAATGAGCTAGCCCCAGTGTTCAAAATACTCTTTCAGGCATCGCTTAACCAGGGCAGAGTACCGAAGGACTGGAAAGAAGCTAATGTCACCCCCCTATTTAAAAAAGGAGAAAAATCTGATCCAGGAAACCCCATACCAACATGGCTTTAGGAAATATAGATCATGTGAAACACAACTAATAGGACTAATTGATGATTTTCAAAAGGTTTAGATAATAGTGAACAAATAGATGCTATCTTACTAGATTTTTCCAAGGCTTTTGACAAAGTTCACCACCATAGTTTGATTTAAAAATTAAAAAAATTTCGGCATTAATGGTCCACTGCATCAGTGGATTAAAGATTTTCTGATAGGGAGAGAACAAACTGTAATAATAAATGGCTCTAAATCAACACATATAACAGTAAACTCAGGTGTACCTCAAGGAACAGTCTGGGGACCACTACTATTTTTAATTTACATAAATGATTTACCAAATTGCATTAGTTCAGGAACAAAAGTCAGATTATTTGCAGACGATTGCATAATATGTAGAACAATAAAAACAAAACAAAACACAAACATTTTACAAAGAGAATTAGATGAGTTACAGAAATGGGAATCAAATTGGAGCATGTCTTTCCATCCATCCGTTACATAGATGTAATAAAACGTGACCTCAAATCAGTTGACATCAATACTGACAATTGGGAAGACATAGCTCTAGACCGCAACAGGTGGAGAGAGACAGTGACCAAGAAAGCTATGGACAGTGAAAATACATGGGTCTCAGCCCAGGAAGAAAAATGCACAATCTGAAAAACTGCCAGCTCCTCTACCACTGAAGCAAAAGCCACCTTAACCTGCGCTATCTGTGGATGGGAGTGTCTCTCCAAAATAGGGCTCCACAGCCACATGAGGAAGTGTGCTCTAAGATGAACCATAGTCGTTCTACGACTGAAGGAGGTCAATGATGATGAAGTGCATTTAAAGCTCAAAAACTATTATAAGAAAATATTAAAATGCTCACTCTAACAGTTTTTTCAGCCATTTCACCTGCTGCAACTGTCATGTTAAAGCCATGATCACTATGATTGCCTCCCCTTGTAGCATTTTCAGCAAAGCAAAGTCCTGAATCACCAATAATAGTCACCTCAGGCTAAGATAAAGACAGAATTTCATGTAATAAGTATTGATAATGTTTTTTTTAGTACTAATTATTGCTAGTAATTTTCAAACCAAAGATTATAGTCTTATATTTCAGGATAGGGACAAAGTAAATAAAAGCTAGACTTATTTAGAATTGAATTCTTTTTTAGTCAGCCCACCAAGCTAGAAAACAAATGAGGTTGATGTCCTGGTGGTGCATTGTAGACTTATTTAGAGGATGATTTCATATAGGGAAAGTAATTAGCTTAGATTTGTATAAAAAGAGATCAGAACTAATTTAAAGTTTGGATATTTTGGTTTCCGTTACATGGTTTTATGTTATCTATATCTATGGCCTCCTTCAGTGAGGAAGGGACTATGGATCATCTCACAGAAATTAACAGAGCTTACTTGCCAGTTGCAAACAGCTGGTGAGAATATTCTAAAAATACCCATTAATTAAATCAGTATAAAAACATGTTTATTGGTCATCTATAATTTGTTGTGATCCAAACAAACTAATTGTGTAAATAGTTCTTTCTTTTTAAATGCTTTTTTTTTAAATCAAAAAAAATTATATCATCCTTAAAAATGTTACAATTGTTTTCCATATTTGAAGTATTTAAAATTCTTTTTTACATTTTGCAACCAAATAGTGATCCACCTCCCTCCAAGCAATAGTTAAGACTAAAGGAATACTTTTTTTTTTGTTTGTAGACAAAATAAAACATTAAGGCCTTTATGTGCAAATTCTTTAGACAAAATTTGAATCCAACTCACCCTGACATCATTAGTGTGGTAGTTGTGTATGATGATGTTGATGTTAAGCTCCTCCAACCTTGATGCTTTGAATGGCATTTTGACTTCCAAGAAGACTGGTTTCTCCACAACTTGCTCCAGAGGAATGGATACACAAATGCCACGATTGTTTGAGAGCCCAACAGCCACAAAAGACCATGTTGTGATGGAGTCAGGCAGAGAGAGCTCTAGAGGTAACTTCCTGTCCCTTTGATTTGATAATTGTAGCAAGTAACATAAAGGACTATTGTTATGATGTGTATGTGTGTTCAGTGTTGATGATGTTAAGTAGGAACATTGAAAATGAGTGGATAAAAGGGGCTAATGGGAAGAGAGGGGAACAAAAGATAGAACCATATACGATTAATACTTGTTAAAAGCAGTAGTTTTGAAGCGAGTTCAAATAATTTGTATAAATCATTTAACCTCCTGTTTTTCATTTCTTTCTACTTTGGGATTAAAGATTGTATATATGTTTTAAATAAAGACAAGCTAAGCTAATTTTGTTTAAAAATGAAGTTGCCAAACTTTATTTTAGTTATGATAACAATTTAAGTAAAAAAAAATTCTTTCTTAAGAAGTTATCATTTTTTGGGTTCTAAATTTTTTTTACAAAAATTTAACAAATTTTTGGCACAAATATTGCTAGGTTTGGCCCTGGTAACAAAACTAATTATTACACTGATTTAAGATAATGGACAAATGTGGATAATTATACAACAGGATAAAGAGAATAGTTTACAGACTAAATAAACATTCCTTACATTAAAAACAAAAATTCCATTTATTTTCTATTACCTTGGAATAATCTTTTCTTCAAACAACCAGGTTTCAGGAAAATAAAATCTGACATCAGAACGTTGTGGAAGTGAGTCTTCAGTCTCTGGTTGCTTTTCTGACACTTTATTACCATGTCTATTTTCTTCTGGCATATTTATTCTGTCTATAAAAATGTCATCTTAATAGAACTGTTCAATATTTCACTAAATTATCCTATGTAAAATTGTGTATTATGCTGATCTATCTTCTTGATATAAGATAATATTTCTTTTAAAATGTAGTAAAACCCTAAGCAATCTAAAAAAATATTGAATTTCTTCTTTTATTTTAAGTTTCTATAAATGTTTTAGAAATACTGGTTACTTTGACTGAGCCCAAGAATAGTATATTAGGGATGGGATATGCAGTGGTGTAGCTAGGGTGGGGGAGGAGGGGGGAGAATTTGAAAATCTCCCTGGGCCCCCACTTGAAGGGGGCCCCAAATGAGTGTTTTATACATCAAAAATTAAATATTATGCAAAATGGAGGGGCCCTAAAGAAGTTAAGCCCCACAGGAACCCAAACAATGAAAAATTCCTAGCTATGCCCCTAGGGATATGGGTTAGCAGACGTCAAACTCAAGACCATGAAGATGGCAGCCTGAAGCACTTAGTACACATCCATTATCAGTATAGTTACAAAAAAGAAAGTTTATCATATTATCTATGACAGAACAGTTTTTTAAAAAAAGGGAATACAAAAAAAAAAAGAAAGTGTAAAGCAGAGAAACAAAATTGTACAAGAAGTAGTTCATTTTCTAACGAGGAAAAATACCAAATACAAACTTGTGGGCTAAAGCTTTCTCAGGCTTCTCTAGCTGATGGGATAACCACTCTACTAGCAAAGAGTTTATGAACATGGACAATTGTATTGTTTCTATTTCATGTTTGTGTTCACTTAGCCACTGATGACACTCTATTAAGTGGACTAATTCAGCTTATACCACCACCTCATTGAGGTACAATTTCTTTCCCTTGTTTGAAATACCAAACAAAATAATTAATTGCCAATAGTCAATTAATTAATTGGTTAATTTTTAAATTGATTCTTATCAGGTAACAGAAATAATTGTACAAATTTCAGCTTGACAAGGATCCTTCTGTAGCATCTCAATTCCATTGCTAGAATCATCCTCTCTAGCTCAGGGTTAGTAGCAATTTTCCATGACAAAATTTTAGGAGATTTTAGGAGGTTTTTTAAAGATGAAATGAATGATGTGTGTGTGTGTTTCCTATCCGTTTGTGTCAATTAATTAATTGGTTAATTTTTAAATTGATTCTTATCAGGTAACAGAAATAATTGTACAAATTTCAGCTTGACAAGGATCCTTCTGTAGCATCTCAATTCCATTGCTAGAATCATCCTCTCTAGCTCAGGGTTAGTAGCACTTTTCCATGACAAAATTTTAGGAGATTTTAGGAGGTTTTTTAAAGATGAAATGAATGATGTGTGTGTGTGTTTCCTATCCGTTTGTGTGATACATAGCAAAACATACACAAAACTAAGCATTTATCAAATCAATTATTGTTATTTGATTTTAAAAATAATAAATATCTTGCCAATATGCCAGAGAAACAATGTTATCAGCTGTGGTATGTCCACAGAAAATGTAATGAAAGTTATCTTTTAATCAAGTAACAACTTGACTGTCATCCCAAAACCTCAAACAACCATTTTTTTCAAAGATTTATTTAAAAACATTACAAATGGTTGCTTTTCCATTTTTTAAAATAAGAAACATTCTTAGAGATGCTATCATAACGTGTATTCTCTGTGATGGAAATGTACATTATTAGTTCCTATGTGTATCTTATAGATAATTGAGTCATGGTGTGCATTTGAGGTAATGTTTTATTCTTTTATTAACTTAAATCCATCT
This sequence comes from Biomphalaria sudanica, assembly GCA_036873155.1. Classification (NCBI taxonomy): domain Eukaryota; kingdom Metazoa; phylum Mollusca; class Gastropoda; family Planorbidae; genus Biomphalaria; species Biomphalaria sudanica. The sequence continues at coordinate 1,132,337 of JAZGLO010001553.1, forward strand.
CATAAACAGAGCCAGTAATATATAGGGCAATATAGGTCTATTTGAATGTTTAGTTGACATTTGCTTACTAAAAAATGGCTTTTGGATGGGGGGGGGGGTATTAGACCTATTCGAGTTTTTTTTCCTAGCAGAATCTTTTTTCAACCATATAGTTTCCCTGGCTTTTACGAGTGAAATAATTTTTACGGACTTTTCACAGCTGCATGAGAAATATTTTCGTTAAATCTACAGTGGATCTAGACTCTAGATCTAAGTCACTAAAATTCGCGGACTTTCAGGGCTGTGAGAGAAATATCTTCACTATATATATTCTAGTGATTTAGCATAAATCTAGAGTCTTGATCAAAGTCGATAAAATTCGCGGACTTTTCACTGCTGTGTGAATATTATCTTCACTAAATTTACAGAAGATCTAGACTCTAAAGCTAATTCGCTAAAATTCGCGGACCTTAACTCTAAGTCACTCAATTTTGCGGACTTTTCACGGCTGTGTGAGAATTATCTTCACTAGATTCTAGTGATTTCGAGTAAATCTAGAGTCTAGATAAAAGTCACTAAAATTTGCGGACATTTCGCGGCAGTATGCGAATTATCTTCACTGGATATACCGTAGATCTAGAGTCTAGATCTCAGTCACTAAATTTGCGGGCTTTTCACTTCTTTGTGCTTATTATCTTCACTAGACTCTAAGTGATTTAGCGTAAATATTAGAATATAGCGTATTTCTAGAGTAATCTAGACATTAGATTATCGAGATCATCAAATTGACTAAAATTCACAGATTTTTCATGTAAGGTGCGAATTATTTTCACTAGATCTAACTTAGATCTAAATCTAAATCTAGATACTATTACTACATACTAGCTAGATCTAGAAGATTAACCGACTTTCCACGCGAAGTCACTCTTACACTTACAAGATTTTAGGTGAGGGAGGGCCCGGAGGGGTGTAGCCTACAAATTAGTCTGGTAATTGCTCTAATTTTAGACAATAGTCACTACCGACTAGATCTAGCGCGTCTTTAGTGGTAACAATAAATGGAAACAAACATTTCTACGCCGACTTCAGAAAAATACTGCCAGGTGAAATGCTTGCTTGAACCAAAGCCATCTTCGATCACGAGGTCGCGTTTCACAAGAGGGTGTTTTTCCCCCCGCATTTTTAGCAAGAAATAAGCAAAATTATATTTTTAAAAAAATATTGGGTAAAAATTTTAGAAGAGCGGACAAAATTTTAGGAGACTTTCGGCAATTTTTTAAAAGAATTTTAGGAGACTTTTCATTTTTTAGGAGATTTTAGGAGTTTTTAGGAGCGCTACGAAACCTGCTAGCTCTGCAGTCAGAATCCAAGACTCACAAGCAGGACTTTTCTTTGTACTATATCTTACAGAGTTTGCCTCCAGGTGTTTTCTTTTACTATATCTTACAGAGTTTTCCTGCAGGACTTTTCTTTGTACTAAGTCTTTCAGTGTTTTCCTGCAGGACTTTTCTTTGTACTACGTCTTTCAGTGTTTTCCTGCAGGACTTTTCTTTGTATTAAGTCTTTCAGTGTTTTCCTGCAGGACTTTTCTTTGTACTAAGTCTTTCAGTGTTTTCCTGCAGGACTTTTCTTTGTACTAAGTCTTTCAGTGTTTTCCTGCAGGACTTTTCTTTGTACTACGTCTTTCAGTGTTTTCCTGCAGGACTTTTCTTTGTACTAAGTCTTTCAGGGCTTACCTGCAGGACTTTTCTAAGTTCTCTTTGAGACATGGTGATCTATGTGACCAGTGACATGTGCTGTTCTATATCCAGCAGTAAACCAAGGTGTCAGGTATTTAATAAAGTAGACTGGACTGTATGAAACATTGTTTGGATTTATACTTAGTACAGTTGTGGACTTTTCCTTTGGACTTATTAGTTTATTATAATGTCTCTAAGCTTCCTTTAAACTAGCGCATATGTTTAATAAAGAACAACCTTGTTAAGATGTGCATTGCATTTCCCAGGGTGCATTGCATATCCCAGGGTAAAGAGAATTTAAATTAGATGAAAAGTGGAACGAGTGTCAAATATTTATACAGTTCAATTGTCCAAGAGTCAACTCCTTAGGGTACATTGACTTCACTATTCAAAGATTTGTCATTAAGTTGAAAAATACTATTTAAAAAAATCAACATACCAAAAGAAATATCATAGAAGGAGCCAAATGAATACAAGGCACGACGAGGAGTGACAGAAGTTGAATAAGCATCTGTATCTACCATCATATGATAAAGTCCAGAATTCTGTAAAATAAAAATGTTTACAAAATCAGAAAAGATTTTTGTCTTCAAAAGAAAAGGTCAATTTTGTTTTCCTCGTCTTTCTCATCATCAAATACATAAAGGTAATTGTTAGGTATCAGTATCTATTTTTAAGAAATAAACACTGATTGACCAATCAAAAAAGTTGGCATGAATATTCCTTAGATCATTGAGAGGTTTGTAAAATATGTTAGACCCAGTACTAATACAGTTATTAGATTTACATATTAATCAAGATTTGATGAAACATGACTTTATAAAAAAAATAAAACACAAAATGATGTGTAAAATCATAGCTAGTAACTTTATAAAGTTACAAAAAAAAACAATCGTAACAATTGAGTAATCAAGTGCAAGAAGACAGGTGCAAGTAGTTAAGTGCAAGAAGACAGGTGCAAGAAGACAAGTGCAGGAAGACAAGTGCAAGAAGACAAGTGGAAGTAGACAAGTGCAAGTAATCAAGTGCAAGAAGACAGGTGCAAGAAGACAAGTGGAAGAAAACAAGTACAAGAAGACAAGTGGAAGTAAACAAGTGCTAGAAGACAAGTGGAAGTAAACAAGTGCAAGAAGACAAGTGGAAGAAAACAAGTGCAAGAAGACAAGTGGAAGTAAACAAGTGCTAGAAGACAAGTGGAAGTAAACAAGTGCTAGAAGACAAGTGGAAGTAAACAAGTGCAAGAAGACAAGTGCAAGAAGACAAGTGGAAGTAAACAAGTGCAAGAAGACAAGTGGAAGTAAACAAGTGCAAGAAGACAAGTGGAAGTAAACAAGTGCTAGAAGACAAGTGGAAGTAAACAAGTGCAAGAAGACAAGTGCAAGAAGACAAGTGCAAGAAAACAAGTGCAAGAAGACAAGTGGAAGAAAACAAGTGCAAGAAGACAAGTGGAAGAAAACAAGTGCTAGAAGACAAGTGGAAGTAAACAAGTGCAAGAAGACAAGTGCAAGAAGACAAGTGGAAGTAAACAAGTGCTAGAAGACAAGTGGAAGAAAACAAGTGCAAGAAGACAAGTGGAAGTAAACAAGTGCTAGAAGACAAGTGGAAGTAAACAAGTGCAAGAAGACAAAAGCAAGAAGACAAGTGGAAGAAAACAAGTGCAAGAAGACAAGTGGAAGAAAACAAGTGCAAGAAGACAAGTGGAAGAAAACAAGTGCAAGAAGACAAGTGGAAGTAAACAAGTGCTAGAAGACAAGTGGAAGTAAACAAGTGCTAGAAGACAAGTGGAAGTAAACAAGTGCAAGAAGACAAGTGCAAGAAGACAAGTGGAAGAAAACAAGTGCAAGAAGACAAGTGGAAGAAAACAAGTGCAAGAAGACAAGTGGAAGTAGACAGGTGCAAGAAGACAAGTGGAAGTAAACAAGTGCAAGAATACAGGTGCAAGAGGAAAAGTGAAAGTAAACAAGTGCAAGCAGACACGTGTACAAAGACAAGTGGAAGTAAACAAGTGCAAGAAGATAAGTGCAAGTAGACAGGTGCAAGAAGACAAGTGGAAGTAAACAAGTGCAAGAATACAGGTGCAAGAGGAAAAGTGAAAGTAAACAAGTGCAAGCAGACACGTGTACAAAGACAAGTGGAAGTAAACAAGTGCAAGAAGACAGGTGCAAGAAGACAAGTGCAAGTAGTTAAGTGCTAGAAGACAAGTGCAAGAAGACAAGTGCAAGTAGTCAAGTGCAGAATACAAGTTCAAGAAGACAAGTGCAAGTAGTCAAGTGCAGAATACAAGTTCAAGTAGACAAGTTCAAGTAGACAAGTGCAAGTAGTCAAGTGCAGAATACAAGTTCAAGTAGACAAGTGCAAGTAGTCAAGTGCAGAATACAAGTTCAAGAAGACAAGTGCAAGTAGTCAAGTGCAGAATACAAGTTCAAGTAGACAAGTGCAAGTAGACAAGTGCAAGAAGACAAGTGCAAGTAGTCAAGTGCAGAATACAAGTTCAAGTAGACAAGTTCAAGTAGACAAGTGCAAGAAGACAAGTGCAAGAAGACAAGTGCAAGTAGTCAAGTGCAGAATACAAGTTCAAGTAGACAAGTGAAAGTAGTAAAGTGCAAGAAGTCAAGTGCATCAGGAATACAGAAGCTTCATCTAACATTTCCAGCACAAAGTAAAAATACAGCATGGCTGTCATTGATATTGCCATAAATTTTGTATATTTGTATGATCAGTGAAGTATATTTTTATGATAAATACCACAAAGAAGCTTTATTTTTATTATATTCTTCAATAAAGTTCTTAGTGATGAAAAATCTATATCAAAGTTGAATTCACTTTGAGATCTAAGTTCTTATGCCACAAAAACAGTTCTTTTAATTTCTCAACATATTATTTATTATTTTTTTAAATCTCTGAAAATCCTAAATGTTAAAACAGCAACATTTTACACTAAGGAAAGACTTACTTCTAGAATCAATTCTGCATTGAGACCATCTCCTTCACTGGTGCTGGGATCATGGCTGCCTAATGTATGAAACAACTGAAACAAAAGGGAACAAAATAATGGTTTTATAATATACTAGTCAGCCCACGGCGTAGCATACACCGTTATTTTGCAGGTGGGCCTTAGGCCAATGCAACTTATGCGACTGCAGTGGGCCCCGCACTTTCAAGGGACCCACGCTAATTCTAGGTGTAAATTGTTAAATAAAACCATTTCATAACTTATAACAGAATTCCAGCAGCCTCCTGATTTACCAGGAGCTCCTGGATATCTCCTGAAATTGCAAAATATACAAAAAAGTCCTGGAAATCATTCAAAATGGTAAACGCCAATCCTACGCGTGCTGAAAAAAAACGGCATTATGCAACACCCGTAATTTTGGAATCTGGTGAAAGAAGCTTCTTGTGCCTCAAATTAATAAAGAATTACTTGAGGTCAACAATACTCCTAAATAGATTGAAACATTTGGTAATTCTTGCTATTGATCTATGTAGGAAATAGAATTTTTATGATATACTGTATGAATTCACTACACGTAAGGCTCGTAAAGTAATTCTGTACATAGTAAAGGATGAATAAAATGCATTTTCAATCACAACTAGTAAAAAAAACGTATAGTTTTTGGATTAATTTTGTAGATACTCTGCCATCTTTATTTTAAATTAAAAAGTTAGTACATTTTTAAAAAGTTAAATTCAACTATTACAAATTGAGCAATTGTGTTTTGTATGTTATGCAGCTACACCTTATTATATTAAAATCTCTAGTAGGAATTACCAGTTATATTAACCACAATGTAATCATCTTTTTGAAGTAAAATTAGTTAATTATTAGATAAGAAGACAACAACTTTAAGAATATTTAGTAGTCCTGTAACTATTTTGAACTGCCATGCATCACTTCTGAACACTTCTGTGAAACACAACAGTCACTTTCACATTGTTTTAAAAATGGTTTATATTTCTCTGCATAAATATACATATTGATTTTAAAATTGAAAAAATAAACTTTATTAAATCCAAATATAAAAGTGAAATGGAATAGAGCCTTTCGTTTTTAGGATTTCAAAGTGACAACATTTGCTGGCTCCACTTTGAAGTGTCTCACAAAGTGTTTCACTCTCCCTACTACCATTTCCCTGCTATCCTGTAGGAAGTTTGGATCTTCATTTCTGAAGGAACACTTTTCCTAGGTAGGCCACTAAAAATGTGAACTTGGCTAAGTATCCATTTTTGGTTTCAATAAAATACTTTTAGCATCCTGAGTTTTTGAAATATGTCTTATTCAATAACCCTGTGTATATCTTACCAGTTCTCTTGTCAGTGTTTGCTTATCATTTAGAAGAAATATTGCCTTGTCCACTGCCAGTAGCCCAATCTTCATTAAAGGGCTACCAATAATAAGCAAGTCCAATTTATCCTTAGGCTTCTTAGGAACAGGAGAATATTGGGAGAACTTGTCACGAATTAAATAAACCTGGTAGATGACAATACATAAATAATTAAAGTGTTGCTGTAAAGCATGAGACACTGCCAGCTGACCTCCATTCAGCAACTAGACTTAGCCATCCAGGATTTAAAGAAACAACTAAATGTTGCGGACACCATCTGGCTAGAGTGGATATCACACAATGATAGGATGGGAAGATTGTCATGTTCAAGGATAGCACTGGTCTAGTGCTGCAAGCATCATCAAGATTTTTGAGCCAATAAATAAATTAGATACAAGAAGGGAATGTCTGTCAGTTCTCAAAATCATTAATTCAAAAGATTTAGAATTACCAAGAATAGCATTTGTGGGTCTACCTTGTTGGTATATGCTCAGGGGAGTTCTAAATATATATATATATACATATCTCACTACTCCCTATGGATGAAACAGACACTCATGAAATGTAAACTCCAAATCTTTGGAGAAACTTTGATGCAGAAGACATTAGTGACATGATCATTTAGCTTAAAGAATAGACCAAAAAAATGTTATGATGTGAAATAATGATGCTGGTAGGCAGTGGTAGGTATCCTTTCATACCTTGTAATCTATAGGGCAGATGATGTTTCTATGGCATATGGTAAATGAGTGTATCATGTGGTCAGCACAAGGACTAACCACATCCCCAGCTTAAGCCAAGTACCCATTAGAGTTGGGTGGACTAAGGGGAGTCTAAACTTGAGACTGCTTGGGTCAGAAGCCAGTATGCCTGAGTAGCATACTATGACAATATGTTAAGTATTAAGCTATTTCCTGTATGAAATTACTCATTATGTAAAAATAAATCTCAACACGGATGACATGGTGATTTTAATTCAAAAGTAATTCACCACAGTCATACCTCTTTATAATTTCCTTTTTTTCAGGAAGAGATGTTTGCCAACTTCGCTATTTATCATACAAATCAAAACAAAACTTAACAACAAACAAAATTGTAGTGAAACATCTCTGTAAACTATCTAATAGTAGTCACAGAAAGACAATCAAGAGTGTGTCACTACTTAACACAGCAAGAAACATATGAGAAGAGACAAGATTTGTGTCTCAAAACAGACATGTGCAGCTGAAAAATATATTGTCACACTGTCAGATTACTATATGTGTCAGATTAAAAAGTGTCAGTCTATCAAGGGTCAAATATTGTTAAATTAGGAAAAACAAAATCTGTTTTCTAAATATGTATTGTATAAAAGAGATTTCAAATCTTTGTGTCAATAAAAACATAGAAAAACATAACACTAATGATTCAGTGAAACAAACAACTGACTTCATCCACGCAAGTATCCCATTCTGTATCCACTAACAAAGAATCAGCCACAAGCTCTGGCACAGCCCCTGCTATGTAGTAGTAGGCCACAATCCTGTAAGCTGGGGAGAGCTCTCCAAAAAGCTGCTTTGGTAAACTGACAGGGGAGATTCCCAGATTATTTTTCTTGACATTTATGGAGTAGATCACTTGGCCTTTGCTCAATATCTAAAATGAAAAAAAGCAAATATAAGTCATGCAATATTGTAATAACTTAAGTGAGGCAAACTCAACAAGGCACATATATGTTTATTTACAGGACATCACAGTTACACAAAACAACATCTTCTTCTAGCACAGTCTCTCCATATTGGCTCTCTCCTTGGGCGGAAATCATTCTCCTCTCTAATGTTGACATCCTTGTAGGTCTAGTCTATCACAGTGCGCACCTTCTAGCACTAGCCTGGATGGCGGTGTGCATTGCAGGGTTATAACAATACAAGTCATAAAATATATGTCATAAAACAATGAAAGTCAGTTATGGAAGAGTTGATAAATTAAGTTATTTTAAAGATTGTTCAAAATTACCTTTTTCTATGTCTCATTGTGATTGTATGATTGTGGCTTTAAAAATGTCAGTAAAGATATTATATTAAAATTTTTTTAAAGTTGTTTTTGTATAGTGCACCTTTCATGCTCTCTTATTAGCTCTGGTCCAATCTGGAGGTTTCTATGTGCCTTTAAATGCTCAGCACACACAACTCAACTGAAGTAACAAAAAAATCCTGGTCTACATCAAAATTTGAAGCTCCTTTGTGAGTAGGCAGATTATGCCACTCAACATATTAGTTTTTTATAAACACACGCTCTTTAGATTGAAGAGCATTATTTTTTATTTTTTTTTGGAGTCTACATATAATATGTGTTCAACTGCATATTTTGCCAAATCTGCCACCATAGGTTTGAATACAGGCAAAATTTGACATTTTGCTACCTGAATTATTTAAATCTATATAGAAGTATCTGGTTAAAACTCATGAATTTTGCTTCAAAAAATAAAAATCTACTATGTTGGGCCCAGTATGTAGGCAAACCCAGAAGTGAAAGCAAAGTATAGTTAAGCAAATGAATTAAATTGGTATTTTTTTTAGATCCAAAAAAATGCCACATAAAGAGGGTTATTAAACCTTTATGTTCAGGACAAAATTATTTTTAAATGACATCATAAATACAGTCACACTACTACTTCATAAATATAAGTATGCCAGATAAATCTCTTCATTGACTAAAACATCTAAAAGAAAGGGGGAAAGAATAGCAATTTTATTTATTTTAATATGGTAAGTAAAAAAAACTTTTACAGTTATTAGAAGTGATGAATACACTAAATATGAACAGTTATGAAAGATAATTAAATGAAAAGAATATAAATTTAAACTTACATTAACAGTGATGAGACTACTGCTGTTCAAATAGGCTGGCTTTGTATATTCGAGGAAAAATACTCCATCACTCCATTTCTAACAAAGTATATATATATATACAGAACAAAAAATGTTGAAATGTTAGGAAAAGAACAAAATTGATACTTAAAAGTTGCACTGATAATCCAAGAGATGGTGTGCATATTATCTCAAGTAAGGACCACATTTCTCATCAGAACATCTTAAATTTAAGGCTGAATGTGACAAATTTCAATCCTAACAAGCTCCCTTTTCAACTTCTAAACTTATTTTATGTAGTAATTCTGTCATTATTTAGGAATGTAATTAAAGCAATTTCAATTACAATAATGTGGATTCATGGTTAGTTAAAGATCTAAATATGTATCTGTATACAGTGTATGTATAAAAGAGCTACTATGATCTTATCAAAAGGCCAAATTCTATGGCTCAGATCAAAGTTCTGTAGGCATTGCAAAACTGTGGTCTCTTGTAATAACCTGTTGTATCTCCATAATTATTAAAAAATCAAACAAAGACACAAAGTATAAGACTTTACTACAAGAAATTTCTGCAAATCAAATAAGAAAATAAATCTAAAATATAATTTAACCTTGGTTAGGCCCAATAGAATATGCATCCTCAGTTTGGGGCACCTCAACTCAGAGAACATTAAGAAACTAGAACTAGACAAAATAGATACATACATATATTAAACATAAATGAATTAAAGCACCAGGGACCAAGTTTTTAAGAGAGAAAGCAGTGAATTAAAAGGCTATGAAAAATAGGGCATGCGCCGACCGAGGCTCGAACCTGTGACTCCGGCATTTTAATTCACTACTTTCTCTCTTAAAAACTTGGTCCCTGGTGCTGTTATTCGTTTATGTTTAATATATGTATGTATCATTTGTTTCAGCACCTAGCTTCAACTCTATGTTTACATTTACAGCATTATTGCTTGTACCCACTGAAGCTTCTATATGTAATGTGTTTATGTTGTCCACTTGTCTTTGTGAGAGATATACAATTAGATAGAGCCATCGTTTGTCTAATACATGCCTAACGGCTGTCTGTGTCGGCTCTATCGAAGTTGTTAGTGAACGGATGCTGCGAGGGTGGGGAGGGGCTAGCTGGGGCTTGTGACCTTTGACCACAGGGGTGGTAATTTGCATACAGGCGAAATGACTCTGGATCAGAAGAATGTTTTTTTGGACATTCCGATGGTCTAGAGGTTAGTTTCGCTTGGTGCGTTATCGCTAGGCGGTGGTGTCGAATCCGGAGTCACAGGTTCGAGCCTTGGTCGGCGCATGCCCTTATTTTCATAGCATTTTAATTCACTACTTTCTCTCTTAAAAACTTGGTCCCTGGTGCTGTTATTCGTTTATGTTTAATATATGTATGTATCATTTGTTTCAGCACCTAGCTTCAACTCTATGTTAGACAAAATAGAGCAGTGAGATTCATAACAAATAAATATTCCCATTTCATTATAGTAACACCATTAGTAAAATCATTAAATTTAGAGACCCTTCAGGATAGAAAACTAAAAAGTAATGTAGCAATAATTCATATAACACTAAACCATTGTCTTCAAATATAAAAACAAAACCTAATAAAATACTCAGAAAGACACAAAGATGTTAGGATAAATACTCCTTCTTCCCTAGTGCTATCAGCGCATTAGCAGAGTTTAAGCCATTGATACTAGATGCATACTAGATTGACCTAAGACACGCACATAGGATGTAAGATATTACAGTGGTGTTGTGTAGCCAACACAAAGTCCAACCAACAAATTCACTTTTTGATCACACCCTCAATACATTCTTGAAAATATTTTGTATCAAAGTTAAATTAAAGAGTGTTTGTCAGTCTGAAACAACAGATGGAGAAAAATAATAATTAAAAAGTATTTCTTTGCTCACCATGACTGGCTGAAACTTGGACATATCAATATGCAGATACTCATGGTTAGCAGAGATATATTTCTTTACAGTGAAATGGAAGTGTTCAAAGCTTGGGTGATTCTCATCCACAACATGGACCTGTACAAATGATACTTTTAAACCTATGCTACAGTCAGTATCTGCATGATGCTAGTCACATTGTATCTATTATATATTTATAAGCAAGCAAGCTATGTATTTGGGAGGATATAAATAGTGCAATAAAAATGAGACAAAAGATCCATTATGAGAGAAGTGTAGGATCAGAGACTCTGTATATTCTGTAGGCTGAGGCTCATTTTTTCTTTTTTTTCTTTGATTTCTTAAAGAAACATGATGAAAATATATATATTTATATTTGTAATTGATTTTAGAATAGTTTTCAAATATTCTAATTAATACCAGATACTCATTTAGTTGAGTCCATTAACACTAATTAATGCAGTAAATCAAAACATGAAAGTTAAAACAAAGAAATGAAAACTTGCTACCAAAATCATCTATGTATTGCATTGTTTTATTTTGTTGAAACAACAAAAGAGACATGGAAAGTTTACTTTAAAGTTGATCTTCTCAGCTGTTTCTGGTGTAATGAAATCTTGAGTCACAATAGTATTCTTCATTATAGGGACATTTTCAGAGACGCCTACAATGCAAAAAGTTCTTAAAGTTAAAACAGTTTAATTTTATGGTAGGCCTACTTCTACAGAGTATTATAAATTAAACACATGAATAAATAAATGAATAAACTAAATAATAGAAAAACAAATAGTAATAATTAAAAAAACAAAGATCAAGAGAAAAGAAAAGCAAAAAAAGTGAAAAAGATTTCAAATACATAAAAAACAAATTTCTCCTAATTTCTGCAGAAAATTAGCTCTTACTTTTTATGATGTTGTCATTGGCATCTAAAAATTCAGCAAAAATGTAAAGATCTAAATGTGATACTGTCAGAGGGACTTTAGTTTTAATAACTGCCTAGAAGACAAAAAAGAAAAAAATAACATGATAGCTTTACATTTTTTTAGTTCATTTTCTAAAAATTTTAAACTAAAGATTATTCTATTCTATATTATTTTTAGGAACTCAGGTCTATATATCATTGTTAATTCGATAAACATTAAACAAAAGGAATACTTTTAGTGTGTATGAAAATCCAGGTTTGAAAAACTCCTTTGAAGACTTTAGATCAACAATATAGTAAGGATGACTGATAAATATGGATGAGTCTGTTAGTGTGTAGTTTTCAAAAGTGCCCTTCTCTATGACATTGACCCCAACATGAAGCCTTTGGTTACTTGTGTACATCAGCTTTGACAGAGTCAGGATGTTGACATCCACATCTTGTGAAAACTGTCCATTTTGAAGCTAGAAAGACATGTAGGCAAAATATTAAGCTTCTCCTTGTGATAAATTTGGAATAAAATCTGTGTTTGTTTTTTGTTAACAAATTACTTTGTAAAATGAGACAAAGAAATCTCTTTAAGTATTTTGTGGTGTTTTTAAAGGAGGAGGAAAACTCGGAATTCAAACCTCTGCTGTCTTACAGCTATACCTAAATATGGGTAATGCTTCAGGGTGTCTACCCTGAGGAAGAATCAGGAGCTGGTGACCCTTAGGCAGTTTGGAGCACACAGTACTACAACTTGGCAGAGCCTGCAATGCTGTTGACCCCAAACTATATCATCAGCTGCATGGAGGGGGGGGGGACTGCTGTGTGGGCAACATTGTTCTGACCATAACTAATGTCCAGGCATTCAGCTCGTTTCCATGAGATGACCCATAGTCCCTTTGTAAGTGAAGGAGGCCATATATATGTCTAACTAGTCACATCGAAGGCACTATAGGCATTTGGCACTTTAACGTAATATACCTTATGTGCTATGCACATGCACACAATGTAATGCTGAAATCAAGTGATAGTATCTTGAAGGATGGTGAATACTACAAACAGGCTGGCTTGTACTGGTGGGTGAAAAAGGCATACATCATTTCATGCTAATTTTACAGTACCAGGCATAACTGACTTTGAATAACTTTTTTTTTTCAATAAGGACAAAGAAGAAAAAAAACTTAACATTGCAATGATTTAGAGCTAAACAGAATTCCAACTGATGTGAGTTGGAATAATCTGGATTCCACTGTATAGTAATTTAAGCAAAATTTACCTTAACTTACCTTACCTCTTAAGACAGCACGAGGAAGCAGTTTGTTATTATCCAATATCCCTAAATGTATCTCAACATTACCATGTACAGGCCTACCAAACACATATCTGCAAGGGAACAGGAACTTACAATATATATTGGCTTACATGATATATTGGCTTACACATATTTCACTCTTTTCATTCGTATGGAAAAATAATTCAAATTAAGGTTATCTTATTGAGCTAATTTCTTTTTTTTGTTTCTAAATTATTCAAATTTGTATTACTTTTTCTTTTAAAAATTTTTTTTTTTTAAAGCGCTTTGCAAACTGTAAGTAATCCATTCTACAGATGAATAAGTCTTGATCCATTCTATAGATTAATGAGTCTTGAAAGTGTTTATAAAAAAAACAAGTAAACACCTACTTGGATGTTACAGTGAGCTTTAAGGCTTTAGAATCTTTGGTGATAACACTTGTATTGGCATGGAGTGTGGCTGAGAATCTGGGAAGTACTTTCAAAGAGAATAACAACTTGATAGATACACACAAAGATGGAAAAATTCTTAAGAAAATTTCTATTTCACTAAAAAGATTTTTAAAAAAGCCTTCATTTCAAATATTTAATACTAATGCCTATAAAACTAGCCACTTATACAAATGCAATTTGGTGAAAGGTAACGAAAGTTAGTTAGTGAAACATGCCAAAACTAGTCATTAGATGGGACCATACCAAAACTGATCTGAACTTTTCACATTTATTGATTTTTACTAAAAAAAATAATATAATAAATAATAATAATAATAAAATAACTAAAAGAAATTTCAAACACAAAAAAAAAAAAAAAGATTAAAATAAAAGATTTTTTTCCCTTCTCATTATCAATTGTATCAATTATGTATGGGAAGAGTCCTTCTCTAATTAATACATAATATAAAGGTCCAGTTCTAAAAAAAATGAGTTGTTTCCTTACAATATTTCAACTGACTCACCATACTCTCTAACTTCAATGCTCACATTGTGAGCCAATCTATAGTTGCTGTCCTGAAAGAACAACAGAAAAATGTGAGCAATGTTTTCATCAACTATATATTTTATATAGTGCTCTCAAATATATATGTAAAAGTCAGCTGTTTAATGAATAGTTCTAAAGTTCATACAATATTACAATAGCTACTCAAAATAAATATATTTAAAAAAATAATCTTTCATGTACGAGGTCAATATTTTCATGATAAAGGCAAATTTGACAGCTTTGAACAAGAACTTAATGTATATTTCAAGACATATTTATACACTTTTCTACCATTTTAACACTACAGAAAGAAAGTTGAAATAAATATTGTATGCTTTTTGTGATATTCATGAACTTTGTGCTGTAACTCTTAGAGATTAATCATGTATCCTTCTTACCAAACCTTCAAAATTGGCAGAAATATACCATCGACCAGGTGCAATGTCCTTAGGCAGTTCAAAATTTTGACCTTTGAATGCATCTTCAGCAGAATATCTCATTCTATCAACTGTAACTTGCTGATCATTCTACAAGATAAAAAAATTTTTAAATGATCTAAATTTAAAATGAATATATAGTCTATTTTTTTATGGCTCCTTTTTGTCTTGGAAGGAAGTGGAGAGCTAGTTTAAGATCACGATATAGCATTGAGAATCTTAAAATAGTCATACAATGCGAGTTTGTGGAAAGAACATTATAAAGCAAACTTTGATTGGAGGATTAAAAAAGGGTTCCAGTATAAATAAAAGTGATTCTAAGACAATAAAACCACAAAGCACAATATGAATTTAAAAAAAAAAAACTATGCAGACGTCATTTAACTTACTATTATATCAACTTTCAGGTGATGTTTGGACAGCCTTTGATCCTCATCAACTGCTATTACTCTAAACTTTACTGTCAATACAAACAAAATTAGGCAACCATTGCATTACAATAACATATTAAAATTTTATACAATGACATACAATGACAGGGAAAGATTTTAGAAGTCAGAAGCAGAGTTAGGCTCTCAAACAAAGATCCTATTCCAGACTGGAACTTGACCACTTAATGAGGTTATGACCAAGCATTGCATGAGGTTTGCAGGGTATGTACTCCAACAGAATGAATTAGACATACCAAGAATTGCAATGACATGGAAGTCAATACAAGGAAAGTGCAAAAAGGATGTCTTGTTTAACTTGGCACCACACTTTCATGGAGGATAAGAGAGCTGTGGACACCAGGTGGGAAGAGGCTTCAGACATTTCTAGTTACAGATCTTTATGGAGACAGCTTGCGACCCAAGCACTAAAAAGCATGGGAGGATCTAATTAAGTAAGGAAAAGATGAATAGCCAACTTTTAATATTTTCCTTAATATAGATAGAAAATTCAACAGCAATTTAAATTTTTGCTCTTAAAAAATGTACAAAATTAGATCTGCACTTGTCATGTTTAAAAGTAAAAAATGCTAAAAGAACTTATGATTTATATGAAAAATAAATGGCAAGTTTCATGATGTATTTCCGCAGAAATAAGTGTAAGGATGACAGTGAATGGTAATTATTGCAGTTAATATTGTGATAAATTAGAACTTGATGAGAGAGCTGGTAAAGTTGGTATAGCAAGTAAGACAAAAGTGACTATTTTGATGAAAGGGGAAAGTCAGAAATTTTTTTGTTTAAATCTTAAACAGTACAGCTAAGTGTATCTATCTACCTGTCTGGCCAGGAGTATAAATTGGTTTGTCTGTCTGGATAAATATGTAGCCAGAAGACTGACGGAATGTTAGTAAAATTTCTTTTTTTTGACCATTGCATGTCATCTGCAGAACAACACTGCTCTCCCGCAATTCTTGCATCGACTCAGAAGAAAAAGTAACAGTCCATTGCTGTGAACCATCTGAAATGTAATAAATCAATTTAGAAATATTTTAATGTCAAGAAAATTTAGTCAATTTTTCTTTGAGATAATATTAAATGAAAAGCAATAAGAATGTCATAAGGTCAATGCAGCAAGCAAAGTATTTAAGAAACTTTACTTTTTCATAACTAAGGCCAGGTTTACATTTAAATTTTAAAGGAACTGACGGAAATGGCCTTAAATATTTATTTCAAAATCACAGCTTCTACCAAAATTGTAACATTTGCCATTCTGTCATATTTCATTTTCTCTAATGTTTATTCCAAAAATAAACAAGTAATATTAATTACAATACTTTTTTTTTCATTAATTTTCAATAATTATACTCCCAAAAAAGGTTTGTTTTTTTACTGATACAATTTTACTAGGAAATCTTTTTCCAATGCTTTTTAAAATTGAAATGTCTTAAAATCAATAGAAATGGCTGTATTGAAGGACTTACCAAAACATATGTAACAAAAAAACAACACATTTTAGCAAAAATCTTATTCCATTCGCTAGAACAAATTCATAGAAGTGCTCCTTCTTCCCTAGAGTCATAAGAAAATGGAATGGGTTTCCCTAATCAGACAGGAAAACCAACGACTTAGCAGAGACTAAGTCATTGATTCACATGCGTGACAAGATTGACACATGAAATACATAGGAAGTAACTATCAACTTCTTTTTTGAAGTAATGTCTGTAATATATAAGATAATATGTGAAAATTACCTTGATCAAAAGAAAGATGGGTTGAGTTCAAAACGTTTTTACTGTTCTCTCCTCCTATATATTGAAGAAGAACTTTCTCAGTAGACTGAGAAGTGTGTTGAAAAGCTGTGACCACTGCAGTCACATTAGCATCATAGCTTGGTACTTGGGGCACTGTCAGAAAATATTTTGTCCTAAAAATTGATACATCAAGAATTTGTAATAATAGCTGCTAAACCATCAAAATTAAGTCATTTGAAAACTAAATACATCTATATCCTATACAAACACACAAAATACACCAATAAATTATCTAGTAGAAACTAAGGAAAACAAATAAATTAAATTGTTTCGATAATGTGTATTACTATTTTAAAACCATTGAACATTGGACTTGTTTAGCGACCGCATACCTATTGGGAAACGGAAACAAATTCTTGTCCAATAATGATCAAATCACAGATGTATATTATATATAGATATTGTTATGTATGTAGCTCTTTTTCAAGCTTAAAAGAAGTCGCCCAAATCTAGGAAAAATCAATATTTTCTGTCTTTGAAAAGTAATGATCTTTAGCTTTCATAGTTTAGAAATAATGCAATAACATTTTGCGAATTTTTAATATAGAATATGCTATTAATAATAGTATTATTAATCGCGTAACTATATTTTTACACAAATCTTTGATACAAAGTTATTTCCTGAGTGTTAGATGAATAGATCTAGTCTAGTTTCCATCGTGATAATGTTTCAAAAATCCTAGATCGAAATAATTCAAGTCTGTTGATATCATCTTATGATTTTAGATTGTACATTTAAATAGATTGATTACCTAGATCTTTCTAGATCTAGATTATGTGTCTAAAAATTGCAAAATAATAATTATGAGAAGAGAGCGCTTTTTATTTTTGCTAGCCTAGATCTAGACTCTAGATCTAAACATTAAATTATAGGCAATAATTAAAAATTTAATATGTTACATCTATTTGGGTTGAAAAAACTTTAATTCTTATCAAAACAATGTCTTGTTTCAGTTTTGTTCCCACATTCTTTGTGTCCTGTTAGAGATTACATGCCCAGTCTAGGTATAATATAGAATTCATTTTTACTCATACGACATTCTTGTGTTCATTTTTATTTCTTTTCTTTTTAATTTATCTAGATCTATATTTTTATAAATATATTTCTTTCTAATTAAAACATTCTCCACAATACTCTACAGGATGGCTGCCTGGTCGTGCGGTTTGCGCGCTGGACTGTCGTTCTGATTTATCGATGGTCAAGGGTTCAAATCCTGCCCGCTCCCATCCCCCGTCGTCCTGCGGGAGGTTTGGACTAGGAAGTAAACTATCTTTAACTCTGAAGGAACATCCGAAACATGTAAAACATTTTACAAACACATAATAAGGCTTGTCTTCGAGTCCGAAGATTAGTGAGGAATGCAGTATTTCCCTTGGCTGCACAGCCCCAGCCGTGACCTACATATCTTTTCATTCCATGCAATGCCTATGCTTATTTGAAACGTAGAAAATGGTGAAATCATATCATAATTTAACAGGAAACATCAGGCATTATACAGAATGCCTGAATTTCACTATATATATATAGAAAATGGTGAAATCATATCATAATTTAACAGGAAACATCAGGCATTATACAGAATGCCTGAATTTCACTATATATATATATACAGTGGGGTAGCTAGAGTATATCATGCCTGGTGCGGTACCTCATCTTGATTCACTCCCCCCCCCAAAAAAACTAACTAAATAATAACATTGCAAAACCTTACTTTTTTGTTCAAAATAATATGTATTCATTAATCAAATATTGTTAATTCAAAAAATCACTTTTAAATAAACATACAAGTGAATTTTATGAGCTTTCTTGCTGGAAAAAGAATCAATAATTTTATCGAAATCTATTTTTTTCCACCAGCTCGTGTTCAATGGACAAAATGGCCAAATTAGTGAGTCGTAAATTTGTCATCGTTGATCGCAAGTAATTCTTGATCAGTTTAAGTTTGGAAAAACTTCTCTCGCATGTAGCGACACTTACCGCAATAATAAAACAAGATTACAAAGAGAGTTTGTGTTATTACTCAAACTCAGACGCGGCCCCCGTAGGAGACGGATCCCTGTCGGATCCGCATATTCGCTGGTCGACGGAGGATGGCATCGAGCAGGGTATGAAACTGAGACCGTAGAGATAATCAGTCCTGCGCGCTAACCGCACGACCAGGCATTGCTCTTAATCTAATGACGAACTGGTTACAAACTAATAGCCTACTATTGATAATATACCTACACATTAAGGAATGACAACTACCGGATATGTACAATATGTCAGAAGAGCGATTTTATATAATCTTTTGGTATTGAGCATTTTCATTTAAATGAAACTAGAATGAGCATGTAGATCTACCTAAATTAAACTACTAATTTAGCACTCTCAATATCTATATCTACTAGATCTAGATCAAAAATATATATTTGGGATAATGTAGAGGTAATTTAGATAAGATTTATATAAAAAAACACTAGATAATCAATTAATAGACTAATTGCAATATGAAATATTAAAATAGTAGATTAGTTTTAGTATTTTATAACATTGCAATATTGACATATTGACAATCTAGACTTTAGAAATAAAAATCTACACTTTAAGCCTAGAAATTAAAATTATAGATCTTGATCTAGTCTAAATCATGGCTGTCTGGTACTGCGGTTTGCGCGCTGGACTGTCCTTTGGATTCATCGATGGTCCCAGGTTCAAACCCTGCCCGCTCCCATCCCCCGTCGTCCTACGGGAGGTTTGGACTACAACTCTGAAGGAACATCCAAAACATGTAAAACAACTAACATTCTAAACTAGACCAAGAAATTCTAGATCTAGATTCTATAATGATTTTAATTAGAACTTAAATCTAGATCTAGTTTTAAAAATCTAGCTCTAGTGTAAAAAAAAAATCTAGATCTAGTGTAAAAAATCTAGATAAGATCTAAATCTAGCTATAATGTCTTTTTAAAATGCGAGTCACATTACGAGGTTTTTATAAACATTACTATACCGAGTTGTTTTAGCATTTAAAGAATCTATTCCATATGACGTCAAAGGAAAAAAATCCACTACGTCACACGGCCCAGTTAGACTAAAAAATACCATCAATACGAGCAGCTTGTTGAGGTTTCATAGACATTGGTGCACCGAGTGATTTCTTTTAGCATTTCATTTAAAGAATTAACTCCATATGACGTCAAAGGAAAAAAATCCATTACGTCACACGTCCTAGTTAGACAAAAAATGTCATCTATACGAGCAGCTTGTCGAGTGTTCATAGACTTTGGTGCACCGAGTTTGTTCTTTTAGCATTTTATTTCATGGGCTAGTTAGACTTAATATATATATAAGGATTAAAGACGCTTTTTTTTTGTTTTGTCTGTCAGTCTGTCTGTCCGTCATGTTAATTGCGAGAAAAAAAAAGACTACAAGGTATTGAAAATCTGATTAAAATCTAATTTCCCTTCCAAAACATCGCATTAGTTTTAAGTTTCTATAATAGATTGATCCGGATGTTTATAGTAAGAGAAAATAAGAATTCCAGATTAATCAAATGCCGTAAATTAAATTTGTAGGATGGTCTGTTATGAAAATTAGATGTACCATAGCCTTATGGAGATTTTTTCAAACCATACTTTGGTGTTGGGAAGTTGTTTTCCTTAAAAATCGGAGCATAATATTAACGATAATTAGATTTTCTAACGTTTTAGCTAGAAAGTTAAATGTAGTGTAAGAGAGAAGTGCGATTTTACATAAAAAGAGTTAAACTATTTTTGATAAAAAATCCGGAACAACCAATTTTCGTAAATGAGAAAATTATGTGTTTTATTTATTAGAAGAGGGATTTCAAACATTTATTAGCGTTATTAGATTTTTCATATAAAATTCGGATCAGTTTTGGCGACAATTTGTAAGAAAATTAAGGTAATGTAGGTCGATTTTTTTTAAAACAAAATCTGGAACATTCTTTACCGATTAAACAACTTTTATTATGTTTCGGCAAGAAAATTAACTGTAAAATAAGACTAAAAAGTGATTTTCAATAATCGTTTCTAGTAAATTACTTTCTTATTTTAAAATCCTGAATAACCTATTGTCGATATTTTTGAAAAAAGTAAAATTATTTGACATAAATTTTTAAAGTTAAAAATTCGGAACAATTGATATTGATAAATAAACTATAGTGACGTAGTGTCAAAGAATATAAGTGTAATATTAGTCAATTATGCGATTTCAAACAATCATTTGACATAATTTATTTTTTATAAAACAATATCCGGAACATATTTATAGTTAATGAAATATAAATCAATATAGATATTTTTATTTAGCATTTATATGCTATTTACATTAAAAAACCGGAATAATATATTAAAGATCATGTGTTTCTTGCAATCTTTAAGCATGGAAATAAAATCTAAAAGTTAGAAGAGCCTCTAGTGTTATTTGTTAATCTAATCGTGATGGACAGACCGACTAACAGACAAAATGCACAAAGTAATCTTGCGACGTAACGCTACTGCACGAAAGTCGCTGCATAAAAAGTCCATTTTAAAAAATGTGCGTGATATTTACATACAAAAAGCATTATTAGCCTTTATAAACAAACAGAAATGTTTTCTTTTAACTTTAACAGCTAGTTGACTAGAAAAAACATCTTTAACTATTATTTAAATTTGTTGTAAACATTTCCTGTACATTTAATAAATATATTTGACTTAGTGATACTGAAAATACATAAAAATAGTCTTTCTTTGTTAGCATATTGTAACATTGCCTCCCTTACATTTACGTAATTGTTTTAGAATTGGTGAATTTTTTTGAAAACATGGCTTGCATAATTAATTTTATAAATTAAACGGTTTGCTTTTAGAAAACCAAAAGTAGCCGTTGCACCTAAACTTTTCAAGCCGCATTTAAGGATGAAATAATATTTTTCATATCTCGTCTAGTTTTCGAGATCTGAGTGTGACAGACGGACATTTTGCACAAACCTAATAGCGGCTTTTTTCCCTTACGGGGGCCGCTAAAAAAATGCGAATCATGATGACGATATTTGGGACTGAATCATCTAGCTGATATTTTTTTTATAAAATTCAAGAGCTCACAGGTCCTTGTTTTGGAAGTTCGGAGGCTTCTGATGAAACTGTGACAAACCGTTGAAGCCTCTTTCGCTCCAGCAGAAATTCGTTTTTTATAAATATCGACCTGAGGATTACTTGCTTTGGGATTGATTCTAGAATACATTATTGGATACCGTAGTTTTAACCTTTTATGACCGCATCATTATCATAGCCTAGACCCCTGCAATCCATTATGTCGAAGCCATCCGAATGCAGTTTCTCTATAATCATCTCAGCGATTCCAGCAGCATACTTGTCATTTGTGTCGATGAAGTCAATAAAAGACTCACGAACCAGCACCCCGTCATTATCTATGACATCGTACCGTAAAATTTGGGAAGTTTGATCCAGCTTTGAGATGTCAGGTGTACTGTCAAAAATAATAGAGAAATATTTGGCTATTTTTACTTGCTGTATGATTTGTTTTTTTTAACGTGATCCCCAAATATTGTAATAAATTCATTTTGTATTTGTGGAGACATGTATGTATTCGGTCTGGAACAAAGCTTAGTTCGAAGCACATGCTCCCTCAAGAGTGGACCGTACTTTGATAGTAATTTTACTAACTCCATGAAATTGCCTTGATTTTGCCCTTCCAACACTTCTTCAGCTCGCTCGCGATGCCCACGTAGTGCCAGATTTTGCTTTAGAGAAAACGAATGATGTCCAAGATTCTCTTCAGGTAGTCTCTCCAGGTTTTCGTCTCTTGTATAATCAAATCTTGGGCCTTGTTGTCAATACTGTTCCCTACTCTCAGGTGAACTTCAAGTTCCCTCCAAGCAAGCGATGACTGAATGTGAGCTCTGCTGGTCTTATGTTTTTATATTTTCGGGGATTACCTCCACCAATCATTGAATCCATCTTTGGATTTAAATGAAGATTTGGTACTTGATCTTGTTCAGAAGAGTATGCAGGGGAAGCTAAATAAGGATTCTTTTTTTGGCGAATAACACATACACTTTCTAAGAACTTTCTCGCCGTTTGACATTTGCTGGAAAAACCAAGCCTTTGAAAGCTTTCTAGCCTTTCCTTTTGCTGATTCTTGATATGTAACAGATTTTCACCCTCTAGACTCTTCGATCCATGCCGTCAGCCGTTTCAATCAGAGATTTCTCCGTCTGAGCTTAAAATGGTTTTGAGGCGTCAGCCAGACTAGTCAGTCTTGAGCACTGTTCATCGTTTTGTTTACGTTACAGTATCACAATTAACTAGTTAGTTTTAAAAAATCGTAGAAAACAAAGGTTAGCTTATTTAAAAATATAGACATTACAATAGAATTATTTCCAAAATTAAACTATAAAGAATCATAAGGAAATGAATAAACTAAGGCAATTGTTTAGAGCTAGAGTGTAGTAATATATTTGTAAACTCTATATCTAGATTAAACCAATGGACTAAACAATGAAATAAAAAAAGGTTGGCCTATTTTCTTCTTCTTCTTTATATTACAGAGCATTGATCAGTGTAATAACAACATGTACCGTATGTCCGAAATAAATCTAGTAAATTAAATTCCAATTGTTCTATAGCTTACATTGTATGAAAGAAATAGTCAAGGAGATGAAACAAAATAACGACATGACTAGTTTATAAATCGTTACTTCATATTTAAAATACAGTAGTTTATGTTTGCTCGTGTCCATACAATTAGTCGTTTTTACTGAAACGCTTAGGGAAATAGGAAATTAATACACACTGGGGGAATTTTGGTGCCCCTCTCCACTTGGTGCCCTGTGCGGCCCGCACCACCCGCACATTGGTAGCTACGCCACTGTATATATATATATATATATATATATATATTGGTGAATAATTATTTACAAGAAGATATTTATGAGAAAGAAAGAAAGAGACACAAATATTCTACATATACCTGGCTACGCCATTGTGCATAATTATAATGTGACCAGACATTCCGACTTAGGCGTGACAGTCTGTCGCGCTTTTCATAAAATGTCGTCGGGACGCTAATGTCCCACTTACATAAAAAAAAAGGCGCTCTATGTCAGGCTTTTATTTTAAAATCTTTCTTAATCTTTTGCCTTAAAAGTACTGCCGTGCGTCTGTTTCTTCTTGATCCTTATTTCATATTCATTGCTTAGCTGACTTCTGTAGTAGAGGCATGGCTAGTGCTTTTATTTTGCAGCATTCTGCTTTCTTCTCAGAAACTGACGTCAGCACCGTAGCACGATTTCGTTCGACTTTTGCCGTGACGCATTTTTCTCGCTAATTCTGTTAATCAATTACTTCGCTTGACTTTCCCTTCTGTCCAAGTCCATGATAGGGTTAGAAATGTCGGAAACAAAACGAACATTAAAATTTATAAGGACCGACAGGCAGAGTTCCCATTTATAAAGATGGCAGAAAAATCAACAACCACAGTTGAGTGCGAGTTAATAAATGATGATCACAGTTTTCTGTCGCGCATGTGGATAAACTCAAACATCTGAAAGCAGGTCGTTATTTTCTATTTGAGCTCATTTTAAGCCTCCATTAGCCCCTATATAATGAACAAAATAAAGAAACACAAGCTTCTATGAAATTCCGTGTGCTGAATTGTTGCTGCATTTTGTTCGCAACATTGCGCGGCAATACTTCAAGCAGAAGTTCTGTTTATTGAAGGACAGAAGGACAGTACTCTTGAAGTACTTTCAGCCATTGACCAATCGGTTCAGAAATGCATGAATAGAAGCATGAAAACTTGAAAAGCTCACACACCCCCCCCCCCTCAAAGGAGTATTAAAGATGATATAGAGGCGACAATCGTAAAATTTTACTAAAATTGTGCCAAATACCGATAAATGCAAAGAGAGAAGCGGCATATTCAACAGATTAACGTTTTCAGATAGATCGCACAGAAAGATGTTTTAACTTGGAAAACGTTTCAGAAAGCCTGCAATGATTTAAATAACTGTGTGTACATTGTGTGTACAGGATCATCAGGATGTATTGAACTGCTCGAAAAAAATTAAGCCTGTTTCTTTTTTTCGTCCCATGATCGACACGTGACCCCGTCCCCAAATATCTAATCACCTTAATACTTATAATAATTTCTTTTAAACAAGACTGTATCTATATTGGTATTAAAAACTGTATAGATCTGTATGTATAAGCATATAATAGTAAAAAAACAAAAAGTAAAGTTCCCCTTTCTGACCTTGCCATATTCTATGCATAATTAGTTTAAGAACTTAAAGTGCACGTTTTCAAAAGACTCTAGATACTAAATCTAATTCTAAAATAGTAGCCGTTGTACTTAGTTTGAACACATCAATACAGAAATTTTAAAGCGCTCTTTCTTATTGTGAAACAAAAAGTGTCAGACTAACAGATTTTAAATGGCAGTTCGAAAACAATAGGGAAAGAAAATGGGGGGGGGGCGGGCACTTACCCCACAGATTGTTGAATTAGACAAACCGATAGGATTAGGCTTAGGCCATCAGCCACTGTCATTGTTCTTTTCACATACATAACAGAACAGAGTCACGTGATTGTTTCGGGCATTCCTGGAGACAGAAAAAAAATAAAGGTAAACAATGAAACAAGATAATGGATTGACTAGAATGTCACTAGAACAATAGACTAAAGAAGCTTTGTAAACAGAAGGAAAACCTATATAGAAAATTTAAAGAAACCAAGGCAGAAAGAGTTTACAAAAAGTATATAAAAATTAAACACCTAACCCAAAAAGTAAGCAGACAGCTGCAGAGTGAATACATAAACAATGTAATATCTAAAGATAACAACAAAAACCTATGGTCATACATTAAGTCTAAGAAAATGGAAACAACAGGCATAGCGCCATTAAAAGATGAACATAACATAATACATAATGATAATGAAACTAAAGCAAACATCCTAAACAAATACTTTGCATCAGCATTCTCAGCCCCAGGAGACAAAGACATATTTCTTAATTTGAACCAAGTAGACAACATAGAAGATTTAGTAGTACAAGAAAATGGAATAAAAAAACTATTAGCCAACACCAAACCAAATAAAGCGTCTGGACCTGATGGTATTCCAGCTAGATTACTCAAAGAACTAAGCAATGAGCTAGCCCAAGTGTTCAAAATACTCTTTCAGGCATCGCTTAACCAGGGCAGAGTACCAAAGGACTGGAAAGAAGCTAATGTCACCCCCCTATTTAAAAAAGGAGAAAAATCTGATCCAGGAAACTACAGACCAGTATCACTTACCAGCATCACATGTAAAATACTAGAACACATAATATGTAGCAACATCATAAACCACTTAGACAAACATAATGTCCTCACCCCATACCAACATGGCTTTAGGAAATATAGATCATGTGAAACACAACTAATAGGACTAATTGATGATTTCTCAAAAGGTTTAGATAATAGTGAACAAATAGATGCTATCTTACTAGATTTTTCCAAGGCTTTTGACAAAGTTCACCACCATAGTTTGCTTAAAAAATTAAAATATTTCGGCATTAACGGTCCACTGCATCAGTGGATTAAAGATTTTCTGATAGGGAGAGAACAAACTGTAATAATAAATGGCTCTAAATCAACACCAATAACAGTAAACTCAGGTGTACCTCAAGGAACAGTCTTGGGTCCACTACTATTTTTAATTTACATAAATGATTTACCAAATTGCATTAGTTCAGGAACAAAAGTCAGATTATTTGCAGACGATTGCATAATATATAGAACAATAAAAACAAAACAAGACACAGATATTTTACAAAGAGAATTAGATGAATTACAGAAATGGGAATCAAATTGGAGCATGTCTTTCCACCCAGAAAAATGTCAGTTGTTAAGAGTAACAAAAAAAATTAAACAAATTAATTCCACTTATCTTATTCATGGCAAACCAGTAACACAGACTAAAAACTCAAAATACCTAGGTGTTATAATAAATGAAAAACTGTCATGGAATCCACATATTGATGAAACTATAAAAAAATCCAACAAAGCATTAGGGTTTATTAAAAGAAATTTCTATAAATCAAATAAGAACATAAAACTAAAATGTTATTTAACCTTGGTTAGGCCAATAATAGAATATGCATCCACCGTGTGGGACCCCTCAACTCAAGAAAACATTAAGAAACTGGAACAAACACAAAATAGAGCAGTGAGATTCATAACAAACGAATATTCACATTTGACTAGAGTAACACCATTAGTAAAATCACTAAATTTAGAAAGCCTTCAGGACAGAAGACTCAAAAGTAAAGTAGCAATTATACATAAAACACTGAACCATAATCTTCAAATACAAAAACAAAATTTAATAAAATACTCTGAAAGACACAAAAATAAAGGCACATTCCTCGTCCCATATGCTAGGACAAATTTGTACAAATACTCCTTCTTCCCTAGTGCTATTAGAGCATGGAATGGGTTGCCTGAGCTAGCCAGAAAAACCAGTGACTTGGCAGAATTTAAGTCATTGGTTAATATGCATGACTAAATGCATGACGCGTAGGACGTAATCATCTTCTTTTTTGAAGTAACGTCTGTATTATATAAGATAAGATAAGAATTTATTTGTTTTAGCCATGACAGCTTATGTGACTAACTTTTTGTGTTTAGGGTTGATAGGGCCGACCTTAGGCCACTGCAATCTATGTGGGCCCCGCACTTTCATAGCTAATTCTAGGTGTACATTTAAATTATTAAATTAAACAATTTTAAGTCGATAGTAAATCTAAAAGGCAGATCTGAATGTTAATCGGCTTTTTGTTGGAAAATTATCATCTACTGTAGATGGCTCGTAAAGTTAATTTGACAGTGATTTTGTTCTTAGTAAAGTATGAATAAAATGCAAAGGCGAATGTATTTTCTAATACAAAATATTAGTTTTCACTTATTATCCTTATCCCTATCCAGACTGGTCAGGATTAGGGCCCCATATCCAGCACTATCTTATTCCTTCGTTACCGACTCATCGTGTAGCAGTACATGGCACTTGATGACTATGGGTAGGTTTTTGTATCTAGTACATTTAGTTTGAGATCTAAACCTGACAGGCAGACGACAAGAGAACTAATGGGGGCTTTTATCCCTTTCGGGTGCCACTAAAAGAACAATGACAAGTATTATTTTTTTGTTTTTCTTGGAGTACTATTTTCTTCAGTGTGTTTCTCTGTATCAAAATCAGTTGGGGCAGTCTGCACTCATCACACTGAAATCTGCTTTAGTCAGGTGTGTGACTTTCTCCAGTGAAATATTTTAGCAGTAAACGTAGGTTCCTTTCTAATGCGTGTTGTTTTATCTGAACCAACAAACGATTACATGGATCGCGCTACATAAGGTTACCAAACGTCCCACTTTGAAAGCAAACCACACTACTTCTCTCACGTATTATCTTAATTCTTACTACAATTTCTCAAGCTAAAATACTCTGTGGCATTTTACGTCTCGAGAGACGATCTTTTCCCTATGCAACTTCTTGTGTGACTAAAGAGGCCAATCCTTGATACACAGCTGCGATCGCAGGTTGGGCATATATAATCACCAGGCGCCGTTGCATTTTCACCCTTCTTTCTGCTTCTGTTATGTATGGCATCTGCAATCTTTGACCCTTCCTTTATGCTCTCTCTCCATGAGGATCTGTCCAGTGCCACCTCTTCCCAGTTGCCAGTGTCGATTTTGAAGAACTTCATGTCGCGTTTGCATACATCCGTCTAACGTAAAAGTGGGCGACCAGCGGCTCTCCTGCCTTCTATTAGATCGCCATACAGGATGTCCTGTGGAAGTCGACCTTCTGGCATTCTACAAACGTGGCCAAGCCAGCCAAGGCGTCTGCTGCTGATAACAGAGCGGATGTCCTGGCACCCTGCTCTTTGTAGCACTTCCTCATTGGTTATCTTATCTTGCCACCTTATTTTAAAGATCCGCCTTAGGCATCGGAGGTGGAAAACATTCAGCTTTTTTTCCTGCCATGAGTAGGTTGACCATGTTTCACTTCCGTACAGCAAGGTGCTCAACACACAGGTCCGGTAGACTAGGGCTTTAGTACTGTTAGTCAGCAATATGTTGTCCCAGACTCTTTTCTGCAGCCGTGACATGGTGGCCCTGCCTTGGCTATCCTGTTTTTTATGTCTTTATCCAGTAGAGTGTTGTTGGATATGATGGAGCCAAGGTAACAAAAGTGATCAACAATTTCTAGTGGTTGGCCATTAATGCTTACTTGAGGTGCAGTGTTTGTGTTTTGGACTATTATCTTAGTCTTGCTTTGACTGATGTTTAAGCCGAACTTCTGGCAAGCAGCAGATAATTTGTCAACCAGGCACTGTAGCTGAATATCAGAATCAGCCACAATAGCTGCATCATCAGCATACAGGAGTTCCCTGACGAGTAGCTTCCTAACCTTGGTTTTTGCCCGCAGCCTTGATACATTAAATAGTTTTCCAGAGGATCTTGTATGGAGAAACACACCTTCGTTTATGTCGTTGTACGCATAATGCAGTAGACAGGAGAAGAATATGCCAAACAGAGTAGGTGCGAGCACACATCCCTGCTTGACACCACTGCAAACCTCAAAAGGTGCTGATTGGGCTCCATTGAATTTGACAGTGCATTTAGTTTCCTCGTGAAAACACTCAATGAACTGCAGTAGTTTTGGAGGGCAACCTATTTTCTTCAGGAGTTTGAAAAGGCCACTTCTGCTGACCATGTCAAAAGCTTTAGTCAGATCAACAAAAACGATGTAAAGGGGCCTGTCTCTCTCTCTGAATTTCTCCTGCAGTAGTCGTAGAGAAGATATCATGTCTACAGTGGATCTACCACTCCTGAATCCACACTGAGACTCTGGGTAGACTCTAGAAGCTATCACTTGCAGCCTGGATAGTGCCACTCTAGCAAAGATCTTGCCCACTATACTAAGGAGAGAGATACCCCTGTAATTGTTGCAGTCACTCCGATCCCCTTTGTTCTTGTATATTGTGACTATAGTTGCGTCACGCATGTCCTGTGGGACATGACCTGTTTCCCAACAGCGGCAGAGGAGAATATAGAGTTCAGGGAGCAGGAGTGATTTGTTGACTTTCACTACTTCCACTGGGATACCATCACTCCCAGGAGATTTTCTATTTTTTATGCAGTTAATTGCTTTTTTAAGGTCACTGAGGCTCGGAAGATCATCTAGGCATTCCAGTACTGGGCGACATCGTCTACTGTGTTCTGTGTGGCATAGACTTCGAGGTAGTGTTCTGTCCAACGTTCTAGCTACTTGGTTTGATCTGTAATTTTTTCTCCTGATTTGGATAGAAGGGGGGCAGGCTTAGACACTGTTGGACCCAGGGCCGCTTTAATGCCAGCAAATAGAGCTTTGCTATTTCCTGAGTGGAGACTGTCTTGGATTCTGTTGCAGGTATCCCTCCAAAAGTTGTTAGCACATTTTCTAGCCATTTGTTTCGCCTCTTTATTAGCACTTTTGAAGGCCTCCAAAGATCTTGGACTTGGCTTTGTCTTGAGAGCGAGGTGTGCAGATCGCTTTTTCTCGATGCAAGGTTCCATTTGTGCTAGATTCGCCTCAAACCAGTCTACATTTTTGTGTTTTTGAGGCCCAAAGGCGGTGATTGCCGAACTGTAGATTACATCTCTTAATTTCTCCCATCTAATAGAGATGTCTTCTTCATCACTTAACGAGGGGATTGAACTGTTCAATAGCTCGCCAAAGAGTGCACACTTCTCTGGTTCACCTACATGGTTGACGTTAATTCGCCTAGTTCTGGGTTGAGTGGAAGTATAAGCCTTCTTGAGAAGTAGTTTGATTTTGCTTTGCACTAGTGAATGGTCTGAGTTGCAGTCCGCACTATGGTATGAACGGGTGTGGATGACACTTTTCAGATCCATCCTTCGGGTGATGCAGAGGTCAAGCTGGTGCCACCTTTTTGAGCGTGGGTGCTGCCAAGAGACTTTATGGCGTTCCTTGCCAGAGAAGAATGTATTTGTTACACACAGTTCATGAGAGCTACAGAACTCGAGTAGCCTTTGGCCATTGTCATTGATTTTGCCATTTGCATTGTGGCCATGCATCATTTTCATCACCAACACGGGCATTAAAGTCTCCATTTATATAGAGGTGATCGGATTTTGGAATACTTTTAATTACGTCCTCTAGAGCTTGATAGAATCTGTCTTTGTCCTCTTCCGGTGCAGCAAGGGTTGGTGAGTAAGCACAGATTATATTAACTTTGCCTTGCGGTGATGCAAATTTCATGTGTGCTACTCTTTCATTGCCAATGGGAAACATCGCGATGCAGGGGACGAGACTGTTTCTTATTGCAAAGCCGACGCCATGTATTCTAGGGCTTTGTTCTGGTTTTCCTTGCCAGTAGAATGTATAGTTGCTTTCTGTAAGAGATCCGCTGTCTGCCAGTCTGGTTTCTTGCAGGCAGGCCACATCAATGTTTAGTCTGCTGAGTTCTCTGTCGATGATAGCTGTTTGGCGCATGTCGGTGACGAGTTCAGGGTCAGTATTGAAGTCAGGACACATTGTCCGTATGTTCCAGCTTGCTAAATGCATTAATGTTGAGGGTTTTCTTTTGATTGTATTTGCAGGTGCGGGTGAGCAGCTTGCTTTTTGATTTTGTCTTAGCACCAAGCACCCAGTGGTGCGGCACTTTACTGTCCGAGGGCTGCTCGGCTTAAGGCAGGCAGTAGCTATCCAGTGAGGCTAAAAAGCCCCTCCTACCGTCAAGAGTGGTCCCTGGCGTTCCAGCTTACGCCAATCAGCTAGGAACTTATCACCGGTAACTACCACTCCCCGTGTTTTTCCAAAGACATTACTGTCAGAGATGGAGTGACCTCTCCATTGCTGGGGGAAAGCCTGGGCGGTAAATTTGCGAGTGCTGGGCTGCCCACACGTCAGCTCACGCCTCTCTTCCATACTGACCGGGTCCAAAGGGATGGCGAGCCATCACAATTTGGGGACAGGTGGCTGCAGGAGTTTGCCAGAGAGCAGTAGTCTTACTACTGTCCCCCCGTCTACGGGCTCCAGGACCGGATTTTCTGTTAGGGTTTACTCCCTTAGCCTTAGACCTTACAGGGACACACACACAAGGCAGTGCGGCTATTGACCTATAGCTAGGGGTTTGGTTTGTGGGCAACAGGGCGTGTCCGCACGCCGACGGGCCAAGCTAAAATGACACATAAATTATCGAAAGATATTCAGACAGCAACAGACTACATCAATGTTGTGAGCACACTCTCACGACATTAAACAAACATAAACACTATCAACGATCCTACCATCCTTTCTGTCCTGTTTTGGGCGTAAAAGTGTCTGGTAACCATTCAGTCCTTCAGTTGCAAAGCGATTACAGATTATGTCATGGGAATTAGCTGTGGTCGGAATGATGTCGCCCACACATCAGTTTCCTCTTCTCCAGGCATCTGATTTATCCAAAGGAACGACAAGTGCCAATACAGTTGGGGTCAGCTGCGTCGCAGGCTCTGCCAGGGTGTAGAAATGAGTTCTACAAACTGCCTGAGGGTCGCCTCATTTTTCCTCAGGGTTGACTCCCTAAGTCTTTTCCATGATTGAGTATAGCTGCAAAGCAGCAGAGGTTTGAATTCAGAGTTTTCCTTCTCCTGAGTGGATAACCAGCCATGGCTAACGAGCCCCTCCTACCCGAAGCTTACTTGTTAAGGCGTCAGTTACTCGCCTTCGCCCCTTCTTATGTTAGTGAAAACAGTTCCGCCAGACTCAATATCTGAACCACACGTGAAGGCCAGCATTTGGACTGATCACAACCTATTTGAGACGCATGCCATTAGAAAGGATTTTATAGGTAAAGGAGTGTTCATATCCATTAGCACTTCCGGCTGTGATCACCTTGCGAAACCATGGTAACCCTAATGCAACATTAAACAGATTTTATGGCATTCCCCTCTTAATCATTTCCAGTAGTTCTCGATTGCTTTCGGCCAAGGGCCTGGAACCTGCGCGTGGGTCTATATACATTTAAACACGCGTGCCACGGTCAGAATCACGTAAAAAAAAAAATCACCTGTCCGACGGAACCGAGCCTCAATTTGTAATGTGAGCAGAAGTTTCGATAGCACTGAGTCATAGACCGGAAATTTCACACCGGCCGTCCACTGGTTATTAATGTTTCTTTTCTATATCTGCTTTAATCCTTTATAAATTAAATAACTTTGGATTAATATTCACTCTAGGATATCCCAATAAATCGAATGGTTTCTGACTTTCTGTCCTAATTAAAAAAAAAAAAAAAAGCTTATTCTTTTAAATGCCCCTTCTTTGAATGCATCGCGTTCTGGCATAGCTCAAATATTATCTTTTGATTTTGAAATGTGTGCTGTATTTTAAATCAATATTTTCATTTGAGCAAACGAAAATTGAAACTAAATATGTTTTTAAAAAGACGATACCTCCATTATTCAACGTATAGAGGGATTAATCTGTGGTTGTCTATATCTCTCTTACTCTCTTTGTTACCTATTTTAACTCGAAACGAACTAAAGAACATCAAGAAGAACAAGAACATCAAGAAGAACAAGAACATCAAGAAGAACAAGAACATCAAGAAGAACAAGAAGAAGAACAAGAAGAAGAACAAGAACAACAACTGTCACTCGGGATCATTGATTGGAGAGGAAGGGAACCAAAACTCAAACATAAATGTAGACACTGAAATCAGCTTGTTGGTATTTGACCACAGTGGCATACATAACAACACACTGCTACCACATATGTTTATGAATGCACCAATGTTATCAGAGAAAAACAATACATTCTTATGACTTGGTATTTACAGTTTTATCTGCAGTTCTGTAGCAAGACACAACGGTAAAATAAAAACATTCGCACATCCAAGGATTGGGGGGGGGGGGAAGCAAACAAACAAGAAACTAAAAATAACATTTAAAAAAATAAAAGTATCAATGTAACCTCTGAAGCACCTCCCCAGCGCGTGTACCTGCTCTTAGCTGTAGACTCTTTTTATCGAATCATACACTGCACAGCACTCTACTCTTGGATGTTGATCTAAAAATAATTTCAATCGGACCACGTTTCATTACAACGTCGTGGGGGGGGGGGGGGGGGGATGTGAAAAAACAGTTTTTTATAAGAGAGACTAGATGTGAGAAAGAGAAAATGAACAAATTTGATGCCTATCTAAATCAAACCATTAAGCAACAACAGTGTTATCAACAAGCAAAATAGAAATTATCATTTTTTTTTAAGAAACAAAGGTTTTTTTTGTTGATTTTTTTAAGAGAAAGAACTTCGCACTTACAACCATACATCTCGATAGTGTAGAAGTTATTTTCATTATTCGATATCAAACAAAATAATAAATTACCAATAATTTATTTACTAATTGGTTAATTTTTTAAATGGATTAATGTTTTGTTAGGTAAAATAAATAATTGCCTAAGTTTCAACTTGACCCGAGAATGGGTGTGAGAGAAATAACGTGTTCAATTATCTTAAGAGACAAAAGCTACATATTTAGCCATACCTGTGAATCTTAAAGGATTACCAAGCAATATCACCAAGCAATATCAAATTCTTCGCCAATAATTTATTGACTAATTGGTTAATTTTATATTGATTTATGTCTTATCTATGCCAATGAATAGCAGTGCAAAGTTTCTACTTTTTGCTAGACAGACAGACAGACAGACAGAGTGAGTTGATTAAAATCTTTATAAAAATAAAAAACTACCATCCAAAGTTGTTTGTTTTGTTATGTAAAAGGTGGAAAATAAAAGAACTACCTTTCAATAAGGTTGCCAGTGGTGCACGCTTTCATCATCTTTGATTGAGCATCACTCTGCCACCTAAAGAAACTCTCTCACTCTCTTTCATTCTTTCTTTTTCACTCTCATTCTTTCTCACTCTCTCTCTTTCAATATTTCTCCCTCTTTCTCTATCTCTTTCATTATTTCTCTCTCACTCTCTCATTCTTTCTCCCTCTCTCTCTTTCATTATTTCTCCCTCTTTCTCTTTCATTCTTTCTCCCTCTCTCTTTCATTATTTCTCTCTCACTCTCATTTTTTCTCCCTCTCTTTCATCATTTCTCTCTCACTGCTTCTCTTTCTCAATTTTCTTTCTCTCTCTCTCTCCTTTGATAACATGTTCACCCGTTCGGACACTAGCACCATGTGATGCGTAAATCTTATCGCCTTATCTCGGCTATGACTAGGGTGGAACAACTTGAGTTGGAGTCAGAGAAAAGATTGTACTAAGTCATAAAATACCATTAGTAATGGCAAAAGATGTTCTATCCAACTAAAGAACTTTTGATGTAGCGCAGCGTTTCTCAAACTATGGAGCTTGTACTCCTGGCGGAGCGCGACGTCATGACGATTTCTGTCAATTTGTTTCTGAAGGGAAAAATATTTTTATTATAATTATCAATCTGTTTGAATATTAACCAAGTAAAAATAAATAATAAATTACTATAAGTAAGAGACGTCTCAACTTCTATTCAGGATATAATCAAATGAGGACATAAAATTATTTAAAAAAGGAGAAAAATCTGATCCAGGAAACTACACACCAGTATCACTTACCAGCATCACATGTAAAATCCTAGAACACATAATATGTAGCAACATCATAAACCACTTAGACAAACATAATGGCTTTAGGAAATATAGATCATGTGAAACACAACTAATAGGACTAATTGATGATTTTTCAAAAGGTTTAGATAATAGTGAACAAATAGATGCTATCTTACTAGATTTTTCCAAGGCTTTTGACAAAGTTCACCACCATAGTTTGCTTAAAAAATTAAAATATTTCGGCATTAATGGTCCACTGCATCAGTGGATTAAAGATTTTCTGATAGGGAGAGAACAAACTGTAATAATAAATGGCTCTAAATCAACACCAATAACAGTAAACTCAGGTGTACCTCAAGGAACAGTCTTGGGTCCACTACTATTTTTAATTTACATAAATGATTTACCAAATTGCATTAGTTCAGGAACAAAAGTCAGATTATTTGCAGACGATTGCATGATATATAGAACAATAAAAACAATACAAGACACAGATATTTTACAAAGAGAATTAGATGAATTACAGAAATGGGAATCAAATTGGAGCATGTCTTTCCACCCAGAAAAATGTCAGTTGTTAAGAGTAACAAAAAAACTAAAACAAATTAATTCCACTTATTTTATTCATGGCAAACCAGTAACACAGACTAAAAACGCAAAATACCTAGGTGTTATAATAAATGAAAAACTGTCATGGAATCCACATATTGATGAAACTATAAAAAAATCAAACAAAGCATTAGGGTTTATTAAAAGAAATTTTTATAAATCAAATAAGAACATAAAACTAAAATGTTATTTAACCTTGGTTAGGCCAATAATAGAATATGCATCCACCGTTTGGGACCCCTCAACTCAAGAAAACATTAAGAAACTGGAACAAACACAAAATAGAGCAGTGAGATTCATAACAAACGAATATTCACATTTGACTAGAGTAACACCATTAGTAAAATCACTAAATTTAGGAAGCCTTCAGGACAGAAGATTCAAAAGTAAAGTAGCAATTATACATAAAACACTGAACCATAATCTTCAATTACAAAAACAAAATCTAATAAAATACTCTGAAAGACACAAAGATAAAGGCACATTCCTCGTCCCATATGCTAGGACAAATTTGTACAAATACTCCTTCTTCCCTAGTGCTATTAGAGCATGGAATGGGTTGCTTGAGCTAGCCAGAAAAACCAGTGACTTGGCAGAATTTAAGTCATTGGTTAATATGCATGACTAAATGCATGACGCGTAGGACGTAATCATCTTCTTTTTTGAAGTAACGTTTGTATTATATAAGATAATGAATACCATTTTCGTGTGAGGCGCCTGCAGAAATATCAAATCATAACTTGTTTCAGTTAAAACGTCTTCGCTAACGCGATTCTTTATAAATTTCTTGTGTCAGAATGCATAGGAAAATAACGGGGGTCCCGGTGGGACCATGTCTCTAGTCCGCGAGTCTGGATTGTCTGTGTCCACCGGAAGTGAACGCAAAACTAAACTTGAGTTTAACCCCGAGTGTCACTCCCCGCCAGACAGAATGCTAGGTTTGCGCCGTTCATTCAGGCCGGTAGAAGGGAGCTCTTGTTTGCTTTTGCTGGCCTTAGTGTTCCAAATGCGATGCACAACTCTACATGACGATTTCGACAATTTCAAAGGTGTCAGAATGATCGAAATTCTCCTGAGTGTTGAACATCCTTTTGTGTAACAACAACAACAAAAAAAAAAAAAGGTTCGCCATAAACTTCTTACTTAACACGAAGATGATCTTACGACGGCTACGCTTATTGCAGACGTTCGTGCGCAATGTCTCTCGCATAATGATTTTGGCCAACTCAAGATGAGTAGTAGGCTCTGATTGCAAGAAAAACTTTAATATCGACTCGCCCCACCCCCTTTTAATTTAACATTTTTTGGCTTGCGCTTTTCTAAATCTAGAATAAGACATCGTAGATGCCAGGATAAAGAAGTTCTGAAGATCAGAAGGCACGAAAACTCTCAGTGACGGACTCGCGGGCTCGATGCAGGGACAGTTCGCTGCATCTCCAATACTAAAGGAAGTTAGAACTTTTTCAAGAAAAAAAACTTAAATATATTTTCTTATCTAGATCGACGCCACCGGTAAAAGTTTGAGAAACACTGGTGTAATTTCTGGAACCTCACAGGATGTGTTATATGGTTTGGAAGCCCGCAGGATGTGTTATATGGTTTGGAATAGGACATAAGAATCATGAAATGGCTGCGGATTTATTTTTTTTTAAAGTCTTTCTTAAGTGTATGTGTGTCTTTCTTTACCATTATTTTCCCTTGGAATATTTACATTGGAGTGCACATTAAATACTTTTGAAATTCAAAGAATTCGGGATATTAAAAGTGAAACAAAAGCCTTGTGGACTTGTGAATTCTGGGTTTAACTAGGTTGAGATTCTCTGAATACAAGCCTATGTCAAACTACCCAGTCCCTTGCTAGCACTGAGCAACCAGCATAGCGAGTTTTTTTAGTAACGCCTAAACGATTGCATGAATGGCACAGCGTTCACTCACGACATTAAGATGATCTGCATGATGGGAAGACATTTTGAAAAGTTGTTACACACATGATAACTATAAAAGCCATCTGCTGTATTTTTTTGTTTCAGTTGACAGCAGTTCTTATCTTCGGACAGTTACATTTTATCAAAGAAGACAGAGAAGGAGAAGAAATAATGATGAAAAAATAAAAGAAGAGGGAGCGTGACCATACTCGTGTGTGTGAGAGAGAGAGATGGAGAGAGAGAGAGAGATGGAGAGAGAGAGAGAGATGGAGAGAGAGAGAGATGGAGAGAGAGAGAGATGGAGAGAGAGAGAGATAGAGAGAGAGAGAGATGGAGAGAGAGAGAGATAGACTGTGAGTGAATAAGATTTTTAAAAATACGCCAGAGAATTGTATCACATAGAACAAACAAAAGACAGATGCATATAAATTCAATGGAAGGGAATCATATCATAACGGCTCAAATCCACTGTAGTTCGATAGTAATCCACTCCAGTT
This sequence comes from Biomphalaria sudanica, assembly GCA_036873155.1. NCBI lineage: Eukaryota > Metazoa > Mollusca > Gastropoda > Planorbidae > Biomphalaria > Biomphalaria sudanica. The sequence goes on from JAZGLO010001553.1 coordinate 1,170,684, forward strand.
AACTCTACCCTAGTTAACTTGCATCGAGTCGTACACATTTCTCTTCCACTAGAGCCGCACACGTCTTACATCGTCTGTATCGACTGTAACGGCTAACTCACGACTGACTTTCACATTAACTCTCTGGCTTATATAGAGTCCCTAATCGCTCCTTCAAAGTTGTACAAACACTCCTAGTATCCTCTGGAATAACATGCGAGGAAACGTCACATCCTGTCTTTATTTATATATGTAGATTCCAGAGAACACCCGCTGCAGTGTCATCAAGTCTGGGTCACAAGTTGTGACCCCTATCTGTCACTGGACATTTGTAACAATATTCTTCTTACATATTTAAACATAACTCGATCGTTTTTTGAAATATTTAATTTGCTGTTATTGAAACCACCTTTGAATCAATCTATACCTTCAAAAGATCACACGTAATACAATGAAGGCATCAGAGTAGCTAGGCCTAATGACACTTATCATGTCAACAAGAGTACATTGGATAAGTAAGGTTCAGGAAAGATCAAAGTTCCTCTTACATTCTCCACTATTACTAAATTTTCTTTAGTTTTTATTTCCCCCTCTCGGTGTGTATATTTGTATGTGAGAGAAAGAGGGGGGGGGGGCGCAGAGAGGGAGTAAAAAAAAAAGAAATATTGTCTTTTCATGAATAAGGCTTTAAATTATTTCCCTTAATTTTTAGTGGCATTTCAGAGTAACGCAAGCTGCATGGTGTACTTAGAGCTGTCACGAGATAATTGGATAAAAGACCAAGGATTTATGTCTGGCTACAATATAGTTTGTCTTGCCACAGAGAAGAAGTACTACAAAGGCAGTCAAAGTTACAAAATAACAACAATATACAATTATAAATAATGGTACCGCAACAATCCGATTAGACAATTTTACAGACAGTGAGATGATTCTCTAAGCCCCTAACTGCACTTCCAACCATCAGCACAGCATCACAAAATATGAGAATAATAATCACAATAACGTAATAAAGTTGCATATTAAAATAACAATATAATTCAATATAAATTCTATAGAAAGATTTAGCCATTGAAAAAAAAAGGCAGAATTCCCTTAATGAATATACTGAGCTTTTCAGCAATTTTTACGGATCTCATTTTTCCACATTTGACCTGAAATATTTTTTTTTTATCTTTTCTTTTAGATTCAAAATGATCACACACCAGCAGCTAATGAACGGCATCACCTATTTCATAAATGCAAAGACTAGAGCTCTCCTCTCTGGGAAGATCACAGTATCTTCTGGCAAGGGAGCAAATTGGATTTCAAACACAAATAAAACTCTTAATTACCACACTTAAATGCGCGTCTGTTTACACATTTTTGTTAGAAAACAATGAAATATTTATGTTATTGTTTATCATTTAAATTTTTTTATATCGGTGCATTTCTTAACCAAAAAAAAAAAACAAATTGTTTTTGCATTAAAAAGTTATTTAAAGATACTAGGCCTATATGACATAATTAAAATTATAGAACTCACAAGACCCTAATATACACGTAGGTCAGTGTTGACTACCTGATTGACTGGTTTAGTTGTTTAGATTTGTGACAAGTTTTCTGGGTGTTGTAAACATGATCGTACATGTAAACAAGCAAAATCTAAAAAATACTTTAAAAAAAACGTATACAAAGTGTAGCTGATCAATTAGTTTCGACCTCTCATGGCATTAAATTCGTAAAAGATTTAAAGTATAATAAATAATCTGTGCTATTAGAAATATTTTTACCTATTGTTTTATTTAGTGCAATTGCATGCTTTTAGCTTTCTCAGTATGCTACGATCCCATCACTTGTCTGGACCAGTTGGAAATGGGAAGAGGGGAGAAAGAACGGGGCATCTGGGTGATGGCTTTTTAAATGTATTTTTTTAAAGTGAGCGACCTGAATTCGAACTTGTAAGTTACAACCTTCTCTGGCTTCTCAAGCCAACACGGTAACCACTCTGCTAGTAAAAAGGTTATGAATAGGGAAGATTGTTTAGTTGTCTATTACCCTATTTCATGATTGTGTTCACTAAGCCTCAGACGACGAAGACTAATTCAGCTTATACCACCATTTCAGTCAAGTACATTTTCTTTCCCTTGTTTGAGATACGAAACAAAATAATTAATTACCAATAGTTATAAGCTAATTTTTTAAAATTGATTCTGTGTTGTCAGGTAAAAGAAACAATTGGGCAAATTTCAGTGATTCTCTATATCTTCTATACAAAATATTTAATGCATAAAGGCTGTCACGTGATACGTTTTTTTTACATTGTTTTATCAATATTATCACGTGGCTAAATGTTGTTTGTTTACGATTGGTGAATGAGGTCCGTTGCCCCACAAAGGAACATTTCAATTCAGGGTTCCGACATGAAGGTTCAATGATGGAGCTAGATAATGTTTTCGGGAAAAACAGCTTCAACTATCCTACTAATTACTATAAAATTAATTTTGGATCCAATGTGTCTACTGTATTTCATTTCAATTTTTGTGCGGTGATGTGGCCCGCGAAATATTTGTGGGGAAAATTTAATAGACCCGAGGACCGAAAAAGGTTGGGTGTCACTGACCTATACAAATGTATAATTTATACAATTGATTCTTTCTCTTGGAAAGATTTCAGTAAAGCAAAAAGTGCAAGAAAACTTTCAGCTGAGTTTTCCTCTTCGCTAGAATAATGTTTCTTTTGTTTTCATGTAGTTTATCTTATCTCATTGCAGACTATCCCTATACATAAATAAGAATATAAACCTACACGTATCTGTTTTCCCAGTACACGCTTCCAGTAGGCCTGTTATATATTTATAGATACTTGCCTTTCTAATGTTAACAAAATGAATTTGTTGTTTTAATAAGCAAGTGAGAAAATGTGTATTTTTACTCATACATTAAATGCATATAACAGGGCCGTTGTTCAAAGAAGCCCTATAGGATCTGATTAACATATTCTTAATTTAAAGTAAGTTTCGATGGGAAAAAACTAGGAACAGATTTCGGAACATTTGCAGTCTAAAGCAGGGAACTGGTGGCTGAGTGTAATAGTGCTTGACTTCCGAACCGACGGGTACCGAGTTTAAATCAGGGTAATGACTGAGAATTGGACCATTAAGATTTTAAGGACGCCTCTGAGTACACCAAACTCTAATGGTATCTGACATACGTCAGGAAAGTAGGATTGTGGATCGTTGTGCTGGCCACCTGGACCGTCGGCCATAGAGGATAGAAACGCATGTGCTCCATAGATCGCTAGCTCTGAAAGAGGGGCTTTTCTTTACAGTCTAAAGCAGTTTAGTTAATACAATTAAAGACATATATCTCATAATAGGCTTTTTCAGAGATCACGCCTCTGTGTTTATGATATACGGTATCGATAAGCTGTGACTGTATAATTATAGACATGGAATAATTTGTACAACTTTAAGCAATGCAGAATCAAATACCTTAGCTTTGACGCTTGTAGCACAAAGTGTTGTTCATTGTTTAGTTGGCAACGGTTCTCTTTTAATATAGCATGCTAACATTGTTTAGTCTATTTATTACAAAATCTATTCCAATCTTAGTGTACATTTGGAGGACAAAGAATCTTCGAAATGAAGGGGAAATAAACGCGAAATAAAATTGAGCCATGTTAAGGTTTATCAAATGTAAAGATATGATTTAGTGGGAGACGAGTCTCCAATAATCTCCGTTAGTGTAAAGCATTGATAATATGTATTCTCTTAAACTTGAAAAAAAAATCACAAAGAAAGTGTGTGTTTCACAAGCAAGACATGTCAAATGGTGGGTCGATGGGTAGGTTTTTATAAATTTAAACATTACAAACTTGATGGTGACATTTTGATAGCTCTTTTTGTTTTAAGAAAAGCATGGGACAGGTTGCCTTAATCAGCCAGGAAAAGCAACAGAGAACATTCACGAAAGGACATCAGAATCTATGATCTAAGAAATTCCTTTAACCACAGAGGTACTCGTTTTTTTTTCACAATAGTTTATAAATATTTATGTGTGTGTGTGCTTAGATTTATAGACATTTATATATACAGTGGAGTGCAGATAATCCAAACTTCGGTCAAGCGCGATAGAGATCTACTCAAGCGCCATTTTGCCCTTACTGACACAGAGAGAGTAGCTGGCAGCAAAGAGCCTTTGAAAGAGACAGTTGGAGAGCTCTCACAAAGCCTGCGGAGCACACATTCGAGGAAAGCCCTTACTGAAAACTGACGCAGAAGAGGGAAAGAATACTTAAATAGACATCAGCTGGACAACGGCTTTCTCTGCACGAGATGCGAAAAAAATATGCCGGTCGAAACTGGGTTTGCGTAGTTATGTCAATCACTGCACTCTTTCATAAACTTCGGAATCGAAGACAATGTCATTATTATTATATTGAATTGTTTTGTACTAATAACAGTCTAAGAGAGAGTGTCAAATAAAGTGAGAGATAAATACAGAGAGAGTATCAAATAAAGGGAGAGATAGATACAGAGTGTCAAATAAAGTGAGAGATAAATACAGAGAGAGTATCAAATAAAGGGAGAGATAGATACAGAGTGTCAAATAAAGTGAGAGATAGATACAGAGTGTCAAATAAAGTGAGAGATAGATACAGAGTGTCAAATAAAGGGAGAGATAGATACAGAGTGTCAATTAAAGGGAGAGATAGCTACAGAGTGTCAAATAAAGGGAGAGATAGATACAGAGTGTCAAATAAAGGGAGAAATAGATACAGAGAGAGTGTCAATTAAAGGGAGAGATAGCTACAGAGTGTCAAATAAAGGGAGTGATAGATACAGAGTGTCAAATAAAGGGAGAGATAGATACAGAGAGAGTGTCAATTAAAGGGAGAGATAGCTACAGAGAGAGTGTCAAAGATAGATACTGAGAGAGTGTCAAATAAAGTGAGAGATAGATACTGAGAGAGTGTCAAATAAAGGGAGAGATAGATACAGAGAGAGGGTCAAATAAAGGGAGAGATAGATACAGAGAGAGTGTCAATTAATGGGAGAAATAGATACAGAGTATCAAATAAAGGGAGAGATAGATACAGAGTGTCAAATAAAGGGAGAAATAGATACAGAGTGTCAAATAAAGGGAGAGATAGATACAGAGAGAGTGTCAATTAAAGGGAGAGATAGCTACAGAGAGAGTGTCAAAGATAGATACTGAGAGAGTGTCAAATAAAGGGAGAGATAGATACAGAGAGAGTGTCAATTAAAGGGAGAGATAGCTACAGAGAGAGTGTCAAAGATAGATACTGAGAGAGTGTCAAATAAAGGGAGAGAGATACAGAAAGAGTGTCAAAGATAGATACTGAGAGAGTGTCAAATAAAGGAAGAGATAAACACAGAGAGAGTGTCAAATAAAGAGAGAGAGAGATACTGTGAGAGTGTCAAATAAAGGAGAGATGGATACTGAGAGAGAGGGGGGGTGAAAGAGAGAGAAACAAAGATAAACAGGTAAAGACAATTAAAAAACTAGAGGAGGAGCAACGAAAAAAATAAAAATAGATAACGAGAGGTATTTCGTTGCTCTTAAAATGTCAAGGTCATCTTCTGAACGTTGGCAGATTCAAGCAACTTTAGGTTGGACTAGAAAACACAACATCAAGATCTACAGATCAGAAAATACATCAGAGAAGTCTGGAATAAACTGACTTGACCAAAAAAAAAAAAAAAAAAAAGACTTTCCCTGTTGGAGCTAACAGGTGGACTGATGAGTCTTGAAGTTTGCTGGGGCTATAAAATGACAAGTTGAAGGAACGAAACAAAATTCCATTGATTAGAGAAAACGAAAACCCCACTTTCAGTTCACAAAGTTTAAAGGCCTAGAAGGCCGGAAGTTTTGGATGTGACAAGGAAGGCCACAAAAAGGAAAGATGCTATATTTGACTCAGTGTTACATTGACAGCAGGGAATACGAGACTTCATTAACCCTTACCACCTGGATAGGTAACATCTTCAGTTCTCTCTTTTTTTTTTTTGTGCAAAGCTTATTTCAACTCACTCCGTCTGTCTGTCTGTCTGTTCAAGTTTTGTACATGTTATTGGTCCCATTTCCTTTCTGTAATCAAGTTGAAACTTTGCACAATTCTACATTGTCACTAAAAAAAAAACACGAATCAATAAAAAAATCAATTAATTTTTTGCAATTTAGGATAAGGAAAGAAATCTTACAATATTGAGATATATGGCTGTAAATATGGTTTTTTTCATTTTAAAAGTAATTTTGTTATTTTCCTTTTTTTTTCTTCCTTTTCTAAGAAACAGTGAGATATTGAAATGTATTCATTTTGTACAACTAATTGCAGAGAACAATAAGAGACGTACATTCTAAAAACGGATTTCAGCAATCCCTTTAGAGTAGGCAATCAGTCTGTTTCCTCTCCCCTAGTATGGTTGTGTGTATGTGTATCATGGGCGTAGCCGGGGGGGGGGGGGTTCAACCCCCCTCCCCCCGAAATGAAATCGGAATTTAGTGACTGATTTTTTGCTTTGATTTTATTTATTTTAGGTGAGATTTTAATACTAAACTATCACTTGCCCCAGCACAGCAAAGGAGGTTTTAATTTTAAAACCCCCTACCAGGTGTTTTTGAGTTTAAAACCCCTACAAGGGGGGTTTTGAGTTTAAAACCCCCTAGCAAGGGGTTCGAGTTTAAAACCCCCTACCATGTGGGTTTGAGTTTAAACCCCTCTACCATGGGTTTTCGCAGTTAAACTCCCTTCTTCTATAACACAACAAAAAAAAAATGCAAACGACAATCCCCCAAATTTCACGAGCACAGTTAAGGAAGATTTTGATTTTTAAATCCCCTCCAAAATTTACCATAACCCCCCCCCCCTTCAATATAAAAAAGAAAATTACACACTCAAAATTCTATGAGCGTAGCCAAAGGGGTTTTTAGTTAACCCCCACCCCCTCTTCAGTATGATTTGAAGTTAAAAAATACCTCTTCAATACCCGGTATAAAAAACGCAAATTACGCACTCAAAATGTTATGAGCGTAGCTAAATGGGTTTTGACTCAGTTTTGAGTTTAAACCCCTCTTCAGCGGCGTTTAAAGGTAAAAAAAATTACCTCTTTAATATTAAAAACAAAGCAAATTATACACTCAACATGTTATGAGTGTATTCAAAATGGTTTTGAGTTTACACTCTCCTCCAGTGGAGTTTGAAGCTTAAAAAATACCTCTTCAATATAAAAAAAAATAAAAAATTACACACTCAGAAATCTATTAGCGTAGCCAACGGGGTTTTGAGTTTAAACCCCCGCAATCGGGGTTTGAAGCTAAAAAATACATCTTCAATGTAAGAAAAAAGCAAATTACGCACTCAAAATGCTATGAGCGTTGCCAAAAGGAGTTTTGAGTTTAAACTCCTCTTCTGACCCCATAAACATGCCCATTACGGCCCAGTATCAGTTTTAATTAGGGTTATCCCCCTTTGCCCTAATTGCAGCCCTAAATAGCCCAAATGGCGCCCTACTATGTGCGGGTACCGTTTGCACATTGGCGTCATAAGGTGCCCATTAGGAACCAATACGGGCAACCCTAATCGTGCCAATATCGGCCCAGAATGGGTAAACCCACTTCCGGATTCATTGGGGATTTCCAGAATCGCGCCATAATCAAGCCCATACTAGCCCCAATGGTTTAGTAACTGAGATTTTCATTGGGGTTCAATTAGGGATAACCCTTATTGTGCCATTATCGGTCCGATGCTGGCCTGAATGGTTTAGTAACTGAAATATTTATTAGGGCTCAATTAGGGATAGCCCTTATTGTGCCATTATCGGTCCGATGCTGGCCTGAATGGTTTAGTAACTGAAATATTTATTAGGGTTCAATTAGGGATAACCCTTATTGTGTCATTATCGGTCCAATGCTGGCCCTAATGGTTTAGTAACTGAAATATTTATTAGGGTTCAATTAGGGATAACCCTTATTGTGCCGTTATCGGTCCAATGCTGGCCCCAATGGTTTAGTAACTGAAATATTTATTAGGGCTCAATTAGGGATAACCCTTATTGTGCCATTATCGGTCTGATGCTGGCCCTAATGGTTTAGTAACTGAAATATTTATTAGGGGTCAATTAGGTATTATCATGCAAATACTGTCTCCGATGGTTCAGTCATTAAATTTTATTATGGCTTAATTAGGGATACTCTTTAATGTTTTTCAATACTGTAGTTTAAATCAAATTCATTAGTGATTTTTTGTTTATAATGCCCTTTTTGTTCAGATGCAGCTCAATGGCTTAGTATGAGATTTGTAACCTTTTACGTAGGTCTACTTTCACACTGATGATTTAGATCTAGCAATAGAATTATTTGACATAATTGTTTGGAAATTATAATGAATAATTGAATCAGTGCATGATCTCTATATACATCTAGCTATAATGTCAACATATTTATAAAGTAATGGACATGTTATATTACATTTTTGGGTTTGAACACTAGCAAACAATACAATTTTTGGTAATGTACTATATAAGACTTGCATGCTCTGATCATTCATTCTTAAATCAAACTTACACAATTAACTTTTTTAATTTTTTTTATTCATGGAATAATTAACCAACACAAAAGACAAATACAACAGCACAAACAAGATATCAAGATAGCATTTTCATTCAATTCTTGGCATTCTCTACAAGCTGACTTCAAGACTGGTGGCAATAATTCATATTTTGACTTCCATGCAGCAGCTGGAACAAACAAACAAACAAAAAAATATAGTCATGTAACAAAACTACCTTCAAGCTGTATTAAAAATTTAAAAAATCTAACAATTAAACATCAGAAGACCTTACATTTATCTATGTGGACATACTATTTAATGGTTATATTTCCAGCCCTTGATGATAAATGGTGCTAAAGAATTAGATTGCTTCTAAAGCCTATTAAGCAACACAAAAATTAATGGTATTTCAAAATTTGGAGTTCAATCTTCTCCTTAAATAAAATGTTATGAATTGGTGTCAGCAAATGTGGCACTGGTATTTGACTATGCTAAAAGTGCAATGGCAGACTAGATCTAGCTAGGCTTCAAATCATTCAATTTATATTTTGTCCAATTTATTTTATATTAACTTTATCACAGGCTCTTACGAATACAACTATATTCTGTTGTAATTAGAGTTCGATGGTAATTTAAAAAATAAGTTGGCTGAAAAGTTATTCTAGAATTAAAGTAAACAATGATCACAGTAAAACTTAAAAAAACATAACAAAAAAAAACACAACCAGCAGATTAACATTTTTTTACATTTATCGGTCCATTAAAATTTTCATTTGTTTGGGGGGTGTCACTGATCAGTAATCTTAAAGAAAACTGACATTCTAAAAAAAAATACAAACAAAATAAAATTACAAAAAGACTAATCCTGAAATGTTTATGGTATGGTGTATGAGAAAAACTGTTGCTATAGCCTAATGATGAGACTGTATTTTTTTTTTAACAGTATCCACACAATGAAATTTTAAAAAGCCTAAGCCTTAGCTAAGATTTGATTTAATTTTGGGCACATCGGCACAATTTAGGCCATGTCGTGCCTGCAGTCCCTCAAGGGCCACTCTCCCTCCACACAACAAGGGCCAAATTCCATACAGTCAAATCATTAAAATCAAGGTCTATTCACAGTTAAACGGTAGAGGTAGTAAAAATTTAATAATTTGGTAAAAATCTAATGTAAATAGTACATGTTTACAAATTCATAATTCAGATCTTCGTAGACAACCCCACTTCCCGGATAAAGCCCAGTAGCTTCCCAGGGTCGACATTATTGAATAGTGTTTTTAAATTAGTGGCTCTAAAATATTTCAACCCTGACATCCTGGTATCTAGGGCAGTCGATGAGGATATGTTCCACGGTGAGGCGAGAGTCACAATACTCACAAAGTGGGGGCTCTTGTTTCTTCAGCACAAAAGAGTGCGTGATGTAGGTGTGGCCAATCCTAGGTCTGGACATGGTCGTGCTACCATGCCTTGTCAGACTCTTAGATGTGGAGCGCCACCTGACATCCGCCACAATCTGCCTGAGTTTAATGTCAGTCTCAGCCTCCCATCGGTCCTGCCACTCTTGGTAGGTGGTAGAGGCAATACTCTGTCTCAGGTCCGAGCAGGGAATTGGGGTTCCTGACACCGCATGATTTAGGGCTCTCTTTGCTTCTCTGTCTGCGGCTTCGTTTCCCTCAATGCCCACATGGGAGGGGACCCAGATGAAGGTGACATCCCTATGGTCGGCTGTTATTTGGTCCAACAGCTTCAGGCTCTTATGTACCAATGGGATGTCAGTCTTCATCCGCCCCAAAGCTTGCAATGCAGATTTGGAGTCGGAGCAGATTATAAGTTTTCTCCTTTCTGATGCTTTGACTGCAGTTCCCTAAAGTGGACTTGTAGTATGCTTGGGCCTGTATTTTCTTTTTTGAAATTTAGGAGGGATAAATTTAATTTGGGTTTATTCATTAGCCAAGGAGGATTCTGAGGGGTATCTATTTTAGAGATTTGGTCAATGGGTGGGGTTAAATTTTGGATGGGTTCTCTCATTCGAAGGCCCAACCTCTGTATAACGTTAGGCCTACGATTGTATAATTCTACCTCTGTGGGGTTAAATATGGAGTCGAAAGCAGGGTTCGTGGGGTTGGATTTTAGCTTGACTATTTACTGCATTGCAAGCTTTTTCATTCTTATATCCATGGGGAGTTCTCCAGCCTCCACATGGAGACTTGGGATAGGTGATGTACGAAACGCGCCGATACAGAGATGTATGGCAGCATTTTGTATTTGTGAGCTTGCGCTCTCTGAGCTAGTTTTATATGTATTTTTGTTGTATAGGTTAGACTTATTTTTGTATATTTTATATTATAGGTAAGTGTCAGATTTTATAATTGTACTTCCGCATATTTATATAGGTTAGTGCGGGATAGTATAAAAGTGATGTACTACATGCTGTCTTAAAACAGTTGAGTGTACATTTGACCAGTGGTCAGTACCATATCTGTCTGTGTGACAGCTGAAGATCTTTGTGGTCTGTCGTCTAATTATTTTATTATTCTGTACCTGGGACGGCCTGCTGTTACTGCTGTGTTACTGCTTTTAGTTGCTGAAAGTAACTGCTGTGTTACTGCTTTTAGCTGCTGCAATTACACTGCTGATTATAACTGCTATTACTCTGCTGTAACTCTTGCTGTAGATCTAGAATCTAGTGTTATTTTGTTTTTGTAGTGTAGCCTTAGTGGCTTAGATTAGTAAACTTAGTTATAAGTTAAAGTCTGTTTCTGTTCTTAGGGAATGCTAATAACAGGGTACTAAGGCTTAGGTATTCTTGTTTTAGTTGTAGTTATGGGTTGGTTATAGTATAAGTAGTAGAATATTGTAGATCTAGACTAGTTTATTGTAGTGTGTTTGTGTAGATCTAGGTCTAGTATAGTAGTTGTCTTGAAGTGATTTAGTTCTTTTAGTTAGATAGTTGTTTTGATCAGTTTGTGTTAGATAGTTGGTTTGGTTAGTTTTTAGTGGCGTAGATTCAGAGGGTTTTAGTTAGTTTTAGTTGTTTTCATTGTAGTGTATATATTTTATTATTGACATATATTTTTGTATGTTAATAAAGTTCCGTTTTGTTTATTTATCCTAAACTAAAGTTTGTTATCTTGTTTTCATTTAGTTTAGGTTACTATAGTTAGTATGTCTGGTTATTTAGGCTACTCTAGCCCCTTGGTCATCATCCCGAGGTGCACAGATTGAGCCCACCCAGTAATGCAAACATCTGCCTACTGTAATAAAATTTAATGTTGAGCAGAAGAGAATAGGTCTTTCCCACTCGCGCCTGCCTGACCTGCTCACATATTGGTTCCAGTATTTTTAGGTACGACTTCCTTGCTGCCCTTAGCTAAGCCTATAGAATGAATCCTAAATAAAATTGTAGAAAAATGTGTAATATAATAATTAGTATTAAGACCTCTAGATATTCTAGCTAGATCTAAATATGATAATCTAGATCTATGTCTAGTTTATAGATCTAGAATTTCTAGATCTGTATAGATCTATTTAATTCTATTACCTAGAGCCTAGAGTCTTTAAAATTTACAAAAAATAAAATCTAACATGTATTGAGTATTGGTGAATAAAGATCTAACGCTACCTGGACCTGGTTATGTGGTATGCACAATGGACTGTTTGGTCGCCTTGATGGTCTCTCCATGGTCGTCTGGTTCATACCACGCAAATGCCAGCACTTCCCTAAGCTCCTTTGAGGTTTAGACTACCAAGTAGATATCTTCAACTCTGAAGGAACATTTAAAAAAAAAAAAAAAAAAAAAAAACTATGTCAATATAGGGCGATAGTCTATTATATAGATATACTATATACATATTTAGCTAGATATATCTCAATATCTGATTTTAAAACCAAAATAAACGTTTGATTTTATTTATTTGTGTAAATTTAAACAATCTAAACTCTAGACTAGATTGTCAAGATCTGGAGTGTAGGCCTATTATTGTACATTAGTCTCTACAAAGTAAATATCTATATTGTAAGATTATAAGTCTATAGGTCTATGACTATAACTCGATCTAGAATTATTTAATCTAAATGATCTATCACCTATACTCCATAGTATGAAAAAAATAAAGATTAGTCTATATTAACAATATATTAAATATTATTCTATATCTACTAAATTTTCTAATAACAACTAACATCTGTTCTAGCCTATTTTTTATTAGATCTAAGTTTACTAAGTCTTAGTATATCTTGTATTATAGGTCAAAATATTTGAATTAGAATAGAACTAAAATCTATTTGAGTATAATAATTATTATATTAATATACCAAAGTCATAAGTCTAAATTAGTTTACGGTTACGTGACTAGATAGGCATATAGATCTAATAATCTAATATTCTGCCCTAAAAGGTAGTAGATTTACTATGATTTAGATAAAATTTAAGATCTAGTAAGTCCTTAACTAAATCTAATTCTATGCTGCAGATGCATTTCATGGTAGATTCTAGATCTAGAATCTTTTCTAAATAGTAAATCTAGTCACTTAAGTTAAGTAGTCTAGATCTAGATTTAATAGGTCTCGAGTCTAGATATAATATATATATATTATATCGTACTAATCTAAATCTAGACTAGTAGGCTATATTATAATAAAACTAGTCTAGAGAGATCTAGCCAGATCTAGAATCTAGATCTATCTCTTAGATTCTTAGCATTCTAGATTATCTACATATCTATTCTAAGTCTAGACCTAATCTACTATCTAGATTAGATCTGTGAGTAGTGTTAGAGTACTTAGAGATTCGTCCACTGTAGGCTTAAGACTTTAACTTAAAAGTTACGACCATTTCATGGCACCATGGCTGCTGCCAGTGCTGGCATGAGTTGAAGAACATATGATATCAAGAAGTACAGCTCATATAATAGATCCATAAAATAAATAAAAGTCTAGATTGACTAGACCTAGATCTATAGCTCTATAACTTGTAGTATAACTAATAACTAAACAGATTTAGATCTAGATAGCTCTAATTTGATCCACGTGTTTACGTTCTAGAGTGAAGACTGAATAATCCAGTTTGTGCCGAATATCGCGAGCTTAAAAGAAATAAAAGCTTCTTTTTCATTGGTCGAAAAAATGTTAACATGTATAAAACTTTTTTTTAAAATCTAGATCTAGAAAAACAAAAAAAAACGAATATGTTCTCCTTTAGATTCTATGTGTGATTAAATATTACTAGATATAGATATATTTTGTTAGCGTGCACATTAAAAAATCAGACACACACACACATACACTATTTGATTACGAAAAGTCTGCATTGGGCCCATACGGGTAAAACTTCATTATTCCAGTTAGATATTTTCCCAATAGAACCCTAATTTTTTTTTTTATCTTAATATTACTTACAAAAAGGATTCAACGCAAAAATTAGCTTTACGACAATTAATACTAAATTTTAAAACATCATAATATTGTTTTTTATTTTATAATAAAGTTTTCATCATGTTGATTCTGGCGTGATTGGGGAAATCCCACACCGGCACGAAAGCGGAAAGACGTTAACGGCCCAATAACTAAAATCCCACACCGTTAACGTTTTTATAGGGGCGAGTGTAAGTAGGGCAATCTACCCAATGAAACCTTATTACCCCACACCGCGCCAGAATGGTTTCGATAGGGCTTTGTTTATAGGGGAGTGGTTTGATGCTAAAAAAATACCTCTTCAATGTAAAAAAAAGCAAATTAAACACTAAAACTATTTGAGCGTAGCCAAGACAATTGGGGGCTTTGAGTTTAAATCCCTCTCCTACTTTTTGTTTTTTTTTAAGTTTAAAAACCCTCCAGATGGTTTTGAGTTTAAAATCCTCCTACAGTGGGTTTTGAGGTGGAAAACCTCTATCTTTAATATTATTCTAAAGCAAACCAGTTACTAAATTTTATGACCGTAGCTAAATAGGATTTTAAATTAAAAAAAAAAAACAATATAACTTCAGAGATTTTTTAGTTTAAAACCCCAAAACAAATGATTTTGACGATAAAACTTCACTTTTCGATATAAAATCTAAAGTTAAGGGCATGTGGCTTCCCAACTTTTTAGGCAGAGTTCGATAAGTTGTGACAGTGTTTGGTGCCATAGCTAGTTATAATCATTTGAAATCATATCTATTTACTAAAATATCTCATGCACGTAGGAAAAAGACTAATTGAAAACAAGATATAAATGGTACTTTGTGTTCTTTAAAAAACCTTTTATATAGTTGAGCCCATGGGGTTTACAAAAATAAATTACAAAACAAGTAGACATGGATCTTCAATTTTCTCATGATAAAACTGGTCTATAATTAGACAGGGGCAGGCCACGAATTTTTTTTATGTCCGCAAATGTATTATTGAGCTTTCTTAAAGGATGAAACACATATATTCCAAGTCTAAAGTTCTATTACTTGAACTGTTAATCTTTGCATAAAAGCAACTTTCTGAAACCTAGCTCTTGTCATCATGGGCGTAGCCAGGATTTTTTTTGGGGGGGAGGAGGTTTGGGGGGGATTCCCCCCCCCCCACCACCACCCCCTCCCACAAAAAATATATTTATATGTATGTATTTGTGTGTGTATGTACATAATCATTATTACATTCTGACCATTCATTCTTTCGGAAGACGTTTATTGTGCCCTAGAATTTCTTCCTGGAGTACGTGGAAAAATTGTAGACTTCCTGCCCTTGCCAGCAAGGGGGTCTGGGGGAGCGTTAGGAGCTCCCTCAAAGCAGGGCGGAGTCTCGCCGCCAAGCACTATTTCTGGTATTGAAAGCAAAAAAAATGCATATTCTGAGTATATACAGTGCATTTTTCTGCTATTAAAAAGTCTTACTTCGAAAACCTAATGTGTTGTTTTTTTTACTCAGACCTTCCCGCGCAGTTCGGCTCTTTAGCCGTCAAGCTGTTTCCACAAAAATCTGTCACTAGTAATGTCTGAAGCCTCTTCCCACCTGCTCTGAGGACCTCCATGAATGTGTGGCGCCAAGTTTTACTAGGATTTTATCCCTTTCTTATTATGCGTAATTCATTTTGTCGGAGAACATGTCCCGCAAACCTCATGCGATGCTCTGTCACAATCTTACTAAGGGGTCGAGTCCAAGTTCGGCATAGGATTTCCTTGATTTACACTGATCTCTATAACAGACTCCTAAAATCTGTCTTAGCCATCTTTGTTGAGCCACATTTAGTGTTTTTCAATTTCGCAGAAGACTATTCACTGCACTTTATTAATGGAGCCCGGCACTGGTAGAAATGTGTAACCTCTCTTGAATACGCTCTTGGAATTAGGTGACTGTAGCTTGCTTTAGATTTTATATCAAAAAGGGAAGTCTTATCTTCAAAATCATCTGTTGGGGGTTTTAAACTAAAAAATGTCTGGAGTTTTTTTGTTGTTTTTTTCAAAACCCCATTTAGCTACGGTCATAGAATCTGTTAAATGTAGTTTGCTTTAGAATAATATTAAAGATAGAGGTTTTCCACCTCAAAACCATCTGGAGGGTTTGAAGCTAACTTTAAAAAAAGCCATCTGTAGGAGAGAGGTTTAAACTCAAATAATTTTAGTGTGTAATTTGCTTTTTCTATATTAAAGAGGTATTTTTGAACGCATCAAGCCCCTCTGAAAAGGGTTTAAACTCAAAACCTCTTTTGGCAACGCTCATAGCATTTTGAGTGCGTAATTTGCTTTTTTTTTTTTTACATTGAAGATGTATTTTTTAGCTTCAAACCCCGCTTGCGGGGGATTCAAACTCAAAACCCTTTTGGCTACGCTCATAGAATTTTGAGTGTATAATTTGCTTTGTTTTTAATATGAAAGGTATTTGGCTACGGTTTTAGAGTGTGTAATTTACATTTTTATATATATTGAAAAGGTATTTTTTAGCTTCAAAAACCACTGGAGGGAAGTTTAAACTCAAAACCCCTTTGACTATACTCATAGAATTTTGAGTGTATAATTTGCTTTGTTTTTAATATTAAAGAGGTATTTTTTACCTTCCAACCCCGCGTAAGGGGGGGTTAAACTAAAAACTGAGTCAAAACCCATTTAGCTACGCTCATAATATTTTGAGTGCGTAATTAGCTTTTTTTATATTGAACAGGTATTTTTTAGCTTCAAACCCTACTGAAGAGAGGGGGGGGGGTTAAACTCAAAACCCCTTCAAAATTTTGAGTGTGTAATTTGCTTTTTTATATTGAATAGCGCGTTAATCGTAAATTTTGGAGGGGTTTTAAAATCAAAATCTTCTTTAACTGTGCTCTTGGAATTTGGGGATTATAGTTTGCATTTTTATTTTGGTTTTGTTTTATAGAAGAGGGGGATTTAACTGCTAAATCCTCTGGTAGGGTGTTTTAAACTCAAAAAACCCTGATAGGGGGTTTTAAACTCAAAGCCCCCTGGTATGGGGTTTCAAACTCATAACCCCTTGGTAGGGGTTTCAAACTCAAAGCCCCTCAAAGCTTCCTGGAATGGGTTTCCAACTCAAAACCCCCTGGTAGGGGGTTTTAAACTCAAAACTCCTTTGGCTGTGCTAGGGTAAGTGATGGTTTAGTATTAAAATTTCACCTAAAATAAACAAAATTTAAGCAAAAGGTCAGTCACTAAACTCCGACACCCCTCCCCCGCAGGGGGTAGGGATTTTATTTCGGGAGGGGGGGTTTAACCCCCCCGGCTACGCCCATGCTTGTCATAACACACATAGCTCAATGGTAAATGTAGATCTGGTTTATATATATTTCCAGTCTTGTTACATGTAGAGGTACGTACGTGTGGAGGTTTGAAAAAAAACAACAACAGGACACGCCCTCACGTAGCTCAAATACTAGATCTATTTGCCATTCGCCATGTAAGGGGAGTCAAGGAGTATAGCTATCTCTAGTTTTGGATTCTCTGACTCATTGAATCAAACTTAGCAGGTCAAAGAAACGCGAATCGTTCTTGTAAAGTAATCTGATAAAGCAACGGAGACGACTAGATTATGTGCCACTGAAATACCCAGGAGACTATAAATAGCATCCACATTAAATCCTGTTCTGTGCACATTCCTCTTCCTCAACATAACTTCCTTGTTTTCAGTTTGTTTGTTTGTTTGCATGATTAAAGTTTCGGAAACATTTTCTGCTTCACCTTTTCCCAGGGTTTTAGGTTTATCTGAAGGAGCTATTGATAGTAACATTCCCACTTGAACACAGACGGATTCACGAAAGTGTGTTGAAGCGTGACCAGGTCATTCCAACTTTTAGAGATGGACGTTGATTTTGCTGCAGATGTCAGTATGACCAGATCAGAAATGTCAGTCGACTATTGCATGATCCGAAATCTTTGCCCTTTGCGTACATGTTTACCATCATACGTCCTATTCTCAAGTAGAGCCCGTTTCTTTGTCGTTTGGATGTCATTTCAAGAATATGGCTGTATATAGTAGGAATTGGTTAGCTTTATGCGTTGGGCTGTCATCCTTGTTTGGGGGAAAGTGACACTCATTGAAGACTAATTCTTTCAAAATCTTACGTGTTTCGCAAATTCCCATGGAAATCTGCGTAGGCAATTTCAAATCATGCTAACATGACAAGTGGATGTAGCGGTGTATCAAGATAATCGTAGGCTCGGGTTCAAGACCTTGGGCCCCCTCGCTGGGATGGAATAAGACAAAACTAATTGTTCACCATGTATGAGCCAATACAATTTCAAAATGTAGATAATAAGAGAACTGATGTCAAAATATAGCTTTGTGTCGATTAATTGTTTATCAGTTGATATCAAATTATATAGTATCAATTATATAATATATATAATTAAATAATTATATTAAATTATATAGTATCAATATACTCAAACTGTGTTTTCTGAGCATCTCTGTAGCAAAGTAATTGTTGTTGTTAGAACTAAATGAAAACAATAGCGACTGAAGCCAACCTGCTCTAAATAACAGAACTTCTGAAGTACTTTTGTATCAATCGTCACTTCAAAATGTACAGGACCAACTGGTCAAGTAGGACACCAAGAGCACGACTCGACACTTTCAAATCATCACTAGACAAAGCCATTTACGACATTGATAAACCCTCATTAAGGATTTGCTATTTTTGTTCTAAGCCTACAGATGTCAGAAATATAATTATACAATGAATTCTTCTGAAATCATATCATAATTCTTACAATCAATATTTCTTTTTTTTTTCGACTTTTAAGTGCCCTTGTAATTGGCTTATAATCTACCATTTTATCCAGCAATGACAGATATAAAGAAACTACATTTTTAACAAGTTATTTTCCAAACAATAGTATTCTCTTGACCGATTGTATTGACTGGAAGTCAGTGGCAGTATATTCGACCTTTTTTTTTACCAATCTGTATTTGAAAAACGTAGATAATAAAACTGACAGTTTCTAGCCAGCAACAATAATCCTTCCTATTGGTCTTATATCTCATGAAACCCGGGTCTACACCAGCGGCGTAGCTAAAAATTTTCCATCACTTGGGCTTGACCTCTTTGGGGGCCCCTGTATTTTGCGTAATATTAAATTTTGTATGTCAAAAACACTCATTAGGGGCCCTCTCAAGTAGGAGCCCGGGAGGATTTTCAAATTCCCCTCAACCTAGCTACGCTACTAGTCTGCACTGTGAATCATTTGCTATATTAGGTCTATCTTAGTGTGTACATTTATCTTGTTCTGAGAATGAGGCATCAAAGGTTTCTTCTCACCATTTCAAATTCAGGAGCTATGGAAGATAATACCATAGTTCAAAGGCTCACGCCCAAAGGGATTCACTCCTGACTTTCAGTGGGCGTTGACTCCTGAAGCCTGAGCACTTCAAGGTGGCTTTGAGTACTAGCACAAGAGCAAGTCAAGTGGTGGGCTTTGTTGTCAATATGTTTAAGAGTTTCGGAGTAATTTTACAATACATCTATTCAAGTCAGAAATTCATGGAGGTAGGTAGACGAAGGGGGGGGGGCCTGATCTAAAAATCGGCTCTAACGATTTTTCTAGAAATTTAACAGTTGATGTATAACGCTAAGAAAAGAATCACTTGCTCGTTGGCCATACCGGAAAACTATAGTTTGACTGTTCTCAAAGTACAAAATTAAATAAATTTCAATTCGGCTATAAATTTAATTTAAAAAAAAAAAAAAGCGTAGTCAGCCGCAATATACCGATAACTGATTTGTTTATTAAATTTAAAGTATCTTAAAGTTTATTGATAGATTATCTAATCTTTGCTTTTATTTTTACTTAAATCTAATATAGATTATGGCTACATCCGCTGGCGGATCCAAGGGTGGGTGGTAGGGGCGATCGCCCCCCCCCCACTCGGCCGACCCCGACCCCCCCCGCCCCCGAAGTCGGGGGGACTGACGAATGTTAGTATAGAATTCACACAATTTGTATACGAATTTATTACTTATGTTAATAATATATACTAATTATTTATATTTCAACCTATTTTTATATTGTTTCGCCCCCCCCCCCCTTGGCCGATTTGGTGCGGTCGGGAGGGGGCGATGGCATCAATCCCGTCCCCCCCCCCTAAACTTTCGAGCAGGGGGGCGGTCCAATTTATTTGTAGAAATCACATCTTGCTAACAGAATCAATTAAATATCTATATGATTAAAACTTTTTATTGATATTTTAACCGATCTTTATATTATGTCGTTCCCCTGTTGGCCGATTGGGGGGGGGGGGGGTCGAATACCTCTACTGCCCTTCCCATCTAAACCCTTTGAGTGGGGGGGGCGGTCCTAATTTTATGGGGAAATCATAGTTTGGGAACAAAATTAGTTGACTAACATCTATATAATATAAGCTGCATATTGATATGTGAACCCATTTGTATATTATGTCGCACCACACTCTAATATCAAAGTTTATCATTAGTAAATATAAAAGGAAAAAGGGTAGTACCAGGTAGGAGGGGCGATACGTGCAATCACCTCCCCCCCCCCATCGGACAAACCAATACTTTTTTTCTTTTTGTATTATAGTTAAGAAATTACAAAATTAAAAAAAAACTGTCAAAAATATAATTTATATAATCTATAAATTAAATTCTTTTATCGAGTCAGCTCACCCCTATTCTTTAATGCCAAATGCAATCATTAGCAGACATTAGAAAAAAAAAGAGCGCGGATTAGTCGTTTTCACTCTACTACCGCCCCCTCCACTTACCAGACGAACACATGACGTTTTAAAACAGAATAGTCAAATAGGGCGACAAAGTTTATGTAATTTCACATGAACTTTTCATAATTTATTTAAAAAAGACTTTGCTTTGGAAAATTTAGAATTCAAACGAAATTTTTCAGTATAAGAGTAACGATTGAGATGAGTTCTATACCCAAATATTCTTTTCCTAGTCGCCTTTTTCCAACCTTTACTCAATCTGATTTTTCTAGTTATAAAAACTTGGGACTATAACTTACAATTTATACTTACATCCTAAAAATGCAAAAAAAAAAGGCAAAAAAAAAAAAAAGAATAAGAGTTAATTGGTCTACTTAATTTATCCTCCCGTTCCGATTTTTGTTTTTGTTTAGAGCTTTGAATTATAGTTCTGTAACAAAACAAAGTTACAAACATGCCTTTCGAAGTAAATGTATCACTTACAAATAAGCATTTTTTAAAATAAAATATTATGAATCGAATAATTTTTTTTTCGGTGGCGATCCTCAAAGCCTTAATCTAAATACGTGGGGTATCTTATCTTTTCAAGGAACAAATCGGTTTTATTTGCAATGTAATAAGGGCCTATAAATTCATATTAAAATATTTTTGCAAGTAAAACATTATTCAAAAGGTTATTTTTTAACAGGATGAATAATGAGCTGTAGTTCAGGAGAATGCGTTTCTGCAGTGAAGAATGCAAGACAACGCTTTTGGTCATAGCTTGCCCTGAACTTAGACTTATGGTGTGCCTTTGGTACCGCAGTTGATGATACCAAATTTGAATTGCTTATCTTCTTATCTTATATAATACAGACGTTACTTTAAAAAAGAAAATGATTACGTCCTACGCGTCATGCATTTAGTCATGCATATTAACCAATGACTTAAATTCTGCCAAGTCACTGGTTTTCCTGGCTAGCTTAGGCAACCCGTTCAATGCTCTAATATGTACTGCTTCATGTGTCTATTGAATACATAAGAAAAGAAGAAAAAGAAGAAAAGCAAGGCGAACGACATAAGCTCCAGCTGGAATAACCTGCCCAGTGTGCGGCCGAACATTCCGGGCTTACATAGGTCTCACCAGCCACATGAGGAGGCATAAAACCCCAGTGCAAAGCCCTCAGCCCCCTGGATGACAAAGTAGTCATCATCGAACCACGATGGACGAACAATATATATATATATATATAAATACATAAATATATCTTAGTAGTAGAGGCTCGACTCACAGTAGATCTACATATAGTCTATTATGTTATGTACTGCAGCGGCTCGACTCACAGTAGATCTACATATAGTCTATTATGTTATGTACTGCAGCGGCTCGACTCACAGTAGATCTACATATAGTCTATTATGTTATGTACTGCAGCGGCTCGACTCACAGTAGATCTACATATAGTCTATTATTTTATGTACTGCAGCGGCTCGACTCACAGTAGATCTACATATAGTCTATTATGTTATGTACTGCAGCGGCTCGACTCACAGTAGATCTACATATAGTCTATTATGTTATGTACTGCAGCGGCTCGACTCACAGTAGATCTACATATAGTCTATTATGTTATGTACTGCAGCGGCTCGACTCACAGTAGATCTACATATAGTCTATTATGTTATGTACTGCAGCGGCTCGACTCACAGTAGATCTACTTATAGTCTATTATGTTATGTACTGCAGCGGCTCGACTTACAGTAGATCTACATATAGTCTATTATGTTATGTACTGCAGCGGCTCGACTCACAGTAGATCTACATATAGTCTATTATGTTATGTACTGCAGCGGCTCGACTCACAGTAGATCTACATATAGTCTATTATGTTATGTACTGCAGCGGCTCGACTTACAGTAGATCTACATATAGTCTATTATGTTATGTACTGCAGCGGCTCGACTCACAGTAGATCTACATATAGTCTATTATGTTATGTACTGCAGCGGCTCAACTCACAGTAGATCTCCCATTATTTTATTATATTATGTCCTGCAGCGCTTCTAATTCACAGTAGATTTACATATAGTCTCCATTTATTCTTTTATATTATGTCCTACAGCGCTTCTAACTCACAGTAGATCTGCATATGGTCTATTATGTTATGTCCTGCAGCGGCTCGACTCACGGTAGATCTACATATAGTCTATATTCTGTTATGTCCTGCAGCGGCTCGACTCACAGTAGATCTACATATAGTCTACTATGTTATGACCTGCGGCTTCCAGTACACATGCCCCAGCCACACAAGAAACGTCACAAAAATAGCTAGACGTCTATACGGTATAAATGTTTTCGAAGTGAAATGCTTTAAAACCAGTTTATACTTCTTGTTCAGTGAAAACAAAATTCTCTCTCTCTCAAAAAAAAAAAAAAAAAAAAGCACGTTACACTGTAATATATTTATGCTAGACTCAGCAGAAGTGCTAGATCGAATAGAACGTGGAGTCTACATTTATTGCTCATTTTACCTTTTGAACAACTAATTAGTTGCGGTAAATATGTAAGTTTAATTAAAGAATGTTAATTAGACATAATCAAGTGAAATAAAGTGAAGGAACGTTACCAACGCACATTCATAGAAAGAAGCAGGTGAAGGGGGGGGGGAGCAGTATAATTTGGTGGATGGAAAGAAAAATAGAAGAAACAATCCTTCTCCAAGTCAGACTGTTACAATCATTCCATAAGTCAGACTGTCACAATCATTCCAAAAATCAGACTGTCACAATCAATCCATAAGTCAGACTGTCACAATCATTCTCTACGTCAGACTGTCACATCATTTTCTAAGTCCAATCGTTTTTCTTTTCTACACCACAAAGTCCAATCATTTTTCTCAAAATATGTCTATTATACACTGTCTATAAACACTAAGTTATGTCTATTATACTCTGTGACTGTATGTCTACATATGACTGTCAGCATTCCAGGCTCCTTATAAGCTTATACCCTAGCTCAGGGGTCTCAAACACGTGGCCCGTGTGCCACATGTGGCCCGCGAAACTATTTTGTGTGGCCCGCGACCACGTCCGCGAATTTAAAAAAAATTAGATAAAATTTACAATGACCACATATAAGCCGTGAAATGATTTACAACTGCACAAATCAGTAAATGAGGTGTCACTATCGCCCACCGACCGCTTAGGCTTTCAGCTGGGTGGACGGTGGCCTGATTCTTACCGCTGGCCGATAGCGGCTAGATTTGGCCACCATTATATCACTGCTCCGACCGTTTTGCCGCGTGGCTAATCAGGTCACGCGGCTAGCGAAACAGGAGAAAGAAAGGGAGATGGGGAGGGATGGGGTACATGTGTCAAGATTCTGTGAAAGCAAGTTTTGTTGTTAGCGAGATGATAGCAAAGGCATCACGACCATTCACTGAAGGCAAGTTTTGTTGTTAGCGAGATGATAGCAAAGGCATCACGACCATTCACTGAAGGCCAGTTTGTAAAAGAGTGCATGCTACAGGCGTGTGAAATTATCTGCCCCCGAGAAAAAGGAGCCCTTCGAAGGCATAAGTTTGTCTGCGAACACAGTTGCAAGCAGGATCACCGAGTCAGCGACAAATGTTCAACTGTAATTGAGTGCCGCTGCAAAAGACTTTGTAGCATATTCCATTGCACTGGACGAGTCTACTGGTGTAACAGACACCGCATACTGTGCCGTATTCATTCGTGGGGTCGACGAAAACTTGAACATTGTTGAAGAGCTATTGGACTTACTACCCATGAAAGTAACGACGACTGGATGTGACGTGTTTCAAGAACTGGAAGCTTGTATTGACAAGTGTGTGGGCTACCGTGGGAAAAACTTGTTGCAGTAGCTATGGAAGGTGCACCAGCAATGTGTTCAGAGAAGGTTGGTGTTGTTGGATTAATGGTAGAGAAACGGAATCAGTTCAGCTTGGCTGCATTCTGCACCAAGAAGCACTCTGTGGCAAAAGACTACAAATGAAGAACGTGATGGATGTTGTCGTGAAGACGGTGAACTTCATACGTTCACGGGGTCTCAACCACAGACAGTTTGTGTCATTTTTAGCTGATTTAGAAACGGAATACGAAGAGTTGCTGTATCATACGGAAGTTGGTTGAGTCGTGGAAAAGTGCTGCAGAGATTTTTTGAACTGAGACGGGAAATAGCATTGCTCATGGCAATGAAAGACAGAGACATACCTCAGCTCAGTGACCTAATGTTTTTGTCGGATCTTTCTTTACTTACTGACATCACGCAACATCTCAATGCAATCAATTCACAACTACAGGGCACAAAGCAGCTGATTAGCGTGATGTTTAATTCATTCAGATGCAAGCTGACTTTGTGGGCCACTCAGCTTGCAGATGGAAACCTGGCTCATTTCTCTTTTCTACACAGCATAACGGTTGAACTACAGCGCCTGAAAGACTACGTAGACATCCTCTTCAGACTACTTGAAGATTTTGAACACTGCTTTCAGCAATTCACTGCTCTCGAATCACAGTTTTTCCTTGTTGCCACTCCGTTCGCAGTTGACGTGAAAAACGTTCCAGAGGAAGTCCAGATTGAACTAGTGGACCTGCATTGTGACACTGTTCTGAAGCAAAAATACGCTGATGTTGGCGTTCCAGATTTCTACCAGTTTCATCCCAGAGAGAAGTTTACAAACTTATTCTGCGCAGCTGCTAGAATTCTTGCGATGTTTGGGGGTACGTACGTTTGCGAACAGTTTTTCTCCAGAATGAAGATCAACAAAACAGCATTACGATGAAGATTGACTGATGAGCATTTGAGAGCAACCTTGCGGCTTGCCACAACACGCGACTTCAGGCTTAACGTCGATGGTCTGGTCTCTGCCAAACGCTCTCAGCTGAGTGGACAGAGACATGAGTGACGAGCCATCTGCAGTAGGCCTAGTAATTATAGTTTGTTTGTTTGTTTTTGGGGGGGACTACAGTTTCTGCTTTTTTTTTTTATTTTAGTAAACTAAACTGCCTGTGCATGTATAAACTACATTAAATGTAATTAATAATTATATAAAAACTTTATTTTAGCATTTAACTGCAGTGACAGTAGTGTTTGTAAAATTTAATGAAAAAACATTCTCTTTTCGTGGTGTGGCCCGCTGACTGATCGTTACTTTCCACTGTGGCCCACATGCTGATCTGAGTTTAAGACCCCTGCCCTAGCTAGTGTCAATGTCTAGTAAAACTTTCATTTAATTCAAATCATGTAGGTCTAGAAGGCGATGGCTTCGAACTATATTTCGATTTCAAATTTAAAATCTCAGAAACAAAGTTGTTTCTAGTTGATGTATTTAGATCTTTGACTGACACTAAAACACAGGTAGTCGCTTACTTTATAATCAATAGGTTGTCGTAAATATTGTAGACATTTGTATAAATACGAAATAGAAATGATTTAGATTTTATACATATTTTTAATTCATTCTATAAAAAGTCTACAATTTCTGCATAAATATATTTCATATATAAAAAAAATGACTTTACCTTTCCTTGTTATTCCAAAACGTTTATAGGTTAACACTTTTCAATTTCGCTCCAAACTGTCTGGTCTGTTAATACTATTTTACCAAAAACACGTGGGAAATCCTGGCAATACGTCGCACTTGCCTCTCATTCTCTGTTTGAGCTTCCTTGACCTTATTTCTGCCTCGTCTTCTGCGACCCCATTAGAACATTCCCCCCCCCCCCTTTGCTTACACGTGTTTATACTCCACTAAACGCGGCGAGTCTCAAAAGTGTCTGTCCGTGAGTTCACCTGTTAGCAGAAGTCAATCCATGGGGTCATGGTGAGCGGGGTGGATGAACAAGACAGGCGGCGATGATAGAATTGTTTTGTCTTTGGAATAGGGTACGTTAGGGGAAAAATAGATTTATTCATTCTCAAATCTAAAAAAAAAAATTTTAAAAATAATTGTAGTTTATGTTTAGAAAACAATTGGTCTAGATCTAAATACCTCATTTGAAATTAGACCTATGCGTTTATGGAAATGTTACCAAAACTAATCTATTCTAGCCGACTCTAAATGTGACTAACTCCATAAAGGCGACACTTAAAGATATACATCTATCGTCATATAAATGTTGACAGTTTGATTAATTCTTGAATCTCTCCCTCTCTCTCTCTGTCTCTCATTTTCCGTCTCATTATAAATATATATGTATATTCAAGTAAAGCTAAAAGAGGAACAGTAAGAGAGAGAGAGAGAAGAAGACAGGTTTGCTATTTTCACATATACGGTATGAGAGTAATATATATATATCGCATGGCGTAGCCAGGATTTTTTTTCAGAGGGGGAGGGGGTTTGGGGGGGGATTTTTTTTGTCCCCCCCCCGCGCTATATATGTGTGTGTAGCCTATATACAGGGCCGGTCCTACAGGTTGCGGGGTCCTATGGGAAACGGATTGCGCGGTGCCTAATTTGGGTTGTGATAAGGATAATAAGTGGAAATTAAGATTTTGTATTAAAAAATAAAGTCGCCTTTGCATTGTATTTATACTTTTACTAAGTACAAAATCACTGTCCAATTCACTTTACATTAACTTTACAGTAGAGAGTAGTTTTCCAACAAAAAGCCTATAAACATTCGGATCTTCCACTATGGATCTGCCTTTTACTATCGACTAGCAAAATATCTTTTTTTTCTCAGAAGTCGAGATCTGTAATCGTATGCCAGTGACAATAAAGGTTAATAAAGTATTTGAACTTTTTGTTTTTGTTAAAATTCGGCTTATTATATTTTTATTAAATGAAACCTGCCATGCTGGGTTTTTTTAAAATCGCGACACCCCGGAATTACAATTTTGTCATTTTTAAGGAGATTCGCATCAGTTTTAAGAAGATTTTAATAATTTCAGGAGATTTTCATGACTTTCTCTTATATTTTAAAATTCCAGGAGAATGTTAAGAACGCTTTAGTAAGAAGTTCAAATGGTTTAATTTAATAATTTACACTTAGAATTCGCATCGCGCGGGTCCTATGAAATAGCGGGGCCCACTGCGACCGCATAGGTTGCAGTGGCCTAAGACCGGCCCGGCCTATATATATATATATATATGTGTGTGTGTGTATATATATAATTAATTATTACATTCTGACTCTTCATTCTTTCGAAAGAATATACCCTAGAATAGGTTCTTCCTGGAGTTAGTGGAAAATTTGTAGACTCCCCGTCCTTGACAGCAAAGAGGTCTTGGGAGCGCCGTGCGCTCCCCAAGCGCGGGGCTAAGCCCCGCCGCCAAGCACTATTTCCGGTACTGAAAGCCTAAAAAAAGCATATTCTGATGTTTCTGCAGTGCATTATTCTGCTATTAAACAGTTTTATTTCAAAACCTGTTCTATTCTTACTGTCTTAGATCCTCCCGCGCCGTTCGGCTCATTGGGTGGCAAGCTGTTTTTACAAAAATCTGTCACTGGCAATGTCTGAAGCCTCTTCCATCCTGCTCTGAGGACCACTATGAAAGTGTGGCGTGAAGTTATACTAGGATGTTCCTGTTTGCGATTTCCTCGTAATGGCCTCCATGTCATTGCAACTCTTATTATGCGTATTTCATTTTGTCGGAATACATATCCCGCAAACCTCACGCGACGCTCTGTCATAACCTTACCAAGGGATCGACCCCCAGTTCGGCATAGCATTCCCTTGATTGAGACCCGATCTCTATAACTGACTCCTAAAATCCGTCTTAGCCATCTTTGTTGTTAAAATCAAAATCTTCCTTAGCTATGGTCTTGGAATTTGGGGATTGTCGTTTGCATTATTTTTTGTTTGTTGGTTTTAACTGTAAACCCCCTGGTAGGGGTTTTAAACTCAAAACCCCATGGCTGCGCTGGGGCAAGTGATGGTTTGGTATTAAAATCTCACCTAAAATAAACAAAATCAAAGCAAAAAATCAGTTACTTAAGAAGTCCGTCTACCTCCCCCCTGCGAGAGGGGGGTTCATTTCGGGGGGGGGGGGTGAACCCCAAAAGCCCCCCCCCCGGCTACGTCCATGATATATTGAGTAAAAATTGTCACGTAACTTAAATCTATGTCTGACTTACAAAGCCAATTTCTTACTACCCAGCTGATTGAATGCTTTAGTTTGAACGTATTATGTAGAGAATAAAACTTTCGCATACTTAATAATTACTTCCAATCCACCTTTTATAAAATGTTTCACTTCCCCCCCCTCTCCCATCCCCCATCCTACTCTTAAAGAACACATTTTTTAAATTCCAAAAATAGCACGCACAATAACTCACGCTCTCTCTCTCTCTCTCTCTCTCTCTCTCTCTCTCTCTCTCTCTCTCTCTCTCTCTCTCTCTCTCTCTCTCTCTCTCTCTCTCTCTCACTCTTATTTTTCCAAGAAAAAAAAAAATCCGGTTTTTCCAAATTCTGTTGTAATAGACAATTATTTTAATAACAAAAAGCTCGTTAAGTGGTGACAAAAAAAAAAAGAGATCATTGTTTATAAGACAGTCTAAGCGAATTGTCGGACAAAGATTTATATGACGGTGTGATTCGGTAGTTCCAGCTTTTCTTTTTAATGAGTTGCTCCTGGTAACTAGATTTTAGTTTAAAATTATCACCTTCTGTTCAGGGCAACCAGAAAACGAAGTCTAATTTATGGCCGATGAGTAGAAGCCTAGACACTGACAGCCTCTTAGAGATACACTCCTCTGAATGTATATGGGTATTCGTTAAAGTTGGGACATACACACAAACAGCAGGGGTGGACGTTTGGGTTCGAGTCGACGCTTTTTAGTGTCTGATTTGATAAATGGTTACTTCAACATGGCTGAATGACGATAGGCTTATATGGTGGTCATTAGTTCGAGGTATTGTGATTCATCACTTATCTGTATATATATAAAGCAAATTGTTAAGTGATCAAACTTGATAAAACTTGACGTGAATACTAAACAGAACATTTGCAGAGGTGGAAGAAGACATTTGTAACTCAATGATTTTACATCTCTTCATCATAAATGATTAAAAAGATTATAATGTAATTTTTGTGTAATGGTTGATATTGCTAGATGGTGTAGACGCATTTCGTTTCTTTGTTCCAAACTAAATTTTGCCGGAAGTACTTTTTTTGCCTTGCATATTCATTGCATTTTTACAGTTTTTGTTGTTGTTGTTTTTTTTAAATTAAACAGTCCTTATTTGGCTGTGAATATAAGTGTAACTGATAGAGAAAAAAATTCTGCAAAAAAATACGGGTAGTTGGGATCAAACCCGATACAGGCTATAAAAAAAAAAGACCTAAAACAAAACAAGTGAAACTACACATTTACAGTACTTTCTTTGACGAGTATATTACCCAAGATCTGTGTATTTTGGACTAGCGGAAGTCTTTGTCTGTGCGCATCATCAAGTCAGCTAGATACCAGGTGTTAAGGGTGAAAGATACAACCATTAGCAATATTTATAAAAAGGACATAGGACTCTTTCATGATTAATCGTTTCACTGTACCGCCCCTTCCTCTTTTCCGACTAAAAAACGTGACTTTTTAAACAGAAGTCAAATATGGCGAAAGAGTCTATGTAAATACACATGAATTTAAAATAATTATTCAAAGGAAGAGTATGTTTTGGAAAATTTAGAATTCATAAGAAATTTTTAAGTATAAGGGTAACAATTGAGATGAGTTCTGAGTCGCGTTTTTTCTAACCTTTACTCACTCTGAGATTTTTCTATTGTATAAATGACTTTGTGATTATAACTCACAATTTGTATTTTAATCCTAAAAGCAAAAACAATTTAGAGTAGAATCTAATTGGTCTGCTTCATTTCTCCTCCCTCTACAGAATTTTATGTTTGTTCATAGCTTTGAATGTACTGTAACAAAACGAAGTTACTAACTGTCGTATTGAACACAACTTATCATTTATAACTTTTTTTTAAAATATTTTTTCAAAGAAATTTTTTTTTCGGCGGCGTTAATCTAAATCTGTGGGGTATCTTTTGTTTTCAAGGAACAAAACTGTTGTATTTGCAATGTAGTTATGGCCTATCAATTCATAATAGAGGTTTTTTTAAAGTAAAAACATTATGCAAAATGTTCTTAAAATTTGAATTTTGGTGCACGTCAAAACATATCCAAAGAGCGTTTAACCATCGTTCTGATGGCGTCTTATTCTGATAGCTTAATATGAAGATACGATTACGATAAGAACGCGTAATTTCTCTATATATGCTTCTCTTCATGGCTCAAGAGTTTGGACACACAAGAAGAAGTAAAGGAAAGATCACTCTTTTCTTTCTGCTAGCCGGACGAACTAGAGTTACCCTACGAAGAAAAAGAGGGGGGGTGTGGCGAAATAGTTACTATTTGTCTATGTTTGTGTAACGTCGTGAGAATGTGTTCACTACATTGATTTAGTGTGCTACTGTCCAAGTCTCTTTCGTCAGTTCATGTGTCGTTCTAGTTTAATAAAGCCTTGTTTTAGGTTACTCCTCAGTGTTTCTTTATTTCTTGTTACAATTTATTAAACTAGAAAGTTTCAATTCCATGGATCTTTGTGTCTCATGTATCTTATTTTGATTTTCGTTCAACACTATTCTCTGTAAGTAAAAATTGTAATACAAATGGAGCGTCTATTTAGGCCAAAAGAGCTAGACATAAAGCCTAGCTCGCCATCGGCTGCCGAGAAGTGGCTGCACTGGCTCAAAACGTTTAGAATTTCAACTCCTCAGTCTCTCATTGCGAGTTTGACAAAAAGAAATTACTGGAAAACTACGTTTCTTCGAGCGTATTTCAGTACATAAGTGAGTGTACCACGTTTGAAGAAGCAAAATGTCTACGTGAAGCCTAAAAGCGAAATATTTGCACGGCACATGATAACTGTGTCGACAAGAGAACGGTAAAACCGTTGACCCCTTTCCTACTAAAGCTTAAAAATATGGCCAAAGACTGTGACTTCAAAGCTGTCACTGCTCAAGAACAAAGAGATTTCTTCGTAAGAGACTCTTTCCTTACTGGACTGGCTTCAAACAGCATAAGGCTGCGACTCTTAGAGAAATCTACTCTAACTCTACAGTGCGCCTATGAAGAGGCAAGACAACTTGAATACGCCCATAACCATGCCATGGCGTATAACATCTACACAAACTCCCTTTGGAGCTAGCGCCGACGTGGAGAGGCTCTCTCCAACGACAAAATTAGAACACGAGGTGAGTGCGGCGACTAGTAAAAGATGCTTCTGTTGTGGAAATAGCCCACATCAACGCTTTAGATGTCCAGCCCGTGACGCTACATGCAACTCGTGCGGCAAGAGGGGCCATTTCCAGAAAGTCTATGGTCGACCAGACAGACACTCAAATATATAACCTCAGCCATAGTGAAAGCAGATGATGAGACGTCACGACTACAACCGTTGGATCTTCCTGGGCATTGACACCAGCGTCCGGCCTTAATAAATCTACTATTTCAATACTCCTCAATGGAGTACCATTAAAGGCTTTCGTAGATACGGGGAGCAGTTAAAGCTATACATATTCTTCAATTGGAAATTAGAAATGTCCAGAAACAGAATCTACATGGCCTCTACACATCTTTCTCGCACTACTCACGGACATATTTTCGCCAAAATAAAGTACAAAGATGAACAATACAAAAGTGTGAAGCTCTTACTACTAGATGGACTAGTATCTGATGTAATATTAGGGCTAGATTTCATCAGCCAGCACGAAAAACTGATGATCCCAATTAAAGGAAAACGGAGCACTCTTCAGGTCTGTACGCTGAAAGCTGCACGAGTTGAAGCCCCTCGCCTCTTCGCTAATCTTGCTCCTGACTGCCACCCCATAGCCCCTAAATCTAGAAAATATTCTTTGCCTGACTCCAAATTCATT
Organism: Biomphalaria sudanica; assembly: GCA_036873155.1. NCBI lineage: Eukaryota > Metazoa > Mollusca > Gastropoda > Planorbidae > Biomphalaria > Biomphalaria sudanica. The sequence continues at coordinate 1,203,246 of JAZGLO010001553.1, forward strand.
CAAACTGAAATCAAGAGACTTCTATCTGACAAAATTATTGAGCCTTCCACGTCCCCATGGCGAGCCCAAATAATTGTAACAACGAATGAAAGGTACAAAAAGAGAATGGTTATCGACTATAGTCAAACCATCAATCGAATCACTTACCTCGACGCGTACCCCGTGCCAAAAGTTGTTGAACTTGTGCAAGAAATATCTAAATACTCAATGTACAGTACTGTTACGTATTTCTGAATCTTCTGGCTAAATGTATTAGTAGGCACACAAATAAAAACACTGCAAAGAACTTGACGACTCAACTTTCAGTTTCATATAATTTTAATGACTATTAACTCTATCAATTCGTCACTGTAACTTGTAGCGTAGAAGACTGTACAATATCTGTCAGTTTACAGTTAGCTATACTTCGTTGCAATTCATCTCTTCACTTCGTTGCAATGCATCTCTTGTCAACTTGCATCGAGCCATATTCCACAGAACAGACCAATGACACACTTCCCAGTGTCGCTCCAGGTCTCCCAAAGCTGAACCATGTCGTACTCAAGTCTACCGAATCAGAGCCGCACACGTCTTACATCGACTGTATCGACTGTAACGGCTCAAGTCCACTGTAGTTCGCTGTATAGACTTTAAGGACAGTAGTCCACTCCAGTTAACTCTACCCTAGTTAACTTGCATCGAGTCGTACACATTTCTCTTCCACTAGAGCCGCACACGTCTTACATCGTCTGTATCGACTGTAACGGCTCACTCACGACTGACTTTCACATTAACTCTCTGGCTTATATAGTTTCCCTAATCGCTCTTCCAAAGTTGCACAAACACTGCTAGTACCATCTGTAACAACACGTGAGGAAACCTCACATCCTGTCTTTGTTTTTACATGTAGACTTCAGAGAACACCTGCTGTAGGGTCATCTTGCCGGGGTCACAAGTTGTGACCTCTATCTGTCACTGGACATTGCTAGTACCTTCTGGAATAACACGTAAGGACACGTCACATCCTGTCTCTGTTTATACATGTACATTCCAGAGAACACTCGCTGATGTGTTATCTCGTCGGGGTCACACGTTAACCTCTTCCTGTCACTGGTCATTTGTAACAGTACATTCGACCTTAAAAGCGCTTATCACCAGATACCTATCATGTATGATAAAAAGGAGTACACGGAGTTCGAGGCTTGCGGAAAGCTTTATCAGTTTTGCCGCATTCCTTTTGGAGTGACAAACGGAGTTGCTGCATTTCAAAGGACGATCAACACAATAATTGATAAGTGGATAACGTTACCATCTGCGGACATGACTCCAGTAGCCACGACCAGAATCTACAGAGATTTCTCAACGCCGCTAAAAAGTACGGCATCATCTTTAACGATGATAAAATTGCTATTGCTATCTCACAAAGGCAATTAAGACCAGACCCCGAAAGATTTCAAGCGTTGAGAAATCTACCTCCACCAAAAGACATGAAATCACAATGGATCCCAAATTTTTCCAACAATATCCATTTATTGGTAAACAACAAAACCTTTCCTCCCCCTGAACAAGTACAGGAAGCTTTTAAACAGCTAAAACACGAACTTGAAAACGCTGCTGTGTCGACGATATATTATAATCGACCTCTAACAGTCGAAACAGATGCCTCTGACATCGCAATCGCCACCACTATTAATCAATACGGCCGTCTTGTCGCCTTTTTTTCAAGAACACTCACTAACAGTGAACGCAGACACTCAGCAGTCGAAAAGGAAGCATACGCTATCGTAGAAGCCCTGAAAAAATGGCAACATTACCTTATCAGTAGACCCTTCACATTGTTTACAGATCAACGCTCAGTGTCTTTTGTGTTTGACCAGCAAAACAAGGGCAAGATCAAAAACGAAAAGGTACAGATATGGCGACTGGAGCTTAGTTGTTTCCAATATCGACCCGGGAAACAAAACGCAGCGGCGGATACATTTTCAAGAAACCACTTTGTGTCAGCAATGACTGAAGAAGACTTCAAACTGTTACACAACAATCTCTGTCACCCAGAGGTCACGAGACTTCTCCATTTTGATCGGACTAAGAACTTACCCTTTTCCTGCGAGAACGTCCGCAAAGTGGTATACCAATGTAAAACTCGCGCTGAACTGAAGCCTAGATTCTTTAAAGTTTTCAGGCACCCTCATCAAGGCTACCCAACCATTTAAGAGAGTAAGCATAGGTTTTAAGGGGTAACTCCCATCTGCTACTCACAATAAATATTTATTAACAATGGTGGACGAGTACTCACGATTCCCATTAGCCTATCCATGTCCCGATATGTCCTCACCTACTGTCATAAAGTGTTTAAATCAGCTGTTGTCCTCAGTTGGGATGACAGTGGTACGTCCATTCTGACAGAGGTACGTCCTTTATGTCGAAGGAGGTGCAAGCCTTTCTGCACGAGAGGGGAATAGTTACAAGTAGAACGACCCCTTTTAATCCTTCAGGCAACGGGCAAAGTGAACGACTAAACAAAACTCTATGGAACGCTGTTGCTTTAGCACTGAAAGACCTCGATCTCCCGATCTCAAGATGGGAACTTGTCTTGAACCAGGCCCTATACTCGATTAGATCATTACTATCTACGGCAACAAACGAAACTGCACATGAGAGAGTTTTCCGGTTCAACCGGAAATCCTCTTTCGGGATATCTATCCCCACTTGGCTATCTAGCCCAGGTCGAGTGTTGCTGAGAAGAGTGAACCGATCTTCAAAGTTTGATCCTCTCACAGAAGAAGTTGAATTACTGATGTGTAACCCCCAATATACCGTGGTACGGTTGCCCAGCGGTAAAGAGGAGACGGTCTCTCTAAGACGCTTGGCTCCCTCCCCATCCACAACAACAAGTGAACCTTCGTTCTTCGCTCAGGGTGAGAATAATGAATATCCTCCAGAAGCTCAAAACACGGAAGTAACAGTCAACAGCCCTACGGTGATACAAGAAAGGAAAGAACCCCTGGAAGGCTCTGAGGATCTCCGAGAGCTTCCTCATGAAAATACACAGAACCATCATACCCCACTTGACGCTAAGGAACTCACTCGCAAACCGTAGAACAGAATAGTCAACCCCGTTACAACTTAAGAGAGAAGAACCAGACCGAACTATAGGGTCTAGAGTTGTTTATCTATTGCACTACTTATACTGACTACATAAACTGGCATTGTTTATCTCTTGCTACTGATACTAGAGTTTACTTGTTCACTTACTTACGTACATGTTTACTTATTACACTATTTGTTATTGCTTAAAACAGAAACTATTATTTGTTTATAAATCAAACTACAGATACTGGTTTTTAAGTTTCTTTGTATCACTATTCACTATTATTTACAAGAGAAACTAATATTTCGACACTATTTATTAATCTATGGTATTACAATGCAATGGCCTATTTCCTTGCTATACTTGCTATTTTAATTCTAGGCGGGGCGAATGTGGTGAAATAGTTACTATTTGTTTATGTTTGTGTAACGTCGTGAGAATGTGTTCACTACATTGATTTAGTGTGCTACTGTCGAAGTCTCATTCATCAGTTCATGTGTCGTTCTAGTTTAATAAAGCCTTGTTTTAGGTTACTCTTCAGTGTTTCTTTATTTCTTATTACAAGTAGTATTTACCCGTCACAAATAGCAGAGCCGGACCGTTGTGACCAAGAAAGATCACTCTTTTTTTTATTTCTACCTCACGTAAATTTAGCGGGGAAAAAAGAGGGGTGGGGGAGAACAAGTAATCTACTCTGTATTCACCCGTCACTAAATAGCAGGGTCGGACTTAACCATTGTGGGGCCCTATGCGAAATGGATTTCGCGGGGCCCAGTTTGGGTAGGGATACGGATTATAAGTGAAAATTAAGAGTTTATATTAGAAAATAAATTCGTCTATGCATTTTATTCATTCTTTACTACGTACAGAATTAATTTACGAGCCTTGCGTGTAGCGAAGTCATACAGTACATCATAATAATTCTGTTTTCTACATAGATCACGCTCAATAGCAAGAATTACCAAATGTTTCAATCTATCTACGAGAATTGTTGACCTCAAGTAATTCTTCATTAGTTTGAGGTACGATAAGTTTCTTTCACCAGATTCCAAAATTACGGGATAAGGCCGGTTTTTTTTTATCGCGCGTTTTATTGGCGTTTTTCACATTGAATGACGCCCCAAAATGACAATTTTTATCTATTTATTTCAAGAGATTAGTATGAGTTTTCTAAAGATTTTAATAATTTTTCCGATATTTCCAGGACTTTTTCGTATATTTTGCAATTTCAGGAGATTTCCAGGCGCTCCTGGTAAATCGACAGGAAGCCGCGGGAAATCTGTTATAAGTTATAAAATGGTTCAATGTAATAATTTATACACCTAGAATTAGCGCGGCTCCTATGAAAGTGCGGGCCCTACTGCGGTCGCATAGGTTGCAGTGGCCTAAAGCCGGCCCTGCAAAATAGCGGCGTATGCTATGCCGCCGGTCGACTAGTAAAGATATACTTACGCTACTTGGGCCTCGAATGTCACTTATACATCTGCCCTTAGCCCCTACGTTACTTTATTTGACTTCATTTGACCTGCATTTTTTTCCCGAGAGCGAAAAAGAGAGAGAGAGAGAGAGAGAGAAGGAAAGAGAGGACGCGCTGTGAAATTTCAATGTAACAGATACACTAATTCACGGACTAAAATAAAAATATGTTAATGTTAGGTTATTTAAAGAAAAAAAGAAAAAAAGGGGGTATTTGGCCATGATAAACAATATAAAGCCTGGGATCAAATCAATGAGCCTAGCCGTGTGTACTCCTAGTCTTTTATAAATAAAGTACATAGAAACGAACCTGGATTTTTCTTAGCTCCGTTACTTTTAATGTGCAATAATAAAACAGCACCTACCAAAATAAATACCTTAATATATAAATATATATATAGTACTAGCCAGAGATGATACGCGGCCTGCAGGCCTTTACACATCCTCTTGTCCACGTTTAGGCGGAATTATGTATTTGACTCATTTGTATTTCACTCGCTGTTATAATTCAGCTTCAATAACGTTTTCGTTTGTTATCAGAAAATGTTTTATTTGGCATAGAATTCAAGGGAAATGCTCTTCTTTATATGAAACAATGTAAAGTTTAGAGAAATGAAACATTAATTAAATTTAATGAGGTCAAACCAACGATGGTATCGTCAATTAGGAGAGAAAGAGTTAATTCTGGGCATTACTGATCTAGTGATTTAGATCTCTGTCAAACATGGCTAATTTTCCTGTGATGCCAAAAAAAAAAAGAAAAAAAGTAGAGAGTGAAAATGGATTAGCTCGTAAGGCGACATATATCAAATATCCAATACTTTGACAAAGGCTGAACTAAAAAGCTAAGTTTCCTTCTTTAATAGAGACAAATTTAGCTCTTTTTTATATTTAGGGCTTCCGGTTGTGGGAAGGACAATTGGGCTATATGCGTCTGACACATATAATATTTACTTGCAGCAACATAGCCCATTCTGAAGAATAAACATGGACAACGCCGTTTATCTTGGCTAGTTAAATAAACATCAAAAATGTTTGGTGTCAGGAATAAAAACAATTTGTGGTTATGAAATAGAGTAAATGCTATTGTAAAATGTTTTACGTGTTTCGTTCCTTCAGAGTTGAAGATAATTTACTTCACCTTTTTAAAAATTCTTCACTTTGTGCCGATATTTAGGCGGGCCTGATAGAACTACGTCGTGGGCCGGATCTGGTCTGCGGCCGCGGTTTGGGCATCACTGGTATAATCTTATCTTTTACTTTACAATTTTTTTTCTTTAAGATCAGGTTTGAGTTTTATTGCATATTGAGAATCAGTTGTACACGCGAGACATAGTGTGTTCCAATGGAGCTATTGACACTGGGTAGAGCCGATGTTGAGGAGCCATTGGGTTCAACAGATAAAGAAAGAAAGTTTTATTTGAGCCACTGGGTGTAGCAGTTTAACACACAATCTTTGGATAGCAATAACTAACTAAGCTTAACATTTCCTTCAATTCCAGTGAAGACAAATCAGTTTGTTAACAACCATTCGTGTCGTCTATTTGTTGTTTTACTTTTCCTGAGATGTCACTTCCACATGTTCCAGTTATACTGGAGGGACACTTGCTGTGGACTATATGCCAGAAAACGTCTAGAGGGACACTTGCTGTTGACTATGTGCCAGAAAACGTCTAGAGGGACACTTGCTGTGGACTATATGCCAGAAAACGTCTAGAGGGACACTTGCTGTGGACTATATGCCAGAAAACGTCTAGAGGGACACTTGCTGTGGACTATATGCCAGAAAACGTCTAGAGGGACACTTGCTGTTGACTATATGCCAGAAAACGTCTAGAGGGACCCTTGCTGTGGACTATATGCCAGAAAATTTCTAGAGGGACACTTGCTACATATAAATTAAACCTCACAAACCTGCCCCATGAACATGCCACATACTAAGTACATGGAATATTCCTCGTGTCAAATCTTTCTGGGCAGGTTGTACAACCTTCAACACAGCGAAGGACGTAGATCTTTCCATTCATTTGATAACATACACACACACACACTTGCACACAAACCCTTATTTATACACACATACACACAATCAAAAGCCCTAAAAACTCACACGCAAAATGGAATGTTTATATATATGTATGTGTATGTGTGTGTGTATATATATATATTTGCTTAATGGGTCGCCTGTTTGTTTTGGCGGTGGTAGATAACATGTTTTTTCTTCTTAGTGGCTTTAAATATACAGGATGTAGAAATCTATCTTTGCTGTCCTTTGCTAATTTTGTTTCGACTGAGTTAGCTCTCAGAATAGGCCATGGGCGTAGCAAGGAAGGGTTTTCAACCCCCCCCCCACCCGAATTTAAAAATTCTCGAGGAGGGGGGGGTCGGAATTTAGTGACTGATTATTAGTGGCCCTTGAAAGGGGAAAAGACGCTATTAGTTTTGTGTGGAATGTCTGTCCGTCCATCCAGCTTAGATCTCGTAAACTAGAAAAGGTAGTGAAAATCCGACATCATAATATTTTAGACCATTCAAAGTTCAGATACAATGGCTACATTTTCTTTTCTGAAAGTAAAAAAATCTAATTTTTTAAATCATTTATGCAAGCAGTTTTTTTTATAAAAATACAACACTTTTACAACTATTCACTATTAATAGTAACAAACACGGGAGGCTCTTTATACGGGAGGGTCGGTATCTACCATATTTTAACACATTTATGCAAACTGTGGGTTCCGCAAGGTTGTCATTGCCGGAAGTGGTAATGGATGTAAGCACTCCAATACCTATAAAATGCTTCCTATTGGCATGCGTCTCAAATAGCCTCTGACAACCAGTCCAACTTCTGGCCTTCACGTGTGGATTAGATATTGAGTCCGGCGGAACTGTTCTCACTAACAGGAGAAGGGGCAAAGGCGAGTAACTGGCGTCTTAACCATTAAGCTTTGGGCAGGAGGGGCTCGTTAGCCATGGCTGGCTACCCACCTAGGAGAAGGAAAACTCTGAATTCAAACCTCTGTTGCCTTGCAGCTTTACCCAATCATGGGAAAGTCTTTGGGAGTCAACCCTGACGAAAAATCAGGAGCTGGCGACCTTAAGGCAGTTTGCAGCACCCAGTGCTACACTTTCCCAGAACCTGCGACGCTGCTGACCCCAAACTGTATCGGCACTGCCGTTTCTTTAGATACATCAGCTGCGTGGAGAGGGGGGAACTGATGTGTGGGAGACATCGTTCCGACCACAGCTAATGCCCAGGCATTCCTCTCATTTCCATAAGATGATCCATAATTGCTTCGCGACTGAAGGAGGCCATAGATACTGTTGTAGATTTTTGTTTAAAAAAATAATTTGTTTACATTTTTATGATGAGTGAGTCTGGTGTGAATGTACATTTTGGTTTCTTATAGTTATAAAGTTTTTTGTTTGGTGTAATGCACAAATTGTAAGACGAATTTCAATACGGACAATAATGATTATTATTATAGTTACGTTATGTAAGATAAGTTATACTAAGTACTATATTTACACACAAAAATGTTTATTATTTTTTTAAAGAGAAAAATTATATTTAGTATGCATATGAGTTGGACATAATTTAAAACAATAGTTAATTTTTTTTTTCATATTATCGCGTGAATTGCACATACACCCTTCATAATTTTGGAAGTCAGTTATAGAGATCGGGTTTTAATCAAGGAAATCCTATGCCGAACTGGGGGTCGACCCCATAATAAGGTTGTGACAGAGACCTTGAAATAAAACTTTTTAATAGCATGGTAATGTACTGTAGATACCTCAGAATATGCATTTTGATGGCGTTCAATATCATAAATAGTGCTAGGCGGCGGGGCTCACGGCGCTCCCTTAAACCGCCTCGCTGGCAGCAGCGGGGAGTCTACTATTTTTCCACTAACTCCAGGAAGAACCTATTCTAGGGTATAATAAACGTCTTCCGAAGAATGAAGAGTCAAAATGTAATAAAGATTTATTATGTACACACACACAAACAGGCGTAAATATTTTTTTCGGGGGGGGGGAGAAAAAAATCCCACCCTACCCCCGAAAAGAAATCATGGCTACGCCCATGGAATAGGCAAATAGGAAATCTGAATGTTTATTAAAATTATGCATATTAATAATATTATTATCATTAAAGTCTTATTTAATTTGAAGGAAGGAGCACACACTATGTTCCTACATGTTGTTCACACTTTCTTCATGGCTGGTAAAAAAGATGGAAGTTGGTCAAAAACTGAAGGAAACAATTTAATCATTAATTTCAAGCTAAAACGTCACACATAGTTGTATGGCTGGATACATAAGTTGATATGGCGTCACTCGAATATAGTGCTTTCCATTCTCATTACAGGCCAATTCTTTTTTCTCTTTTTTTTTTTTCATTTGCATGAAATTTTCTACACGGGTTCCTTTTATCTCTGAACTACTTTCTAGTATACAGTTTTGACAGATTCACAGCCTTAACACCGCTATTTGCGAAAAACTCCCAAGCTTTCAATTAATATTAAACCTTTGTTTTTATCTACGATATTTTCCCATAATTCCGCATTCTATATATAAAGCATAGGTATTTAATGCTCAAAATAGACTTTCGCGGGTTTTTTTTTTCATTCTTACCTACATTTCTTTCTTTTTGTCCTACAATAGGAACTAGCCGCTTCCATGTGTTTTCACATTTTATTTTAAAAAAACAAAAAAACAGCTCGCCATTGTAAACACTTTCAAAAGATGAATGATAAAAGCAAATTTAGATTTTTATTTTTTTTACTCGAAACCACCAAAGAACTCTCTGAGAGTCTAGTATCAGAGATACAGATGGAAAAGAGCAGGAGAGGGAGAGAGAGAGAGAAGGAGGAGGAGGAGGACCATATGTACGAGTATTACGATGCGCAGGGTGCACAAAAAAAGTGGTTTCAGTGAGAGACAGGAGGATAGAGGACAGAGATGTGGAGAGAGAGAGAGGTCAAAGGAAATAGTGGGCTGTTCAAGTTTAAAGCCTCATCGAAAGAGTATTACGAGGCGCAGAGGGACAAAAACGTGAGAGCCCACACAGAGAGAGAATGGCGAAAGAGAGAGAGAGAAATAAAAGAGAGGGCCATTCGATATAACGCAACAGATACTTTAATTCACAACCTTAAAAGTATGTTAAGCGGATTAATAAAAAGTGGGCAATTTGATTGGAATTGCGACAAAAATGAAAATAATAAAAGAGGTGTCAGCTAAAAAAAACACATTATATAGACTTGAAACAAATGTATTAAAATATAAATGTTCGGTCACTAGATTATTGGAACATAAAGCAGGTATTGAAAGAAGATATCAAGAGACGCGTTTCCTGATCGGGTGCACCGTAAGTTACAGATAGGTCTGAACCGTGCAAAATAGGAGGCAACAAGACAATGACCTGTCCTGCATTAGACTATACTGACTTGTTCTAGCCTGGACAGCCTCAACTCCGTTGTTCTCAAACTCTTATGGCAGTAGGCATTTTTCTGAGAACTCTTATCATTTTTCCACCATTGACCTAGTCACCTTGAACGCTACAAGGTAAGTACAAGGTAAATTTCCAGGTGTTGCCTATCCCTCCCAGAGAAGCACTGCGCTGCCGATGGTGGCTAATTATTGATTTCTTATATCATCGTGCCCTTGTACTGTATATCTCGGTCAGTAAAAAAGTTATAACTGTTTAACTGTACACAATCAAGTAGATGTGTCCAGTGGCGTTACTAGGGCGGGCGCGGGCCGCACCGTGTGACACCCACACAAGTGACGCCATCTGATGTGTTTATGCTTAGGAAAAACAAACTCTGATAGACTTATATGCATTAATAATTGAATTAAAAAACAAACACTAGAATGTAAGTGTCTCTATGTTAACCTCATCTCCTAAACTTGATATACTTGTTGTAAGAAAGCTCTTTTCATCACGTACCGCCAACATACTTGAATCACGAAATTAATGCCAATTTAAAATCATTGAACTCTTTACTCAATAATCTGACTAGTTAATTGCCGTTTTTTTTTAATAGATCCACTTGTAAGCATAAGCCAATATCAAACAAGTTTGTTGCGTACTGAGGACACCAACGTTGTGTGTTTATGTGCTTATCCTGATAGGTTTGATTGATTGAAAAACTAACAATATGTCGCTATGGTAAGCCTATTATTCCTTCCAACATGTTTGTGTAAGGTAGCCATGATTTTAAAAAATAGACACATTTGTGCTAAAAGCCTAGCAACACTGCGTCTAGAACTCAAGCATCAGTGACCAATCGTTTGATCGCAGACAACTACAAACCAAATCAAAATGAATCAATTAGTTAAATGAGAGTGAAATGCTTGTTTTGTTTCTGCACTATCATGTATCCGGTTACTGAACGCAGATCCTGGTTATAAATAATTCACTGCTCTGGCTTTTCAACAATTTATTTCTCTCTCTCTCTCTGTGAGTGTGTGTGTGTGTGTGTGTGAGTGTGTGTGAGTGTGTGTGTGTGTGTGTATTACGCAGTGAAAATGTTTGCGTGTCCTTAAGAGAGCAAAAAAAAAAAAAAGGTTTAAAGAAAGACAAGACAAAAAGAAAGACACAAAGAAGGACAAAAAGAAAGGATACAAAGATGGACAAAAAGATGGACAAAAAGATGGACAAAAGTTTACAACGGAAGATAACAAAACCAGAAGTAACATTTTAAAACATTGTTTTCCAAACAATGACCTCCTTTACAAAGCTGATGGTATGATCGATTACTTTGTTCTAAATAACTGAGTAATAGATTAAGAAAAAAAAATGTAACTTATTAACCAGAAAATATCCAACCCATTCCAGGATTAAAATCCTGATTACGCTCTTGAATAAATCTACTCAGAGTACGTATATGAAATTCGAAGTCTAAATATTGGAATTTTTATATCACGTCCCTCTTCCTTAATGCGCAAACTATTTCTGAAAGTCTATTTAGTTATTTAACTCTTTTATGAATACATGCGGGAATACCCGCTGGCGTACTTGTGTTCATGATTAGAATGTCAAGACCTACAGAACAAATTCGAGGGTAATTTTTTTTAAAATTATAATTGTCAAACCAGAGTTTTCTCATCGCGACTAGTAATTTTTTTTTACCAAAGATGTAGATTTTCTGTCAAATTTCTGTGGAGATCCTTAGAGCCATTTTCGAGATCCATGTGTACCCAGGTTTTTGTGTTGTTGTTTTTTAAACCCAGGAAGAATTGGCTAGCTGATAATAGGAAGTAACCTTTAACTCTTGGCTTCTAGCATTGAAGCTGTTGAAATATTTCAGAAAATCCTTGGATGCTAATGTATCAGACTATCATAGTTCTAAGACGAGTGACTTCTTGCAGTTGATTATCACACCAGCAAATATACGCCATACAATGTTTCTTTGGATTGTAGTAGAAGCTAAAGTTCCCCTTTCAGAGCATGCGATCTATTAGGTCAGATGATGTTAAGGTCATCTGTTTCTGTGGCCTACGTACTTTGGGATTATAATATCTCTAAGTGAGTCAGTGAAAGGTCTTCTTATTCCTTGTTCTCATTTTTATGTTGGGGCGTTCAGATAACTAGACCAATATATGAGATGAACTGCGCAGTGGTTTCCAGATCAGGGAGCTCTCCATATAGTTTTCTTTCTAATGGGGTGTTTTGGGGCCAGTGTCTTCTTCGGGCCTCTTGGTAAAAAATGCAGTTTTGAAGGACATGGTCAGCAGTCTCTGGTTTTATTTCTCTATTGGCTCACTCTTTGTTGATCTGTGAAAACGCTCTATCAATGCTAGCATTATACACGAGAATGCAAGGGAAGAAAAAAAAAAAAAACGAATATTAATGAGATATGAGTTAGGCCTAAGGGTTTCTTTTGAGAATCCCTGAATATACGAATTACTGTTCTTGAAGGATATTGTAAAAAAAAAATGTCTTCTTTTCCTTAGTTATGAGTGATTGTGTGTGTATGTACCAATATATATGAAATATAAAATGTATTGGATGGACAAAATAGCATTAAGTTATGATTAAACAATATCTTAAAAAGTCGACAGATTTTCACACTGCCAGACGTAGGACATGATCCCATAAAAAGGATATATTCTTCTGTTGACGGCGCCTCTGGTAAATCCTTTTAGACCACATACGTGTGGAGTGATACATTGTTAAAAGATAAAATATGCAGGCACTAACCAATTGAATTTAAATAATTTTTGTCCACCAGAAAATGCATTATTAGCATCAGTGGCGTCACTAGGGTGGGTGTCACCCGGTGCGGTCAGAAAATGTTGCGTGTAACTTTTTTTTTGTCTATTGAGCCATAACACACATAGCTTATAATTAACTACACTAATTGATTGTTAAAATGAGTGTCAATTAAATTGTAAAATTCAGTTGTTACAATATATTTATAGTTCCATTTTGCAACAATGCAACCTTTAGTAAATTACAATGGGTTTTTTTCTTTTCTGGATTTCAAACTTGAAAACGTCTCTATAACTTGAAATGAATGTCTTTAACGATTTCATTTTTAATAAATTTGCCCGTTGTGAAAGTGTCGTCTGTTCCATTGTCGAACAAGTTATGCTTTTGGTAAAGAAAAAGTTGAATTAGCCACCAGTTTGTCAATAGTTTAAAGGTAAGCCTTATTTATCTTTGGCTTTTTAGTACACCTTCCCTTCAAAAAAAAAAAATAAAGCAAACATAGATATAATAAAAGACATCTAAATAGATAGATCTTAAGATGCGCATCTAAAAGCTATAATTTTAAAACGAAAAAATTATTTCTATTGTAAAGAAGAAGCATTTTCTGAACAAGAATGTTGACCACATAAATAAAGTGAATGTTATACACATCTATTGGAGGAGACAAAGATAAAGTGAATGTTAAACACATCTATTGGAGGAGACATAGATAAAGTGAATGTTAAACACATCTATTGGAGGAGACATAAATAAAGTGAATGTTAAACACATCTATTGGAGGAGACATAAATAAAGTGAATGTTAAACACTTCTATTGGAGGAGACATAAATAAAGTGAATGTTAAACACATCTATTGGAGGAGACATAAATAAAGTGAATGTTAAACACATTTATTGGAGGAGACATAAATAAAGTGAATGTTAAACACATCTATTGGAGGAGACATAAATTAAGTGAATGTTAAACACATCTATTGGAGGAGACATAGATAAAGTGAATGTTAAACACATCTATTGGAGGAGACATAAATAAAGTGAATGTTAAACACATCTATTGGAGGAGACATAAATAAAGTGAATGTTAAACACATCTATTGGAGGAGACATAAATTAAGTGAATGTTAAACACATCTATTGGAGGAGACATAGATAAAGTGAATGTTAAACACATCTATTGGAGGAGACATAAATAATGTGAATGTTAAACACATCTATTGGAGGAGACATAAACAAAGTGAATGTTAAACACATCTATTGGAGGAGACATAGATAAAGTGAATGTTAAACACATCTATTGGAGGAGACATAAATAAAGTGAATGTTAAACACATCTATTGGAGGAGACATAAACAAAGTGAATGTTAAACACATCTATTGGAGGAGACATAAATAAAGTGAATGTTAAACACATCTATTGGAGGAGACATAAATAAAGTGAATGTTAAACACATCTAGTAAAGAGCTTTTCTGTTGGTTCTTAACATTTCCGATACTCTTTATAGCTCCAGACATTGAAGCTGCATTTTGTATATTCCTGGTCTCGACATATCATACATTCAGGCCAAATTCTTTCTAGACATTTTAAGATATGAAGTAGATCTCACCAGCTTTGTTCTCCCTTAAAACTTATGAATCTGATCAGTGTGCACTATGTCAGGTGTGCTGTCAATCAAAATACAAAGGTGCTTATAAACATATCTTGTGCTCGGTTTTCTAAAACATGTATCAACTTTTCAACATTATAAATACACTTTCTGTTATGGGTTTTATCCACACAATATTTCCATCATCTTATGGTTATTCTATATTTAATTAAGACTGGTCGTTAATATGGTCACGAGATGTCAAATATTCTGATTTCATAGAAACAGTCCGTGAAGTATCTCCTTCAATTGTTTTTTTTTCTTTACATTAATCATAGCAACGACTTCCTTGTCCATTGTATTTATAGCTGGATGTCATTGTTTTACAATTTTACAATCCTGGTGACTATTCTTGAGACGTCTTTTGATATTCCAATTTCAGACTTTATTTCCACTACTTATTAAATTACTAATTTTTAATTCATTTCAATAGAATTAGTTGAAAATAGTTGACAACAAACAAAACACAATTTCTTACTATTAAGTGACTTAATCATCCCCAATAGGAAACATCATTCTTTTAACAACTGGCGCATTTTTCCTTTTGTGAAATAGGCACACGACAAAAAGAAACGATCCACTAAAATATATAAGTCTATTTCATTCAACTCTGAAACTTTCCCATCATCTTGGCTACAACATCTGAAATTACATCATCATCTTCAGAAATCTCTATTGTCACTTATTTACTTACCAATTCTACAACCTTTGCATCAACTACATGTGAGATTTGGATAATATTGTATGCCTGAAGAATGTCGTCATTTGTAATGGTTGGCATCCTGATATTACGGTGCTACCTACTGTTTCAATAGATTTGATAAAAACATTGTTAAAAATCAAAGAAGTGTTTATATTCATGCATCTAATATACAGCTGAAAGTAAGGTTTTTGACTATTTGTATAATTTCATTAAAAAATTAAAATATGCTTGGTCAAAATATTTTTTTAATGTATATAGATCTATTTATCAATTGTAAATAGCATGTTCCAATATTTAGCTACTGGTACTTATTTTTTAAAATTGTCATTTATTTCAAAAGTACTTTTTTCAATTGGAGTCACCCCCCCCCAAACGGGTGTCACCCGGTGCGGACCGCACCCCCCTAGTGACGCCACTGATTAGCATAAGATTCTAGGAATAGTGTAGGTGAAAGTACTTTAGCCCCCTACACATCCCAAAATAAACATGACATGTAAGTTGCCAACTCTGGGATAGTGTGATAGACTGATTACCGAGAAGAAGAAAAAAAAACAGATGCCAATATCCGGAGATGGAAAACGTTTTTTTCCAGCATCGTGTTAAACAACAACTAAAACAATGGTTCTCAACCTATGACTTGTCAAGCGCTTCTAACGAAAGAAGGTACGTCCCCGTGCTCCCCTTAACCAGTTCTGGGTAGCGCTGTAATCTCTACCAAAGTGGTTCAACCCATTTTCTTGATAATATTCTTAAGCAATGCAATGCACAGACTCGCGCAGATTTCGTCTCAGTAAAAAGAGTGCAGATTAAGTTAAGTAGTGAACGGTAACCAATGGGCATAAAAGATCTAGTCAAGGGCCATTACTCGAGTCTAATGGAGGTTCGTCTGTATTAAAGCATACTACAAGACATCGAAACTATAGTATTCGGGGAGGATTTAGTGCTGACTGTCACGAGTCGAGTCTGTGACCTATTTCGACCAGTTTCTAGAAGCTCGAGTTCAAACCAGTGCAAGTGTCCAACGTAAACAAGTTAATTTTAGATATCCAATCGAAGAAAGAGGTTAAGGGAAAAAAATAGCACACGTCAGCTTCTAGAAGGTCAAAGTTACTAAAATAATTATCGGAGCCGACTCACTAGAAGGAATATATTAGGCACGGAATAGCTGAATTTGACGTTTAAGAGATTCTTTCGTGGGAATCAAGGTGGTCTAAAGGTTCGTTCGCTTCGTACTGCGGAGTACTGCGGAGTTTTCGACTCGGAAGATCCATGGAGTCATTTTCTACCTAGAATCAATTGCTATTATGAACGTCTTATCATTTCAGGCGGAACTTTTCTTGTTCAAGAGCTGAAAACAAATTCTTGCCATAAATCTGTTTTGTGTTTTGTGATGCCAGAATCTGCAGTATGTGCTGTAGTTTGTTGGCCATCATTACCTGTCTTTGTGTTCTTCATGAAACATAGGGCCTCGGTAAAAACACGCCTCTCTTTTAATGGCTTCTGGATCTGAAAGAGTGAGAGCCCTAACTTAGGGGCAGATACATTTAAAAAAAAAAAAACTTTTTCTGGGATTCGGATCTACTACATTTTGGTCCGATGTTTCGGCGGGCGGGTAACATCTTGTCGCGGGACGGATCTGGCCCGCGGGCCGTATTTTTTGGCATCACTGATCTACCTAATATTCTAATGGCGAGATGAAATCTGCGCTCCCAGCAAAAATTCAAAATGCATATAGCATATGCTCCGTCCAAAAAAAAAAAAAATTTCGAGGAAACGCGGCGCCCCATAGTACAGTTTACAAAAGTACATTTAAGGCTTATAATGTCAATTAATGAGATGCCTACGAGTGGGCAGCATTTTAAGTACATACCAAAATATGTCAAAGCGGCCTTGTGACATGATGAAGAAAAAGAAGATAAATCAGCCATTGTGACTTATTCCACTTCAATAATCATACAATGGATTTTTCGTTATAAAAACATTACGTTGAATGGATGCTTAGTTACGACATGATACTAACAACTGCAGACAAGTCCAAGAACATTAGGTTTTAATTATTATGTAAGTCCATCATTCAGCGACAACTTAGTGTGTTTTGGGAATACCAAAATATCAGTTATTTGATTGGACAGTTCTGCGCAGGTTTTAACCAATCGGACAAGTTTGAAGAAGGTCGGTGGGAAATGTCAACAAAATAAAGGTGAAACATCAAGTTTTATTTATATTTTATCTTTTGGCGCCGTTTGCATGTAACTCCCACCCAGCCTTCTCTCTCTCTCTCTCTCTCTCTCTCCTCTTCTGCTTCATCTCACGTTTTTTTTTTCATCTTCTCTGTATAATTTTATCAAAATAGACATATTCTACACCTACTGCACCCCTTTTTTTCCACGACCATTAGGCTCTCTCTCTCTCCCATACTTCCCACATCATGCTTCATATACTCCCCCCCCCCCCAACTCACTACATTTCTCCCCATAATGCAACGTTATTCCTTTACGGGGTCACGCCCTTTTTTCAGCAAATTCTATCATATTATGATTAAGTTGGCTGCTTTGAGTAGGCACTTTCAGATTAGGCGAGTCAAAGCTTGAATAGTTGGACAAGTTCACATACCTTGGCAGCATCATAACAAATGGTGGAGATCCCTTCCATGATGTAGCGTGCCGAGTAGGAAAGGCAGGGAGCATTTTCAAATGCAGCAGCTTATTTGGACAAGCCAAACCATTGGACTTGAGACAAAAATACACCTTCTTAACACAACGTCATGCCAACAGCAACATATACATGTGAGACATGGAGCGTCGCATGAGGTTTGCGGGACACCTTCTCCAACAAAATAAACTACGCATTCCAAGAGTTGCGATGACTTGGAGGCCAATACGAGGAAAGCGCAAACAGCAATGTCGCGTAACTTGGCGCCACACTTTCATGGAGGACCTTAAAACAGTGGACACCATGTGGGAGGAGGCATTAGACGTTGCCAGTGATAGATCTTTGTGGAGACAGCTTGCCACCCAGTGCACCGAACTGCGCGGAAGGACCTAATAAGTAATTTGTTAGCTTTGTGTAGTAGAGTTATTTGAGGCTCTGCGGTACTATTCTGGAGGAACATGACCAGGTCAACTCATGTCTTGTTTGGACTCAATAAAATCTACGTTCTTCGTGTACGTTACTCTGTCTCGTTATGGTTCAGTGAGATGCTCCATCTTATTATTTGTGTGGGGAGTTTCTGGTTTTCCCGAATCGCTAAATTAAGCTTGATCTTCTCACCTTGGGACACGTCAGCTTGGACTCTGGAGCTAAAGTTATTTATCCAAGACATCGAATATATATTTATTGTTGAAGATAGCGGGGGGGAGGGGGGATATTTGGCTATCTCTCCTCTCCTACTTTCTTTCTATATCTTATATATATATATATACACACACACACTTCTTTATGATACATTTTGATCTTTGCCCGGCTTTAGCTTTTTGACAATTTTTCTCTTTATCTTTCAATAGCGTCTCTTTCGTTCTCTCTGTTTCTCTCACCATAACGAGCTTTCTCCATCAGTGACTCCATGCCGGGGCAGAGGAAAGAAATCTGCGATATCTCCTTTGACCTTCACATATCTCGGCAATGTTCTATCCCGTCTCCTGGTCAATGTCAATTCACTTCTCAAGGCATCCAAAAAAAAAAAAAGACTCTAGAAGCCAGTGATCTATATTAGCTTTGAGTTTTGATAACAATTATGCTGCAGAGGATGTCAGAACTTATTTTACTTCTAAGAAAAAAGTAAGTAAAAAAAAAATAGTAGTCAAGACAGACTAAACAGATCAGTCCTACGCAGTCTAGTTTGAAAACACATGAACCTGCAGGATAAATCACGTTTAGATGTAGATCAGTTCTAGCGTTTAACACAGAGCCAAACAAGTACATGACGCCACAAGATGATTCAACGTATACTCTTCAATGAAGCAGGCAAGCTTGGACGTTTAGATTTTGTGAACAGCAAGGTGAAGGCCATATCACCCAGTTCATTACATAATAACACTTACATATATACGTTGTTTCCCCCAATATCACATCGTAATAATGCCCAAAATACAAGTTTTGATACAGTTTATCACTGTTTATAATACAATAAAGCAGTTGAAATATTTAATAGGAAAATATTTTGCTCCTAGGATGTTTTTTTGTTTTGTTTTTTATTTTTTTATTCTCATGAACTAAAAGCTAATTTAAAAGCTAAACCTACAGTTTATCAAACAAAGGTCTGCAGTTTATCAAACAAAGGACTACAAGCGTTAATGTCACTAGGAACATAATGCTACCCAGGTCAATTAAAAGTAAGGCGCCTTTTATTGTGTCATAAATGGTGTCTTATAAAACGGTATGTTAGAAAATGACTGTTTTATTATATTTCATTTCATCCTTTACAAGTGCCATGAACTCGTTTACACGTAACACCCTTGTCACTACCACATAGGTCTAAGTATTAACTTATTTTACTATCGAAGGAGTCGCTTTAACTCTCACATCGTAATGACAACCGCAAATTCTAGTCTCCATTCCATCCCTGACCGGCTTCCGACTGACTGACTCTACGGTCTACATTCAAAAAAGTATCATTTGTAATTAAGAACAAAACAGCAGCTAAATATGTGTTGGCTGATTGGCATAAACGACTTGGCAACTAAACAAATGAGTATGAGTTCGGCTCCCGAAGCAGACCTGAAAAGTTGTGATTACTGTGCGCTCAAAGGCAGTACGAAAACTTTCTCCCAGTTACACCCTCCCTTTAATTATTCGCCAGTGATATTGGACCAGAGAACACTCAGCATCGTATAGGAGCAGGAAAGACGCAGTAGCAAGGAAGAAAACAAAAAGTTTCATCCAGGAACTAACGAAACAAAGTGGCAATTGTGGTTCTATTACACATACACAATCAATATTCAGAGAGGCGCAGTGGCTGAGTTGTAAAGCGCTTGGCTTCCGACACCGAGGGTCCCGGGTTTTTAATCCAGGTGAAGACAAAGTTCCCCCAGCTCTAATGAGTATTAGTTGGGGAAAATGAAAAGCGGTTGGTCGCTATGCTGACCAACTGACATCCTCATTAACTCTCAACCAAACATCATCTGCCTTAATCAATACATACTAGTCAAAACATGTGGACTTTCTTATGAAGTGTCAGAAAAATAACTAAAACACATCTTCACATCTATTGCAGGTGCTCTGTTGATTCTGCTTCTAAGGCCAGCTAATAGACGACATTGATGTCCCTGCTTTAAGATTGCTTTTAAGTACATCAACAGGTGGAGGCGACACACTACATATATAAATGTATATGGGTTTGGGGTTAGGGTAAGAGTTATATCTTCTTCTTCTTCTTCTTCTTCTTCTAGCCAGCTTTTTGCTGCTGAGCTATCAGCTCTTTTGCAGGTAAGAATTATATTTTGTAAAAGTTCTGGATTCTTTATAAAACATCCTTAGTTTAGCCTGACGAGTTGACCGAGGACATTGCTGCAAGACAGAACCTGAAGTCAGCAGATTTTGTGTTGGCTGTCTTCCCCTTTTCACGTTTGTCTGACAACACAAGGAGTTCAACACAAACATTCTAGTTTCACAAGCAAAATATTTTTAAAAATCCTTTAAAAAAACAAAGCTTATCTAACGGGGAAGAACTCTGTCATTAAAACTATATCTATCAATAATGTACAAGTTATTAACCTTATTCGATATCAACCAACATAATTAATTACCATTAATTAATTGTCTAATTGATTATTTTTGTTTAGGTATTCATGTTTTGTTAGGTGCAATAAATAAATTTTTAAAGTATTAATTTGATAGGTGAATGCGTGAGGGAGAAATTGCGTTAACAATAATTTAAGGGGACATAACGCAACAAATTTAGCCTTATATGTGAATACATAGGTATTAGTTTCCCATGATACTATTAAACAAAATAATGAATACCTGTTATTAATTTTCAAAATGGTTACTTAAAATTGATTTATGTCTTGTCTTTGTCAATGGATAATTATGCAAAGTTTTAACTTGATCCGAGAACGGGTGTGGGAGAAATCACGTGTAACCATTTCTTTTTACCAGACGGACCGACAGAAAGAGTGAGTCGATATAAGCTTTGTAAAAGTCAGCCGTTCTTGGTGAGGTTGCCAATAATTACATTAAAAATACTGCATATTATTAATTAGTTTTAATTTAAAAATTAGTGATTTCTCTGATTAGAATTGTTTAGAAAGACAACGAAAGATTCCAGACTGACGAGATCAAAAGGAAAAGTAACATTTCCACAAGCCAGTGTGTCATTGCTTCAATAAACCATCAAGTTTAGAATGGAGAGAGAAAACTTTTGACGAGTACGTTGTTGTTTTTTTGTTTTGTTTTATTTTGTATACGAAATGTCGAATTCTAGCTAAGATTTTAAAACAAATACCATAAAAAAAGGTACATTCTTCAAATTTTTTTTTAATAATTCTAAGCTTTCCTATCTCTATCTACACGAAACATACAATGATACAACGTCTGCTGGTATACAACGTCTGCTGGTATACAACGTCTGCTGGTATACACATCTGCGGTAAAGGACCAACACGTTTCTTGCCAACTTTAATTTGAGAACCTTCATCTCGGGGCGTGAGAAGATCAAGGTCACGTTGACTTTTGAAGTCTGGCAGCCTGCGAGGTTATATAGGGCAAAAGTAGCGAATGACATTCCAGAGATTACATTATTATTAGCAATGTTGTTCTTTCGGCGGGAAACGGAAATCCATTCTACTCGCCTATTTACGGATGTAAAAAGAAAAATTCCATAGGGGATTTTCACACTTAATCACAGTAATCTGCCCTATGTTTACTTTTTTTTTTCACTTCTTTCTATAAGTAATAAAATGTAGTTGGAGAGAAGAGAAAGCGATAAAGAGAAATATGGAGGCGATATAAAGGAACATAAAAAATATACATAAGAAAATGATAACAAAAAGGTTGGGAGGGGTCTTCAAATAAAAATAGACAAACGAAACAAGTTAAACAATGTCATATTAAAAGATTACTTGCCAAAAAATAATGTTTAAAATAATATGCCAATAGTAATGAGTAATAGTGGAAAAGATTAGCTATTGGATTCGACTGTGTTGATATGCTCAAAGCTCATCAATACGTATAAATATAAAACGTATAAATTAGAATGTAATAAAACATAAATTTACATAGTAGGCCTATACTCCATGAATATATTTCTTTTTAAGTTGTTTTTTAAACTTTGTGGACTCAACTCTTGTTCCTACATTAAGCGTTAGGGTTTAAACGAGACCGTGTATCAAAACTGTAACCATATTGAAGACAGACATTAAGAATGTGTATATGCTGACTGACCTTAGTGACCTGTAGGAGGGATCATTTGTGACAGACAGACTGACTGGCTGGACTAATAGAGGTTGTTGATAACATGGTTTGTTAGATTCTCGTTGTTGATTCTCGTTGAGGAAAGTAGATGGCCTCTGAGAGAGACAGTTGGAAAGCTCTCACAAAGGCTGCGAGACAAACATTTCAGACTCAAAGATAAACCTTTATTGAAGGTGCAGAAGACGAAAAAAAAACCTTAAATAGACCGCCAGCGAACAACGGCTTTGTCTACAGGAAATAAGGGAAAATATGCAACAACTGGGTTTGCGAAGTCATGTGAAACACTACACTCATCCTTAACTTTCGGAATCGAAGACATTGCCATTGTATATATGAACGAGTACTGTGTTTGTAGAATGTAGATCTAGGATCTATATAAAGGCTTGTAGTTACAAAGATAGTTCCTATTATATAATTGCTCTACAACAATGTGGCAAGCGGTAGAACGAAAGAAGAATGAGGAAACTACAAAATTGTGACCATCAAATGTGAAATCCCCTTCCTCGGAGGGTTCAAAGATGGAGCTTGGTCATTTGGAAATAAGAAATGAGATATACTTTGGGAGGTCAAAGACTATTGACTCGTCTGGAGACATGCCTGCAGTGCGCATGTCCAGAGCTTTTGCAAGAGAAGATTTGAGCCTCTCAAGTTCCAAACATTCACTCAGAGTTTCATGATGAGAATGATGTTAGGAACATGAGCTACCAGGGAACCAGATACATTTAGATCTAGCTGTGTTGGAAACCAAAACAAACAAAAAATCTACATACTTCAAATTGAAGAACGAAACAAAACATATGCCTCACATAAGCCCTTACAAGGCGGAAACAGAGTAGAAGTCAGCCTCTTTGCAAGAATTTAATGGGTGCGAGCCAATGCACTTTGAGCAGACGTTTCCAGGGACTGTGTCAAGTTGCCGAACGGCTTTGGCCCGCGGGCCGTAGTTTGAGCATCACTGATCTAGGTCTATGTATATTTTATGTCTATGATTTTACATACATAATTACCTTCTTCAATTAATGATTGCTGTTTCTTTGATCAAAGCAGAGCACAATCTTATTTTCTCGAAAACTCTTACCTATAAATAACTAGATCTCTATGTTACCACTTTCAAAACAAATGTCAAATCTCTTTCGCTTACAGCACAAAGAATACGTTGGATATTGTTTAGTTAAACATGACTACCAATCTTCCTCGTTATTACAAAACGTATATCAACTCAATCGGTCTGTTTGTCTGTCTGTCTGGTAAAAAATGTGTATACGTTATTTCTGCCAAACCCATTCTCGGATCAAACTGAAACTTTTATGTCAATCATAATTGACACAATTATTCATTGACATAGACAATATACAAATCAATACAAAAAGTTACCAATTAGACAATTACTTACTTAGGTCCTCACGCGCCGTTCGGTGCATTGGGCGGCAAGCTGTCTCCACAAAGATCTGTCACTGGCAATGTCTGATGCCTCCTCCCACTTGGTGTCCAATGTTCTGAGGTCCTCCATGAAGGTGTGGTGCCATTTATGCGAGGACGTCCCTATTTGCGCTTTCCCCGCATTGGCCTCCATGTCATCGCAACTCTTGGTATGCCTACTTTATTTTGTCGGAGAACATGTCCGGCAAGTCTCATGCGACGCTCTGTCACAACCTCACTAAGTGTTCGACTGCCAGTTCGGTATAGCATTTTCCAAAGGCAGCAACCTTTTTGGACAAGCCAAGGCATTGGACAGACGCAGACGGCGAAAAGAAAATCTAAATCGGCCACCTTCGGACAATGGTTATGCTTGCCCTGGCTGTGGCAAAAATGTAGGTCACAATTGGGGCTGCATATCCACGGAAAATACTGCATTGCTCACTGATTTTCGAACTCGAAGACAAGCCTTATATATTGGTAGATACAGAAATAAGGACGGAGTTTAGATAACCTTTTTTTTAAATGATTTTTTTTTATTTTCCTTGTTAATTTCTTATGTTTTTCTTCAGGTTACCTGACATTGCCCCCCCCCCCAACCTAATTACTCCATATCGCTTTCTCTTTTTTTTTAACTACATCACTGTATTTTATAGCTTATAGAAAATAGATCTACAAAATCAAAATGTAAATATAGGTCAGAATATAGGTCGAAATCATAGAACGTAATTATATTCTTTATTGAAGTAACGTCCTTAATATATAAGATAAAATTAGAAGATAAGAATGCTGAGTTTAAAATGTACCGTGTAAATCACCAATGATCTGAGATATTTCATTCTCTTTCCGAGCACTGCAAATCAGAAAAATTGCGCGGTGCTTTTTCTGTGTGCACCAGTTTGAACAAGATCAAAGTTAAGGAGTCAACTAAAGGGATGGATCTCTCTAGGTCTACTTTAAACACTTCTAAAGAATCTTTGTGAATAAGATGATCATATTATTGTTTGCTTTGAGAAAAAATAAACAGAAAATTAGGTAGTGTTTGTATTTTAGATTAAATCTAAGCATATGTAGGTAATATAGGTATGTACATACTTTTAGTTTGGCCTTCTTCAAATGTATGGCTGTGGTGACTAATCCTCTAATCTAATGCCAATGGTCAAGTATGAATCATTTCCTAAAACACAGAAATGAGAAGAATGCCTGGGCATTAGCTAGGTTCGCCGTCACAGAATTTCCCCTTATATCTATAGGTTATCTATTATTTTATGCTCTATAATCAGTGATCAATTATTTAAAATATTAATGGATATTTACTTATAAACTATTCCATTATGGTGCCCCTCTTCCTAAAGAACAAACGAAAAAAAAATGCGCCCCCCCCCTTCTCACATCTAGGTGTCTGGGTGGGGTATAAATGTAAGGGACAAAAGAAAAGACATGTTTAAAACAATTGTTCAGCTTTACTGTGTGCATTCCAATGGACAATAGAATTGAAATTCAAATTTACGACAAACATTTTCCTGCGTTATGAGCTTCGGGAATTCCTTCTCCTGGCGTCTACAACGCACTTTCTTATCATAGTGAGAGGGGAGCTCGGGTAGAAAAAGGTTCAGTTCAGAAGGGAGGGCAGGGAACTATTCTGAAGCGTTTCACTGTGTTCTGTTCAACTGTAACGTATTTTCGTGGCACCTACAGCGCACTATTTATCCTAGGGAAAAACAAGAAAAACACTTTTTTAAAATACTTTAAAAAAAAAAAAATAGAAAGCGTAGTTGTCATCTGTTTGGATTCAGTTCACATGTCATTAAATGTGCTGTCATAGATCTAGTGACGCAATTTCATACTTTACTTTTAGCGTTCTTGAGATGCTATGTATCTATCACTTGTCTGGACCAGTTGGAAATGGGTAGGGGGAGAAAAAATGGGATATCTGGGGGATATCTTTTTAAATGCATTTATACAAAAAAATTAACGACCTGAATTCGTACTTGGGTAGCTAAAAGCCCCCTCAGTGTCCTTTGGTGGATGTACTAACCGCTCTCCCGAAAAATGCATTTAAAAATAGGTTTTATAGTTATCCATTGTTAGTTTCAAACTTTTATCTTTACAAAGTATAAAGGGAATTATTTCAACTAACAATCAAGTACAATTTCTTCCCCTTGCTCGAGAAACCAAACTAAAATAATTCTTTACCAAATAGTTAATTGACTAATTGTTTTTGTTTTCATTCATTCTTGTTCTATCAGGTACAAGAAATAATTGAGCAAAATTTCAGCTTGATCTGAGATTGGTAGTGGGAGAAATAACGTGTTCAAACCCTAAATACCAGAAAGATAGAGTTGATATAACCTTTGTATAAATGCAGATTAAATATTGTAACATTAAATGGAGGTAACATTATAACGCGAGGTATATGCACAGCAAGTATGTCTGTACTGTAGTTTTGTTTTTGGTCAAGCGAAAGTTGTCTGTAGAAAATAGACTGTGATGAAGGTCTTTCATTATGTCGTTAGCGGAGACGTATTAAAATGTCTTATGTAAAAAATATTCAACCCTTAATATTTTAGCGGCCCCCGAAAGGGGAAATGACGATATTAGTTTTGTGTGGAATGTCTGTCCGACCGTCCGTCCCGTTTAGATCTCGTAAACTAGAAAAAAAAAAGTGAAAATGCAACACCATAATATTTTAGTCCATTCAAAGTTCTGATGCTACGGCTACTTTTTTCTTTTCTAAAAGTGAAAAATCTAATTTTTTAAATCATTATGCAAGCAGTTTTTTCAGAAAAATACACCACTTTTAAACTATTCACTATTAATAGTAACAAACACGGAGGGCTATGTAGTTAGTGAGAAAACGGAATTGCATATTCCTAACACATTTTTGCAAACGGTTTTAGTTTTTTGTCAGAGGGTCTTGAGATTTATATTACCTACCTTAAAATCTTACTCTTCAGTATTATACTAAGGCAATTAACTACAGTCACCTAATTCTATGAGCATAGCAAAGAGGTTTTTGAGTTTAATACCCACCAACAGATGGCTTTGATTATAAAACTCCAGGTTTCGATAAAAATCTAAAGCAAACTATATTCACCAACTTTCAAGGTTTTGTGGTTACCCCCTCCAAAAAAAAAATCCAAACTATAGTTACCAATTTAATACCAGTCGCAGGGCTCCATTAATAAAGTGAAGTGAATGGCAGATTTGGCTTTTGGACTACTTTTTTTTTAAATAGAAGGTAGCAATATATAGCACTGTAGATACCTTGTAATATTTTTTGTTTTAAATACCAGAAAAAATACTTGGCGCCGAAGCTCCGCATTTGTCCCCACTGGTAAAGCTCACACACACACATTGGGGAGTTTTTCCACCCAAAATCCTGCCAGAAAAAAATCCTGGCTATGCCCATGATATATAAAATATACCCACATACATATAGAGAGACACAGGGAGAGAGAAGAGAGAGAGACAGAAAGAGATGTATGGATGTATCAGAAAGCTATATATATATATATATATATAACCTTTCATATACCTTCAGTACCTTATTTTTCAACAGTCAATGTAAAATCTGTCAACAGAAGACTTAATGGCTTTGCTCATTCCTCGGACCATTGCAGGAGAGGTGTTTACTTGATAACAAAGTTTGAATTTCCCAGAGAATGTCTTTTCTTTCTTTCCTTTTTAAGTTTTTTGTTGACGTCACTCACGACCTATTCCACATCTTGACTCCCATTGTGTTATCTCCCCTCTACCTGATCAAGTGGGGAGCAGAAGGTCTCATCGACATGCTCGGCTCTTTTTTCCGTTTCCTGCATTACATCTTCTTTGGTATCTTCGGCTTCGAGTGATACCCGTGTGAACCAGGCTGAAGGGTATGTGACAGTGCTCTTCCTGTGTGAACCAAGCTTAACGGGATACGCTAGTTCTCGTTGTGCATTTTAACACATTTGTAATAAGATTGAACTTTTAAACTAACAGACATATCGTTTAGTCCTGGAAAGTTAAAATCCTTGAGGTATTAGTGACGTTAGTTTAGATTGTGAAGTGAGTAACTGGGAACACTAATTACCATGAGATCAGACGCGAGGCACAGACTACACATTCCTGCTGATGATGTTTCAGAAGAGGACATTGAGAAAGATTTTAACTATGTGAAATCTGACGACGACGGGCTGGCCCGTGGAAGTTCTTCACGCGACGATTGGTCCGCTTCCAATCGCGAGAGGCTTGTTCCTTCCACGAGCTTAGACGAAGACGTGGACGAAGATGTTCAGGAAATGGGAAAAGACATTAAAGATGATATCAATGAGGGTGCGGAAAACAAAGGAAGCTCTCTGGACGGAAACGCCAAGAAAATATTTTTGGAAGAAGACCCAAAAGAGAGCGGCAAACAGGAATACGTTGAAGACAATGAAGATGAGCGAGTTAAGATCGCCGACGATGATTTTGAGCAGTTAAAAGCCATAAGCTCAAGGCTGCAGAACAACGAAGAAGAGAATTCGCACGCTAGTAAGAAGCTGAACCTTACCGGCAACGAAAGATTCCACCAGTTGGTCAACGATTACAAGATGGAAAAACTCAAGAAGAACGAGGATAGCCTATCGTCACTGGACGATGAAAATAACGATCCGCTAGAGACGGGCAAAACTGCAAGCTCCGGTCGTAGCGGGTCCATCGTTTCTGTTAAAGGCAACCTCTCTCACAGAACCACTGCGCGTGGGAAGAGACCCAAGCTGAACAAAGGTCCGACAACTAAATCCTTCAAACAGAGTACATTGTCGATGAGTAGACCCAATGAATTGAATAAACTTCACAAGTATAGGACTACGTCTGGTAAGCTCATTAATGTCTTCGTTTTCTTTTATCTAAATTTAGTGACATACAACTTTAATTTCGATAGATACTTGACTAATGTCTTCAGATGCCACCTTTATTTCGTGATATATCCTCTAAATTTTATGAGATATCGCTTTAATTTATTGAAATACTATATTAATGTCTTGAAATGTTGCCTTAATAGCTTTGGATACAACCTTAATTTCATGAGAGTTCTGATTATTTTCTTGAGATACCACCTTAATTTCTTGAGACATCACTTTTTAATTAATAGAAAAAAAATGTTTTTTGTTTTTTTTTGTTTTAAAAGTTTAGAATGTATTTTCCTTTCCTTTCTTTTTTTTGTAGCCATTGAGGTCAAAAAGAATAGTTCAGAATATGGTATTGATGATGATTCCATCTCAGAGATGATTGGTCAGTCTGGGTCAAGTCACGTGAACAAAACCGCATTTCTTATTGAAGATAAAGGCGTTGACAAAATTGACGTGCCCATATCTGGCAGTACAAACTGGACTACTCTTATACACGGTACGGGCACTGCTGACATAACCAAATAATAATGGGTCGCTTTTTTTTTGTTTCATATTTTACTTTTTTAGTCCCTCGGACTATCCCACCCTCTCCTCCTGTTTTAGCCTGGCAGGAGTTTCTGTAGGATTGCTGCTAACTCCTGGGCTTCAACTGAAGTTTGAGAGACATTAAATGCCTACGCAGCGTATAAAATGAGTTCGGTTGTTGTAAGATTGTCTTTGTGTTCTGTCTTGCAGCGGACCAGTTTTGGTCAAGCAAAAGACGTTACTATATATAATTTAATTCTACGTAGCCTGCTAATGTCATAATATCGAAACAGAAAAGAAAAACTTTTTTAAAAAAATCTCCCTCATCCTCTTTTCCGCCCCTTCAGGTTGAGAATCACTAACCTATAAATATGGTATCAGAGAAAAAGAATTTGTGACCAATGAGATCTCAAAACTAGACTGAGCCAATATCCATCACAAATGACTAAAAAGAACTGCAGCCCTTTCAGTATATCAATGCTACGTAGTCAGCAATTTTACCTTTACCTACCTGTTGACCGTGCACCATGCAAGATTCGTCGACCATCTTTCTCCATCGCCTTAGTTAGAACCTCATGCAATGGCAGACCCGTCCATTCTTTTATGTTCTCCTCCCATCACTTTCTCTCTCTCTGCCTCTTTTTCTTATTCCTGGTACTGTTCCCTGAATAAAAGTCTTTGCGAGCCCCGAAGATCTTGTAATATGGCCATAGATTTTTAGCTTGCGTTTTTTTTACGATAGTTGGCAGGTCATCATGGGGTCCAATCGCTGCAGTAACTCTGTCTCTAATCTCTTGGTTTGTGATACGGTCTTTGAATGCGATACCTAGGATCCTTCTGTAGCATCTCAATTCCATTGCTAGGATCCCCGTCTCTAGCTCTGCAGACTCACAAGCATATCAAAATGTGGCCAGCAATACACCAAAACAATTAGGCTTAGGATATAGGCCAGTGTTGAATTTGTTCTCCGTCATCCTGCCCAAGGACCGATTAGAAATGTCGTATTTAGAACAAATATTCAGGTGATGCCGTTGCCTATATTCTATATTGTTTTATGTATCTGCATAGTGTACTCTTGTCAATAGAAGTCGCTATATTTTGTTTGGCAGGACGAAGAGAAGTCATCATCGCTGGTTCTGTCATTGCCATTGTGGGTATTCTGGTCTTGATGTTCTCAATCATTCACTTGCTAGTATTACGAAAGTAAGTGCGATAAAACTAATCATGACAAATTGACTATGTAGGTCACAGCTGGGACTAATCATGACATGGGTGTTGCTTTTACAAAGCTTATATCAATATGTAGGTCTCAGCTGGGGCTGCGTAGCCAATGGAAATACTGCATTCCTCATTAATCTTCGTACTTGAAAACAAGCATTATTATTATTATTATTTTTATTATTATTATTATAGCCTATAAACTCACTCTTTCCGTATTTCTGTCTGTACGGTGAAAAATAGTGTACACGTTATTTCTCCCACACCTAATCTCGGATAAATACATTTATTTCTTTTGCCCGACAACACAAGAATGTATTTAAAAACTTCACCAATTACTTAATTAACTATTGGTAATTAATTTTTTGTTTGGTATGTTGAACAAGGGAAAGAAATTGTACTTGACAGCTGTGGTGGCATAAGTTGAATTAGTCCTCTTAAGGAATCTTGAGCCCTAAGTGAACATTAAAAAACGATCTCATTCTTTCCTGTCCTCTTTTTCAACTGGTCCAGTCACGTAATAGGATCATAGAGCATTGAGAAAGCTAAAAGCTAAACAAGAACAATCGGTAAAAAATATTTCTAATCGTACAGATTTATTTTGTCTAGCTAAAACAATATATATAACTAGTCCGTAGCATACGCCGTTATTTTGCAGGGCCGGCCTTAGGCCAATGCAATCTATGCGACCGCAGTGGGTCCCGCACTTTTAAAAGACACGCGCTAATTCTAGGTGTAAATTATTAAATTGAACCATTTTATAACTTATAACAGACTTCCCGCGGCTTCCTGTCGAAATGTGGAAATCTCCTGAAATTTCAAAATATACGATAACGTCCTGGAAATATCCGGAAAATTATTAAAATCTTTAGAAAACTCATACAAATCTCCTGAAATATAGAGACAAAAAGTGTCATTCAAAATGGAAAACGCCAATCCTACGATTGAAAAAAATGGCATTATGCAAAATCCGTAATTGTGGAATCTAGTGAAAGGAGCTTCTCGCGCCTCAAACTAATGAAGAATTACATTTCTCGTAGATAGATTGAAACATTTGGTAATTATTTCTATTGATAATAATTATGTATGTAGGAAATAATTTTTTTTATATACTGTATGACTCGCTACATGCAAGGCTCGTAAAATAGTTCTGTACGTAGTAAAGAATGAGTGAAATGCAGCAAAGACGAATTTATTTTCTTATAGAAACTCTTAAATTTCACTTATTATCAGAATCGCTACCCAAACGAAATCAGTTTCGCATAGGGCCCCACAATGGTTGAGTCCGGCCCTGCTATTGACCAGTGAATACAGAGTAGTTACTTGTTCTCCCCCCCCCCTCTTTTTTTCGCCGCTAAAACTACGTGGGGTAGAAATAAAAAAAGAGGGATCTTTCCATGACTTCTTGGTCACAACAGTTAAGTCCGGCCCTGCTATTTTGTGACGGGTGAATAACATTAGTCCCCCCCCCTCTCTTTTTTCGACTTGCAGAAATAAAAGAGTGATCTTTCCTTTACTTCTTGTCCAAACTCTTGAGCCACGAAGAGAATTATATATAGAGAGAGACTAGACAGATATTACCCGCTGCCCGCGGGTCTTAACTTGCGTATTGCTGATGTAGTCACTGATATAGTGTATTAGAAACAATTAAAGAAAATAATAATGTTAAAAGTAAAGCGAATGCATGAATTCATGAATAAAAAAATATTATGAATGGAGGTAAAAATAGTTAATTGACCTGAATTCAATTTTTTACGAAAACATTGGCGAACGATTGTGTATCTATGAAAAATGCTATAGAAAAACAAATTTGAATGTTAATTTGATTAAAATATGAAATGAATGGACTATAATTAATATGTTCATGTGTTTAATTATAAAACTATCTTTGCGAAGAGAAGTTGTATCATCTTAGAGTGGAATAAGAATTTATGTAAAAATGCATTTGAAACAGACACTTGAAGCTTAATTTTATTAAATAATGAAATAAAAAAAAACTATATTTTCTATTATCATGTGTGAAAGTAAAAAACTATTTGCGCAAAGTGTAGTTTCTAAAATTAGATCTAGATCCTTTCGATATTTTCATGTAAATATGGTAAACATAGCCTAGATCGATGAAGTTATAATGCTTTCATAGAGTTGGTCAACTTTTTTTGTTTTGAGGGTCTTAAGTTTGTTTTAGGGCTACAATACATACACTACGGTCTAAGTTAGTACCCAAGGAACATTTCTGCCGTTTCATCAAGATTGTCAAACGGTTTTGATTTCTATTCGTAACATACATACATACATACGCCTTACTTTCTACTTTATCCAAACTTATCGATACAATTACACCTAATTGAATCTATTTTTTAAAGTATTTTTTTCTTGTTAGATAGCTTATATCAATTATGTCTGTCTGTCTGGTACAATTGTTGTACAGTTTATTTCTAGATCTTCCAATTCTCGAATCAATTTTAAATTTTTCACACTTGCTATTTGTTGGTGACAACGCATTAATCAATAAACAAATTTAGCCAATTAGTTAATTAATTATTGGCAATTGGTTGGGTTTTTTTTTTTTTGGTATCGAAACTTCGATTGTTAAAAAGAATCCGTTTAATTAATCAAATTTAAATACAAACATTTAACTATACAAAAAAAAAAGTATTTATGCTACCCTTAATTTACATTCCTTTCACAGAAAAAGGAAGTCTTCGAATGTCAACAATAACAGATATCATCGACTTGGCACAGAAGAGGAGAGTGTTGCTATGATGAAGCCTCATCAGCCAGCAGTGTTTATGTGCGGACATATACAAAACATCTATCTATCTTCCTATCTATCTATCTATCTATCTTCTCTCTCTCTCTCTCTCTCAGTGGCGTAGCTAGCACGGGGCATCAAGTGATGAGGGGCATCAAACTGAGCATAGCATTTCTCAGAAAAAAACTGCATACATTGTTCATACATGAATAAACATTAATTACTGTATTTGATTTAAAAAATTATTTAGTTTGCCACTCTGTTAATATTATGGGCGCTGCTAAAAATTGATAAGTCTGGCTGGCTCTCATAGTGCTAGCTCAGGCGGAGAAATTGTCTTCTCTAGTTAAAATGGTTGACGGCAGTGATCAAAGGGTAATGAACAGAATCTTGGATATCATTTCTTTTCTCCTTTTCTCTCAAAGCAGAATCTGGCCCTCAATGGGCATCACGAACGAGTTGAAGACGAATTGTAAAGATAAACTCTTAAGTAGGCAAGTGTTAGTTGCTACGGTCTCAATTTTCTCATCTATTTTGAATTCTTGGTCCTTGGATTAACTAAAATAAAAGACGGGTAAGTCTACCTTCAAAAACAATGATCGTCAATTCGAGACTGCACACTTAAATGGAAAACATTAAAAACATCGATAATTACTAGTCGGAAGGGCAGGGCGCTGAAGCCATCGTTACTGTCAGCAAAAGTGTATGTTCTGATCTGAGGATTAGTTCAGAATATCAAAGACGTATTGGCCACAATAAAAAGAAGCCAAGCGAAAATGGTGAAGATTCTGGATAAACACATAAGAAAGAGCTACGGCTTGAGATTTATTCATCCTTGGACGTGATAGTTCAAGAAATAATCACCCAATATGATCATGATGTGGTAGGTGAATATGAATTTTGTCGCTATCCCAACTATTAAATCCTCAGATTGAAATCAATCTTGAAGGTGCTCATAGCAACATCGACAAAAACACATTTCGTCTGGAGCAAAAAGTTTGTCGTAATTTCTTCTAAAGCCTTTGAACTTCTCAAACAAAGACCTGTTTGAAATCTTGAATTAAAAAAAATAATTAAAAGATATCAGCTAGAATGCCACTAAATGACTCAGCTCTAAATAGTGTCTAAATATTCGTGATGCCTATTGAACGCCAGATTCTGCTTTGAGAGAAAAAGAATGATGTCCAAGATTCTCTTCAGGTAGCATTTTCAGATGTTTACATATTTCTGACAATTGCGGTAAGTGTGGCATTATGTGAGCGAAGTTGTTCAGACTTAATTAAGTTGATCAATAATAAATAGCAATCATCGATGCGTTTCACTAACAAGGCAATTGGTGGGACAGATTTCGATCAATTATTGAAAGTTTTGCGACCAAGAAAGTTCGTAATATTTATTTGTAGTAAACTTTGTTAACGTATAATAACGTGTTGTCTTTGTTTTATATCCGACAGGGAGGGCCTCATTAGGAGATGCCGCACGGGCATCAAACACCCTAGCTACGCCCCTGATTTCTCTCTCTCTCTATCTCATCTATAATGATTATAACCATTTGATTGTCAAAAGAGTTTAGCCAAAAGCTCTTCGAACTCTAGGCGTGTAAGCCTGCTTGAAACAAACTTTCTGTCTGGAAGAGGTCCAAGTCAATGCCTATGTAAAACATTGCTATTTCCTATATATCCGGCTCTCCGGGAGCGTTGCCGAAGGCCGAGTACACCGGGAACCCCTTCCATTTTCCTATGTTGTACCAAGCTAACCGTGCAGGACTCTTCCCTTGAGGAACGGCTCATGGATTATCGTAACAGTAGTCATCAGACTGTTTATAGAAATACAGCTAACAGTAGTCATCAGACTGTTTATAGAAATACACCTAACAGTAGTCATCAGACTGTTTATAGAAATACAGCTAACAGAATCCGCACCGTGCAATTCCCTTGGACACTCCCACAGGAGTTTTGTTTTGCTATTCATTTAGCCTAATTACTTCCTCAAGTAATCGTTTCCACCCGGGTGCCACGTTGAGGCAGAATGGCATACACGGGATGATTATAAAACTACCTTTTAAATAAATACCTGATTCAATATCATATTTTCTAAGGGACGCAATATATATATTACGTTAGAATTTTTATTATTTTGCAAGAGGAATAGGAATTTTGTAAAAAAATTTTTAGTATTTTAGTGTTTATAAAACGTTAACTAATAATTAAAAGATTTCATATAAAATTTACAAAACCAAAGAATGATATTGTATTTTTACTTATCCTTATTTGCAACTTAAAACTTTAAAAATTACCCAATAATACTATTCAAAAATGTATTTAAAAAATCAGAAAAGCTAAATTCTTCAGTGGTACAGAATGGATGTCCACAAAACATAATTCATTGTTATCAAACATAACCGGTGATTCCCTAAATACGATAATATAGGTAACGTACTTGCTCTGTAAAGAAAGTGTGAATGTTTAAGAAAGAACAACATATGACCGGTATA
The DNA here is from genome assembly GCA_036873155.1 of Biomphalaria sudanica. Classification (NCBI taxonomy): domain Eukaryota; kingdom Metazoa; phylum Mollusca; class Gastropoda; family Planorbidae; genus Biomphalaria; species Biomphalaria sudanica. The sequence continues at coordinate 1,239,045 of JAZGLO010001553.1, forward strand.
GTGGAAAAAATATGGCGGCGTTCTTGGTGTGGGCCGCGAATACAAATTATTGCTAAACAAGAGATTGGAGGAACGATGGGAATATTGACCAAAACAAGACAAGAACATGAGTCGGTTGTAAGGCCAGCTACAGTGTTGCTCATATTTTAAGTAAAGAATGAAGACAATTTCTGACGCGTACGAAATAAAAAAAGAAACTTCATATCCCTTTAATAAATGTAACTACTAGATCCATTGCTTTATAATCAAATAGTTTCAGATCAAGTTCAGTTCGTTTTTGTACCTTTTCGTTCCTATGGCCCGTGACACGAGTTTCTTATCGCTCCAACTATCTATCACAAGATCACAAAAACAAACGGTGAACTATGTCTCTTAATATTGAGATGCTCAAATTATACTGGGGGGGGGGGACACGAAAAGAATGAATAAAATACTTCAAGGAGAAAAATAAATGGATAAAATAAATTCAAATTAAATCTTTGGATATCTGTCCCATATCCCTAATTTTTATTTTTAATTCTAACCAGATTCGCACTATATACTATACATAAAGTTTCTTATGTAGGCCCATATTAAAAAGTAAAGTAAAGCTCCACTTTCAGATCTTGTGCTCTATCGGGCAAATAAATGTTAAGGCCATCTGTTTCTTTCGCCTACGGTTAACGAGCAGGGCGTCATGTGGCCAGCACAACGACCAACCGCCTTTACTTTCCTCAACTTAAATCAGGTACCTATTAGAGTTTGGTGAACTGAGAGATTCCTTAAAATCACGAAATTCAAAATCCTAGTCTTCACCGAGATTCGAACCCAGGTTCGGAAGCTAAGTGCTTAACCCCTCAGCCACTGCGCCTTCTCTTCATCTTTGCATCAACACTCGATTTATGTTTCCCCAGGTCTTCTGAGGAGTCGACTGAGGACGAAGAAAACGACGACGAAGATACACTCTACATTAGAGGCGGACGTAAAATGTAAAACATTGTTTTGAAAAATGTTAACACGCCTCTGGTATGCAAATAGGAGAAGAACAAGCGATTGAAAACACATGCACTATTTGAATGATGTATAGTGTTAATAGTACTATGCCTTTGATGATCGGAGGTTAATGTTTTTTATTCTACATTTTATCATGTGTTACTGTTACCTCCATACGCCATATCGCATACGTCATGTTTCATAGATCATGTTTCATATGCAATGTTGCATACGTCATGTTGCATACGTCATGTTGCATACGCCATGTTGCATACGCCATGTTTCTTGAGCAAGTCCTGAAAACTCCTAGAATGCCTGTCAAATCTTAACATAACATGTTCTACCGCGTTGTTGGTCGCTCGGCCACACCCAAGGACAAAGCTTATTCCACAAGCGTTAGGTATATGTTTTTCTTAAGTAAAATTTAATTATATGTGAATCTCTGTTCTACAGACTAAATGCCTCATGATAAATGTGTGCAATGTAGTTAATGAATATATTTATGAATAAAATATATTGTATTTCTATTCAATTTTTTTTTGTTAATAAACAACATTTTAAAAAAATCAATACATAATTTAAAAGTGTGACTTTTAATGTACATTTGTATGAAGTTTTCTACTATTATTTTGGTTGTTGTTATTATTAATTACATAATTATGACGTAGTCATCCCCATTTATATATCGAAGTAACAAAGTAACACGTGTAGCCTCTTTGATAGGATACAAGCAGTGGCGAGGCATAGACAATTGATTCCTATGATAGTAACATATTGTTACTATGAATTAGTTTCTATTACAATTGCATGCTGGGCCGGGCAGGCGGGGCTACAACCTCGGCGGAATACACACATGTGAAAAGACAAATTGGAAAAGCTTCTGAAACAATGGTTATAACTCGTAAGATTTCAAGTAAGATTTCAAGTATTGTTGGCAAAAAATGCGGGGAAAAAAATGGATAGACCTTCTCAAATTTGAGACTTTTAAAATCTCTCTTGTACGTACCCCTTTTATTTATTTATTTATTTTTTTGTGTGGAGTATCTGGGACCGTAGCACCGCCTGCCTTGCCCTAAATACGGAAGAGTTTAAATTTGTACAGAATTTAGGCTGCTGAAGTTGATCCCAAGCAGGTACATTTCTGCACCTTTGTAATCCTTCTTCCGAACGGGAGGCGAGTGTCGCATCTTCAACAAACAACTTTTCTCGTTTTGGCTTTAGTTGTGCCAGTTTAAAAAGGCTTCCATCTAATCTACCGTGGATTTGTACTTCATCTTTCCGGGATTAAAAGGCTCTGGAGATTACAATTGCAAAAAATATGCCGAATAGTGTATGGGCCAGATTACATCCTTATTTCTGTATGAATTTCAACACCTCCTTCCGTTTTCCAACTTGTAAGCTTGTGAATGGTCGCTCTAAGTTCCTTTACAGAGGGCTTTTCGTTGAATTCATTCAATGGCCTTTTTTCATTAACCTGATGTTGCTACAGTTAGCACAAGCGATTGTGTGTGTGTGTGGATTTGGCAAGGACAGGCCGTTGAGGGTCGCACAAGGTCGTGGTCCTAAGGGCCTCGCCGACATAAAATAATATAGATTGTGGAACCGAATTTGTTTTCATTTGCTCTAGTAAATTTTCCGTTTCTTTTTATTTGTTTCCATCAATGGATTTAATTTTTATAAATAATACAAAAATGTTTATTATTTTATAATACCCATATTTTTGTGCCAATTTTATAATAGGTACCCATATTTTTGTGCCACTAGAGGGCCTTCGCAAATAGCCTATACCTCGCACATACCAAAGTTATGTCTTGCGCCGCCACTGCCTGCAAACTGCAAATGTCGTGGAAGGGTTCTAGATCTAGAATAGAATTATTAGGCCTTTTTATAGATCCATTTGGTGTAGAAACCTGGAAATCTGAACCACACAGTCTAGTTGTTTTTATTTTTTATCAATTATGCTTAAGGAAAATCAATGCCCAATTAGATTTTTACATGCTTTGTTAGATTAACTATAGTCTATGGATTAACTCATAGGCCTAAAATAAGCCCCATAGGCTATACGCGCAAGAGCGTAAGACGTAATTATCTTCTGTTTTGAAGGCATGAATTTATAAAATTTATATGAACAAATAAGGTACGCCCTCCTAAACCATATCTAGCGGGGAATCAAGCCAGTGAACATAGGTCTACATCTATCGATTTTCTATCTAGATCTAGATCTAAATAAGTTGTAAAAGTAAACATTTTTAAACAAAACACTGAAAAGATACTTAGAAAAGGGCTAAAAGTTTTTGAGACTAAAGGAAGTGACGTATATTCCAATAGTTGTCTAGGTAGGATATGTAAACAATACTTGTGAGTTGTTTTTTAAATGAAATCTTTAAATATTTAAACAAATTTAAATCTATTCTAGGTATTTTAAAACAATTTCATTTGTGTCAATTATGTTGATTAGATGATCTAGACTCAATTACTAAAAACTCAACTAGATCTAGATTCTATTTAACTTAGCCTAAGTCAAACTTCAACTAAACGCGTTTGCCGGGGCGGTAGTCGGTAACAGTAGACGAGTAGTCGGAGTAGTCTAAATGAGTAGTAACACTAGTAACAGTTTAACCTAACAGTAAACAGGGTGATCTAAACTAGTAGATTTCTAGATCTAGGGCAATCTTCAAGCTTAGCCTCATTCTAGAACAATTGTAAAATATATTCTAAATCTACATCTAGAATCAACAGATCTAGAATAATCTTTAATATAATAATTATAATAATATTATCATATAGACTCAATATAATATATATTATAATATATATGAATGAATCTAGATCGAGATCTGATTCAGATTCTAATCTAGATGATGATATAAATTAAAATAATAAAGACTCAAAGAGTAGAATCTAATATCTAGACCTCTAGTTTTCTGCATATACCTGCACCTACATCAATACATCTAGATCTATATTAACTATATAATAATTCTGTTCTAAGATATATTTATGTTATATAATTTATTATTTTTTATAGAGATCTATATTTAGCATAATCTTGATGTAGCATAGATATAGAACTATACTATATAATATAGAGTCTATATAGTATAGAATCCATATACACATTTTTATTCAGTTAGATTTGTTAGATACCTCATTTATATTTCGAAGTTAGGCTATTTAGAACAGAAATTAAGACAATTTTAGTGATGGATATGAATCCTTTTTAACTTTTGTATTTAAAAAATTATTCATTTGTTTGGACAAAAGAAAATGATTTACTATTTAATTGTATATATATTTCCTAGATTTACTTAAAAGTCTTACTTAGTCTATTATTCATAGATCTTGAATCTAGACGTATATTATATATCTAATAATATAGAATAGAATAATTTAAAAGTAAGCTAGAATTACATCGTAGAAGTGCAGTTCTACATAAATATATGTATGATTATCATAATGATAGATTTGATTTAGGATGGAATCAGTGTCTATTCTAGTTCTGACCTTGTCTTATTTTATAAATATTTCTTTCTTCAAAGAAGAGGATAATATTATGTTATGTATGCATATCCATCTCATGTGTGTTATACTAGTTAATCTAATTAGATACTTTAACTCTACAGGCTTTCAATTACATTGATTTTCCTGGTTGATAAGGCCTAAACACTGACCTGTGACCTCACAACTTGTGGATAGTTTAGAACAATAGTTCATTGCCATGTCACAGGCTATAATTCTGAATATAATAAAAAGAAAAGCCAATTTTAAATTTTAAAAAAATATATATAACAGGTTTTGTTCTACATATATTATTTATTTTTATTATATTTACAAATTTTTATTTTATTTTATCTTTATTAGCCAATACACTACAGAGTTACAATGTCTCAACAAGGAGCAGCCCTTCAGAGCTACAACAATGAACTTGTTAAATGTAATTACCATTATGCTAAATAAATATAGTTTATTGCTATATGACTGTACCAAGATACTGCGGGATAAAGTGCTTAACTTCCGAACTGATGGGTGAAAACTGGGATATTGAACTTCGAGATTTTTAAGATGCCTCTATGTCCACCCATTTCTAATGGATACCTGAAATTAGTTGGGGAAGGAAATGGGGGTTGGTCACTATGTTAGCCACATAACATCCTCAATTACTGTCAGCCGTAGGAACAGATGAGCTTTACATCATCTATCCAGTCTATCCCAAAGTCTGAAAAGTTGGGAGTGGCAAGTCCTCTGTGTTGTTAAGGTCAAGCAAAACTATAATCAGTAAAATTTAAAATATATATATATTAAATACCAGCTTTTTTATAGGACCTGTGCTAATTTTAGGTGTATAAATTATTAAATTAAACCATTTTATAACTTATAACAGATTTCCCACTGCCTCCTGTCGATTTAACAGGAGGTCCTGAAAATCTCCTGAAATTGCAAAATATATTTTTAAAAATCCTGGAAATATCCGGAAATTATTAAAATCTTTTCAAAACTCATACCAATCTCCTGAAATATACAGACGAAAATTGTCTTTTTTTTTCACTCTTAAATTACCTAGGATAACTCCCTCTGTCCGAGTTGCAAAAAAAAAAGAGTGATCTTTCCATTGTGTCCAAACTCTTGAGCATGCTCTGTCACTTCGATAGTTACTACAGAGTAGATAACTCACCCCCCCCTCTTTTTTTTTTTAAACGTCAGGTAGAAATAAAAAAAAAAAGAGTGATATTGCAACAGTCCTGCCCTGCTATTTTGTGACTACGTGTTCTCCCCCCCCTCTCTTGTTTTCTCGTGAACTATCCGCAGAGTGATCTTTCCTTTACTCCTTACTACTCGTTTAAACTGTTGAGGGATATATATATATATATATATATATATATATATATATATATTATGGTCTTCAGACAGGCCCGCCTCTCAGGATAGGGGATGACAAACGGTCTGAGGCCCCTTAATTTGTTTTTTTTCAACTTGCATACATTTTTGAAGGTTTTGAGCAGAAGGGAGAGGGGCCCACACATACCCATTGTGTTGGGCCCAAATATTTCTGTTGGTGGGTCTACTTCAGGTTAATAAATTGGGTACCTACCTGGCTATTATTTTAGGTATCATGATGCAATACTTGTACTTTGACTAAACTAAGATGCTATTGCATGTGCCAGGTATAAAAGAAGGAAAAGTTGGATGAAAGGAGTCCTTAGAGTATGGGACACATATTGAATAGGGAGGCCAGTAGGATTCAAGGGAGTTGTGAGATATGCTGAAAGTCGTAAAACATTCTGCGACTCAATTTGTGTATATTGATAATTGTTAATAAAAATTAAGTTTTATTTTTGGTTTATAAAAGAGGATTTGAAGGTTTTCTTTCAATTGTTTTGAAGTTGTTGTTTTTTGTCATATGTATGTGAGCCAATAAATATGCCTGCAGGGTAGGTTGGACTAACTGTCTGGATCTACATCTCAACTCCCTGCTATTCTATTACAGTGGCATAGCTAAGGGAAGGGTCCAAATTTGAAAGTCCCCCTGGGCCCCTACTTGAGTGGGGCCCCCAAATGAGTGTCCAAAATGTTTTTTTCATTAATTATTAAGCTGATGCCATGTTATCTTGCTATTCATGTTATTTCAAGTAGTGTTATCTTGCTATTCATGTTATTTCAAGTAGTGACCATGTAGCATGTGTTCCACACATTAGACATGTATATTTATTACTTGACCTCACTGAAAAAAATACTAAAGTATAGTCTCAGCTATTTCTACCATAAGTCCATCACTACAAACTGTCTACAGGTATTGAGGAGTTGTGTGGCAAGCGAGATGAGATTCACAAATCTATTCTCCAAGAAGAAGAGGAAAAAGTCAAGCTGCAAAATGACATCAGAGTTTTGACAGAGAGGCTGGCTAAGGTCAATGAATCTTTGGCCAAAAAGATAGCATCCCGAAATGAATTTGACAGGACCATTGCAGAGACAGAAGCTGCTTATATGAAAGTAAGTTGACTTTGTCTATTTTTTAACAATGTAAACTTTGATAATGGCCCAGGGTATGGTATGAAAAGTATGAAAACTAATTAGGACCACTAAAATGGCGATATTGACCACACCATCAGAAAAGAAGTGATTCTAATTGTTTGTAAAATGTTCTACATGTCATGGGTGTTCCTTCAGCGTTGAAGATAATCTAGGCCTACTTCTTAGTCTACAAACCTCCCACAGGATAATGGGGGATGACAGCGGGCAGGGCATGTACCCGGGATCATCGAGACGACAGTTGGACAGTCCAGCATGCACACTGCATGACTAGGCAGCCTGTAAAAGATTGAATTAAACTTGAGCATAACTAACCCCTTTCCCTCACCCCCCCCCCCCCCCGAACAAACCTATTCATTTCAGAATGTTACTTAAGTCTGAATGGCAAGTCCATGGATGCAAGCAACAGAGCCCCGTTTTGCCTGCAAGGGGGGATCGGCAACCCCAAAAAAACCTGCAAGCATGATGCCTCTTATATCTTCACGACATAAATAAAACATTTACTGATATATATATAATATGTATATATATATGTTGATATGTATATATATATATATATATATATATAAATATCTTTAAATACATACTATAAATCTATAAATTCTAAGCTTTTAAGCTTTTACTTAAATTACTATAATCTACATGTATGTTTGAACATTTCATTTTTTTATATATAATATGCACATAGATAGGCCTACCTACTACTACTATATTAGTATAAATCAAACTTTGTAGCACCTATGTTAAAAGTTAACTCTATTTCAAATAAAAGATTTAATAGATCTAAATATTTATTGGCTAACAGAATATAGAACTAGTTAACTGGAGCTTCTAAATAATAGTAGCTTAGAGTACTTAGTCTTAGACTGATTTTTATACTAGATATCTAGATCTAGTCAAGATGTCATTTTAATTCTATGATAATAGTAACAGAGCAGATCCATCAATTTACACCTATCTATATCTTGGTCTAATAAAGAAACTAGTAAGTACCTGTATTAAGTATTAGAGATCTAGACATACAATAGTGTAACAATAGTCTCTGAGTCTAAGTCTAGACTTTACTTGTCTAGAGCTACTAGTTAACTAGATATTAGATTTTCTCTAGATTTAGGTCTAGACTAGACAAAGCATTAGGAACAAAACAGCAGACTTAGAAATTTTATTAGAATGTGAGAAACCAGACATAATTGCAGGAACAGAAACTTGGCTACATCCTGAAATTTATAATGCAGAAATTTTCAATAGTAATTATGAAATTTTTAGAAAAGATAGGGCTGATAATCATGGAGGAGTTCTTTTAGCAATAAAAAACACTCTTATAGCAGAAGAAATTACCTTACCTAACTCAAAAAACATAGAATCTACATTTTGTACAATTAATACCACCTCAACATCCCTTATAATAGGCAGCATTTACAGACCACCAAATTCTAGTTTAGAATACATGCAGGAACTATGTAATCAGATTACTACACTTAAAGAGACAAATAAAAATGCAGTTTTATGGATTATGGGTGACTTCAACCTACCTGATATAAATTGGAAAACACTAACCATAGATAAACACCAAAACCTTAAGGACATAAATGAGCTTTTCATAGAAACTTTACACAACCTAAGTTTAGATCAAATCATTAAAAACCCAACTAGATTAAACAACACATTAGATCTCTTCTTAACCAACAGACCTGGATTAGTAGTTGATTATGATATTATCCCTGGTCTATCAGACCATGAGATCATAAAAATACACAGTCAGATAAAAGCAGTAGCCAATACAAAAACCAAAAGAAAAATCTTACTCTGGAATAAATGTAACCTAACACAACTACACCAAGCTGCATTAAACTTTCAACAAACATTCTTATTAGAAAAAGACATTAACCAACCAGTCGATGACCTCTGGAATTTCATTAAAAACCATCTTAAAAGCATTATAGAAAATCATGTACCAACTAAATATACATCAAACAAAATAAATAAATGCTGGTTTCATAATAGACTAAAGAAGCTTTGTAAACAGAAGGAAAACCTATATAGAAAATTTAAAGAAACCAAGGCAGAAAGAGTTTACAAAAAGTATATAAAAATTAAACACCTAACCCAAAAAGTAAGCAGACAGCTGCAGAGTGAATACATAAACAATGTAATATCTAAAGATAACAACAAAAACCTATGGTCATACATTAAGTCTAAGAAAATGGAAACAACAGGCATAGCGCCATTAAAAGATGAACATAACATAATACATAATGATAATGAAACTAAAGCAAACATCCTAAACAAAAACTTTGCATCAGCATTCTCAGCCCCAGGAGACAAAGACATATTTCTTAATTTGAACCAAGTAGACAACATAGAAGATTTAGTAGTACAAGAAAATGGAATTAAAAAACTATTAGCCAACACCAAACCAAATAAAGCGTCTGGACCTGATGGTATTCCAGCTAGATTACTCAAAGAACTAAGCAATGAGCTAGCCCCAGTGTTCAAAATACTCTTTCAGGCATCGCTTAACCAGGGCAGAGTACCAAAGGACTGGAAAGAAGCTAATGTCACCCCCCTATTTAAAAAAGGAGAAAAATCTGATCCAGGAAACTACAGACCAGTATCACTTACCAGCATCACATGTAAAATACTAGAACACATAATATGTAGCAATATCATAAACCACTTAGACAAACATAATGTCCTCACCCCATACCAACATGGCTTTAGGAAATATAGATCATGTGAAACACAACTAATAGGACTAATTGATGATTTTTCAAAAGGTTTAGATAATAGTGAACAAATAGATGCTATCTTACTAGATTTTTCCAAGGCTTTTGACAAAGTTCACCACCATAGTTTGCTTAAAAAATTAAAATATTTCGGCATTAACGGTCCACTGCATCAGTGGATTAAAGATTTTCTGATAGGGAGAGAACAAACTGTAATAATAAATGGCTCTAAATCAACACCAATAACAGTAAACTCAGGTGTACCTCAAGGAACAGTCTTGGGTCCACTACTATTTTTAATTTACATAAATGATTTACCAAATTGCATGAGTTCAGGAACAAAAGTCAGATTATTTGCAGACGATTGCATAATATATAGAACAATAAAAACAAAACAAGACACAGATATTTTACAAAGAGAATTAGATGAATTACAGAAATGGGAATCAAATTGGAGCATGTCTTTCCACCCAGAAAAATGTCAGTTGTTAAGAGTAACAAAAAAAATTAAACAAATTAATTCCACTTATCTTATTCATGGCAAACCAGTAACACAGACTAAAAACGCAAAATACCTAGGTGTTATAATAAATGAAAAACTGTCATGGAATCCACATATTGATGAAACTATAAAAAAATCCAACAAAGCATTAGGGTTTATTAAAAGAAATTTCTATAAATCAAATAAGAACATAAAACTAAAATGTTATTTAACCTTGGTTAGGCCAATAATAGAATATGCATCCACCGTGTGGGACCCCTCAACTCAAGAAAACATTAAGAAACTGGAACAAACACAAAATAGAGCAGTGAGATTCATAACAAACGAATATTCACATTTGACTAGGGTAACACCATTAGTAAAATCACTAAATTTAGAAAGCCTTCAGGACAGAAGACTCAAAAGTAAAGTAGCAATTATACATAAAACACTGAACCATAATCTTCAAATACAAAAACAAAATTTAATAAAATACTCTGAAAGACACAAAAATAAAGGCACATTCCTCGTCCCATATGCTAGGACAAATTTGTACAAATACTCCTTCTTCCCTAGTGCTATTAGTGCATGGAATGGGTTGCCTGAGCTAGCCAGAAAAACCAGTGACTTGGCAGAATTTAAGTCATTGGTTAATATGCATGACTAAATGCATGACGCGTAGGACGTAATCATCTTCTTTTTTGAAGTAACGTCTGTATTATATAAGATAAGATAAGATAAATTAGGCGTCTCAGGCCGGGGCAATATAGTATACGGATTTGTTTCTAACTTTTGTTTACGCTTTTGATACTAAGCGAAAGTTCGGAAATTAACGCATGCGCCGTAACTTAAGAATTGTAACTTCCTGTCTTTCTTTGAATTCGACTTATTAAGTTTTAGTTTGAAAGATCAAGACGTGAGAGTGAAAAAAAAAAAAAAGTTCGATACCGAGCCGGCAATCAGTCGGACTGGCGTTTGCCGGCAAGCTTTTTTTTTTTTTTTTACTTCGATTTTGCCGGCTATCTTGCATCCATGCAAGTCACTTATCACAGTCGGTAGTACACTGGATATTTTAATAGCTTGAAAAAGTAAACTTTCAACTGGTCAATGATATTTACAGCATAAAGTCAGCTCCCATCTGGATCATGCTCTGGCTATAATCCAAAAAATAGAAATGGAAAATTGGTTTGAGTGCTGGGACTAGTTCCAAAAGGCCCTCTGAGTCTGGGAGCGCATGAGGCGCCCTGACTGCACTTCCCCGTGGTGGAGGCTGTCCAGCCCTGAGCAAGCTATTATAGTGCATTGCAGGACAGGCGACAGCCCTTTCGGCTCATATTTGACGGAAGAGGAAATTGTCTCATTCTTATTGACTGCCTCAGACTTGCTTATCTCTGTCTGGGAAACAAAAAATTCTTGATCTGTATGGTGACATGTATACACTATGCAAAACAGCAGGGTTTCTGTCCAGGGCTTTTGCAAGAGAGGATTTGAGCCTCAAATTGAGTTTTATGATGATGATGACCAGCTGAATATAAATATTTTATGTCCCTGAACTAAACTAAAAATATTCCCAATTTCAACGTAGATCTTTCTAAACTTGTTTATAGTTGGTTCATGTTTTTTTTGTTCAAGACTAACTCTGTGCTTCTATTTGTTGTCCTTGCCAGATCTTGGAGAGCTCACAGACTTTGTTAAGTGTATTAAAAAGAGAATCTCAATCACTGAAAGAAAAGTCTGTCCCTGCCCCAGGAGCACCTTCATCACGAAATATGCCACCATCTTGACATGTGTGAGGACTACTCTGTGTGCATGACTTTGATTGGCTGTGGCAAAAGTTTACACACAAAAAATAGTTTGGCTAAATTAAATGAAATATTTACTTAGACTTATGTAAAAAACATCCAACTAAATAAATGATTTCAAAAACAATTCTCACTAAATGTAAAGACCAGGTATAGAATTATGACAATCTTATATAACTTTAAATGATTAATATATTTCGTGTGTAAATGTGTAATTATTCATTGCCTGTATATTATAATAAAATGTTTTTTTGTAACACAGTTTTTTACTTTATTTTTTCCTTTTTTTTAATTCATAGTTTGTTTTGTTTAATTTACTTAGGTAAAGTAATACTTCTAACAGAATGTCAATTTTTTTAATTTATATTTTAGGACAGCTTATTAAAAAAATATGCAACTTTGCTTACATTTACCAAATTGTATAATTTTAAAAAATTAACTAAAATAATTTATTAAGCAAGAAAATGCCCCCCCCCCCTTTTTACCTCCTCCTAAAAAAAAATACATCACAAAACATTTATGTAGGCCTACTCTCACAGTAATAGCATCCATTCTTTTTGTAAAGATTTTCAGCATACATGATTGAAATAGTGTTTCATAGCGTAAAAAAAAAGGATACATTTTGAATTGCAAAGAAAACGCTTGTTTCTGATTAAATTACTAAAATTACTATTTTTTGAATAATAGACTGCTTGTTTAAATAAATGTAGTTAACATTCACATTTTGTAAAATTTAATATGTATTTTGATCACTCCAGAACCAAAAATATTTTGGTGACTTTTCTTGAATTAAATTCAAATGTGACTAATCAAATGATATGGAAACTTCTAAAAGTGTTAGCTTTTGATATGGGACACAATTTTTTGTTTACTGAACACAATGAGAAATGAAATCAACAATAAAATAATATCAACATATTTATGTATTCAAATAACAAAAACCATTTACAATGTACCTGTACAGTGTTTGACATATTGTACAATGAATAGTGATAAAATATTAAGGCTCATCTCAACATATGGATATCAATGATTTGGGTAGTGATTCTAAGTCTCTACTTGAACTAATGTCTTTTATGGACATCAATAATATTAGCTCTCTGAACTTAAAGAACATTAACTTCCAATTTGATTGAATGTCTTCTCATCACTATCTACAAACAAAACTTCATAGTCACTCTGGCCAATGAACAGATAGAATCTTTATGCAGTCTTGCTGATTCCCAAATGTAAATGTTTGTCACAAATGAAAAGCAAGTTTTAATATGTTCTGGAAAGTTCTTCTTTGGCTTTACCAATCTTTTTAGGCATTTTTTTGTCGGACCCATCTTCCAAGTCTTTAGCCTTGTAGTAATGTGGTGCTACTTCCAGAAGCCAGAGATTTTCTATTTCAATAACCTAAGAAAAAATTGATTTGAAAAAAAAAAAAAATTTAGACAAAAAATTCTATGTTTAAAATTATATATTAACTTAAAAAAAAAATTAAGCTATAGTTCCAAACTGAGAACCAATGTTAGTGGATTTACTAATGACTAAACAATGTGCATATAACCAAGCCAACATTGTAAGAGAGAAGAAAAAGGATGATTAGGTAATTTGTTTAAAACAATAAGAAGAAAAGATAAACAAAATGAATTTTAAATTGTGCACACCTGTCTCATGAATTCTTTTGTGGTGAAAACCAATTCATGGTAAACCAGCCAGCGTGGGTGTTCATCAAACAAACAGCTGTTGGGGTGAACCATCACCGTCTGATGAGACTTAACTGTCTTATACTGACCACCTTTAGTCAAGTGGACAGTGTGGTAAAAATAACCAGCTGTGATTGCCTGCAGACAACATAAAATTCCATTGGGTCAATTTAAAATCAAATGTTCACAGAGAAAGATGTTAAACTGGATTGAAGGGGTTAGGGTTTTACACAAGTAAGACTGATTCAATCTTTTAACCTATCCAGGGGCAGCCTGGCTATATGGGCATTTAGGTAAACGTCAGGTGAGCAGATACCCAAATGGGATGATAGGGTCATTATGACACATGAAATTGTTTAAAATGTTTTAAAACATTCAAAGTGACCCTCTGACCATCATGTTTACAAAATTCTTTTACAGACTCGACAGTGTAATACTAATATAATCTGAATACATTTTCCAAATTGCAATTGGTCCTAATCTTTTGCAGTTAGGTAGGCCATTTATGTAAATTAGTGGGACTTAGAACTTCCGTAAAAAATGTGTCAGAATATAAAAATAACCAAGCTATTGTTATTAAACAACATGTTTAGCCATTGCAAATGTCCCCATAAGTTTACATTGCATTGATGTGGTTTAATGTAAAAATAAATTCTCAAAATTCAAAATAAAAATGAGCCTTGCAAGTTAATGGTATACCTAAGCTTATAAAAAAGATATTTTGGTTGATGGAGTACTGTATAAAGAAGTATGTTTTAATCATCTTCTTTTTTGAAGTAACGTCTGTATTATATAAGATAAGATAAGAACTAGAGCTTGATTAATAAGAAAACTCTTGAACGTTCTTTATATCTAGAGCTAGAAAGATAGTAGAAAAAGGAGAGCAAAGACCTAAGAAACTCAGGCTAAGGTGGCATTTAGGTTAAGGAACTAAGAGTGATAGGATAATGTAAATTAGAGAGAGTATATAAATGTTGTTAGTATAATTTTTTGTTTAAATTAAAATACTTAGAATCAAGTTGTTTAGACAAACCTTCCTGATTGCTACAGTATCACTTGGATTGGATGTGACCTCAATCTCCACTCTCTCCAGCAGACCCTCCAGCTGGTCCCTGACATCCCTAGCTCGCTTCATGGACCTGTGTTGAATGTAATTCTCATAGCACCACTGGGTTGAGAACTCAGTCTCTTCCCATTGATTATACACATTCAACAGAGTCAGGTGGTCACCTCCTGGAACAAAAAAGTTGTGCCTGGCTGTGTCTGCATGAACTATTTTGTCTTTGGGCCGGTAGAAAATGGCATTGTTGACCGATAACATTGCTCCTATTGTTATAATCTCTTTGGAACATTTGTACCTGGAAAAATTGTTTTAAAATATGAAAGAGATTGCATTTATATGTATATCGGCTTCAAATCAAAAAAACATTGAAAAGTGAAAAGTTTGTTATTTAAATACTAAAACAAATAATCCACATGTTTAAACTAATAAAGCATTACTGCTAATATAATTGTAAAAATATATATAATTATAGAGATAATTATTTCTATTCCAACAAAGGAGTATTATATTTATGGCTGTATTAGGATATTTAATTATTCATATTCCTTAATTTGATGCCTAATCATACATCATATTCAATAGTCTTTATAAAATTCCAATAAATTTCAATAATTTAAAAAAAAAATTACTTTTCTGATGCCAATATCATCTTTGACATCATTGGGTCAACAGGAAACTCTGCCATTCGGCGTCCTAGTTTGGTCAGCTCTCCCATGTGATTGAGAGCACCCAACGCATACAGCTGCTCTAAAGCCAGGACCAGAGTCTCATGTGGGGGTGGGTCCATAAAGTCAAAGTTGAGCAGGTCATTGATACCCAGTGACTTGAGCAGAAGGACCACATTACCCAAGTTTGTCCTTTGTATTTCAGGGATAGCATTATCTTCCAGCTCATTTTTATATGCCCAGGCTGTGTACAGGCGAAAGCACTTCCCAGCAGAGACTCTGCCGGCACGTCCAGCTCTCTGGTTAGCAGATGCCTGAAAAAGACATTTTCTTGGTAAACTTGTTTCTCAAATAATGGCAAAGATTAAATAAAAATGTATTATTTAAAATCAATACACAGTGTACTAGATGAAACTGAGAGGGCAGTAAAGTGCTGGGAAGCAATTCAAAGACAAGCAATGGACTCTGGAGGGTGGCATGCTTTTACTGAGGTCCTCAGTTCCATGAGGAACACTAAAGATGGATGATGATTTATAATGAATGCTTATTTTGAAAGCTTATTTTAAAAAAAATGAAATATTGTAATCCAGTAGTTTTAGTTATCAGGCAGTTCTAATGAATGCTCACTGTTTTAGAGACAGTAAAAATAGTGCTGCAAGCCACCCAAGCCAACTTTATCTATTGTTATTTGAGATTTTCATTTATGATCAAAATAGCTGACTTTTTTGTGTATCTGGTGGTAACAATCCTTTCTATTTGAGTGCATAATGTGAAGATGTCTTGATGTTACAATGAGATTGTGTTGATCAGACAATGTGTTTCTGATGTTATAATTTAGTGTAGATTTCCTCGTTCCATATGCTAGGACAAATTTGTACAAATGCTCCTTCTTCCTTAGCGCTATTGGAGCATGGAATGGGTTGCCTGAGCTAGCCAGGAAAACCAGTGACTTGGCAGAATTGAAGTCATTGGTTACTTTGCATGACTTAATGCATGATGCGTAGGACATAATCATCTTCTTTTTTGAAGTAACATCTGTATTATATTAAGATTTTTTAAAATTACTGAACACTCAAACAATATTGTTATGCCAGAGATTCAAATGTGAATTATCGATTCAAAATAACTAAGATTCTTCAACAATGAATACAAAGCTTTAATTCTGGAACTAGGAATCATTTTAATAAAATATTCACACTGTCCTATACAATTAAACAAGTTAACTCTCTTCATTCAAGCTCCTAACTACAACTGACTTTCCCCGTCCTTTCAAAAACTTTTTATTAATCAACCTCACTCCTTTTATGGAATTAACTTGCCCGCTTCTGTTCCAAGAAAGCATGATTGTTCCAAGAAAGTTTGCAGAAGACTAAAAATAATCTTAATGTAACACAAGTTATATGATAATGATGTGTACTTTTTAGCACTGCAGAATCAAATTTCTAAGCTTTTCAATTTGTAGCTCCAATTTTTTAAATTTAGTTTAGCAACCTTAATATTTTTATACATTATCTTGAAAATACAAAATGTGTAAAAAAAAACAACAAAAAACTGACCTTGGAAACTGGAGTGACAACTAGAGATTCCATGCCAGTTCTGGCATTGTAACTCTTCTGTTTACAGAAACCTGGGTCTATGACATAAACTATTCCATCAATAGTTAAAGATGTTTCTGCGATGTTGGTTGCGAGGATAACCTACAATTAGTTGTTATGCAAAATATGTTTATTTACATTTCATTAAATTAAAATTGATCGCAAGGCCTGAAAGGGTACTTTACTACTTTTTTCTTATATATATTAAATTAACAACTTTTAAGATGTGTATATGTAATTAAAACAAAATTAAAATCTTATGTTGAAGTTAAAAAGAAAAGAGCAACAAAGTAATATCTAAAAAATATGCATGTGATTGGATCTGATCAGATTGCATCAGAATGAATCAGATCTGACTGGATAAAATTATCATTAAAAAATATTGATCAAATCTAGGACATTTGCATAATTAGTTTAATGATACTTTAAGGAATTTTCAGACTTTTGACCAACTTTTCCCTTCCACAAACAAATGAAGAGTGTAAGCTAATAGAAGGAATTGCGTTAAAGTTCAAGGGTGGTGAATTAGCATTACTGTTCTAGCTGTTAACCTTTTAAGTAAACTGTTATCCCTTTGTTTAACCATTCCTATAGGTAAAAATAGTTAGGTCTAACACTGATAAGGAAGAAAAATCACCATATATGTGTGAAAAGATATGCCTTAAAAGCATAACAAGCAAAAGTTGAAGAAATTATCTTCCTGATGTCATAAAGTAAATTTCCCCTTTCAGACCTAGCGATCTATAGGGCAGATGATGTAAAGGTCATCTGTTTTTGTGGCCTACGTTTAACGAGGGTGTCATGTAGCCAACACAACAACCAACCGCCTTTACTTTTCCCCAACTAATGTCAGGTACCCATTAGAGCTGGGTGGACTCAGAGGCGCCCTAAAATTAAAAATCTTAGTCTTCACCAGAATTGGAACACAGGACCCCCTGTTCAGAAGCTGAGCGCTTTACCACTGAGCCATCGCACCTTCTCCTGATGTCATAATGCTTAGCAAATATAAGGGGGGGGGGGGGGGAGAGCTGATATAGCAACTTAAGTATTTAATTCTGATGATTGTTTGTTAATTGTCAAGATTAGTTAAGTGGGTAAAAACTATACCTTGCGAGCATTGGGTGGAGTTGGTTCAAAGATTTTAGCTTGCATCTCTGAAGGTAAAGTGGAGTAAATAGGCAGCACAATGAGCTCTTTTATTTTTGAGCCCAACTTTCTAGTTCTCTCTAGCAGCATTTCATTAGCAGTCTCAATCTCTTCCTGACCAGTGAGAAAGACTAGAATGTCACCAACTGGTTGAGTCACGTGAATTTGAAGTACAGAAACCACAGCAGCATCCAGATAATCTGCCTCAGGTGCTTTTGTATAGTAGATATCCACTGGATACCTTCTTCCTGGTATGCGGAAAATTGGGGCATCGTCAAAAAACTCAGAAAACTTTTGTGCATCTAATGTGGCACTAGAAATGAGCAATTTGAGATCTGGCCTAAACCTGGCTATGTCTTTTACAAGGCCAAACAAAACGTCTGTATGTAGTGTTCGTTCATGAGCCTCATCAACAATGAGGACACTGTAGCTCGCCAAATCTGGCTCACTCAAGAACTCTCGAAGCAGCATGCCATCTGTCATGTACTTTAAAATTGTACGCTCTGAGGTGCAATCTTCAAACCTGATACTGTAGCCCACTTGGTTACCTAGCTTCCAACCCATCTCTTCTGCAACTCGAGCAGCCACAGACATGGCCGCTACTCTCCTGGGTTGTGTACAGCCCACTTTCTTACCATCATTAGTGTAGCCCTAAGAAAGAATACAAACATAAAAAGATACTATCTAATTTCTCAATTTTTTTTTATTCAATGAAAATTATTCACTTCCCCTTTCAAAAAATAAACAATTACATGTACTAAAAATACTTTACTTGAACATGTCAAAATCATTTATTTTTTTGAAACAACAGGTTTTGATTATTCAAGAAAAGAACACTTTTACATCTCTTGCAAAGTGGCTGCAAAACATTTTTAGAAGAGTGAACTAGAAAGGCATAATGTGGTTACTACCAACAATTTTGGTAATAGTAACTTTAACGGTAGCGAAATCTATTTATAGATATTTATAAATAAATAATAACTTCTATATATATAATTCTCTTCATGGATCAACAGTCTGGACACCAAGAAGTCATGGAAAGATCATTCTTTTATTTCTGCAAGTCAGACTAGAGTTATCCCACGTAACTTTAGCAGCGAAAAAAAGAGGGGAGGGGGGAGAACAGGTAATCTACTCTGTATTCACCCGTCACTAAATAGCAGGGCCCTTGTGGGCCCTATGCGAAACGGATTGCGCTGGGCCATGTTTGGGTAGGGATATGGATAATAAATGAAAATTAAAGAGTTTGTATTAGAAAATAAATTCGTCTTTGCATTTTATTCATTCTTTACTATATAAAAATTCTATTTCCTACATACATCATGCTCAATAGCAAGAATTACCAAATATTTCAATCTATCTAGAAGAATTGTAAACCTCAAGTAATTTTCATTAGTTTGAGGCACGAGAAGCTTCTTACTCCAGATTCCACAATTACGGGTATTGGTATTGGTATGCTACGCCGTGGGTCGACTAGTTATTTATAAATAAATAAATCTCCATACTAAATCTTCAATTTCTCTCTCTTCTTTCACCTCCTTTTATTTGACCTGCATAAGCACCATGCCACATTCCCACCATACTGCGCTTCTTCCATAAAAGTTAGCTTTTAATATTATTATAATTTGTGTAAAATTTTGTAACGTATAACCACATCATACATTTTGTAGTTATCACTACTATTCTATTTTGTAAAAAAAATACTAATATGATTTATTATTGTCCAATTCTTTTATATGTTTAAAAAATGTGCCATAGGAACACAATCTTAAATAAATTTTAAGTCCTAAGTAAAAAAAAATAAATAAATAAAAATGTACTGCTTCATGAAGAAATTGAGGTATCTGAGTTGTCTTTCCTGAACCAGTCTCCCCTTCAATGATAAGAATTTGATGATCTTCAATAGCCTTTAGTAAATCTTTTCTGAATGGATATATGGGTAGACTCTTCTTTGTCTCAGCAATAGACATTTTTTTAGCATCTTTGGTTGATTTTGCTTCCTAAAAAAATAAATAAGAACCCTTAGTTACAAAGCAAAAAGGAAGAAGAAAAAAAGAAAACAGAAGTGTCAACCTAACTCAGCAGCGATACAAACACCTTAAATACTTTGGTGTAGTCGACATACCCCTAGGAGACAGCCTAACATTCTGGGCTGTAGGATAATGTAATTCTAGAACCAGTCAACCTGTAAAGAAGCTATAAGGCACTACCATGAACAACTAAGTTTCTTGCCAGAGAAATATGGCCTTCTAGGCCTGTTTCCATACGGACATCATCTCAGGGCTCACACAAATAGTCCCCACTAGCCAGATGCAGAAGCATAGAAATGCTGAGTCAATCCCTCAACCCCTGCCCAATGACAACTATGAAGGATGAACTAAAAAGTCTCCCAAATTAAAGGATCAACATGTTATTACAATGAAAACAGCATAGGAATTGTAACGAATAACTTTATTAAAAAAAATAATAATAATAGAGTACTTTTTCATCTCTGGTTCCTGGCATCTGTAGGGCTTGCACAAACTCTATTTCCTCATCCATAATGACATCATAGTCTTTGGACTTTTTCTTCTCCTTGGCATCCCTAGCTCCGAATTTAAGAAGAGCGGCATTAAGGTGCTCTTCCTCCCAGCGGCTCTGCTCTGAGCCCATGCGTTTCTCTGTCTTGTCCTCCACATACTTATCCTGCGGCAGAGCGTCATCCCTTGGAATGTGATACCTATCAATCTTTTCTATTTCTCCAGCAGCTTTGTGTTCTTTGGCCAATTTTAGAACTGTTTTTTTATACTCTAAATCTTTCTCTTCTTTCTTTGTAAGTCTACATTGAAAAAAAAAAAAAGAAAAAAAAAGAATTAGGAGAAAAAAAATATAAAAGAAACTACTTGATGGAGTTTAAATATATAAAAACAATGTATTAGCATTACAAGCAACTTAAAGGCTTGCAGTGCAATAGGTTATGAAGTACTAGACAGCTATGATTCCCAAGAATTCAAAATGAGCATTCCTGAATCCATTAATGAAAGGTTCCTGATAAAAGATAAGAGCTTATTATGAAATTGGTTTTTTTTTTTTCAAAGGCTATGCAATAGTTTATATGTGTTTTAAACTTAAGAGGCAGATAATACCTTTATCATCTGTCCTAAACATTTATCAAAGTTTGATGTCCCTATCAAACTTTGATTTTACTTTGTTTAATAAAAAAAATATCTGGGTTTTTACAAAGGTGCCTATTAAATCTCTTAAGACAAAGAAAATTCTGATTTAAACTAGAAATTTAAACTTTATACACTATTTCAGGAAAATAAAATCCTTTTCAATGCTTAAAAAAAATAATTTAATACTAATAATAAAAGATTTGTTCCCACTAAACAAATACTGATTGGACTCACTTTGCACCACTAAAGAAGTATTCTTCCTCTGCAATATCAGCTTCCAAATCTTCAAGTTTGTCTGCCTGTCTTTTCTTCAAGTACTCCCTTCTAGACCTCTTCCTCAGGTCTGGGATTATTTTCTTACGATCTTCCTGTTCTAATTTTAATCTTTTCTTTGCCTCTTCATAAGCCTGTCAAAAAAAAAAAAAAAAAAAAAAAACAGTTCAGATGTTTTTTTTATTTTATAGTTGAAGTTTTACTCAGGCAAGGCGAGTCATTTCTCATTTAGAAAAAAACATGTACACTAATGTATAAAACAAAATGTCCACTAAAATGGAGTACCCGTTTGTCTGACTTGGACATGGTATTTCTTGTCTTCTCTTTATCTTTGTCTCTCAACCTCTTAGCAAACTCATCACGCTCCTTTAAATCTTTCTTGCGCTCATTGTCTGGATCAGAGCTGGAGCTGTCAGAATCCTTGTCATCATCATCATCATTATCCATATCTCTGAAAATATAAACATAAAGGTCTGATTACTTTTTTAAATCTTATGGTGCATATTACCAAAAGGTGTTGCTGAAAGCTGAATTGTTTGAGGGGAAAAAAGGTAAAAGAATATCAAATAGTTAAAGAGAGAAAAAAAAAAAAATCTAATTAATGGTATGTTACCAAGATTTAATTTTTTTTACTTGCAGGTTTAGTCAATCTAGAATGGGCCTCATTCACCAATCATAAACAAACAACACTTAGCCACGTGGTTCTCTATATCTTCTATATAATTTACAATCTCATGTTTAATTTATGATGGTTGTCACGTGACAGTTTTTTCCTTTGTTTATCAATAAGATCACGTGACTAAATGTTGTTTGTTTACGATTGGTGAATGAGGCCCATTGATAAGAAGAATGGTAAAGCCATTGACTGCCAAACCAAGGGTTACCAGTTGGAATCCTGTTGAAGGATGCAATTTTTAAAAGTTTCTTGAAGAGTTCTTCTTCTTCCTCGTTCTCATTTTTATGTTGGAGCATTCAGATGACTAGACCAATATATGGATGAACTGTGCAGTGGTTTCCAAATCAGGGAGCTCTCCATATATTTTTCTTTCTATTGGGGTGTTTTGGGGCCAGTGATTTGTACGGGCCTCATGGTAAAGAGAACAGTTTTGAAAGACATAATCAGCATTCTCTAGTGACACTCCACATATAGGGTGCAATGTTTAATTGTGAGTTTGTTCTCCCACTCTTGGCGAGTGTGTCAACTTTCTTATTTCCTTCTAGTTCTAAATGTGCTGGTATCCATTGAATAACAGTTTTTTTGCTGTTGCCGAAGAGTAAATAAAAAGTTTTATAGGGATGTCTTCTTCTTCTTACTGATTCAACTTACTGACGAACTAGCCCTAAAACACCACCTACCCAATAACAGAGAAAAAATTACCAGATTTTCAAACATAACGCCCGGACTAAACTACAGACAACCAACCATTAAAACACATTTAACACCTTAACAAAAGAATCAAATCCAGTGGAGCTCAAAGTAGGCACGCTCAAAACAATTGAAAGCTATCAAAAAACAGCTATCCATATATATATACCAACGGATCAGCCTTCAAAGCCACCATCAATGCTGGTCTTGGTACCTTCCTGGTTTTCCCTAAAAATAAACACTTTGAAATAAGTGCACCCTGTGGTGATTACTGCTCAAACTTTCAAGCCAAAATTGAGGTGATTACCATAGCACTACAGACAGTGGAAGACAAATTATATGAAGGAGTGCAATCACCATCAGATATTGTTGTCTTTACAGACTCCCAATCCACTAAGCAAGCACTTAACAGCAACACCTCAAACAGCCCAAGAGAGTTGACAACACTAATTGTGATAATCCATCAGATGATATTAAAATTAAATATCAATATCACACTACAGTGGATCCCTGGACACATTGGCATCATGGGAAATGAAAAGGCAGGTAAGCTTTCAAAGGCAGGTTCATCTATGGAACAACCAGACATACCTGTAAACTACCTCACCCTAAGGTCAATGTTAGTCAACAATCACAAAGAGGAGTGGTTCAACCAATGGGCATCAGGAAACACAGGCAGAGCCATGTGCAAAGAAATGACTATGCCTAACAAACTGGACAGTATTAACTTCTTCCCCTGCAAAGAACAATCTACAATTGTCCAACTAAGAACAGGACACACACCTCTATTAAATTACCATCTGAACAAAATAAACTTCACTTAACTCCCCCTTTGCAGACACTGCACCCACACTTATGAAACCGTAAACCACATCCTCTTTGAATGCCCCCTTCCTAATCCACCTAAGGCAGACCCTACATCCACTACAGCCCAACATAACCAACACCCTGTACGGCAGTGCTGAACAACTGAAGAAAACAGCACACTTTTTTTCCTTGGCACAATCTGCAAAAGAGCTCATAGCCCAGCAGCAATAAAGAAGAAGAAGAAGATAGGGATGTCAAGACAGAGTTGAAGTAAAGAATTTTACATGAATGCCAAGACAGAGCTAAAGTAAATTTTAAAAAAAAGAAAAAGAAAGAAAAAGGGGAATAACCTACTGATTTTGTGTTTCCTCCTCTTCCTCTGATGACTCATGTTTCCTTCGCAAATGTCGCGATTGCGATGATGTTTTACGTGTCTAGAAGGAAAAAAAATAAATAAATTAGATCAAATACATGTTATACCATTATATTAAAATCAAAAGTATTTAAATTGGTCTTTATAATAGAATCAAAGATTTTCTTTATTAGTGTTTATGTGCTAAACAAACAATCTGGTAAAAACAGCTCAATAGCCAATCTATAATAAATTAAATAATATAAAGGGTGCATTCGATGAAAATACAAAAGATCTTTAAAAAAAAAGGAAAGTACACCTTGAATTTATCCTCTTTTCTGTCATCTTCTTCATCATCATCATCGTCATCATCTAACAGTTGGTAAGTTTTATTTTTCTCTTCAAGTTCCAGTGTTTTCTTTTTCTCCGCAGATACCACAACTTCCTTCTTTTGTTTGTGTGGAACCTAGAGAAATTTTAATAAATAATAAATTTTAAAAAAATTGTTTAATATTCAGACAAAATAATGCAACTACTATACTTAGCAGAGGAAATGTTATAAAAAAAAACATGGAATAGGAACAAATCTAAGTGTTTCCACAAAAAAAATGTTTAAGTCAAAACTAATACATTTCGAGATCAAGATAAAAAATTACCACCTTGTCAAAAAGTTCCCGAGCAAAAGCTTTCAGAACATCATCAACATCTACTGTCCCAGTTTCCTCAAGTCGCTGAATAAATTCACCGGGGTTCTCAGATTTTGAGGCCAATCCAATGAAGTACTGTGCAATATATTTGTCTGATATACCAAGAATATCATGAAGCTTGTCATTGACCCATGTCTCTGTACTGACAGCCATTGTGTGATCTTTCAAGAAAATAAAATTTAATATAAACATCTAGGTTTCTTAACCCTGATTCAGTAACTAATTCTGAGTTAACTTCAGTACTTAGTATTTTTAGCACCATTCTACAATATTAATCACTCCAACAGCAAATATATCGACAGCGACAGATAGTAGGGGAATTTTTTAAGGTTGAAATATTCACTGTAAAAAAAAAACAACAACAAAAGAATAAAGATATGGTTAAGCAGTTCTTATTTATGCCATTGCATTTTGTGTATAAGTATGATGTAATCATGAGTAATGGTGGCCTGATGGTTTAGTTGTGTAGGCCAAAGAGATTCTAGTGAAACCAGAAAAAGTAATTACTATAAAGATAAACTCAGGTGCTGTTTCACTCTTGTTGACACCAAGGAAAGTAGCTGTCAGAAGATGGCCTCTGAAAGAGACAGTAGGAGATCTCTCACCAAGGCTGCAGGACAGACATTTGAGATCCAAAGAAAAAGTCCTTGTAAAAGACATGCAGACATGCATTACAAGTGGAAAAATATGCAGGTCACAACTGGGTTTGCGTAGTCATGTGCTCTCATCCTTAATCTTTGGGATTCAAAGACATTGCCATTATTATTAATTTGTCATATTATTGACATTATATGTCCTTATTAACCTTCCTATCAGCCCAAGGCTATTTGGCGAAAAAGACGAGCCGGCCGATCTATCGGCCACGATGTTTCCAACTGTAGGATTGGCTTGCCAGTGTTTGTATCAGCCAATCAGATTAGTTCTTACTATTTTTACACATTAATAGACTGTAATGGCGTCTTCCTTCACTGTTTTATTGCGATAATTATTATTTTTTTAATTTTTTTTTAAAGTTAGCTAGTGAGGTGAAAATTTTAACATGTCAGCCCCTGATATTGATGAAAGCAAACTCACTGACTCTGATTTTATTTAAAATATGCTAGAATTAATAAAAATAAGGGCAGTATTGAGGAAGCTTTAGATCTAAGTTTACACTATTACTAGATCTATATATATCTGGTAAGTGTTGACGATTTCTATTCTTGGTAACATGGTTTAGAAGTAAGGGTGGGTAGCCGGATATAGAAGACCCATTTGAGAACCAAGGGATTAGCACCCAATAGGCTGTTTTATGCTCTTTTTTTACTATCAATTTAGTTAAAACATTTGTCAGGGAGACTAATAAATATGATGCCAACTTTCTGAAAACAAACAGCTCAAAAAAAGAAAAGTAGTAAAATAATGTGATAGAAGTGTCTGAAGGGTCTCAATGTACCTTGTTTCCCTAAACACATGTATTAGGGCTTATTCAAGCCTAAAAGTTCTTAAAAAACTCTTTCTTTATAATTCTGTTCTGTTTTGAAAAAACGTTTTTGGAATTTTATGCGCATAAATTATGCAAATTAGCTTGGTTTATTTTAACAAATGTTAATACTTCAGATAAATTCCAAAATATTAAATTAGTTTATTTATTTCCCTTCAATAATATATATAGTTTTGTGTATGTAAAGTAATTAGTTTATTTGTTAGGAATTTTTTTTTTGTAAGAGAAGTGTTAAGGCTGGAAATAGTGCTCTGTCTTTTTGGCACAAGACATGCTAAAATGCTCCATCTTAAGAGGGTTAATATGAGAGAATCAAGAAAATCACTGTAATTACATTTGATAAAAGATAAATATAAAGATCTAAAACATCAAATATGATATAATATCCAGGATTGTCCCATAGATCTAGATACAAATGAATATATGCAATCCAATACTACTCAAGCTGGATATTCTGTACATCTTGATACTCAGAAACACTATGCTAGAGTATTATTCTAGGACTTATCATCCGCTTTAAACTAGCTTAAACACTATCCAACAGCATCTCATGATAACAAAACTGACTTGAATGTTAGCAAACACATGGTGGAGGTGTGGGTTCTAATTTGAACTTTCTGATAAAATGCCAACAATATATGTAAAATTGAATGGGCTTGTGTCAGGCACTAGAGTTAGAGAGTTCATTTGCCAGTACTGTAGTGTATACACAATGTGACAATACACTTCAATAAAGTATAAACACCATATTTCTAGTGATCATCTACTACTAGTAGTACTAGATTACTGATTTGTAGATTCAGACCTAGAATATATTAAATTAAATATATTTAAAGTTAAAGTAGCCAGTAGAGAGTATAGTAAAAACGGTAACGTTACCGTCGTTATGCCGCGTAACAGTTATGTAGTACAATCATTATCATCAACAACAGACAATAATAATCAGCTAGATCTACTCATGGTCTATTTCTTGTCCAAAGCCAACTTTTATCTATAATCTTGGTAATTAATTTAGTTGAAGAACAGGAATAGAATCTAGTAAACTAATGGACTTCACTCTTGGTCTTGCGGAAAATTCGTGATGTTTACGATAGTTTATCATTACTTTTTACTTTCAGGAAACTGGGGTATCGGTTAATATCTCTAAATACTGGCCTAGATATGAATCATAAACTAGAGGATGTTAATGCGTTCCATTGCTTAATATGTTATTTCGCTATATTAAAAAATATTCTTAAAAGTTTTGTTTTTTTTCAGACCAGATCTTCCAAGCACAAGCCGGTTCTGTTCGTCAATAAATTACGGACGTTACTTAAATAAAGAAAATAATTACGTCCTACACATTCCATATGCAATATAGTGATAGGCCTACATGTTAATTAGTGACTTTAAGTGTCTCAAATTTGGTTTACCTGGCTTCATGTGCGTAGCCGTGTGGGGGAGAGGGGGTTGGGGTTCACGGACTTTAGTGACTGATTTTTCTTTAATTTTGTTTATTTTAGGTGAGATTTTAATACTAAACCATCACTTGCCCCAGCGCAGCCAAGGGGGTTTTGAGTTTAAAGCCCCTCCCAGGGGGTTTTGCAGTTATTAACTCCACTCTTCTATAAAACAAAACAAACAAAAAAATAATGCAAACGAAAATCCCCAAATTCCTAGAGCATAGCTAAGGAAGATTTTGATTTTAAAACCCTCTCCGAAATTTACTATAAACCCCTCTTCAATATAAAAAAGCAAATTACACACTCCAAATTCTATGAGTGTAGCCAGATGGAGTTTTGAGTTTAAAACCCCTTTCAGTGGGGTTCGAAGCTAAAAAAAATACCTCTTCAATATAAAAAAAAAGAAAATTACACACTCAAAAATCTTTGAGAGTAACCAAAGGGGTTTTAATTTAAGTTTAAAACCCTCTTCAGCGGGGTTTGAAGCGAAAAAAATACATCTTCTATAAAAAAAAAAAAAAGCAAATTACACACTCAAAATGCTATGAGCGTAGCCAAAGAGGGTTTTGAGTTTAAACCCCCCTTTCATGCTAAAAAATACTTCAATAAAAAAAAAGTAATTTAAATTACACACTAAAATTCTTTGAGCTTATAATAGCCAAGCCAAAAGGGAGTTTTGAGTTTAAAACCCCTCCTCCAGATGCCTTTTTTTAGTTTAAAACCCCTCCAGATGTTTTTGAGTTTAAAATCCCCCTACAGATTCGAGAGTTTTGAGGTTGAAAAGCCCCTCTTCAATAATATTCTAAAGCAAACTACACTCACCAAATTCTATGAGCGTAGCTAAATGGGGTTTTGAATTTGTTAAAATAAAAAACTCCAGAGATTTTTTTAGTTTTAAACCCCAGAACAGATGATTTTGCCTATAAAACTACCATTTTCGATATAAAATCTAAAGCAAACTGCAGTCACCTAATTCCAAGACAGGTTACAAAATTTCTACCAGTGGCTGGACTCCATTAATAAAGTGCATTGGATAATCATCTGCCGAAATTGAAGGGACTAAATGTGGCTCAACAAAGAAGGCTAAGACAGATTTTAGGAGTCAGTTATAGGGATCGGGTCTCAAGCAAGGAAATGCTATGCCGAACTGGGAGTCGACCTCTTGGTAAGGTTGTGACAGAGGTTTGCGGGACATGTATTCCGACAAAATGAATTACGCATAATAAGAGTTGCAATGACATGGAGGCCATTACGAGGAAATCGAAAACAGAAACATCCTAGTACAACTTTACGCCACACTTTCATAGAGGTTCTCATTGCAGGTGGGAAGAGGGAAGAGGCTTCAGACATTGCCAGCGACAGATTTGTGTGGAAACAGCTTGCCGCCCAATGAGCCGAACGGCGCGGGAGAATCTAAGTCAGTAAGAATAGCACGGGTTTTGAAATAGGTTTTTTAATAGCAGAATAATGCACTGTAGATACCTCAGAATATGCATTTTTTAGGCTTTCAATACCGGAAATAGTGCTTGGCGGCTGGTCTTCGCCCGCGCTGGGGGAGCTCGCAGCGCTCCCCCAGACCCCATTACTATCAAAGGAGGGGAGTCTACAATTTTGACCACTAACTCCAGGAAGAACTTATTCCAGGGTATAATAAACTTCATCCGAAAGAATGAAGAGTCAGAATGTAATAAAGATTAATTATATATACACATACACACATATATGGTGGTCGAGAGGCTAAGTGCGCTTGAACTTGGCTTGTCTTGGCTACCTAGAAGGGGGCTCGAGGTTCGACACCCGACTCGGGCAGAGTTGCGTTTACTGAGCGCCTAAAGGCAGCACGGAAAACCAACTCCTAGATACCCCCTCCCCCACCCCTAACGGTCCACAAATGAGATTGGACCAAAGCGCTCTGAGCATGCTATAAACATGAAAGTAGCGCTACATAAAAGCTATAATATATATATATATATATCGCGGGGGATCTCCCCCCAACGCCCCACCCCCCAAAAAAAATCCTGGCTACGCCCATGCCTGGCTGATTTAGGCAACCCATTCCATGCTCTAACGGCACGGGGTGGGGGGAGGTGTCATTTGAGTTGTAGGGGGGTGATGGCCCCTACCGCCCCCCCCCTCCTTCTGGATCCGCTAGTAGCCTGGTTTATATAAGCTTCGAACTATATATACGACGATCTTTTGCTTTATCATTGTTGAGGGTTGAGGAGGGGAGGTGGGGGTCAAAAATGAGCAAAACGTGCGTCCGGGGCAAGAAACTTGATTAGCGCCCCCCACCTCAGTTTCCATGAACATCATATAGAATTATAGGCGTATAAATAAAAAGTATTTAATAATAATTTGATACAAATAGCATTAGAATGTATTACCTAACTAAAATATCTCTGATAAATTATTTTTTGGAGTCTCTGCGTATGGGTGACGCCCGAGGCATCGTGCCCTCTTGCCCTCCGCTCTGGGTGGGGTATAACATAATGAGTTGGAATCTACTACCATTCCAGTCCAGGATTTACATATAGGCTACATAAACTATAACTTAGGACTCCCAACTTACTTGTGAGGCCCCTAAATTTGTCCAGTGAATTTGTTATGAATAATAATGATTTCAAGTTTAATCTGTATTACTAGCAGTACGTACTGGCTACGTCAGGACGACAGGGGTGGCAGCTGGCAGGGTATGAACTTCGAGGAAGTCAGAACAACAGTCCAGCATGTATGACCGCAGCCCTCCTAGGCTTTATATTGTTTATTATGGCCAAACACCCCCTTCTTTAATTAAAAAAAAATAATAATAAACGGGCCACATTTTTAGCCTGTGAATTAGTGTATCTGTTACAATGAAATTTCATTGTGCTATTTTGTAGTGTAGAAAGTCATTGAATTAAATAAATTTTGTTCAATGTAAATGATTCTAATCTATTTTAATAATGATGTCTGTTGATATTCTATCTATTGTTTATATTTCTCATAATATTCCATGTTTACAGAA
Source organism: Biomphalaria sudanica (assembly GCA_036873155.1). Lineage (NCBI taxonomy): Eukaryota > Metazoa > Mollusca > Gastropoda > Planorbidae > Biomphalaria > Biomphalaria sudanica. The sequence goes on from JAZGLO010001553.1 coordinate 1,269,802, forward strand.
AATTGTACAATTCACATAAGAACATAACATGTTCTTTAACCTTGGTTAGACCAATAATAGAATATTCATCCTCTGTTTGGGACCCCCCTCAACTCTAGAAAACATAAGAGAAACAAGAGGAGACACAAAATAGAGCTGTGAGATTCATAACAAACAAATATTCACATTTGATTAGAGTAACACTTTTAGTAAAATCATTAAAATAGAGACCTTTCATGATAGAAGACTAAAAAGTTAAGTAGCAATTATACATAAAACACTCCTTCTCCATAGTACCTTTAGGGCATAGAATGGGTTCATCCAGGACTAGATTGATTTAGGGACATGCCTAGACATAATCTTTTTTGAAATAACATCTGTATTTTATAAGATAAGCATCTTGAAATTCTGAGCAATAGAGACTAATCAGAAACATGTGCGGAAACACCTATGCTAAGAATTGTATGTATACTTAGTGAAAGAGTAGGTTCCTATTGTGTTATTGGAACTATCAATCTAGATTTTACTTAAAGGCTCTTATCCAGTATCAGAAAATGTGTGATGATAGTTTGTAGAAAGGAAAAAAGTTTGGTCACATACTTAAATTATAGCTGCAGCTGTTGATAAGAAATCTTTCACAAAGGATAAAATGGTTAAGAAATATCAAGAGCCAGGATTACACAAAGCACTAACCATTACAAAATTTGGTAGGATGAATGATCTTAAAAGAGAAAAAAAAAAAGAGTTGGCAAGATTTCATTTAGTCTAAAACAATCATCATAAGTATATGATGTACATTGAAAACAAACATAAGCACTTGTTTACTTTTTTTTTAATGGTATTTAAAACAAATATTCACAAGATTGTTCTAATAACAAATTTTAATAATAAACATATTTTATTTATTAATTATATTTCATGACATCAACTTATATTAAACATACATACCTAAGAAAGAATGTAATCAAAGTAAGTACATCAAGAGTTTACTGGCTAAAATTATTAAAGCCAGCCAGATACATAAAAAAAAGTTTTTAGGAAGAAGACAATGTTAACAGTAAGAAACACTTAATGGATGGTTGTGCTGTACAAAAAAAAAACCCAAAAACTTTTAAATGAGTGAAATGGAGATGTGATGGCTAAGTGATAAAGCACTTGGCTTACAAACCGAAGGTCCCAGGTTCAAAGACTGGGATTTTTAATTTCAGTATCTTCAGGGAGCCTCTAAATACACCCAGCTCCATTAGTTGGTGGTTGGTCATTGTGCTGGTTACAAGATACCCTCATTAACTGTGGGTTATAGAAACAGATGACCTTTACATCATCTGCCCCATAGATCACTAGGTTTGAACTACATATGGTTAATAGCTTTTATCATTAAATTTACTTAAATCTATTGCTAACATAAGCACTTTCAAATAGGCCAATTTTTATACTATTCAATTAGTTCCTATTTACAAATTTAAAACAAAATCTTGGATAAAATCAGAACTTATCAGTTAAAATAACATATTTTTTGTTATCAATCAAAGGTCTAACAATTTATCTGAATATAATTGACAATAAAGCATCAAAAATAAAAGTGTTAGGTATCTTACATTATTCATTACATGATTAGAGAGTTGCTTAAATACATCAGGGTTTTCTTGAAAGTTTTCATTTTAATTTTTAATTGCAGATCATCAAAGGTCTAATGATACTAGTAATATGTAGTAAATTATGTAAAATATTTAAACACATTTATTCTTTGAATTCACATAAGTCAAACTATCAAAAGATTCTAAGAATAAAAATAATGCTTTCGCTAAATTTGCATAAAGTATACTTTTAATTCTGTTATCTGCCTAAATATTGCCTTATTATAAGTATAACCTCACTAACTTATCACGTCTAGGAATGCACAATTTTCCTTTGTATGTGAACAAATTTCTATAAAATGAAAAAAAAAAATTCAAGCATGGTTTGATTAAAAAAAGACTAATTAATGAAATATTTAGGGAAGCTAATATTAAACTAGACAAATGTATCAAATGTCTAGGCCTGTTTGTGCCAGACATAATTAATATCAAATGATATCAGGAGATATGTGCACAGTCAGTTCAGTATATTGAAGTTTCATTGAACATTGCCTACCTGAACCTAATAAATTACAATTTTCTTATTGCAGGCATACTTAACCCGTTCACATATGGCCTCAGAATGCTAGACATGAGTAGATACTTCTTTAATTACTCTTTACATCTTATAGATTGTCTAAACTAGTGATATTGTTAAAACCATAGATTTTAGACAAACATCTAAAAGAAATAGTCAAAGGTTAATTTTGTTACACAGGGCTGGTGGCCCACACCCAAAGTTTACAACTATATAAATAGATGCCAAACATCTGCTAAGGTAGATCACATAATACTTTTGTACATCCACAAAAAAGTCTAAATTAAGACAACTTTACCCATGAAAAAAATCAAGCTTGGCACAAGGTCACCAGTATACTTTAGATGTAAGTTATAAACCATGTCAATAGTGTTAAAGCTTAAAGTTCAAATATTATGGCTGCATTATAATATACAACATAAGAAATATGTTCTCGGTGCATTTCCTCTACATCATGAATACTAACTAAAAATACTGAATGATTACATCATTTAGTCTTACACTAGCTTTTAAATATAAATGACAATTACTCATATAATTACACTTTTAGAGACAACCTATTGACTGTGATTCACACTAAGTCTAACACAAGACTTTTACGAGATTATACTTTTAAAATGTAACAAACAAAACCACATTTATACCAAAGTTTTTCATCCAAATAAGCTATCACAAATTTGGTACAAGTATTTATACTGATTTAAAAGAACACCTAATTGCCTGCATTAACAATAAGAAGCTACTGGAGTAACATCTGGACTTCCACACTTCAATCTCTCAGCAGCCAACTCACTTTGTGACTGGGCCAGTTTGATTATATCTTCTGCCAAGGCCTCCACTGTTGTGTAGCGAACTTGTTTAAAGTTGAAAATGTCTTGTATAAATCCAAGAACAAGATCCTATTAAAAAAAAAGAGACATTTAATCAAACTACATGAAATCACTCATTATATGATATACAGTTCTGGGATTAGCTTTGATAATTAATTTTACATAATAGAGCTGAGAATTAATTTTAGCCCTGAGGTATGAGACTGAAATAAAAAGTCTTAAAGTTGATGCACAACTGAATTTTTATTAGACTATATTTATATAAAAGTAATTTACACAAGCACATTTTTTGTAGGTAAGCATGTAAGGTTCACAATGACATTATAAGTTAAGGTATATTTCATTATACTTTAAATTTCATGTCATGTTCTGTGGGTGACATTAAAGGAATATTTGTTAAGTTTTTTATTTATTTAAAAATAAAGTAATATGCCAAAAAAGCTTAGCTTTGGGTAGCTACAGTAGTAGTGGTTACAAAACATAATAACTTTTTTTTTTTTTTATAGTTATAATGTTTTGTTTGGTGTAATGCACAAATTGTAAGACATATTTCCTTATGGACAATAAAGACTATTATTATAATTCATAGGTCAGTATTAACTTTACTAAAGCTATCTTGATTTTTCTTTCCTTTTCTGTAATTTCTTCCTTGACATACTGTTACAAAGGTTTGATTTTGCAATCAGGCTCTCAGCTTCACACCAAATAAGACATATATTCAAGTTCAAAGATTAATTAAATGATTCAACACACATTATAAAAACACAATAATATAAATTTCAATGATAAATTCACAAAAGTAGACTTGATACGAAGAATGAAACTATTTTGACCACCCATGATTTTAATCTCTCCCCCCCCCCCCCCCCCCCGGAAATAAATGGAAGAGCCCGAAACTTCTTTTTACTTTTCTTGGCTATTTTTAGTACTACTGAAAATGTATCTCACTATCTTTAATACTATGGGAAACTTGGTGAAGCATTATGAAGCTAATGTGTAAATAAGACATTTCACGAGACCTTGATGCTTGCATTATTTTTTTTTACAAAGGTATTATTGATATTTAATCTGTTCAAAGATGTTACCTCTAAAAGAAGTTTATTGTAATACTAAACCTGAGAAATCAGGAACAATGAAAAAAAAAAACAACAACAAAAATTACTTTAAAAAAATTGCAAAGCTCTTTCAAGTCTGAGTCAGGACCAAGGAATCCCCAGGCTAGCAAAGGACTTGTATGTTCAGTGATGGAATAGAAATGTGCAATGAAGCCATCATTAAACTGTGGAGTAAACAAACTTGGGTTATAATTTACAGAAATATCAGTTGTTACATTTCCTGCATTCTTTCATTTGATTGGGAACAAGGTTAATCATAATTTTGGAACTTAAAAAAAAAAAAAAGCAATTTAAATATGAAACTTCAATGTTTTCATTTATTCATAGATTTCAAGTATGTAAACATGGTTGCTTGGATTGTTATCAGGATGATCCAGAGTTCAAGCACTGCCTGCTTCTATCCCCTGCCAGCTGTGGGAGTTTTGGGCTGTTAGATGTAATTATCTTCATTTCTAAAGGAACATTGGAAATAAAACAAAACAAACTCAAATGCTATACATACCTTCAATAGACTTCTTTTTGCTTTTAAGACAGACCAAACAGCTGTAGCTAAAGCCTGACAAAAGTTGTTCAAAGAAAAACAAATTTAAATAAATGACATTTTAAATAATAATGTACATTACAATTTTGTAAAATTATTAGCAATTAGTGAAACTATTAAGATCTCTCATAGATGTCTGATGTGCAAATATTAACTTATTAAACTACATGTTTCAAAAATGATATGAAATGTCTTTATCACTTAATTTTAAAAAAAAAGCAAAAACACTAGATTATAGGAAAATGATTAAAAAAATAAATTCAACATGAAATCATCTTTTAGTGATAGTAGAAGACAAATACAGTTTTGGTGATGTAAAGAAAATATCAAAGATGACAACATATTACATAAATTTATTTATACTAATATCATAACTAATATCAAATTAAATTAAATGTAATAACTGAAATATACTTACAGTTTCTTTAAAGCCATTTGACAACCATCTGTTCTGAACTACTGTTAATACTGTAGATGGAGGATTGGCTAGATCATCGAAAGCATCCATCAGTATAAAATCTAAGACTATGTCGTAGAAAGACATCACTCTCACCTAAGGTTAAAAAAAAAGACAAAATAAAAGTAACAACACTAATAGTGTAGCACTAAGCTGGTAATTTCAATTACACATCATCAATAAATGAATATTCAGGATGTGTAAAAAAAAATTGAACTATAAATAACTATACAGAAAAGTTGTCTTATATGCAATGTTGTTTGAGTGTTGTTGGTTTTTTAAAGACCTGACATTTTAGTATCGTATTGTAAGGTGGGTGTTTTCTTTATAAATTTTTTTAGTAGCCTGACTGCAGATGAAGCCTATATACCCAAAATGAATATAAAATGTTATCACTACACGATTTAATGTACAATCAGTGTTTGAGGCAAATTATGTTGACTCAAGAAATTTTTCAAAGTATATTTGAACCCTCTTCTTCAAGCCTATAGATCCAAACATGATTTTCTTTATCTAGGTAGTTTATTTTAAACCTGCTGGTTAAATGATTTAACCCAAATACAACAGATTAGGAAAATAAAAAATACTTACTCCCCGCCCCCTGAGCTCCTCTTCTATCATTGGCCAGTTAGATTCCACATTGATAAACTGCATCATTTTGTCGTAGGTTGTGTAGAATTCATCAACATCCTAAACACAAGAAATAAAAGGAATTGTGATATAGTGTGTTTGTTTTGAGTGACTAGCAGTGTATTGTGTGTGACTGTCTATGGAAAGACCAGTTGAATGTACATGGAAGAAAGTGTGTAAGTCAGGACTGAGTGGAAACGGGTCAGAAAAACAAAAAGATGTTGGGGTGAAAAAGATGAATGTAAAACTAATAAAGTGATGTGTTTATTGAGATTAAAGCTGTTTTTAGTGTGTCTATTACAGGAATCTCTATCAATATATAGAAACATAAGCTAAAACAAAACTATTAGGCTGCTTAAGTTAACAAAATGCTATAATACACAAATCTCTCTATTAACAAGTTTCACACAAAAAATATATTCCTACTCTTTCAGCCTTGGTTAAGAGATCTCCTATAATCTTTCTGCCTATTGATTTAAACCATTCTCTTCTGCTATCTTCTTGAAAAATGTGCTGCAATATAAAAAAACAACAACTGAAAGTTAAAAATTTAACACATTAAACTACTTCCAGATATGAATAACATAATGCTGACCACAAAAGTATAACCACCACTATCACAGCACAAAAGAAAAATACTTTACTCTCTATGCAGTTACAAACTGCATACACAGAATTGGATTTTTATGTTTGTAAATGTATAATTGTCTATGAATTAAATATTTAATTCTATTATGAGTGAGTATTGAATGGAATTATTAAACATCAACAACTAGTATTGAATGCTAACGATTGAGTTACCACTCTAACTTACATGAAATGCTAATCTAATGCCATGTAACTTGGCTAGAAATTCTACATCAGAAAGACATTGGACCATCTCAGGTCTGAAGAAAAAAAAAATATAATTCAACTAAATTTTGGATAAAAATATAATATACATTATTTCAAAGTCTATTTAATGGCATTTGCAAATCTTAACACAAATATCTGTTTAATGACCCACCGTATTGATCGACAAGGAACATTTCCATATTTCAGTTCCAGCATGCCTGCTTCATACAGAGGAACATGATGCAAGATATCTCTGTTAAAATCTAGATCTGTAAGGTGAGCCATCTGTAGAATCAAACATAGCAACAATAATTTAGAATTTCCAAGAAGTACTGTTACTACTTTTGCTTTATAAAATGAAAGTAATTAAAAATTAGTTAAATTAATTTCTTTTTATAGTTAATTTCAAAAAAAGAAGCCAAGTTGTAATAATTATGACAATTCTATATGATGAATATCTGAAGAACTTTCTTGTGGCCCATGTAAGTTTTGAGCATTGTTCAGAATGGAGAGTAGAGTTAAAATAAAACAGAAAATATAGAAGAGGGGGTAGAGTTATAGAAGAAATTAAAACAATTGTTATTTAATGGACTCTAATAATTATGCAGAATCCTAGTCACATACAGCTATTCTTTTTTTTAAACATTATTTAAACTGGTTTATAAAAATTTGCCATTCAGTTAATTAAAAAAAACATCAACTTTGACATTGCAACTGTACTAATTTTAAGCATGATGAAAATAATGATGATAAGAAAAATATATTTTCCTTTTAAATCTAGACAATATGCAGGCACAATTAAAAGGAGATAATGAAATCAGATTTATAGTAGCACTTTCTTTTAAACATCTAAAAAAACAATATTTATAATATAGCCAATTTTCCCTAAGGAAGCTTTTAAAAATGTGTACGACTTACATCTGTAGCTGAAACAAACGACTCTTGGTCACTGGAGTCATCATCAAAACTTCTGTCTTTGAGATCTCTCTCTGTAAAAACAGCCAAGGCAGACTCTATAGCAATAGACTCCACCTGGCGCTCACACAGACGCTCATAATTTTCCTGCATCCGGTAAGCCAGATCTAGCAAATTCTCTAATCTGTGTTGTAAATTAGCTGTATCTTCATCCTTTACAAGAAAAATAGAAGAATAGTTTTTTTTAAGACAATGTAAACGGCAAACCACCAATACCTTTAAGTACCCCATGAATAGTAGATAGCTTTTTAAGCAGGAATATCCCAATTGTCAGCCAGCAGTTTCCTACGTGTTCTTCTATATACATTAAAATAAACATTATTTATCCAACATCACTAAGATTTCTTTTAAGAAGTATAATATTGAATGAAACCTATCTTATTATTAATTTAAATTAAAGAATTACTTTACTTAGCACAGACCAGTATCCAAAAATAAAAATTCCTTCTAAAACAAAGAATAAGCAGTTATATAATTATTAGTAGTTTTATCCATAGGTGGAATTCTGGCTTATTTATTTCTTAATGATACCAGTATCCATTCAATAGTCATAGAATGTATCAAGTGGTTCATATTATTCTTACTTTTGGTACAAATTACAACAGCACTATTAGATTTTTTAAAAATGAATAGCTGTAATTCTGTTAAGGAAAAAAAACAATGACACTAACTGGAATAGCCAACACAGAATGTTGATCGTCAAGATAGGACAACTTCATCACAGCATCCTCCCAGTAGGAGATAGCAAGAGACAGATTCTCCATACCTGTATAGAGTCAAAACAAAATCAAATTTGTTCCAAAATGTTACTGATGTGAAAAACAATCAACTTATGGATCAAACTTTCATTATTTAAAGACAGGCAAATTGAAGTGGGTGATAACAATTGCATACATTCAGGATTCACATAAAAAAAACAACCTATAAATGATTCTGCAGAAATGAGAAGGCATGACTGCAATCCTAAAGATGCTATTTTCAAGATTACTTTAGGTAACATTCCCCCAGATTCTATTTTCAAGACACCAAACGTAACCAAACTACCTTATTTACTTCATGTTTTAAAAGAAACAACTTTAGATATGTGTTAACTACCTAGCTGACAAAGATCTGCACTGGTCATGTTTGCAGTGTCAAGACCTGAATGTGTAACTGTGGATGAACTGGAGTTGTTTGAGACCCCTCCAAGGCTATTCAGTGAAGCTGAGAGTGCCCTTTGCCTCATCAAGTTGCCCACATCTCCACTGCCACAGTAGTTGCTGTCCACACTGGTCGACATGTTCTTTTTAGATGGAAATTCTGAGAAATAAATAGTCAATGTACGAGTAAGAGAATGAATAATTAACTAATAACTGACTAATACAGCATTTTACAACCATTTAAGTCAAAAACATAAAAAAAAAAAATAAAGCATTAAAAAAGCATCCAGCTGAATCAAAATATTTCAAGTAGTTGAATAATACTATATATGTATAGCCCAGCTTAAAAAAAAAAGATGAACAATATAAGTTAGGTACCAAATAAAATATCATCTGATACAGGAAAAGGTGAAAAATGCATATAATATATTTAAATCACAAATTTTAGTTAATGTCAGTCCAATTATCATAAAATTGTTTTGAGAGTTGTGTTGTTCACACTATAAATAGAATGTTTGCCTCTCAAAGTAACATAAAATTTGCAGGTTTAGAGGTGCCTCTAGTATAACACTGAAGAAACAGTGTTGAATACTATTTTCCTTGAGTTGCATATATCTTCAAACTCAATTCAAATAAATACTCTAATGATGAACACAAGTCATATTAAACCTTTTATAAATCACTTACAAGTAGTAGAATAGCTTGACTGACAAAACAAATTAACTATTACATAGGGCACAGTGAACAATGAATAATTACTGATCATTTACTGATGATTGATGACCAATGATTAATAAAAGATATATCTTTCTTTATTTTCCTTTCATAATGTCTAAAAAAGACTTTTCTAGATGCATATTATTCTTCACCTTTACTTTCTTTGACCTAGAAACTTGTTTGCAAGTCTGACTCAAAACTAAAAAAATTGTATTTATAAACATTACTGACCTATTTTTTTCACAATGTTAGACAACATATAGTGTTGAAACGTGACAGTCATGCTTAGATGAAATCCCCCTCCCACCCCAGTAACTTTAAAGAACAGGGGCTAAATACAACTTTTAAATGTGACATTTCGTTGCTAAACATAAAGAGAAATATAATTAATGAAAAAAATACCTCCATTAGGTGTTTGAGTTTTGGTTAAATGTACACTTCTTAACTTTCTGAAGGAGGAGCTTGATGACCTAACAACATTGGTTGCTCCCTGTGTCTTGCTCTGGTGTTGCGAAGAAGCTGCTGGAGTCTGGTTGTGAGTTGGTCCATTGTGCATTTTTTGCTGCTGTTGGTTTTTTGTTTCCAGCTTCATTTTGATCATCTGTGTGCGCTTCCTGCGTTTTCTGAAGTACATAGCCAGTGCTCCTATTAAGGCCACACCCAAAGACAAACTTAAAACTGTAAGCTTTATTGGCTTGGACAGATTGGTAAATCGTGAGATTTCACCGGGGAGGGCATGCTTCAATCCCGCAAAATTCTTATAAACATTCATAATGTTGTCTTTTTGATTACAAATCCATGTCAAAAATGAACTCAAACCAAATTATATTTGGTACTTCAGAAACTAAAATATTTATGAGAAAGTTTAATTGTAATGATCCAGATTAAGTATTCATTGTGTCTCTTTTAAACCTGGTTTGTTTCCAATGTAGGCCTATAAAAAAATAGAAGAAAGTTTTTAGGATGTAAAAAAAAAAAAGAATAATTTTAATTTGAGTTACCAGGTAAAACATTAAGTATGTTAATGCAAAATAAACAAAAACTGAAAGAGATAGATTCAAGGTATAATCAATCCAGAATTCTGGCCTCTTTTATAATACTAGATATACTCAGATATTATATATAATAAGATCATGTCAATGTATGGATGTCCACAAAAATTCATATTCATGGTGAGACTATTTCATGATGGCATGAAGGCTCGTGTCCAAGAAAACCATCAAAGCCCTTCAAAGTATCAAATGGGGTAAAACAAGGTTGCGTTCTAGAACCCACACTGTTCAGTATTATGGTCTCTCTGCTATTCTGACAAATGCATTCATAAATAAAGATAAAAATGGGATAAAAAATATAATGTATAGATTTGATGGTGGCCTATTTAAGGCAGCGCAAACCAAAATCAAAAACAAAATTAGCAGTAATCAGGGACTTTGTATTTGCTGACAACTGTGCCTTAATCACCTGCTCTGAGAATGATCGCCAGAGTGTTTTGTGACTTTGGCCTCACTATAAACACAAGAAAGACTGAAGTCATATATTTGCCTGATATAAATGCAGTAGACAGATTCACCTATCTTGGCAGCACACTCTCCAGAAACTGTAAGATGGATATAATGAAATCAACCTGTGTATCGCAAAGGCCAGTGCATCCTATGGCAGACTGTCTAAAAATGTCTGAAAAAAAACGAGGTATCACCACAAACACAAAGCTAGGGGTCTATTGAGCTGTCATCCTCCTTACATTGCTCTATGCCTCAGAAACATGGACAGTATATAGAAAACATGAAATAAAAACTGAACCACTTCCACATGATCTGTCTCCGAAAATACTGAATGTTAAATGGCAAGAAAAAATACCAAATACTGAAGTCCTTCAAAGAGCGGGGCTGCAAAGCATCCACACAATGCTGATACAGTCCCAGCTGAGATGGGCAGGACACACCTGCAAAATGGAAGAATGCTACATCCCCAAACGACTCCTGTATTGCTAATTAAGGCTCAAAGGATGGACAAAGAAAACACTTTAGGGACACCCTCAAAGCTTCTCTGAAAGCTTTCAGCATTGACCCAACTACCTGGGAGACAGAAGCACATGACAGACTACAGAGCATCATGAATCATGTCGTCACGCTGTGAAAACTGGCACACAAACTGCTGAGGACAAGAAAATGTGATGCCGCTGGCAGAAAAAAAGCGTCAGACTGAGAGGATAAAAACTATTCTACTGACTACTCAGCCTACTCACTCAACTCACAGTCTTAGGACTTAGATTAGACTTTAGTCACACTTGAGACTAAAAAGAATTTTTTTTTTAGTTTAGTCTCTTAGTAATGAAGTTAGACTCTCTACTACTTTAAAACTTAGATTAGTAGAGTACTAGGGACTAGACAGTAGACACTAGTCTAGCTAGTCACTAGTGTTTATTATACTTGACAGTCTTGTCTTAGTAGTAGTAATACTCTATGCTATCACTTAGCCATACTAATTTACTATGACTATGGGCATAGCTTTTGACAACTTTTGGCTGTGGCCAGTATGGCCCAGTATGGGCAGTATGAGTATCAGTATGGCAGTATGGCATAGCAGACTAAGACTTGATAATCAAGTTGATACTAGTACTATATTTCTATCAAAAAGCAATGATAGTCTACTACTCATATTAGTATATTACCACTTAGACTAGATTGACTAGATCTATTCTAGTTTCTAGATGAGATCTATCGGAGTCAGATGTCGAGCGAGATGAGATATCGATCACAAATCACAGAGCTGAGAGATCTAAATTCTAAATAAATAACTACTAAACTATATCTAGAATTCTAGAAAAAAAAAATTGTATAAATCAATCATACAATGTGAGAAAAAAATGCTATTACTGGACATAAATTTAAATCTAGACCGTCTAAACCTCTATCTTAGTCTAAATCTATATTATAGATAGATAGATTCTAGATTAGAGTTGAGTGCTAGACTAGATTTTTGTTATTCTTGTGTTTTCAGAGATAACTCCATGCACCCGAGAATGTCAGCAAAAATATTTATTCGCATTATAAAGTAACATAAAGAAATCGCCGATTTAAATTGTTTTAATAAAAATTTGGTGGTAAGTGTTGATAAACTTACAGATTTAGATTGAAATAGCCAGTAGACACTATTAGATAGATGAAAATGTCAACGAGGAATAAATACAAATGTAAATTATGTAGTCTTTGAATATTGCGGTCTCAACATCATGATTAGATTTGACCGAGCAGCCGATTAAAAACAAAACGCGGACCACGTGGAGAGCCAATCCTGAAGGGTTGATCTAGACCAGTATCACCCAACCTACGACCCGAAACCCATATCTAGCACGCAATTTTCTAGCCTCTCAAAACCGTTGCCCTCAGTGCATAATATTGAAGCTACAGAGGCTATAGATGTTCTGTTGCTTTGGATTCGACGATTTCTTTTTTGTTTACGGCGATGAATCCCGAAACAAGTTTGTAGGGCCGCATGGACGAATCTTGTAAATAACAAATGTTCTTTCAAAATAGAAGATAGTTACGTCCTACTCCAATACTCGTAACCATGTGTTAATCTAGTCGTACACGTTAATGAAAGACAAACTCACTGCTAAGTCATTTAAAGTCATTGGTTTTACTGGCTCATTCAAGCAAGTTCTCTTGAGTCTGGGGTCCCAAACAGAGGATACATTTTAATCAAATATTGACCTAACCTAGTTTAATAGCCTTTTATTTCTTATGTACTTGTTTGAATTGTAGGCCTACAATTTTCTTTCAATAGACCCCAATGCTCTGTTGGATTTCTAAAATAGTTTCATCAATATGGCGGGTGCTCCATGACAACTTACCATTTTCTCATTTACAATAACACCTACCTGAAGTTTTAGTCTGAGAAATTACCTTACCATGAATGAAATAAGTAGGTCTAGTTTTAGGTCCCTATTATAGCTTCTTTTTTTTTTTTTTTCATTTCTTTGTTACTCTTAATAATTGACATTTTTCTGAGTGGAAATTCCCCCCTCCCAACACGCGCGCACACATATAATATTTTACGTCTATAGAGACGTTCTTTTCCCTTTGCAACTTCTTGTGTGACAAAAGAAGCCAATCCTTCATACACAGCAGGGGTCAAAGGTTGGGCATCTGATCACCGCAAGTGCTTTTGCACTTTCACTCTTTCTACTTCTGTGTTGGGTATGCCATCTATAACCTGGGACCCTTCCTTTACGCTTGCTCTCCAGTGCTTCTTTTTCCCAACTGTCGATTTTGAAGAACTTCATGTCGCGTTTGCATATATCAGTGTACATTTAACCTTAAAAGTGAACGACCAGCGGCTCGTCCTGCCTTCTGTTAGATCACCATACAGAATGTCTTGTGGAAGTCAACCTTGTGACATTCTGTGAACACGAACAGACAGCCATAAGACGTCTGCTGCTGCTAACATCGCGGATGTCCTAGCTGGCACCTTGCTCCCAGCAGCACTTCTTAGATCATTGCTTATTTGATCTTGCCCCTTATTTTATATTATACGTAATTAATTTCGTTGCATCGAGTCCCTTCATTTGTTTTAGCGTCATTTGTACCCATGTATTCTATTCTTTCTGGAAGGACACCCCTGCTCCCTTGCCATCTAGGGGTTTTGGTAGAGCGCAGTGAGCCGTTCCCCACCCACCGGGGTCCGAGCGAAGCTCAGGCGCCAAGCATTATTTCCTGTATTTGAAACTAAACATGCATATTCTGAATTGTCTACCACTACTCTTCTATTTAAAAAGTGTAGGTCAAATATCAAATCTGCTGTTCACCGCACTTCATTAATGGAGCCTAGTGGCTAGTAGAAGAACAAATCAATGTGTACAATGTTTTATTTGAGATAGGGTTAAAACTCTGTAGTTGGTTTTCTTAGTTTATTGTCTGTCTGAATACATGAGTTCTCGTAGATTTACATTATTAATGGGTTCCAGCAACTGGCATAAAAACCCAATTTAAAAAAAAAGAAAAAGGAGGGGAGAGGGTATAAACACAAAACCTCGTTTTGGCTATAGGCTCATTGAATGGACTGATTGTAGCTTTTCTTTTGATTGGAAAGGGTTTTTAACCTCAACCCCGTCCTCAGACCTCTCATCTTGGCTATACGCTCATGGAATGTAGTGCCTATAGATTATTTGCTTTTTATTTTTTTTAATTGAAAAGTGGAATTTTACCATCTGAAATTCCTTTGGCTACGATTAGGGAATTAGGAGACTATTTATCCTCAAGGTTTTATTGAAAAAAAAAAAGTGTGCGTGTGTGTGTAGGGGGAATTAAACTTAAAACATTCATGGAATTTAGAGACAGTAGTTTTTTTTTCCCTTGAATATTTGAGGTAGCGTAGTTAATTGTAAGTGCTAGATTTAGATTTTTGTGTTTTTATATTTCCTGGTGTGCCACTTTTCTACCCTTAAGTAGATGTCATGAGACGGTTACTATTGCAAAGTCTATAATAAAAATGTGAATAGATTTATTGTTGAAATTGATCATTATAGATAAACAGAAAAATGTCTAGTTCTAGCACCAGTACATTAATATTATAAACACACATTAAGTATAATATAACCCTGACACTAATCTTGACTGGAATCATGAAGTGCATTCATATAAACTGTATTTCCATTTTTAATTATAAGGAAACAATTTTTCATATTAACATTCTTACCAAATGTCCAACAATAGAGGTATACAAATGTGTTTATTGCTTTGGGTTATATTCTAAATTTTCCAGAGGCTGCATGTACAAATGTAAGATTTTTGGGTGTGGAAAAAGACTGAAATCTACAAGAGAATCTAAAATTAACAAAGGTGACATGAGTTGATTGACTTAAGCTGGAGCTATCATAGAGAACACTAATACATTTTGTAGTTTCTATTGCACTACTTGATTCTGATGATAAAGAGTGCAGTATTTCATGCAACAACACAGTTGTGAGCTGTATATTTTGATAAGTAATATGGTTTTCATGGTCTTCAACTGTTTCAGACACAAACTTTTCACCAGGTCGTAAATGTACTTCCCATGAATGTCAAGACTCATTTTCTCTCTAATATACGTATGTGTAATACTAAATGTACCCAAGTCCTGGGCAATACCATAACGACACATACATCGACAAAATAAGATTCAGAATGCCAATGCTCGAACATATAACATGTTTATTACATTATCTGCACTATAATACAGAATCAGTTCAGACATTTGAAATATCCAGTATTGATTTAGAATATACCAGCTTAATATTCCATAGACTGAATAGTGACAACACAGAAAAATAATTAGAGTCTACACTTAGACTATATCTATATCCAAAAAGTCCAACTGTCCTGGACTAGGAACAAAACCACACTGCTTTATTATGAGTTACATTATATTCAACAAAAACATCTCACCAAGTAAAAACAACCCAAAACAATAACAGTTTTGAGGTCAACAACCTGAATGGCCCCCCTTCTCCTCTACAGTAAACAGGAGACCCGGGCTGACCAGAACTCAGTCCTGACAATGACCTTTGTAAGAACTTACCAGCTGTATCTTACCGAGGTCATCTGTTTTTCTCTATACTAGTGAGGGCAAAATGGCGATTTAGTTGATAGTGATTTCCTATAATTAATTAACTAATTGGTTAATTTTTTTTATGGATTCACGTTTTGTTAGGTACATTGAATAATTGTGTAAAGTTTCAACTTGATCAGAAAATGGGTGTGGAAGAAATAATGTGTACAACTACCTACGGGGACAAAACTTCACATATTTAGCCATATCTCCCAACACTGAAGGATTAATTTTTCTTGTTGGTATCAAACAAAAAAAATTAATTACCAGTAATTAATAGAATAATTGGTTACTTTTATTGATTCATGTTTTGTTAGAAGTTTCAACTTGATCTAAGAATTGGTGTGGAGGAGATAATGTGTACAACATTTGGCACAGACAGAGTGAGTTGATAGAAGCTTTTTTAAAAAAAGGAAACACAACAAAAAGTTGAATAGCTCATGGAAGTTGTATTTCATTTTGAATACATTCTTGCAATGTATTATAAGACTATAGTTTTTTTTATTAGTTGCACTAAAAGCTGGCAAAAGAATCAATCCTATAATTGTTTCACCAACAAAGATAATAGTGCTGGAATCAATTCCTTTGCTTCACATCCTACCAGAATGAAAGCACTATGAATTAATCTGAATCACCATTACATAAAATCAATTTAAATTAACAATTTAATTGTTGTGGTATACAGTCTTCAATGCATAATATGAATACAAATAAAATCAAAAGATCAAATTATTATATCAATGTCAAATTTTGTTTATGTACAAGTACTGACATTTCAACAAATGAGTTGGGCAAAATAAAAAAAAAAGGTCTCAGTGGAACAATAACAAGCTGTAGACCAAGATCTGTCAGAAGTCTAAATCATGTTTAATCTATAATACTGTTCACTAGTGGAAAATTTTAGTACCAGTAGTACCTCTGCAATTCTTATGCTAGAAATTTTGTTTCACATGTTTAAAAGTTCTTAAACAATTGGTTATCTTCCCTTTCAATTTATCTTTCCAGAACATCTCCAATTTCTGGCATGTATATTTCTGATTTAGGATTCAAGAGTTGTAATTCAAGGTCAGTTTGACTTGTTGTTGCCACCAAAGGTTTTAAATGTTGACGATTTAGTACCTCCATGAACTCCAAATCATCTACCAGAAACAAATAAAACAACAAAACAGTAATTTTACCCATTGTTACATAGTCTGATTGTGTATAGAAATATTTAATATTAACTTAATAAAAGTCTAAAAGTCTGAGGTACTATTTAATATATAGAGACAATTTGGATGTGTTCTTGTAACTCTTTATCTCCGTAATTATTTTCCACGTTCTGACAGAATTGTTTTTTTCACATTTGTACATTCTACCCTGTTAGGATTAAACTTCAATAAAATTTTTGCTTGTAATCAGAATACGTTACTTTTGGTCACACAAAATTAAAGTTTATAAAATAAAAAATTAATTAAATTTAATGGGGTCAAATCAACGATGATATCGACAATTAGAAGAGAAAGAGTTAAGAAACAATGCAGGAAATATTGTTGAAAGATTTGACGCCAACAAAATGAAGTGTATAGCCCTAGACAAGGGTTTTGATCTGTTTCACATTATAGATACTAAAGTGAAAACAAAAATGACATATTAAAGTTTGAAACATAATGTCTCTTACCTTCAGAGATTAGGACAAAGTTCTGTGTGTCTTTGTACTGAGGTGGTAAGACATAAATTGTAGGGAACTCTGTCAGACAATGTCCTTTTAGATTGTCACCAAGTGTAGCATTGGGATTGAGTTTAAAAAACCTGAGAAAGAAATCTTAAGGTGAGTTAATCTGAAATACATGTTAATACTAAAATGTCTAGATGTAATACAGCCAAATACTAAGAGTGTTTAGTTTTGATTGAAATGGAACTCAGTATTTTCAGTGGGTGATATGTGTCCAGCTTCCTACAACTAGTAAAAAGCTCAAGCCATGAGCGAAAATTGCCAGTCAAGCTCTTTTACTTTTGGTTATTTAATTTTATTTACATATTATCAATTCATTTTTTTTTTTTTTGCAATATATAACAGCAAAAATAAAATAACATGTGATTCCATTGCACAGTGTGACAGCTCTGCAGATGTCAATGTTCAACACATACATTTTTCAGCCAAGGTTTTGTTTTTATATGAACATCTTTCAGTTTTTTAATCCTTTTATTTCTACTACATTTTGGAATAGTTTAAATGATGCAATTCTTCTATTTGGCTATTAAGCCCAAGATGCTATGGAACCGCTATTTCAAGGTGGCTATAAATCAACTAATTAATTGGATTAATTAGTTAATGTTATCGAGGTCACAAAGTAACAAAGTGAAGGGTCGCAACAAGTAGAATGAAAAGTTTACACCAGACATTTTAAGAAAGTACTGGTAGCAAAATATGTAACTGTATAACAAGTAAAGAGACTAGCAGTTCAATGTTTGGCTATCTTCACAATCTTTTCAGAAAGTCTACTGACCTGACTCTATTGGCAGGCAAACATTCAATTTTCAAAAGAAACTGAGAAGCTTCAAGATTGTCCTTCTCATAATCTCTTAAACATTTCCTCATTTCTGGGTGATCTACAAAATTGATCCACTTTTTGGCAATGTCTTTTAGAATGGTATCTTCTGGCACACTAGATTTAAAGAACAATCAACAACAGAACAGATTTGATTTAGAAAGAAAATGTGAAAAAAAACAACATGGACTAGTGTATTATTGCTAATAAATTTACATCAAGACTTAAAAGTAACATACCTTATAAAGTTGACATTATACATAAATGTTAAAATAGCTACTCACCGTTCATCTTTTATTTCTGTATTGGAAGCCACAAAATGCCAACCAATGTGCCAAAGAATTTTATCAGTTCTGGAAGCCAAGAAATATAGAGTTATTAAAATTTGTCATAAACCATAGCCCTGAAGTTTCAAACTTATATAAAAAATATTCTAAATAAAGGATGATTTTAATTAACAACTTCAAATAAGATCAGAACAATTTTCAAGTTAAGCCAAAATTTATATGATTTTTTTTAATTAAAAGATGGGATTGCATTAAGCTTTATACAAACAGCAGAAAACATAAAGTAAATATAAAGTATTTTTGACAAACCTTATCATATAATAACTTGTATTATTTTTATGCCTAGTCAAAGCTTGTGATAACACTTGTAGTTTGATCCCTCTCTTGAAGGCAGCAGTACTTAAGAGCTTGGTCTGAAGAGAGATACAAATCACTGAAACATTTTCTATTTTGTTCTACTTTTGTATTGAAACCTAAATACATAAATATAGCTTAACCTACAAGTCATAAAGAGATAAACTAATCAAAGAATTAGTTTAAAAAAAAAAAGAATGAAAAGCAGGAAGAAAATCTTTTGAAGCATTCTAGAAAAAAATAATCAAGAAAATGATATATTTGTACAATATTTGTTACTGTACAAAGTTTCAGTCTGCTACATTTATAAACATGACAGAGTAAGAAATCTAACCCTTTTATTCATATATGGTCCTGAGAAGGAATGATTTTTTCTGTTGTCTTGTGATGATTTAAAACTGTACAGTTTTCTGTTTGCATCCTCAAGCAATCTGTAATCTACAAACACATACAATACAAATTTTATCAACAAAACATTCAACCAAACATAATTTGTAATTTAAAAGTGCGTTGCAAAAAGTATAAGTATTGTTGATAACAGTGATGGTTACAAAAGTACCTAATAGTTAATTCAAAATTTAACTCATGATGCGCATGCTTATACATGATTTGAATTGCAATTTTTTCTAACTCATCTTTCTTTCCCTGACAAAAGTAATTTATATACATCTTTTAACCAAAGGATTGTTAGTCCTATAGAGTAGACTCTAGTGTTTTATTCTCTAGATCTGATGTCTAAACAGACCATGAGTTCTTGAAGCATCAAGCACTAACCAAAACACAGCTGTGGAGAATAGGTGCTATCTAACAACATGAAAATGCCTTACAAACCAAGACACAGAAACAGGTTTAGGTCTTCAAAAACAACATTGCTTAAAATTTCAGATGTTCAGCAATATGTTGAACAAGAAACTTTATTATTAAACATAAAAAAATCCCAAATATTTGTAATGTGCTAAGGACAATCTTATTGGAGTTTTTTTTCCCTCCTTATAAATTATGAGTTCATTTTTAAGTATACAGAAATGCTTACTCTAATCCATCTAAAACTGTAAACAAACCATTTAAAAGATGCCCCTCTCCATATTGTGATTTATCTACAAAGGCAGTTTTGAGTCTTTCTCCACTGCAACCAAGTCGAATCTTGTGTTCTTTGACACATGGCAGGGAGCAGGCTCTCAGCTCACAGCAAGGACAAGTATAGATAGCCTCAGTCTGATTACATATTTCACAAGGAAATTTTCTTTTTAAACTGAAAAAAAAAATATAGAAAAAGATAAGAATATAACACATTTATAACTTGTTCCTTATTCTGAAACTAAATGCATGAAAGAACTCTTTCATTGCTGACTGGAATGGGTTATCTTGAATGGTTATATCTATGAATAACAAGTACAACTCAACACACGAGTTACAAATGGGATAA
This sequence comes from Biomphalaria sudanica, assembly GCA_036873155.1. Lineage (NCBI taxonomy): Eukaryota > Metazoa > Mollusca > Gastropoda > Planorbidae > Biomphalaria > Biomphalaria sudanica. Next base: position 1,290,359 of record JAZGLO010001553.1, read on the forward strand.
GTGTAAGATTGAATTTTTTTTCTATAAAATAAGAACAACAAAATTGGCCAATCTAAGCAGCAGTTAAGGATCTCATCGACCAGATGAACGGAAATCAATGATGAATGTATTGTATAATTATTTATTTTTTTAATAAATACTGATAATCATTGATCAAAATTAAGATATTATATAACAACAAAAGATCTCACAATTACTAAGTAAATATAATTTTTATACAAACATAAGGACAATTTAATTTAAATATTAAACTTAAAATACAATAGTTCTGGACAAGAAGAGATTGTACACTAGACTAGAGCCTAGATGTAGTCTGGGAGAAAATGATAACATTTTAATGATTTTTCTGCATAATACACATTGGACTTCAAATAAATTAACAATAACCTACCAATTATTTTTAACAGCTTTTTCTGACGTTTCTACAAGTTCTATGACACAATCATCTTCAATTTCAGAACAATCAGATCTATCTGTATTGGATCTAGGGTTAGATCTATCATCTTCATTATCTTTTTTACCAGTTTCAAGAGTTTGAGTTTCTTCTGTTTGTGCTTCACTAAACCTAGAAATACTAACAGCCATAGCTATTGGTACAGTGCTTTCAGTTTCATTCAAATCACTGTTAGTGTTAATACTGTTATTAACACTGACATTTTCACTGTTAATAACATTTTCAGCATCAACTTGAATAACAGATCCATTCTCTTGAGAATCTACAACTAGATCAATTCCTAAAACTGTATTATCTTTTTTATCAGTTTCAAGAGTTTGAGTTTCTTCTGTTTGCACTTCACTTAACATGGAAACACTAACGCCCATAGTCATAGATACATTGGATTCAGTTTCATTCAATTCACTGTTAGTGTTAATACTGTTATTAACACTGACACAGTTAAAAACATTGACAGCATCAATTTGATTAACAAATCCATTCTCTTTCTCATGATTCTCTACTAGAACTAGATCTGGTACTGCGGCTACGCCTACTGCCTCTTCCACTTCTAGAGTTCGAGGGTCTACAACTACTTGAACTAGATTGTCTAGATCTAGATCAGTTCCTGAAACTTTATCATCAACAGTTACAGTTGTTTCACTCATTTTTATTAGACGTAAATCCCTAGTTCTCAATTAGATCTAGCAGTCTAGGTCTATCCAGTCTAGATCTATTTCTAAAATTGTGTTAACTTTTGTTTATCATCGAAGGAGCATGCTTTGATGTCAAAACAGAAAAAAATTGGTATTCGTTATAAAGTTTGTTTTGGATACCAATAAAAGAAAGTCGATATTTTAGACTCGATGTCCATAAATTAATTTATTAAGAGCTAGTAGAAATGAATCGACGTAATTAATATATACAATAAGATATAGTGTGAATTAGTTTTAAGGAAATTTTTAATTAATTTTAATATAAAATTGCCAAAAATTATTTTTTTGCAAATCAACGACATTAAGTATCGATACAAAAAAAAGAGTATCGTTGAGTATGTCATTAGAGTAGCTTCCCCTGATTAAAAGAATTACACATTTATGTCTGTGGAATTACATTGCAAAGCATTGTTGTGGTACAAATAAATTTGGTACATTTTTATAGGGCTAATTAAAAATATCGCTTTTATTTTCAACAATTCTAGTACATCTGAAAGCATTGCAAAATAGTACTTGATGTCAATTAGTTATGATTTAACAATTGATTACTAGTCCATCAAGGACTTAGAGAGAAAAACGCTGACTACCACCACAGCAGTACTGTCAGGACTTTGATTATTTAATTAATAAGTATTAAATTGTCTTGGTATTAAATGTAATTTTGATTTCAATGCGCGTGTGTTTTAAAATTAATAATAATCTCTTTTTACTTAATAACTATCTCAGTCTCAAGGTTCAGCCTAACAGACACACTATACACACCCAGATTTACATACATTAACCAACGCTGTGTATGATGATTTACAATTAAACTATACATTTAATTCAATGATATTTGTACAATGGCATGACAAATGATTAATGTAATTAAAAAAGTACATACAAATACATATGACATGATTTGAAGTTAATAGTTCATAAGTTCAGTTCAATTAAATACTTAACTAGTATTTAAAAAAAATAATCACCTTAATATAGTATGCTGTCCAGTGTCCAATAATATTGACCTCAACAACATATCAGTTTCCCAACTCAAGACAAAGATTCTGTAACAGTATCAGTTCACTTTCTATAAAAAAAATTTCAGAATAATACCAGGATCTTTCAATCAAGAAAAATTATCACCAACGATGAAGTTAACAATGTTCAGAGTCACAGTACCATAACTCACAATACCACAATGTACCGCCAACACCGACACACTGAAACCCGAAACCCTATAGAAAACAAATAACAGAGATTACAAATACGAACGAATCCCTATTGTAATAAGTTTACAACGTGAAACAAAACTCACCGCAAACATGGTTCAAATAGTCTTCTAAGAATATATCCAATGCAATTGCTAAGGCTGTCCAGTAACGTAAAGCACAGGACAAAACTCAAGACCTAAAAAAGATACACTCACTAAATCCTGTGCACTCCCAGGGGAGCATCGGGCCGCAACCACACCTCTCCACCGAACTCGGTTCTGAGCAGCTTTCTTCATCTGCTCCCATGTCATTCCAGTACCCTCAGCTTCACCGATGACTGACCTCTTCCAGGTTTGCTTGGGTCTGCCCACTTTCCTCTTTCCTTGTGGGTTCCAGTCAAGTGCCTGCCTTGCAATATTGGGAGCTGGTTTTCGCAAGGTGTGTCCTATCCAACTCCATTTTCGTTTTGTGATGTCTTGGGCCAGTCTGCGGGCCATTTTAATTTTCGACACTCGTGTCGCGGGCCACATCGATGAAAAGATGAAAAAAAATGAAATAGAGAATAAACTATTTTAAATATCTTATTACAAACTCGTGACTCTAGTCGGCAACGTGGCGTAGAAAACAATCGTCTGCATCGCTCAAAATTTCTCAAGCAGGGGCGTCTGGCTTTCTAAGTCAGTCAGTTTCAGTTGCAGATCAGTCGGGGCACTCCTCACAGTCAGTAAAAAAAAAAAAAAACATTTCGAAATGTGCTTCTCTGTCGGAACATGCGTTGTATCATTCAGTTTTGGAGATTTGAACCCATATCTTCTAAGAGCTGTCCACTTTTTCTTCAATTTTCTACACTCAGAGTTTACTCGCACTGATACCAAAAGAACACAAACCAAAAGAATGCAGAAATGATGCCCTGTGCTACACACCCAAGATGTCAAGGACATGGCCAGCTCTTGAAAGCAGTGGCATAGTCCAAAAAAGAAAAATCTGTAAACTTTTTTTCGCCAAAAATACACGTTCTGTAAAAAAATTTATAATATGAATATTATACATTAGATCACAATGAAATCCATTCGTCTCTAACGTAGGGAAAATACATTTTTCAACCTTTTTTTCCAATTTTTTCCGATGTTTGGCGGGCCGGATGAAACCACGTCCGGCCCGCGGGCCGTAGTTTGGGCATCACTGTCTTGGGCTATTGTCTAGTTCTCTCCCACAAATCGATAGTAGTTATCTTTTCTGGCCACCTAATTCCTAATATCCGGCGTAGGCATCTGTTAACAAAAGTCTGGAGCTTTTCCATATTTGTTTTAGTGACTCTCCAAGTTTCTGAACCGTATAGAAGGACATACTTAACGTTTGTATTATAGATTCGTATCTTGTTGTGTAGAGATAATGCCTTAGAACGCCAGATAGTGTGAAGAGTTGAAAAGGCAAACCTAGCTTTATTGATCCGAATCAGTATATCATCCTCAGCTCCGCCGTCTTTACCAACTCTTCTTCCCAGATATGTGAAGTGGTCCGTATCAAGGATATTCTCTCCCTGTAGCAGGATTGGGTTCTCTTGTCTGTTGTTGATCCTCATAACTTTTTCGCTATTTCTGAGCGTCTGGTCAGTTTGGTCTGAGCATTTTGTTGTGTATGGGAGAGGAGGCAGATGTCATCGGTGAAATCCAGGTCCTCTAAATGTTGTGTTAGTGTCCATTGTATGCCGCTTTTATTATCTAAGACTGTCTGTCTCATGACCCAATCGATCACCAGCAAAAATATCAAGGGCGAAAGCATACATCCCTGTCTTACTCCTGTTTTTACCCGAAAAGGGTTGGTCAGCTTACCATAGTGTATTACTTGGCATGATGAGTCATCATATAACTGTTTAATGATATTGGTGAATTTTGTTGGAATTCCGTAGTGATTCATCAGTCTCCAGATTACGTCTCTGTCAATACTGTCGAAGGCTTCTCAAAATCAACAAAGGTCATGTACAGAGGAGATTGCCACTTGATAGATTGTTCTATGATAATTCGTAGTGTAGCAATGTGGTCAGTGCATGCTTTCTCTTTACGAATCCAGCCTGTTCTGGTCTTAGTCTTTTGTCTAGGGCATCTTTTAGGCGTTCCAATATTATCCTAGTTAAGACCTTGCTGAGGGTTGACAGTAACATGATTCCTCACCAGTTGTTGCATTGAGTGAGGTCACCTTTTTTGGGTAATTTAATTAGGTAGCCCAGTTTCCAGATTTTAGGGACCTTTTCTTGCTCCCAAATTTTGCATAGCAGTGGATGCAGCATTTCAGCTGATATTTTGGGGTTTGCTTTTAAAGCCTCTACTGGTATACCATCTGGGCCTGGCGCTTTTCCCTTTTTTGCATTTTTGATGGTCTTGATGATCTCCCTTTTAGTAGGAGGACCTGTGTTAGCATTTATTTCTTCTGTTGTTGGGGGAATGTCCGGAATCGATTCAGGAGGATGTCGGTTCAAAATTTCCTGAAAGTGTTCGGCCCATCTATCCTTCTGTCCAACATGACTTGTGATGATTTTTCCTTGTTTGTCTTTCACTGTCTTGTTGGTGTTGGTATTTCTTCCTGCTAAGGTTCTTGTTATGTCGTACAGCCTTTTCATGTCTCTTTGTTCTGCTGCCTTTTCTGCATCGACTGTCATTTCATGAAGGAAGCGTTTTTTGTCATCTCTTGCATTCTTTCTTACAGATTTGTTTACTGCACCATACTGGATTCTAAGATTAGCTTTTTGTTCTTCATTCTGGCATTGGTTTATCTTTTCTTTTAGCTCTTTCCGTTCCTGGATTTTGGCCCATGTCTCCGCAGACAACCATTGCTTGTGTTGTTTCGTTTTCCTGCCTAGAACGTCTGTACATGTGCTTTTCCATATCTCTTGGAAAGTGAAGCAGTGTTGCTCAAGGGTTTCATCTGTCACTAGTCCAGCAAGTACTTCACATTTATTTTTAACCTAACGATTAAAGAGTACCTTTTTTTCTTCGCTCTTTAAGTACTGAGTGTTGAATTTGTAGTGTGGTCTGTCTGAAAAATCCTGTTGCTATTAGCAGATGATGATCAGAAGCTACATCTGCTCCTCGTCTCACCCTAACATCAAGGAGACTTCTCCTCCATTCCGGAGATATTGCAAAATGGTCAATTTGGTTTTACGTTTTACCATCTTGAGAAGTCCATGTTGTCTTGTGTATAGTTTTGTGTGGAAAGATGGTTCCTCCTATGATAATATCGTTGAATGCGCAGAAGTCAGCAAATAAGATACAGCTTACATTTAAAGTGCAAGATGGATTGAATGCACCAAACGTAGGGCCTACCAGAAGAACAAATTGACGTCATATTAAAATCACGACGAAGCGACAAGGGAAAAAATACAGCACAAATAAAAATGGCACAAATGAGTAAAACAAACAAACAAACAGACAAAGAAAACCTTGGCTGCTAACATGGAAAACTTCAATGCATTGTACTAGGGATTGCATGTAGGTCCCAGTGGTAGTCCTTCAGATTTGAAATAGCACAATACATTTTAATGAGTAAAAAAATCTTTATTGATCATTTTAAATTCACAATATGAATTTTACCAGTGATTAAAAATACAATAACTCGTGTGTCGTGTTCTAGGCGTTTTCTGGCGAACAACTAATACAGACATTGGGAGCAAGTCGCCAAGGCTGGCTCGCAATCTTGGCTCCAAGAGGTGTGAGTTGTTTGCCAGAGACAACATGTAGGAATTAATTATTATTATAGCTTTTATATAGCGTTACTTTCATGCTTATAGCATGCTCAGAGCGCTTTGGTCCAATCTCATTTGTGGGACCAGGGTAAGAACAAAAGATTTTATTAGTTATAGCATTAGATGTTAGATGATTACGAATATAAAGAATTTCGCCTTAGCTAGTTGTTATCGATATTTTGGTTATTTGTTTATTAAGAGTGTCAGTCACAGTCAGAGTCCGTGAGTAACAGTCAGAGTCCGTGAGTAACAGTCAGAGTCCGTGAGTAACAGTCAGAGTCCGTGAGTAACAGTCAGAGTCCGTGAGTAACAGTCAGAGTCCGTGAGTCACAGTCAGAGTCAAAGACAGCAATTTAAGAGTCCATGGAGTCGGTAGGAGGCAGTCTTGAGTATGTGACAGTTTAAGCGTTAGGGGACTGAACAGATTTTAGAGACAGTCTTATGCTATTATTTTAATATGCTATTAATAATTGATGTTTGCAGGTATCAATTCATGCATAAATCAATTATTACATTTATTACATGATTTTAAAGTGGCCATCGATGCCCTAATTAGAATATTAAATATTAGTTTTAATAAAAGAGTTTGAGTTTATGAGTATTCATTATGTGGTCATTGATGTTGTGACATTTTTGTCATTTGTTTAGTTTATACACATTTAAAATACTCTAATAATCATGCAGACAAAGTAATTACACGCACCATAAGTGAGAATCATCACTAGACGAAAAGAGCCAATGTAATACTTTTGGTACAGATATATTAAAATGATGTAGAATGAGGTAGTGACGAGTTAAAGAGAAAAGCGACGTGACAGTATTGTTGACTTTTATTCAAACATCTACTTAAAACTGCTAGTGCAATGCCAACCATTTATTTCAAGTTTTTTTTTTATTTTGCCATAACTTAAAACTTACAAAGATAGTTTACTTTCTCAATCAGAAGTCGTTTTGTTAGGTTGCGAATTAGGTGCGGTATGTTAAACTTAGAGATGCTGAAAATGATGTTTTTATGTGCTGCCTGCAAGCAGCTTCGTATTTAAAAAAATAATAAAATAATTAAGTTCTACTTGTATTCACGTGTCAATCTAGTCGTGCATATTAATTAGACTTAAACTATGTTAAGTTATTGTTTTTTCTGGCTGGCTCAAGCAACCCCCTCTATGCTCTAATGACATTAAGGAAGAATAACTCTACAAATTTATCTTAGTATATGGTGTAAGAAATTTGCTTTTATCTTTGTGTCTTTATTTTACTATGTAACACTCTCACATTCAACTATAAAATATACTTCTAGTACTCGTTAGTTACATATATATTGGCCATATTATTCTTGGGTAAGAAGACACACACTCTATCCAACTCATTTGAAGGCTACGATTAAAATTTTATTTTTTTTACACAAAAAGCTGATTTAGTCTTGGAGTCATTTTGATGAATTCTTTTGCTGTTTATTCCTTACAAATTTCGACTAAAATAATTAGATCCACGAAAAGAGCCAATCGCAAATAGAAAGAAGGCTGCACTTTTTTAGGGCTAAATACCCATTGCAGAGTTTCAAGGCTTTCCTACAATGTTGCTGTGCAAATGTTGTCTATCTTTAAATCTTCATCTATATATATATATATGCTTTGTAGTTCACTGTGTACGTCTTTGTGTGATAGTCTACGAACATTGTGTTCATCTAGGTTAATAGCTAGGTGTAAGTAAAAAGTCAAGTTCCCCTTTCAGACCTTGCTATTTATAGGGCAGATGATGTTAAGGTCATCTGTTTCTGTGGCCAACGGTTAACAAGCGATGTGCCATGTGGCCAGGCCAACGGCGCCCTAAAAATCCCGAAATTCAAAATCCCAGTCTTCATCTAGATTCGAACCCAGGACCCCAGGCTCGGAAGCCAAGCGCTCAACCACTCAGCCACTGGGCCCCCAGGCAAGGTGTGCATTTTGAGATTTTGTTTCATGTAGTAAATATTACAAACCTGACTTTCTCTCACCTTTCTTTAGAAACGAATCAGTTTTTATATTAACATGAATATATTTAAAGTAAAAAAATATATTGTAAAATGAAATATAACACATAGAAAAAATTAATTCCAAGATATTGGTTATTATTTAAATACCACATGTTTTATTATAAGACTAACACCATGCTTATAAATTAGTTGTAAAAAATCTGGAATATTTTTGCGACTCTAACAAATGACATAATTAACTAGTATGAAACATGAATACCTTGACTACAGACACATATTTAAAATTATACTTCATACATGAATGACAATTATACTACACATATAGGGTGGCTGCCTGGTCGTGTTGTAGCGCCCTGCAGGAGGTTTGGACAAGGATGAAGTAAAACATTGATGTTACATAACAAGACACAATAAAAAAACAACTGATCGTAGGCGAATTAAAAAGTACATTGTGACCTTACTGTGCTTTAAAGCCTCGTTTTAAAACTGGAGTGATCAACGGTGGGAAAAAAAAAGAATGGGGCTTTGTGTAAGTTGGAAAACGCTATAACCGATTGTGTCCCTTCCATTTAGCTTATGCAAATTATTTTTTTTTATTTTCATTATAAGTCAACAATTGCAAACCTGCTATTTAAAAAAAATATTTAGCGGAGTTTTAGTCGTGACAATATATACAATAGGTAAATTATCAATAGTTATCATATATAGCATATAGCTTAATATAAATTATCAGGTAATAGTGTGTATATGAATTGCATATCGACAACAGAAGATCGCTACTCAACTTAGGCATGGAAGAAGGCGACCAATGGGAGGGGCGCCTCCAAAATGTGTGGTCTTTGTTAATTTCATGCTGGCATCAGCATTAGTATGTTGGAAAAAGGAAAGCAGTAAACATTTAGGCCTATACGACTTATTATTATAATTTTCCATGGCAATCAGGCAAGTGTTAAGCCTTAACTTTATGACAAGATGTAAACAAGAAGTATTTTTTTAAAAGTAGGCCTACTATATTTATCCACCATCGCTTGCAATATGTTTTTTTTTTCTGGCTCATCTGATTTCTAATAGCGATTTTCTTATATCAATAAATATCAAGCTTGTTGGATTATCTGGTGTACAGAATATAGAAGTATTTAAAACACATATAGTAATTTTTGTGTGCACTTTGGAGCTCAAAGTAATCTGTAATATTAGGCCTAAGTTTGCTGCAGTGGCCTTTCATTTTTTTTTTTTTAAATTAAGAGTTGCATCGTATTCATGTATTAAAAAGATGTTTATTTGTGCATTCAATATGGTAACCTTGACATTGTTTATTTTGTCATTTAGATCAAAACTTGTCCAAATCTTCTTTCCATTTTCTTAGTTTTTATTTAGCTTCCACCGTATTCCCACCACATTTCTTCATATTGCTTGCTCTTTTTTTCCATTTCCTACTTGCTACTGCTATACTCTTTTGGCTTAAAATCGTAGATTGGATGTTAAAAGATTAACGAGTAGGCCTAAACAAAGAGCAGGTTACAGTGGTAACTTGTTAGTGTGACAATCTCCAATACCTCTCTAGTTCATGTCATGTGCAATAAAAAGACAGCGACTAATGTTTATACTACACGAATGCAATTGAATCCATTCAATGATGTCACGCTTTGCCAATACTCTCTTCGAACAGATATTGGGTCTTAAGCTGGGAGTCAGCCGGGGCCAAACCAAAGCGGGAGAAGGCGCAGAGTAGGGCGTCACTGCTGATCATGTACGAGTGCGGCACCATGACGTGACCCTTCGGCGCTAGGTGGCGGACGTGCGCTAGGTGTTGCCGGATGTGATTGCATATCTCCGGGAAGTTGTTAGAGCAGCCGTAGAACTCCAGGTCAACGCAGATGGCGTCTTTGTAGGAAAACCATGTTGTCATGGAAACGAGGCCCTGGCATGGTGGCGACGGTCCTGACTTTACCTGTATTAGATATTTGAAAAAAAAATTTAATGTGTAAAATGTTTCTTTCAATAAAAACAACATCATTAACAAAATTAGATGTGAAATATGCACGCATCCAATGTCAAGTAAATCATCCACATTTTTATTTATGAAAAGAACAATCTTATTTAAAAAAAAAACAGACAAAAAAAAAAAGAACGAAATAAAGCTTATCTAAGGGGAAGACACCGACACTTACAACTAGATCAACCAAGAATGTTGACATCATTTCCCTTTTTTCGAAAAAAACAAACAAACAAAAACTAATAACCAAGAACTAATTGACGAGTTTTTTTTTTTTCCAATTGACTCATAATTTGTTAGGTACAATAAATAATTGTTTCGACTTGAACCGAGAATTGGTGTATGAGAAATAACGTGTACAATTATTTAAGGGGACAAAACCCGACAAATGTAACCATTTCTGTGAATACTGAAAGATTCATTTCCCTTGTTGGTATCAAACGAAATAATTAATAACCAGTAATCAATTGATCAATTTGTTAATTATTGTATTGATTCATGTATTGTCAACGCCAATAAATAATTGCGGAAAGTTTCAACTTGATCTGAGAATGAGTGTGGGAGAAATAATGTGTTTAAACTTTTGACCAGACAGACAGACAGATTGAGTTGATATAAGCTTTGTTAAATAAGATTGCAGAGATAGTGACATCTAATTACCTTGTCAGACATGAGAATGAAAGGATTTTCGGCTTGAATTAATTCTAAATTCTCTGGCAGTGGCCGGTAAGGAATAGCGTTGACAATCAATCTTTACAAGAAAAAAAAGGAAATAAAAAATCTTTAGTACCAAAAATTTGGACACATATTTTTACAACTATAAAAAAATCAATTATATTGTATTTCTAAAATACCATTGTTGATTAAAAAAAGCAGTTACATTTGATTCCTTTAGGGACATCTAGTGAATAAAAATGTATCGTGATAAAGATCTAATACAAGTTGCCGTTTATCTAAAAATGGCAGGGTTTAGCTTCCATTCTGGTATATCAAATAAAGTTAATTAATTGGTAATCATAGATTAACTAATTAGTTGATTTTTGGATTGATTCGTGTCTAGTCATCGACTATGAATAATTTTAATCAACTTGATCCGAGAATGGGAAGTAGAAAGAAAACGTGTCAAACCCTAATAAGGGAATTAAATCCATACATTCACATCTCCTATTAAGTAGCAGTTATTCCTCTTATATCGATATAAAAAAAATTAATAAATCACCAATAATTAATTAACTAATTGTTTTTTTTTTGTTGATTCATGTCTTGTCAGGTACAATGAATAATTGTGCAAAGTTTTAACTTAATCCGAGAATGGGAAATGGGAGAAATAACTTGTTCAAATTTTGTACCAGACATACAAGAGTGAGTTGATATATAAACTTTGTAAAGAGAAAAGAAATTGGAAGTCTTGGAACAGAATACTCGATGGTTGAAAAGGAAAGCAGAAGATAACGGCACTTAAAAAAAAATATTGCAGCCTACTAGATTAATCACGAAGATCTACTTTTTGTGCTGTTTAATATTTTAAAACCTTTCATTTGATTCAGTGCTTGAAAAATGCTGTCAATGGAAACCATGCTGTTGCAATACGAACTCAGAATTGTAGATTTGGTTGCAACACGTTGGAAGGTTTTCTGTCCACTTGTATATTGTCCAAGTCCTGTTTCATGGCTATTTTGGTTGTTTCTATTTATAGAAAGTGTTGATACGCTAAGTATTTTAAAATGCATCCGATACTTTTTTTTAAGCCCGTAAAATCAGATTTCTAAGATCCTTTGCTTGAAACAAGAACTAATTTGTAATATAAAATATCTCGTCCAATCCTCTTTTTATTTTGTTTCCCCTTTAGATTTCCTAGTATCGCCCTTAAAGGTCTCCATATTGTAGTCTCTGCTCTTTCTATGTTGCTGTCACAGTTCATTTTGTTACGCAGATTATTTTGTAAAAAAAATTAATAAAATCTACACGAATTTAGAGCTCCTCTTTCTTATAAGGATTTGTTCAAAGCGCGCCTCTTACTTCTAGGTGCGATGACGCACTTTTTTATGTATTAGAATTTGTGTTGTATTTCTTGTCGCTTTGTCATGAATTAGTGTGACGTAATTTGACAAATCTAAGTCTGAGTTGCATTTCACCGTATAGGAACTAATATAACAATAACACAAAAAGAAAAATAATGATCTTTAAAATAAACATACACTTATTATATTTAGAATTATACCTAGCTACCTAGACATTTAAAAAATATCTAATAACACACAACTGAAGTCCTGACAGTTAAAAACATTTTATGGTTCAAAGAATTTAAACAAGATCTTAGAAACCAAAATAAAAACAAATAGAAGATTACAGTGTTTATAAATAATTGTGAATTGGTTTGTTAGATATCTCTCAATGTTTAGATTTCAAGTCACTGAAAGAAAAAAAAAATAGACATCATTAATTGGCTATAACACTAACCTGTCTCGTGGAAACAAATACTGTCGCAGTGGTTGCTTTTGAAAGATGTCACAAAATTGAGAAGCAGTCAGTTGGCTCACTTTGGTAGCAGAGAAATCATCTTGATCTGGGACGTCTATCTCTGATGTTTGGTATGGAAACATGTGGACACTCTGAACAAAATAAAGACAAAGTAAAATTTGTGAAAGGGTTATGGCCCTTACATAGATATAGTCCAGATCGCGCTCCCTTGCAAGGTAGCCAAGCAGTTTATCTCAACTACATATATTCCAGATCGCGCTCCCTTGCAAAGTAGCCAAGCAGTTTATCTCGACTACATATAATCCAGATCGCGCTCCCTTGCTAGGTAGCCAAGCAGTTTATCTCAACTACATATAGTCCAGATCGCGCTCCCTTGCTAGGTAGCCAAGCAGTTTATCTCAACTACGTATATTCCAGATCGCGCTCCCTTGCAAGGTAGCCAAGCAGTTTATCTTAACTGTATATCCCTTACGTTTTTACCATCACGGAAGTTGGCTATTTAGATGCATATTAAATTGGTATTAAAAAAAAATGTAAAGTCACAGCTAGGTCACCGAGAAGTACATAGAAGCCTGATCCATTAGCTATGGTTGTGTGGGTGTGTATGAGTTTCGTGTGTGAATGTTGTTCTTATTTACATCTATTGTTATAGTAGTTATGCTGAGGTGGAAATTGTAGTCGAACTAAATTTCCATGGATTTGGAAATCTTATCTTTTCTTAACTTATCTTATCTTAAAGAAATCTTATCTTTTCTAAACTTATCTTATCTTAAAGAAATCTTACCCTTCTTAGAACTTCCTTGTTGGACTTAAGGAATGATGGATTTGAATCAAGACCGGAAGTGTTGGACGTAGTCAAGGCGATGAATTTGATTGGGTATTTACTGGTTAATTTTTCCTTGATGTAATCTCTGAATTGCTTGAAAATGTTTGCATCTTTGTATTCGACCTTGACCCTGGAACCGCAAGTAACTATGGTGATGCCCCCATCAACAACACGAGCAGCTTCGAAGGCAACCTGAAGTGGACAATGACTACAAGATTAGCATAGAAATTTGAGAACAAATAGAATAAAAATTTTAATATAATAGTATCACCATATCTTAAGCTTAATTGAGAGTTACTGTCTAATGTTTCCGACAATTGCTTTAGAAACCCTTAAGGATATATTATAACATTTTCTATAGTCTACAAATATATTATTTATTTTGTAAATCACAGCACAATTGTAAATATAACCATTGCTAACTGTACTGGGAAGTTTGTTTGTGTTAATTTGAAGCGTTTTTATATGAGGAACTCTTAAGTAGAACACACTTATTCCACAAACTCTGAAGTAGAAATCAGTTATACCACTAGCTCTTCTGTTACATTGAAGTTCGAAAAACGAAAATATCTATATCAAAATGTGTGCTTTTCAATAGCCCAGACTTGACCATTCTGCCTCCACGACAAGAGAGTTCTGAGCTATTTGGTTTAGTTCACTAGCCCAGACTTGACCATTCTGCCTCCACGACAAGAGAGTTCTGAGCTATTTGGTTTAGTTCACTAGCCCAGACTTGACCCTTCTGCCTCCACGACAAGAGAGTTCTGAGCTATTTGGTTTAGTTCACTAGCCCAGACTTGACCCTTCTGCCTCCACGACAAGAGAGTTCTGAGCTCTTTGGTTTAGTTCACTAGCCCAGACTTGACCCTTCTGCCTCCACGACAAGAGAGTTCTGAAAGCTGTTTGGTTTAGTTCACTAGCCCAGACTTGACCCTTCTGCCTCCACGACAAGAGAGTTCTGAGCTATTTGGTTTAGTTCACTAGCCCAGACTTGACCCTTCTGCCTCCACGACAAGAGAGTTCTGAGCTATTTGGTTTAGTTCACTAGCCCAGACTTGACCCTTCTGCCTCCACGACAAGAGAGTTCTGAGCTCTTTGGTTTAGTTCACTAGCCCAGACTTGACCCTTCTGCCTCCACGACAAGAGAGTTCTGAGCTATTTGGTTTAGTTCACTAACCCAGACTTGATCCTTCTGCCTCCACGACAAGAGAGTTCTGAAAGCTGTTTGGTTTAGTTCACTAGCCCAGACTTGACCCTTCTGCCTCCACGACAAGAGAGTTCTGAGCTATTTGGTTTAGTTCACTAGCCCAGACTTGACCATTCAGCCTCCACGACAAGAGAGTTCTGAAAGCTGTTTGGTTTAGTTCACTAGCCCAGACTTGACCATTCTGCCTCCACGACAAGAGAGTTCTGAGCTCTTTGGTTTAGTTCACTAGCCCACACTTGACCATTCTGCCTCAACGACAAGAGAGTTCTGAGCTATTTGGTTTAGTTCACTAGCCCAGACTTGACCATCTGTCTCCACGACAAGAGAGTTCTGAGCTATTTGGTTTAGTTCACTAGCCCAGACTTGACCCTTCTGCCTCCACGACAAGAGAGTTCTGAGCTATTTGGTTTAGTTCAATAGCCCAGACTTGACCCTTCTGCCTCCACGACAAGAGAGTTCTGAGCTCTTTGGTTTAGTTCACTAGCCCACACTTGACCATTCTGCCTCAACGACAAGAGAGTTCTGAGCTATTTGGTTTAGTTCACTAGCCCAGACTTGACCCTTCTGCCTCCACGACAAGAGAGTTCTGAAAGCTGTTTGGTTTAGTTCACTAGCCCAGACTTGACCCTTCTGCCTCCACGACAAGAGAGTTCTGAGCTATTTGGTTTAGTTCACTAGCCCAGACTTGACCCTTCTGCCTCCACGACAAGAGAGTTCTGAGCTATTTGGTTTAGTTCACTAGCCCAGACTTGACCCTTCTGCCTCCACGACAAGAGAGTTCTGAGCTCTTTGGTTTAGTTCACTAGCCCAGACTTGACCCTTCTGCCTCCACGACAAGAGAGTTCTGAGCTATTTGGTTTAGTTCACTAACCCAGACTTGATCCTTCTGCCTCCACGACAAGAGAGTTCTGAAAGCTGTTTGGTTTAGTTCACTAGCCCAGACTTGACCCTTCTGCCTCCACGACAAGAGAGTTCTGAGCTCTTTGGTTTAGTTCACTAGCCCACACTTGACCATTCTGCCTCAACGACAAGAGAGTTCTGAGCTATTTGGTTTAGTTCACTAGCCCAGACTTGACCATCTGTCTCCACGACAAGAGAGTTCTGAGCTATTTGGTTTAGTTCACTAGCCCAGACTTGACCCTTCTGCCTCCACGACAAGAGAGTTCTGAGCTATTTGGTTTAGTTCACTAGCCCAGACTTGACCCTTCTGCCTCCACGACAAGAGAGTTCTGAGCTCTTTGGTTTAGTTCACTAGCCCACACTTGACCATTCTGCCTCAACGACAAGAGAGTTCTGAGCTATTTGGTTTAGTTCACTAGCCCAGACTTGACCATCTGTCTCCACGACAAGAGAGTTCTGAGCTATTTGGTTTAGTTCACTAGCCCAGACTTGACCCTTCTGCCTCCACGACAAGAGAGTTCTGAGCTATTTGGTTTAGTTCACTAGCCCAGACTTGACCCTTCTGCCTCCACGACAAGAGAGTTCTGAGCTCTTTGGTTTAGTTCACTAGCCCAGACTTGACCCTTCTGCCTCCACGACAAGAGAGTTCTGAGCTCTTTGGTTTAGTTCACTAGCCCAGACTTGACCCTTCTGCCTCCACGACAAGAGAGTTCTGAAAGCTGTTTGGTTTAGTTCACTAGCCCAGACTTGACCCTTCTGCCTCCACGACAAGAGAGTTCTGAGCTATTTGGTTTAGTTCACTAGCCCAGACTTGACCCTTCTGCCTCCACGACAAGAGAGTTCTGAGCTATTTGGTTTAGTTCACTAGCCCAGACTTGACCCTTCTGCCTCCACGACAAGAGAGTTCTGAGCTCTTTGGTTTAGTTCACTAGCCCAGACTTGACCCTTCTGCCTCCACGACAAGAGAGTTCTGAGCTATTTGGTTTAGTTCACTAACCCAGACTTGATCCTTCTGCCTCCACGACAAGAGAGTTCTGAAAGCTGTTTGGTTTAGTTCACTAGCCCAGACTTGACCCTTCTGCCTCCACGACAAGAGAGTTCTGAGCTATTTGGTTTAGTTCACTAGCCCAGACTTGACCATTCAGCCTCCACGACAAGAGAGTTCTGAAAGCTGTTTGGTTTAGTTCACTAGCCCAGACTTGACCATTCTGCCTCCACGACAAGAGAGTTCTGAGCTCTTTGGTTTAGTTCACTAGCCCACACTTGACCATTCTGCCTCAACGACAAGAGAGTTCTGAGCTATTTGGTTTAGTTCACTAGCCCAGACTTGACCATCTGTCTCCACGACAAGAGAGTTCTGAGCTATTTGGTTTAGTTCACTAGCCCAGACTTGACCCTTCTGCCTCCACGACAAGAGACTTCTGAGCTATTTGGTTTAGTTCACTAGCCCAGACTTGACCATTCTGCCTCCACGACAAGAGAGTTCTGAGCTATTTGGTTTAGTTCGCTAGCCCAGACTTGACCACTCTGCCTCCACGACAAGAGAGTTCTGAGCTATTTGGTTTAGTTCACTAGCCCAGACTTGACCCTTCTGCCTCCACGACAAGAGTGTTCTGACCTATTTGGTTAGTTCAAAACGGAAATGTAAGTTGCTTAACAAAATCCTGATTCAGTTCGAGAGCAGTTTGTGGGTGGCATTGCTGAATCTCAACAGGTCTATAGTTGCTAGACCCCCCCCCCGTCCACCTTTTCTCTTTTAGAGTGCATCGGCCTCTTTAGTCACACCAGAAGTTGTTTGCTCAAGAAAATAACGTTCCTTTAACAAAACACACACACACACACGCACACACACAAACAATGTTACTAAAAATAAATCACTAATTACAATATTCGTTTTTTTTTCTAAACATTCTTATATCTACTGATTTGTTCGGCAAATGTTCTGTCCAGCTCTGCACATTTTTGGTTCCCTTAAAAAACCCCATAAAATTTACAGATTCAACATCAATGTTTCAGATTACAATTCTCATCCAAAAACGTTGACTCTTTCGAAACATAGTTTTGATAAACTGAGCTAGAGATCACATCTAACTTTCTACTGAATATGTTAAATGAACTGTCTTAACAATTGTGATGAAACAAATTTGTGTCCAGTCAAACCTTCAGTCAGAACGACTACGCCATTAAAAGTAAAAAAAAATGGTTTAGTATTTTGTATGATCAACATTACTGAATAAAATAAAGATTGTCTTTGGCAACTAGCCATTCTTGTACTTTTAACAAATTATCATCCATTCCGAAGGGGTCCATCTCCCTTTTGCATCATCGTGGAGTACTTTAGTGGAACCAAATCTGGAAGGAAAATAGTCGAACAACGAATAGCAAGACTAAATTCCACAAGCTACTCCAGAAGTCTGGGAACCAACGCATTCAACGCAACTTACCACATTTTTATTAATTTCATAAACGAAGAAATGGATGTTTGGATTCTGGATGAACGCCGGATACAAAAAGGGTAGAAAATCTCGACCTGCGTAGATGTCGTAGTCAATAGCTACCACCAAGTCGAAATCTGATTGCACGGCTTTCCTTATCTGACCATTAGCTACAGTACCAAATGACCGTCTGAAAAAAAAAGAAAAACATATAACATAAATAAAAAAAAAAGATTATATAAATTGTAATTGTATCATTTAATTTGGATCAGTTATAAAATAGGACTGTGATTTGCCTAGACAATAACTCTGTACGATTAGAAATATTTTTACCAAGAGTTATTTTAGCTTTTAACTTTCCCAATGCGCTCTATCACTTGTCTGGACCAGTTGTGATAGTGGGAGAAGGGGATGTCTGTGTGAATGTTTACATGATCGTCTTTTAAATGCATAAACAAACTTACTCAGGGCGCAAGAGTTCTCAAGGGGACTAATTCAACTTATACCACAACATCTGTCAAGTACACAGGCTCCACAACAAATGTTCATCACTACATCTCAGACGATGACCTATAGAGGGGACTAATCAGCTTATACCACCACCACATCAATCAAGTACGATTTATTGCCCTTGTTCAAGATACCGAGCAAAATAATTAATTACCAATAGCTAATTAACTAATTGGTTAAATTTCTTTTTATTGATTCTTGTGCTGTTAGGTAAAAGAAATTTTAGCTTAATACAAGATTGGGTGTGGGAGAAATAATGTGAACAATACTCTACCATACAGACAGCCAGAGTGAGTGGACATAAGCTTTGTAAAGATAAAAAAAAATAAAAATATAATTTACAAAATTACGTTCCTTTTCCGGATTAAAAATAGTGTGAGTCTTTATATACATTCGTAGGCGGCTCCTGAAGGTCCTTTGTTGTTTGGTAAGCATTGCAGATCTCTAGGAATGTTTAATTCAAGATTGAACTTAAGCAGAAATAGTGCTTATTTGAGCACTAAAACCTATATCTCATGTCACATCCTATAGTGCTGCTTAGGCATAGAAGCAGAAAGAGTTGCGCAATATAATAACTAAAGGCCTGCCTGAAGTTGACTGCAGAACTCTTTTAGTAATTTAATTTTCTGAAGGGCGTGTAGCTGAATGGTAAAGCTATTAAAGAAGACTGGGATTTGAAACTTATTAGAATGTCCTGAGTTCTCCAAGTGGTATCTCATTTTTATTTGAGAAAGTAAAGGCTCAATGTGCTGACCACATAACATCTCATGTACTGTCGACTATAGAAACAGATGAGCTTTACATCATCTGTTCCATAGACTATTAGCTTTAAAGGGAACTTAACTCACTCTAATATTCTATTTTTTTTCCTCTGACTTTTAAGTATCAATGTTTATAAATAGCTCAAGGCTGATAATCAGATTGGCAAATTTGTTATCTCGCGTGCAGACGATCTTAGTCCTGTATTGACTATCACGTCCTCTCGAACACATTCTGAAATTAAAAATAACTTTTACCTGTAACACCTTGACCCGTTACTAATGTTGCTCTTGAGAATTGAAGTTACACGCTGAAGTAGACCTAGTAGAGATGACCTCGACATTGCGGAATTCAGGGTCAAGGTTGCACGCTTGAAGGAAAAAACTTATTTCCTCTTAAAAATAAAAGCATTCTAAAATAATTTTTTTTGGTTAGAATAGAATATTGTTTCTATTTCAATATGTCAAAACACAACATCAGAGAAATGATAACCTACTTTCTTCTTTACGAAATGGCGAAGGCATTTAAAAAACAACAACACTGAAATCATTCTATATTTATAAATGCGTTAGTTTTCTCCTAACTACAGGTTTCTCTCTAAAACTAATTTTTTCATGTCTTTGCATTATTTTAACTAGATTGCTTAGTCCAAAGTAAAGAAATGTTCATCTCATTTCGACAGTGTTTCAGGTCTAGTGTAAATAAGGTCTATAGTTCAAATATGAAGATTAATGTTTAACATAAGACAGTTATATGTAAGAACTAGAGTATCTTCAATAACTTTGACATTTTAGCATATAATACTATTTTTTTAAAATGAAGTTTGAAACGTTTCCACAATGCCTACATTACATTATTAAATATGTCATAAAATTATCATTTGTAGCCGTTTATGATATATGTATTAAACATGGGTCTAAGATTTGCACTATAAACACTTTTTAATATCTAAATTATAAATCTGTTATTAAAAAAGCCATTTGATGAAAGAATTTCATACCATAGAGGTTAAATGCAAGTCATGTTTGTTACAAAGGTAATAGCAACCTTGTAGAACCGGCTTAGATGAATGGAGGCTCTAGGCGAAGTAAATTTGGTGTCCCCAAATGAAATGGAAAAATAAAAGATAAACAGCGTAAAAAATAAAATTACGCCTTTGCTTAAGGCCGGCCCTGCTGTCTGCGCCAAATCATGAATACGTTGGATCTCCCACGCCCATTCTTGGATCAAGTTGAAACTTTACACAACTATTTATTGTATCGAACAAAACATTAAACAATTTAAAAAATAATCCATTAGTTTATAATTATTGGTAATTAATTAATTTAGTTCGATGTTGATAAAGGGAAATAAATCATATTGTATTGTATATAACTTTTTTTAAACAACAGGACTTGACATCACACCTCCTGCAGGACAACAAGACTTAACATTACACCTCCTGCAGGACAACAAGACATAACATCGCAGGACAACAAGACTTAACATCACACCTCCTGCAGGACAACAAGACTTAACATCACACCTCCTGCAGGACAACAAGACTTAACATCACACCTCCTGCAGGACAACAAGACTTAACATCACACCTCCTGCAGGACAACAAGACTTAACATCACACCTCCTGCAGGACAACAAGACTTAACATCACACCTCCTGCAGGACAACAAGACTTAACATCACACCTCCTGCAGGACAACAAGACAGTGGTCAAGATTCGATCTCGAGACCATCGTTACGAGAGTATGAAACACATACCACACAGCCAGGCAACTGTACTATGATCTCTTACACAAAGGCAAGGTATTGGTCTAATTCAGGAGAAAGAGAGAAAGAGAGAGAGAGAGATATGAAAGGAGACACACTTCGACAAGCTCTGTTGATGGGTAACAAAAAGTTATGCATTTCTTCCTTTCCTCTTTTTGTCACAAACATTTTGAACATCATTAAACTCACCTGGAGTAAGTGAAACCTTGTCAGCTGAAAGGACTACAAACATAGATCATCACATTTACTAAACACTATATAGATCCAGATCTTGTCTACTCAGAAAGATGAAACGTCTGAATTTAACTGCAGTTGAGAGAAAAAAAAAAGATTTAGCACAAAGTACGGAAACTCAAGTTGGCCATATCTCACAACTTATTGTTAAATGAACGTAACACAGCACAAACATAGATTACTGCCAGCAAAAACAAAAACAAAAACAATGAAACGTTTCGACCAACGACCTAGTTTTTTTTTTATTTACAGTAAACAGCTTATCAGACAATTCGTCACGTCTCCGTCCTTGTTTTACAATAAAACAAGGGAGAGAAATGAAAGTAAAGAAACGTTGAAGGGAAGCAATCCATGCAAACATATTTTTCTTTAAACAAACTTAATACTATTATATATATTTGTGTGTAATGAAAAGATTCAACAATATTTTAAGTGAGAATTAGAATAACAAATATAAAAAAAAACCCATTAAAATAATGCTATTAATTACTCGTAGGTCTATTTTTGTGCAAGCTTAAGTACAGTTGCCACCCTTGGGGTCATTCAATTACTGGCTCATTATGCAGTCGATATGCATATTTAATGTCACCAGTACATTACCCGAGTGAATGGGGACCAGATACATTTAAACCCAAGCGTATATAAATATTTATATATATATAGTTCGTCCATCGTGGTTCGATGATAACCACTTTGTCATCCAGGGGGCTGAGGGCTTTGCACTGGGATTTATGCCTCCTCATGTGGATGGTGAGACCTATGTGAGCCCGGAATGTTCGGCCGCACACTGGGCAGGTTATTCCAGCTGGAGCTAGTGTCGTTTGTCATGCTTTTCTTTTCTGGCGTTTTTCTTCTGCCAGCGTCGTTCTTTTTTCCTCAGCAACCTGTGCGCCAGTTTTCACAGCGCGACGCCATGATGCTCTGTCATGTGCCTCTGTCTCCAGGTGCCTGGGTCTATGCTGAACGCCTTCAGAGAAGCTTTGAGGGTGTCCCTGAAGCGCTTTCTTTGACCACCTTGCGAGCGCTTTCCTTCCCTTAATTGGCCATACATGATTCGTTTAGGAATGCGGCGGTCTTCCATTCTGCAGATGTGTCCTGCCCATCGCAGCTGGGACTGCATAAGGGTTGTGTGGATGCTTTGCAGACACGCTCTTCGAGGGACTTCTGTATCTGGTATTTTGTCTTGCCATTTGACATTTAGTATTTTTGTCATGTGGATGTGGTTTAGTTTCTTTGCATGTTTACTGTACACTGTCCATGTTTCTGAGGCATAGAGCAATGTAGGGAGGATGACGGCTCTATAGACCCCTAGCTTTGTGTTTGTAGTGATGCCACGTCTGTTTCAGACATTTGTAGACAGTCTGCCATAGGATGCACTGGCCTTGGCGATACGCAGGTCGATTTCACTATCGATTTTTCCATTTCTGGAGAGTTTGCTGCCAAGATATGTGAATTTGTTCACTGCGTTTATATCCTGTCCATTTATAGTGATGCTTGGATCCGAGTAGGCTTTCCCAGGAGCAGGTAGATATAAGACTTCAGTCTTGTTCGTATTAATGGTAAGGCCAAAAGCTGAGCATGCTCTTGAGAAGTCACTGACTATGCTCTGCAGATCGTTTTCAGAGCAGGCATTTAGGGCACAGTCGTCAGCAAATAGCAAGTCTCTGATTACTGCTGCATTTGTTTTTGATTTTGCTTTAAGCCGCCTCGGGTTGAATAGGCCACATATATATACTGGGGCGGACTGGGTATCGAAATCGGACCGGGTATTACCATATTAACGGCCCACTAATAGCATGTCATATGTTTTAGCCAGGATTTTTTTCGGTGTTTGTGTGGTGGGGGGATGTATGTAATTACTCTTCATTACATATTGACCTTTCATTCATTCGGACGTTTTTTTTTGTACCATAGAATAGGTTCTTCCTTTAGTTAGTGAAAATATAGTAGACTACAGTCCGCCATTCACAGCTAGGGAGTTTGGGGGAGCGCTGTAAGCAATTCCAGCTGGATTCGAGGCGGAGTCCCGGATCCAAGCATTATTTCCGGTATTGTAAGCTTAAAAATGCATATTCTGAGGTACTTATAGTGCATTAGCCTGCTACTCTTCAGTTAAAAAAAAAATTCAAAAACCAAATTTGCTAGTTATTTTGCACCGTCAATCAAATAGTAGTATAACAAAATACATGAGTAAGCTATTACGTTATTTGAGAGTCAGAGTGGTCATGGCGAGATAGTGCATCATTAAATTTCTGACTTCACTATGATCATATATAATGTGAGTTTGTAAAGCAAATAGAAAACGTATCAATTCATATCATAACAATAAGCATAACTAATGAGGTAGTGTGTTTGTGTTCTTTTATCTCAAACTCATGATCGGTGAATTTTTAAAATATTTCATGGATGTTTTGTCTTTGTGTATTTACAGTCACATCACTGTACATCATTTATAGTCACATCACTGTACATCATTTATAGTCACATCACTGGACATCATTTATAGTCACATCACTGGACATCATTTATATTCACATCACTGGACAGCATTTATAGTCACATCACTGGACATCATTTATAGTCACATCACTGTACATCATTTATAGTCACATCACTGTACATCATTTATAGTCACATCACTGTACATCATTTATAGTCACATCACTGGACATCATTTATAGTCACATCACTGGACATCATTTATAGTCACATCACTGTACATCATTTATAGTCACATCACTGGACATCATTTATAGTCACATCACTGGACATCGCGAAGGCACTCTCTAATAGATTGTCTATCTTCGTAATCCAAGTCAGTGATCAAATCGGACAGGACAATAATTCGTGAGTCTTCGAGGACATCATACAGGTAGCCAGGTATGTTATGTAGCTGAGTTTGCTGGACCAGTGCCACTACACGTCCTTGAGTGGCTGGAGTCACTGAATGGCTGGCGTACTAAAAAGGGATATAAAAAAGTCTTTGTGGAGAAAAAGATTATGTGAGATTCAATCACTTAATTAAAAACATTTATAGTTAATACTTATGAAAGATAATGCCTTAAATTGGTGTACAGACTCTTTAAACATCCTATTTCTTATTTTGCTATTACCCCGAACGTATAAACCGTTTAGATTTCTTAATCTTTTATGGTGAGTTAGGATTCCAAAGCTGATGTATATAATTTGAGCAATGCGATGTATCACCTGTATGTTTGTTATGGAGTATGTGTGTGTGTTGACAGTGGGAAGAGGTTAGAGATGGGTTGTGAATGATGCAACATTGGTTGTATTGTTGTCACTTGGTCTTAGTTAGGGGCGACGACTCCAGACCGTGAGACTGAAAGGTTGTGTTATTGTAGGGAGTTAGATTTTGTTAAGGAATATTATTACTAAAGTCTAGTATATTTATTCGATTTCATATTAAAATGATTTTGTTTGCATTATTAATAAAGTGCTATTTAGTTTGTTCACAAGGAAGTTATACAGTTATATAGTTATTTAAAGTTTATCAAATAAGATTCGTGACGGTGATTACACTTACAACGTTTTAGTTGTCTACCAACAGTTTGGTGCTACAAGTCAACGGCCGGTTAAACAATGTTTTATAATAAGAACTTTTTAAGAAGTGCATCTGATGACATTTAACTAAATTGTGACTACATGACTCGCTAAGCTCTTTCTACAAGGAACAGTACCAGGAAAAAAAAAGAGCGATAAAGCGATAGAAAGAACATAAAAAAATGGACGCGCCTATCATTGAAAGGCAAAATACAGAGATGAATGGAGGAAAGAGTCAACAGATCAGAGGTGGGACTACAAACTACACGAGCTCTAGCCACGTTTATAATTATCTCCAAATTTTATCATTTAGCAATTATGCTCTTTCTCCATTTTTTTTGTCCCTCCTAATGTTCTCGTGTAGTGAGGCACTGTTTCATTGATTAATTTCTAGAATCTAGAGAATAAAATATTCATGACAGAGTTAATTACTAAAAAGTAATATGCATTATGCATGACAGTTTTAACTATGAGAGACAAACCTTCATAACAATGTCCGAGAGGTCGTAGTTATTCAAGAAACTTTCTGTAATAACTAACAAAATCCTCCAACTGTCTCTCATGGCCTCAAACATCTGTTGGTCATTGTAGCCTGGGCCCAGGTCACGATGATGGACGAATGTAGAGATTTTGACATCTTCTTCCAAATACCTTTTTTTTGTTTAAAAAAAATAGAAACTATATAAAATAAATAGGATATGCTACAATAACCTAAAAAACATCACATACCTATTTAATTTCTAAAACATCCCATGCTCCTAATACTTATAAAACATCCCATGCTCCTAATACTTCTAAAACATCCCATGCTCCTAATACTTCTAAAACATACCATGCTCCTAATACTTCTAGAAACATCCCATGCTCCTAATACTTCTAAAACATCCCATGTTCCTAATAATTCTAAAACATCCCATGCTCCTAATACTTCTAAAACATACCATGCTCCTAATACTTCTAAAACATCCCATGCTCCTAATACTTCTAAAACATCCCATGCTCCTAATACTTCTAAAACATCCCATGCTCCTAATACTTCTAAAACATCCCATACTCCTTATACTTCTAAAACATCCCATGCTCCTAATACTTCTAAAGCATCCCATGCTCCTAATACTTCTAGAAACATCCCATGCTCCTAATACTTCTAAAACATCCCATGCTCCTAATACTTCTAAAACATCCCATGCTCCTAATACTTCTAAAACATGCCATGCTCCTAATACTTCTAAAACATCCCATGCTCCTAATACTTCTAAAACATGCCATGCTCCTAATACTTCTAAAACATACCATGCTCCTAATACTTCTAAAACATCCCATGCTCCTAATACTTCTAAAACATACCATGCTCCTAATACTTATAAAACATCCCATGCTCCTAATACTTCTAAAACATCCCATGCTCCTAATACTTCTAAAACATACCATGCTCCTAATACTTCTAAAACATCCCATGCTCCTAATACTTCTAAAACATCCCATGCTCCTAATACTTCTAAAACATCCCATGCTCCTAATACTTCTAAAACATCCCATGCTCCTAATACTTCTAAAACATCCCATGCTCCTAATACTTCTAAAACATCCCATGCTCCTAATACTTCTAAAACATCCCATGCTCCTAATACTTCTAAAACATCACAAACCTCCATGGACTTCAAAAACATCACATACCTAATAAAATAGATTAAAATTCCTTTTAGGCTATCCCAATAAAGAGCTTGTTTTTTTTTTCCCTTTCAAATTCAAACAACATTGATGATCATTTGCTATTAAATCTTTGTAAAATTTGCTATGAGCTAACAGTTATGTACCGCAAACAAACATTTCAAGTCGGTGACTTTGTCATTGATATGTATGTTCTTGAGTGGCTTTCATAAACACACACATATCAGCAATCGACTAGTCAAATGTGTTATCGTTTAATCCTGTATTCAAATCCAACATAAAAAGGAAACTACATATTATTAAAAATCTCCTACCCAAAACAATAGTGTTTATTTTTAACAGCACTGACCTCAATAAAATATGTCTGACAAATCCGACATCATCGTCAGCGTAGCCAATGAAAACGTGTGTCTTATAGTCGCTAGATTTCATTGGTCGAAAAGCCTTGATAAAGACCCTTACCAAGTAAGCTTCTATGGCGGTTCTAAATCTGTGCACGAGGTAGGCCATCAGGAAGGTGAAGGACATCACGAGCAGTAGAACGATGGAGATCATGAGAAATTCGCTGAGGAAAAAAAAATATAAACAATTTAAATTCTTAAAAAAAAAATTCACCAATTAAAATAAAAGAGCAATTAAAAGAAAATTTTATTTAATATTCGTAGTAGATTAAAGATGAGTGCAGTATTTCACAAGACTACGCAAACCCAGATGCTACCTTCATATTTTTCGGCATCTCGTGAAGAAAATTATTTTGAATCAATCATTCATTAATTAATCATTAATTTTAAATATAACTAGACTAACAAGAATTTTTATTGTGCGATTGGAAATATTTTAATTCATTGTTTTTGTTGAGTGTAACGTTCATGCTTATAGAATGTGCGCTTAGTCCTATCACTTTTGTGGTGGTCTCTGGGAGAAGGTTTCCGCGCTGCTCGTTTTTTTTTAAACTGCTCAAGTCCGAATTCAAATTACAGTTCTCGAGCCCCACTGATAAAAGGCCGAAACTTGAGCTATTGAGCTGTACAAGTACTTATAAAACTAATTGAGCTATTGAGCTGCTGTACAAGTACTTATAAAACTAGTTGAGCTATTTAGCTGTACAAGTACTTATAAAACTAGTTGAGCTATTGAGCTGTACAAGTACTTATAAATCTAGTTTAGCTATTGAGCTACTGTACAAATACTTATAAAAATAATTGAGCTATTGAGCTGCTGTACAAGTACTTAGAATATGCAAAGTTTTCTGTTAAAGAAAAAAAGTTTGGTAAACAATGCTTTAGTCAAATAGCTCTCCAAATGTCCTATATTAATTTTAGTGAACAAAGTAATCTAGCACCTACTAGCCATTACACTGTCTGTAGAAGTCGAATAAGTCATGAGACACAACACCAACAGCAATCAGTTGACCTTCCTGGGATGTGCAGAGGTAGCTTTCAGTGTTGTCTAGAAAGTCGCTTGTATTAAGCCAAACTATGGACATTGTACAATATATAAACCTAGCATTTTTTTCTTTCTTCAATAAATAAACAGTTACTTAAAATCACCATCACATATCACTTTTTAAAAATTTTTCTATGCTACTGAATGTACATCGGATTTAAAAAGTCGTAAACTAAACAAGGAAGATATTTTACATTTAAAATTTAACACAAAAATGTCCAATGAATTAAACTAAAATAATTATTGTAATATATTCTGCACTTGTGACGCAAAAAAAAATGTTAACATTGAAAACTTTGTAGGCCGATAGATCAACCTTACTTCTCAGTTATTTTTCTCCGCATTATCGATTGAGTACATTTTATATTTTCAGTCCTTCACGTTTACCCATAACCCTTACCCCACACAAAAAGGCATGTATACCACCTTCTTCCGCTTTTAAGAATGAAACTGCATTTTAGCATGGCTGCACTTTATTTTTACCGACCTATCAAACTCTACAAGACATATTCCCCTTGCTAGGCCTGCAAAGCACACGTCCTCTGTTAAACCTACAAGACAGATGCCTTCTATTAGGTCTACAAGACACAAGTCCCCTGTTAGGCATACAAGACATATGCCCCTTGTTAGCCCTGCAGGACATATGCCCTCTGTTAGGTCTACAAGACACATGCCCCCTGTTAGGTCTACAAGACACATGCCCCCTGTTAGGCCAACAAGACACATGCCCCCTGTTAGGCCTAATTACTTAATTTAGATCCTCCAGCGCCATTCGGGAGTCAAGTTGTCGCCAAATAGTTCAGAGGATTATTTCTTCGATGTTTTTCTTCTTTGTCGCGAGCTTACCAACACGATCTGTTGTTACTTACGAACTTTGTTTATGCTCTACAGCCAGCACTAATGTACTCAACACGTGAAGCACTAATGTACTCAACACGTGAAGCACTAATGTACTCAACACGTGAAGCACTAATGTACTCAACACGTGAAGCACTAATGTACTCAACACGTGAAGCACTAATGTACTCAACACGTGAAGCACTAATGTACTCAACACGTGAAGCACTAATGTACTCAACACGTGAAGCACTAATGTACTCAACACGTGAAGCACTAATGTACTCAACACGTGAAGCACTAATGTACTCAACACGTGAAGCACTAATGTACTCAACACGTGAAGCACTAATGTACTCAACACGTGAAGCACTAATGTACTCAACACGCGAAGCACTAATGTACTCAACACGTGAAGCACTAATGTACTCAACACGTGAAGCACTAATGTACTCAACACGTGAAGCACTAATGTACTCAACACGTGAAGCACTAATGTACTCAACACGTGAAGCACTAATGTACTCAACACGTGAAGCACTAATGTACTCAACACGTGAAGCACTAATGTACTCAACACGTGAAGCGCAATTAAAACTTCGTTTCATGTTCCAGTCAAAGCTTGAAGAACGTTTGATGTCTTGATGGAATGTTTTCCCTCCAAATCTCTGCAAACACTTTCAGCAGAATGGAACTGCCTTGGTTGCCTTCCTGCATGTAAAAGAGACGCAAAAGTTTTATTGCCTTTCCTAGCTTCCTACTTTGTGGCTTACACCAACCTCTTATGGTATATCTCTGCAATTCAAGAAACAATCGCAGTCTCGTAATCTTTCTTTCATTAATGCTCAGCGTCGATGGATTAAAATTCTTGGACATATTTGACCTATTGAAGCTCATTGTTTCGACTTGCTTTTCCGCTCTCACGTTCTTGGTCCGATTAAACGGAATTTTCGGTTCAAATAAGCGTATACCATGACACGTATCTGATAGGATCAAATTCCTTCACAATCTTTCTATTTCCTTTTCTTTTTTTTTTTTTAGGTTCCGTTATAATGCACGACATTTCTCTGTATCGCTTTCTCTTCTGTCTCTATGTTACTGTCTCTATGTTACTGTCTCTATGTTACTGTCTCTATGTAACTGTCTCTATGTTACTGTCTCTATGTTACTGTCTCTATGTTACTGTCTCTATGTTACTGTCTCTATGTTACTGTCTCTATGTTACTGTCTCTATGTTACTGTATTTATGTCACTGTATTTTTGTTTGTTTAATGTAACCGCATAATAAAGAAAAAATTACTAACAAAGAGGAGGTTACTGCGTTTAACGATTATTGTTAAACCCCCAATAGACACAATTTTTCTATGTGCATGCATACTTCTGATTGAAAATAACCAAATTGCATTAGTTCAGGAACAAAAGTCAGATTATTCGCAGACGATTGCATAGTATATAGAACAATAAAACAACACAAGATACGGAAATTTTACAAAGAGAATTAGATTAATCTTATCTTATATAATACAGACGTTACTTCAAAAACGAAGATGATTATGGAGCATGTCTTTCCACTCAGAAAAATGTCATTTATTAAAAGTAACAACAAAAAAAAAACCTAAAACAAATTAATTCCACTTATCTTATTCATGGTAAACCAGTAACACAGACTAAAAACGCAAAATACCCAGGTGTTATAATAAATGAAAGAAATTTCTATAAATCAAATAAAAAATCAAATAAGAACATAAAACTAAAATGTTATTTAACCTTGGTTTGGCCGATAATAGAAAATGCATCTTCTGTTTGGGACCTCTCAACTCAAGAAAACATTAAGAAACTGGAACAGACACAAAATAGAGCAGTGAGATTCATTACAAACGAATATTCACATTTGACTAGAGTAACACCATTAGTTAAATCATTAAATTTAGAAAGCCTTCAGGACAGAAGACTCAAAAGTAAAGTAGCAATTATACATAAAACACTGAACCATAATCTTCAAATACAAAAACACAATTTAATAAAATACTCAGAAAGACACAAAGATAAAGGTACATTCCTCATCCCATATGCTAGGACAAATTTGTACAAATACTCCTTCTTCCCTAGTGCTATTAGGGCATGGAATGGGTTGCCTGAGCTAGCAAAGAAAACCAGTGGCTTGGCAGAATTGAAGTCATTGGTTAATATGCATGACTGAATGAATGACGCGTAGGACGTAATCATCTTTTTTTTTTTTTTGAAGTAACATCTGTATTATATAAGATAAGATAGGAAGTTAGGAGAAACATAAAAATGTTATTTGAAGCGCTAATTATGAAATATACGTTTCCTTTCGCCTAGCTCGTTACTAATCCCCCCCCCACCGAAAAACATAAAAAATGAACATATTTTCAACATGTATATACACATTTATCGATAAAGTGCAAATTTGTTAATGTGCAGTTTACCTAAAAATCTGATTTGTTTCGTTAATGTGTGGCGTTTTACCTAGCTAATGTGCACATTCACAGCTTCCGAACCGTTAAATTTGAGATTAGATTTTAAGGTTAGAGTTAGGTCTAGGGTTAGGGCTTCAATATAGTTGTAGTTAATATTGATATGATGAAAATAATAATTAAAGTTTAATAAACGCAATCAATTTGTCTTCTTGGATCACGCGATACGCTCTAATGTAGAGCTCTTAATTGTATTGCAAGAAAAAAGTATTTGATCTCTGTAAAATATATTTTTAACTTAATATTTTAACCATTTTAGTAGTAAAATTAATAAAAGTAATAAATCATAATAATAAAATGTGAATACTTACAAAGGAATTGAATCTGGGAACACACACAGGCAATATTATTTTCAGCCAATGCCAAGGAAAAGTCTGGCACATTTTCCTTGTGTTTTGTCAGAGATGATGTCTCCTCTTCTGTTAGATAAATTATGGCATTTCCTGTCAGATCAAGTAGTTTTAAATTTGGAACAAATGTCATTCGGATGGGTAAACTCGAGAATTTATTTTTAGACAAGATTACGTGACTCATATTTGGATTTCTGTGAAATAAATTGGGTGGAAGATAATATAATTTATTGTCCGAGAGGTCTAAATAGGTAAGTTTTGGTAGATTTTGAACGATCCTGTCGATAGGCAGCCGCTGAAAAAAGTCTTCATTCTTTATAGATTTTAAAATCAAGTATTTCAGAGTGGGAAAATCGTCGAAAAAATAATTAGCAATGTAAAGAGCGTTTTCAGATAAGTCGAAAAGCTGAAGGTTGGTCAGACCTAAGAATCGGCCAATGCCTCGATGTCGGCTATTGCCAACAAAGTAGAAATGGGAAAGGTTGGCAGCCTCTGTGCTTGTCTGAATGAATCGGAAGCTTTGGTTCCCGTAGTTGTTATCGCCGTGGAAAGTATACATGATTTGACATACCCGCAGTGAAAGAGGCATTCGAATAGTCCAAGTGCCAGAGTTTGTAGGGTATGGAGGATTGTCCGAAAATCTTAGGAGTTCTCTTTCGCTTATTGAATTGTCGGTTGAAAATGATAATTGACGAGATGATTGAGGAGATGATTGACGAGATGATTGAGAAGATGATTGAAGAGATGATTGAGAAGATGATTGAGTAGTGATTGGTTCACGTTGAAGTGAAACATTAAGTTCTTTTTCTTTGAAAGGGTCTTTCCCCCGAAATGCCCTATGCCCTATATCCCGAGAAGCTTGCAAAGATAAATTGATTCGCTTTATTTCTTGTGAATGTTCAACTGTTTGGATTGGATTCGTTTCTTTCATTGAAACATCAGACATTGAAACATCAGACATTGAAACATCAGACATTGCCTTAGCTGAGAATGATGAATACATTTTATTTGACATATTCTTGAATGAATTAACATTTTGAATTGGATTCGTTCTAGCTAAACCTTGTATTTTGTAAGTCAGAAATTGTTGCAAATAAGAACTGGGAGAAGACACTTCGCTATCAGAACTAGGGGAAGTAATAATCACCTCCTCCAATTTTTCCAGCCGCGCCGCTTCCAGCAACGGAAACCTCCATCCCAGCCAGCCCATCATGTTGTTTGAGAAATCCGCCAACTTGAGATTGTACCTCCACTGTGGACTGGATATAACTCCCGGTGCTATGGCGAAAATATCGCTGTCGACCCACGAGAACTGCGAAAGTGTCAGCTGACTTAAATATTTGGCTGTACTAGTTAGTATGACGCCGTCCGCATACGTCGAGTTTGGAGAATAGAAATCTCCTCTGTAATGCGTTGTCTCAAGGTACAGTGTATGCAACGACGAGTTGACAAAATGTTTCAACTTTCTGGCCATGTTTGTATTTCCGATTCTACAATTAACAATTTTCAGGACTTCCAGCGACTTTAAATTCTGAAAAGCATCATCGTTAAACTGACTCTCAGAAAAATCTGGATTTATGTCAACTGGGTCAAAAGTTAAACGATCAAAACCAATTAGATTTAATATCTTCAGATCGGAACGCCACAATCCTGAGAAACTGTGGCTAGTAACTTTTGTTACATTCGAGCAATACAAAGTCAAGTTTTTCATCTTGGTCAACAAGACAAATTGATGAGATACATTTAAAGTGTTATCACCATCCATCGAGAGGGAAGTAACATTCGGCAACAAGTGGAAAGTGTCTTGTAAGTGTCTAGAGATGTTCAGATTATGACCAGTGAAAAGTTGTTTCAGATTTGTAAGATGTCTAAAGGCCATAGCGTCAAAGGACATAGCGATGTCGGAGAGTAGATTATTTTCTAGGTTCAAACTTTGTAGATTGCTGAGACCAAGAAAGGCATCAAGCTGAAAAAAGCAAATAAATAAATCAAAAACAAAATCGTTGAATACGAAATGAAAAAAAAATTCAATGCACAAAAGATGAGTTTTGTTTTATTAAATAAATAATCTATATTTTCAATTTTCTAAGATAAGCTTGCACTATCTTCATGGGGGAAAAAAAAAACGAGTGGAAAAGACTTTTGTATTTCGAAAACGGCTCTAACGATTTTCTTAAAAAATTGAAAGTTTATATATAAGTTTGGAGAAAATCAATAACTGATTGACACTACAATGAAAGCTATGGTTTGACCATTATACTTTTTCGGTATCATTTAATCATATTAAATTTAATTTCATCTTCACGTCCTACGTCTTCAGCGGGAACATCCTACTGGACTCAAATGTTTCTTTTATTCAATAAGCAGTTTAATAAATAAATAGGCGCACGTTCACACCATCATATGCAAGTGTAAGGGTCCTAATTACTTTTGTTTAAATTTAGAAATGTCAAATTCTAAACTAGATCTAGAGTCTGAGACCAATTAGAGTGCCAAGTGCACTGAAAAGGTTCCTTATGATATTCACCTTCAGCTTTCTAGGGATCAAATACAACACCAAAAAACGTGGAACTTCAAAAAGGATCACAATGACGATAGGGCTCCACGATCAATAGGTGGCCAAAGTTTTAACAAATAAAAGCAAACTTAAAAAGTATGGAGTATGGACATATCACGAAGTCCTCGGAACTTGCAAAAACCTTCCTACAGCGAACAGTATCAGGGAAAAGAAGAAGAGGCAAACAAAGAAAACGATAGGAAGACAAGATTAAGAATGGACGGACCTATCATTAAAAGACATTTAAATCAAGGCGAAAGACAGAGAATAATGAAGAAAGTCGGTCAAAGGATCATCGAGGGAACCTCGAAGGTCCAACAGACTAAGGGATAGGTGAAGGTGAAAGTATTTAGTAAACGAACATTTTAAAAGTTGCTCAAAGGTAAATGACGCATAAAACTAAGTGCACATTTCTAGCGCATTATCTACTTATGATAGCACTTCCTTGAATTTATTCTTGAATTTATACACTCAATATTGCAATATGCAATTGAAAATTAGAGTATGACGATACTCTTGGAACTGTCAAATAACTGTGGTACATACAAGATGCTAAGAAGAATTTTGAGAGGATATGCTATGAAGATAATAATGTAAATAATATCAATGAACTTTATTTAAAATCTATTTTGTGTAGGCTGAGCTATAAAAGCTTTAATGACCAACGTATGTACATGTAATGACTACTTCAAAATTACCTCAATATGTTTAACATTTGATGACTTGATACTGAGCTGCTGGAGCGAACTCAACGTATGAAATGAACCATTGGTCAGTCTAGTTAGATTATTATTGTCAAGTATTAGTTTTTTTGTAGACGCTGGCAAGCAACGAAGGTCCACAAATGTCCAATTTAAACTGGAACAATTGAAATCGTCATCTTTGGCCTCTTTACAACAGCTTATAACTGAATCTTCATTGCCGGACATTGTCCTCGAGCTTGATGAGATATTTATAGTGACCAGTGCCAAGTACGTCAGCACCAGGTAAGTCTTCAGGAAGTTCCTAAACATTGCATCAATCATCCTCTACAAAGGAGAAAACAATATGTAGACCTATATATTTTTGTATATAATGATAATAATAATAATAATAATAATAATAATAATAATAACCCCTCTGAACCTACACAATGCTGATGTAAATGTCGGTTTGGACGACGTAGGGCATGAGATTCGCCAATGGGAAGAAAAAAAAAACACAAAAAATTCCCGGCTTTATTACATGGGGACAACATTGACAAGGCTGCTTCCTTAACATGGCTCAAAGCAGGTCATCTCTACCAAGAAACAGAAGGCTTTGTTACAGCAATACAGGACAGAGTAATCAGGACAAAAAATTACGAGAAGCATATCCTGAAACTACGGGACGTTTTGGCGCGCGCCGTTTTGGCGACGGGACGTTTTGGCGCGAGATATCATTTGACGATAATTGAATAAGCACGTAGCTTTTATAACAATGTTTATTTCCCTCTACCATAATATTGTTTGTATAGTAGGAATTCTAACACCGTTCAGTGAATTGTTTTGTTTTTTTAATTATAAAGGTTTTGCTTATTTCATGAATATAGGCCAATAAGAAGTCAGATTCCTGAATGGTAATGACATGCTATATGTGAGTTTTGCTAATCGCACTGGATGACATTTTTGGATTTCTTTCCAAAAGATTTTTTT
The DNA here is from genome assembly GCA_036873155.1 of Biomphalaria sudanica. Lineage (NCBI taxonomy): Eukaryota > Metazoa > Mollusca > Gastropoda > Planorbidae > Biomphalaria > Biomphalaria sudanica. The sequence continues at coordinate 1,326,120 of JAZGLO010001553.1, forward strand.
TATATGACATTAGTTTAATATACGAACTAGCTAAGTGTAATATAACAAAAACCATGTTAACAACTAAAGCTCTATTACGCTGAATGACGACAATAACTCCAGACATAGTAAAGATCAAGACACGGAATGTGGTCAGTACAAACTCTGACGTGAAAAGATATATTTTGAGAAATTGGATAGGGGTGATTTGGGTGACACATCTCGCATTGACGCAGGTAGAGTTAAACAAATGAAGACAAGACCAGCACCGAGCACTGGTCGTTGGCGCATTGCGTCTGGCGATCATCTTATCTTATCTTATATAATACAGACGTTACTTCAAAAAAGAAGATGATTACGTCCTACGCGTCATGTATTTAGTCATGCATATTAACCAATGACTTAAATTCTGCCAAGTCACTGGTTTTTCTGGCTAGCTCAGGCAACCCATTCCATGCTCTAATAGCACTAGGGAAGAAGGAGTATTTGTACAAATTTGTCCTAGCATATGGGACGAGGAATGTGCCTTTATTTTTTGTGTCTTTCAGAGTATTTTATTAAATTTTGTTTTTGTATTTGAAGATTATGGTTCAGTGTTTTATGTATAATTGCTACTTTACTTTTGAGTCTTCTGTCCTGAAGGCTTTCTAAATTTAGTGATTTTACTAATGGTGTTACCCTAGTCAAATGTAAATATTCGTTTGTTATGAATCTCACTGCTCTATTTTGTGTTTGTTCCAGTTTCTTTATGTTTTCTTGAGTTGAGGGGTCCCACACGGTGGATGCATATTCAATTATTGGCCTAACCAAGGTTAAATAACATTTTAGTTTTATGTTCTTATTTGATTTATAGAAATTTCTTTTAATAAACCCTAATGCTTTGTTGGATTTTTTTTTTTAGTTTCATCAATATGTGGATTCCATGACAGTTTTTCATTTATTATAACACCTAGGTATTTTGAGTTTTTAGTCTGTGTTACTGGTTTGCCATGAATAAGATAAGTGGAATTAATTTGTTTTAGTTTTTTTGTTACTCTTAACAACTGACATTTTTCTGGGTGGAAAGACATGCTCCAATTTGATTCCCATTTCTGTAATTCATCTAATTCTCTTTATAAAATATCTGTGTCTTGTTTTGTTTTTATTGTTCTATATATTATGCAATCGTCTGCAAATAATCTGACTTTTGTTCCTGAACTAATGCAATTTGGTAAATCATTTATGTAAATTAAAAATAGTAGTGGACCCAAGACTGTTCCTTGAGGTACACCTGAGTTTACTGTTATTGGTGTTGATTTAGAGCCATTTATTATTATAGTTTGTTCTCTCCCTATCAGAAAATCTTTAATCCACTGATGCAGTGGACCGTTAATGCCGAAATATTTTAATTTTTTAAGCAAACTATGGTGGTGAACTTTGTCAAAAGCCTTGGAAAAATCTAGTAAGATAGCATCTATTTGTTCACTATTATCTAAACCTTTTGAAAAATCATCAATTAGTCCTATTAGTTGTGTTTCACATGATCTATATTTCCTAAAGCCATGTTGGTATGGGGTGAGGACATTTTGTTTGTCTAAGTGGTTTATGATATTGCTACATATTATGTGTTCTAGTATTTTACATGTGATGCTGGTAAGTGATACTGGTCTGTAGTTTCCTGGATCAGATTTGGGAATGGTCATTACATGTGACACCTATCCCGCCCCCTCTCTTCTGCTCACATTTCACTCGTTGTATATACTCATTCCTTCACCCCTCCCCTCTCTCACGCGATTTTTGTTTTTAATTTTAACGTAATAATTTTAAAAACTTGTTTGAAACTAAAAGTGTGCCTCTTAATAAACACACATACATAAGCCAAAATGTTTATTAAAGAAAATGATGTGAAAAACAAACACACATTTACATTTAGTACCTGAAAAATATGTCTCAACACAAACACTCATGCAAAACAAAGATTGAATAATTCTTATAAAAGAAATAATACAATTAACGTACATAATGTATTTCGCGCCAAAAGGTCCCGTCGCCAAAACGGCTAGCGCCAAAACGACCTTCGCGCCAAAACGGCGGGGCCAAAACGGCGCGCCAAAACGTCCTGCTTCGATGAAACTCAATGTTGTCGACAAATGCCGAAAATGTGTAAATGTGGCAGGATGTTCAGCCCTATCAGAATCAGACTACCTAGGTCGCCATAATAAAGTTAATACACCAACCATAGGTGTAGCCAGGGGGAGGGGTTGGGGTTCAACCCCCCCCCCCCCGAAATGGGGGGGGGTGTTGCTAAAAAATACCTCTTCAATATAAAAAAAAGCAAATTACACACTAAAATTATTTGATGGTTTTGATTTTAAAATCCCAATACAGATCATTTTGAGGTGGAAAATCTCTCTATTCAATATTATTCTAAAGCAAACATCAGTTACCAAATTCTATGGTCGTAGCTAAATGGGGTTTTGAATTTAAAAAACAACAACTAAGTCCTGGTTTTTTTTTTAGTTTAAAACCCCCAACAGATGATTTTGACGATTAAACTTTCCTTTTCGATATAAAATCTAAAGCAAACTACAGTCACCTGATTCCAAGAGCGTATTCAAGAGAGGTTACACATTTCTACCAGTGGCGGGGCTCCATTAATAAAGTGCAGTGAATAGTCATCTGCCGAAATTGAAAAACACTAAATGTGGCTCAACAAAGATGGCTAAGACAGATTTTAGGAGTCAGTTATAGAGATCGGGTCTAAATCAAGGAAATCTTATGCCGAACTGGAAGTCGACCCCTTAGTAAGATGTTCTTCGACAAAATGAATTACGCATAATAAGAAATGGGATGACATCCTAGTACAACTTGGCGCCATACATTCATGAAGGTCCTCAGAGCAGGTGGGAAGAGGCTTCAGACATTACCAGGGACATTACCAGTGACAGATTTTTTGTGGAAACAGCTTGACGGCTAATGCGCCGAACGGCGCGGGAGGGTCTAAGTCAGTAAGAATAGCACACTAGGTTTTTTAATAGCAGGAAAATGCACTGTATATACCTCAGAATATGCATTTTGTTGGCATTCAATACCAGAATTAGTGCTCGTAGTGGCGGGGCTCCGCCCCGCGATGGGGGGAGCTCCTAGCGCTCCCCCAGACCCCCTTTCTAGCAAAGGCTGGGAGTCAACAATTTTTCCACTAACTACAGGAAGAACCTATTCTAGGGCACAATAAACGTGTTCCGAAAGAATGCAGGGTCAGAATGTAATAAAGATTATGTACACACACACACATGATACATACACATTTTTTTTTGGCGGGGGAGGGGGGGGAGAAAAAAAAATCCCCCCCTACTCCCTCCCCCATCCCAAAACAAATCCTGACTATCCAATGATACCAACACTTGGCTTTGACGCACAATTTGATCGGCAATGACTCTCCTCCTTATTAGAAATACTCGCCACAAAAGGTTCTCGAGTCTAATGAACTTCTGTTGTACTGGGATATGTCTATTCTGACCGACAAAAAGGGAGATTTCAATCGCCCAGATCTTCTGTTCGTTGATAAAAAAGAAAAAACCGCTACCATTATCGACATCGCCGTACAACTGTCTTATAATTTAAGAAAAACTGAGATAGAAAAATAAAGAAAATATGGGAACCTAGGCTTGGAGATAGGCTTCTATGGAAATTGTCGAAAATAACAATATACCCCATTGTTATATCAACCGAGGGGATAATAACAACTGACCTAACAGACACCTTTAAGACCCTTAACATTCCTAGGAACATCCTCGTTGCCTGTCAGAAGGCGGTACTGCTGCAGACCTGCCACATCACCAGAAAATTCCTCAGCGGAAACTGTTAAAGGGACTAAGATGAATGACTACTCGTTCATTTCTAACATAATAATAATATTAAAGCGAAATAAAACAATCAGGAAGGATCAGGTGGCTTTACTAAGACTCAGACGATGTCCTAAAAAGGGGACTAATTCAGCTTATAGCACCCACTCAGTTAAGTACACTTTCTTTCCTTTGTTCGAGATGCCAAACAAAATCATTTATTATCAATAATTGATTGACTAATTGGTTAACTTTTAAAAAATTGATTATTGTGTTGTCAGATAAAAAAAAATAATTGTGCAAAATTTCAGTAGCTTTTATTCTCCACGAATCGATGTCTGAATCTTTCCTTTATTTCATTCTGTTGACCAAAGCTCCAACTGTCTGTCTGTTTGTCTTATCAAATCGTGCACACGTTAGTTCTTCCCTTTACCATTCTCGAATCAAGTTGAAACTTTTGCACAATGATTCATGGACAACGTATGAATCAATCAAAAAATAAAAAAAATAAGTTAATCAGTTAGTCTTAATTAATTAATTGCTTTATAACGAAAATGTAAAAAGCTTAGAGGAAATAACTCTGCAATAGTGAGAGATATGGCAGCAATTGAAAAGAGCTCTCCCTCCAATGCGCACCCCGACAAACAAGCATAGCCGTCAACCGGTAACAGTAATCACGCACAGTTCACTCAATAAAAGCGAGTTGTTTTTTAAAGTATATTTTTACCTTTAACTTGTTCTACTTTGTTATCTTTTCTCTCTAGAACGTGAAGGCCTCAGAAGCAGAAGTAGGCCATGCACTAAACACAACTGTTAGAGGGAATAACTTTAGACACGTGATGAAGTACAAAACAGTAAGTCCAAGCGTTTTCGGTAATCAGCCAAACACTTGCATTAATAACCCACACGTGTCTTGTTATAAGAGACAGAGCCTCTCCATCCTTCCGTGTCTCAAAAACAGAAAAAGTACGGCGCTGGTTAAAACACTGATATCTAAAGCGCGCAAAGCCAAATTGAAATTTCCTTTTCCCTTTCTTTCCAACACACACACACAGACAGACACATAACAGACACGCATGATAGACGGAACTAAATCTTCGAAACAAAGGTATTTGGGTCATGACCTATGCCAGAGTTTCTTTTGTTTAAGCATTGCATACAGTTGCATAGTTAGGGCATTGTCCTCAGGTTTTCAGTATCTTAAAGAACATATTAATCATTTGAATGAAAAGAATACACACAGGAAAAAGATGGTTTTTTTTTGTCTTTAAGTAACGTATTTTAACTTATGTATTAAATTTAATCTATTGGCCTTCATGTTTCAGCAGGAGTAAGGACTGAAGTTATACATAGACACCAACAGTTTTGTTCTTGTGTACAAAGTAAGGGTCTTTGTAAAGTAGAGCTAGGAAGTAGATAGGCTCTGAAATAGACATTTGAAGATCTACCATGAAGGTTGCGGAACACATATTTTAGCCTCTAAGAAAAACCCTTTCCGGAGACGATGACAAGAAAACTTTAGTACACCCCTCCCCCCTACCCGCTTTGTCTGCATTATAGGTGGCAAAATATACAGAAGCAACTGGGTTTGTGAGGTCACGTGAAGTACAGCACTCATCCTTAATTTTCGTCATCGAAGACATTGTATTATTGCTGATCTATAATATATTAGCATTGAACACCGGCTTCGTCCAATGATTTATTCCCAAGGTATATACTGTTCATTTTGATCAGCTACCCCTTCGCCCCTCTTGTATGTATGTCCTTTTTCAGTAAAACCGTAGGAGACTCTTACCCCTCCCCTTTAAAAAAAAAAATTGGACCCTTTGTATCTTTCTGCATTCCCACATTGATTTCTGACAGAACCCACCCTTTCCTTATTTTTTTTTCTTTCGAATGAAACTGCCCGGTTTTCGTCACTAACCAATATACTTTTTGCCCATAAATTCTGGTATCTGTTAAGTTCGATTGGAACGGACCACTTTACATCGACTCCCCTCCCAGCAGACTAGTGTTCATTCCATTTATCCCTGCTTAAAGTGCTTATGGATATGTTAATGTGGGAAGGCGGGCCGTTCCAATTAAAAGTAACATATACTAGAATACACGGACCAAAAGGGAAATTCTTGAATAGTGGACAGTTTCATTGAAATTGTTAAAGTGCTTTATTTAGTAATACACATTTTTCAAAAACATTTATTTGACAAAAATCTAAAACCGTTTATAAAAATGTGTTAAAAACATGATAAAAAATGGTCTCCCTTGTTTTTTTTAAAACTATTAATAGTGAATAGTTGTACAAATGTATTTTGATGAAAAATCTGCTTGGATTGTTGATTTTAACAATTACACTTTTTGCTTTCAGAAAATAAAAATAACCGTTACTCAGAATTTTGAGAGATCTAAAATATCGTGGTATCGGACTTTCAATATCTGTTCTTAGTTTATGAGATCTAAACGGGACGGACGGATGGAGAGACAGACTATATAAAACTAATAGTGGCTATTTCCATTTCGGCGGCCGCTAATTAAAAACAACAACAACACTATCTAGTGGAAGTCATTACTTACCTTGTTATAACCTTGTCTCTTTTGAGACACCAATACTAACATCTCTTTTAGTAACAATTCCTTTAATGTCACTGTTAGGTCAACGGCCGCTCAGAGTGTTTTATGTCTAGACAGAGACAACACTAACCAATGTTTCGATGATGTAAGGTTAAGTTTGTTGACAGAAAACTAAAGCCCTTGGCTATTCACTTTTGATTGCATGGTTCCGTTATCATGAGTGAGCAGCGGTCTGACAGTCAGTGAGCGAGTGTCATCCTTGTAGCTTGACTGGTTAGCATTGCCACGTGGGCAGGATGTGAAACAGTCTTTCACTATAAATATAGAGAGGATGTAACTCGGTGGAGAAGTCAAATAAACGGCATCATAATTGTATGCCTTAGGAAGCTTCTGACTGTGACTATTGAATCATGTGAGAAGTTCTTTTTTCACTGTTGGGGATATTCTCTACGATATTAACATAGTTCTAATACTTTGACTGTAAGCAAATACATTTTTGTATCCAATTATGGATTGTCGCGATAAAAAGTTAATAACAACAGTTCTCTGCTCTTTGTTACCCTTTTATTTTGTAAGATCCCATTTACGTTAAGCAATAAAATCAAGTAAGGGAGAGAAAGAAGAGAAAGCGACAAATAGAAATGTGGTGCCGATATAATGGAAAGTATAAAAAAAAAAGATAAGAAAATGACAAGAGGAAAGTTGAGAGAGATGTTGAAATAGAATGTCTAGGTAGCATTGAAAAGTCACTGTTGTCAATTAAATATACAATGTCTAGGAAGCATTGAAAGGTCACTGTGTCAATTAAATATACAATGTCTAGGAAGCATTGAAAGGTCACTGTTGTCAATTAAATATACAATGTCTAGGAAGCATTGAAAGGTCACTGTTGTCAATTAAATATACAATGTCTAGGAAGCATTGAAAGGTCACTGTTGTCAATTAAATATACAATGTCTAGGAAGCATTGAAAGGTCACTGTTGTCAATTAAATATACAATGTCTAGGAAGCATTGAAAGGTCACTGTTGTCAATTAAATATACAATGTCTAGGAAGCATTGAAAGGTCACTGTTGTCAATTAAATATACAATGTCTAGGAAGCATTGAAAGGTCACTGTTGTCAATTAAATATACAATGTCTAGGAAGCATTGAAAGGTCACTGTTGTCAATTAAATATACAATGTCTAGGAAGCATTGAAAGGTCACTGTTGTCAATTAAATATACAATGTCTAGGAAGCATTGAAAGGTCACTGTTGTCAATTAAATATACAATGTCTAGGAAGCATTGAAAGGTCACTGTTGTCAATTAAATATACAATGTCTAGGAAGCATTGAAAGGTCACTGTTGTCAATTAAATATACAATGTCTAGGAAGCATTGAAAGGTCACTGTTGTCAATTAAATATACAATGTCTAGGAAGCATTGAAAGGTCACTGTTGTCAATTAAATATACAATGTCTAGGAAGCATTGAAAGGTCACTGTTGTCAATTAAATATACAATGTCTAGGAAGCATTGAAAGGTCACTGTTGTCAATTAAATATACAATGTCTAGGAAGCATTGAAAGGTCACTGTTGTCAATTAAATATACAATGTCTAGGAAGCATTGAAAGGTCACTGTTGTCAATTAAATATACAATGTCTAGGAAGCATTGAAAGGTCACTGTTGTCAATTAAATATACAATGTCTAGGAAGCATTGAAAGGTCACTGTTGTCAATTAAATATACAATGTCTAGGAAGCATTGAAAGGTCACTGTTGTCAATTAAATATACAATGTCTAGGAAGCATTGAAAGGTCACTGTTGTCAATTAAATATACAATGTCTAGGAAGCATTGAAAGGTCACTGTTGTCAATTAAATATACAATGTCTAGGAAGCATTGAAAGGTCACTGTTGTCAATTAAATATACAATGTCTAGGAAGCATTGAAAGGTCACTGTTGTCAATTAAATATACAATGTCTAGGAAGCATTGAAAGGTCACTGTTGTCAATTAAATATACAATGTCTAGGAAGCATTGAAAGGTCACTGTTGTCAATTAAATATACAATGTCTAGGAAGCATTGAAAGGTCACTGTTGTCAATTAAATATACAATGTCTAGGAAGCATTGAAAGGTCACTGTTGTCAATTAAATATACAATGTCTAGGAAGCATTGAAAGGTCACTGTTGTCAATTAAATATACAATGTCTAGGAAGCATTGAAAGGTCACTGTTGTCAATTAAATATACAATGTCTAGGAAGCATTGAAAGGTCACTGTTGTCAATTAAATATACAATGTCTAGGAAGCATTGAAAGGTCACTGTTGTCAATTAAATATACAATGTCTAGGAAGCATTGAAAGGTCACTGTTGTCAATTAAATATACAATGTCTAGGAAGCATTGAAAGGTCACTGTTGTCAATTAAATATACAATGTCTAGGAAGCATTGAAAGGTCACTGTTGTCAATTAAATATACAATGTCTAGGAAGCATTGAAAGGTCACTGTTGTCAATTAAATATACAATGTCTAGGAAGCATTGAAAGGTCACTGTTGTCAATTAAATATACAATGTCTAGGAAGCATTGAAAGGTCACTGTTGTCAATTAAATATACAATGTCTAGGAAGCATTGAAAGGTCACTGTTGTCAATTAAATATACAATGTCTAGGAAGCATTGAAAGGTCACTGTTGTCAATTAAATATACAATGTCTAGGAAGCATTGAAAGGTCACTGTTGTCAATTAAATATACAATGTCTAGGAAGCATTGAAAGGTCACTGTTGTCAATTAAATATACAATGTCTAGGAAGCATTGAAAGGTCACTGTTGTCAATTAAATATACAATGTCTAGGAAGCATTGAAAGGTCACTGTTGTCAATTAAATATACAATGTCTAGGAAGCATTGAAAGGTCACTGTTGTCAATTAAATATACAATGTCTAGGAAGCATTGAAAGGTCACTGTTGTCAATTAAATATACAATGTCTAGGAAGCATTGAAAGGTCACTGTTGTCAATTAAATATACAATGTCTAGGAAGCATTGAAAGGTCACTGTTGTCAATTAAATATACAATGTCTAGGAAGCATTGAAAGGTCACTGTTGTCAATTAAATATACAATGTCTAGGAAGCATTGAAAGGTCACTGTTGTCAATTAAATATACAATGTCTAGGAAGCATTGAAAGGTCACTGTTGTCAATTAAATATACAATGTCTAGGAAGCATTGAAAGGTCACTGTTGTCAATTAAATATACAATGTCTAGGAAGCATTGAAAGGTCACTGTTGTCAATTAAATATACAATGTCTAGGAAGCATTGAAAGGTCACTGTTGTCAATTAAATATACAATGTCTAGGAAGCATTGAAAGGTCACTGTTGTCAATTAAATATACAATGTCTAGGAAGCATTGAAAGGTCACTGTTGTCAATTAAATATACAATGTCTAGGAAGCATTGAAAGGTCACTGTTGTCAATTAAATATACAATGTCTAGGAAGCATTGAAAGGTCACTGTTGTCAATTAAATATACAATGTCTAGGAAGCATTGAAAGGTCACTGTTGTCAATTAAATATACAATGTCTAGGAAGCATTGAAAGGTCACTGTTGTCAATTAAATATACAATGTCTAGGAAGCATTGAAAGGTCACTGTTGTCAATTAAATATACAATGTCTAGGAAGCATTGAAAGGTCACTGTTGTCAATTAAATATACAATGTCTAGGAAGCATTGAAAGGTCACTGTTGTCAATTAAATATACAATGTCTAGGAAGCATTGAAAGGTCACTGTTGTCAATTAAATATACAATGTCTAGGAAGCATTGAAAGGTCACTGTTGTCAATTAAATATACAATGTCTAGGAAGCATTGAAAGGTCACTGTTGTCAATTAAATATACAATGTCTAGGAAGCATTGAAAGGTCACTGTTGTCAATTAAATATACAATGTCTAGGAAGCATTGAAAGGTCACTGTTGTCAATTAAATATACAATGTCTAGGAAGCATTGAAAGGTCACTGTTGTCAATTAAATATACAATGTCTAGGAAGCATTGAAAGGTCACTGTTGTCAATTAAATATACAATGTCTAGGAAGCATTGAAAGGTCACTGTTGTCAATTAAATATACAATGTCTAGGAAGCATTGAAAGGTCACTGTTGTCAATTAAATATACAATGTCTAGGAAGCATTGAAAGGTCACTGTTGTCAATTAAATATACAATGTCTAGGAAGCATTGAAAGGTCACTGTTGTCAATTAAATATACAATGTCTAGGAAGCATTGAAAGGTCACTGTTGTCAATTAAATATACAATGTCTAGGAAGCATTGAAAGGTCACTGTTGTCAATTAAATATACAATGTCTAGGAAGCATTGAAAGGTCACTGTTGTCAATTAAATATACAATGTCTAGGAAGCATTGAAAGGTCACTGTTGTCAATTAAATATACAATGTCTAGGAAGCATTGAAAGGTCACTGTTGTCAATTAAATATACAATGTCTAGGAAGCATTGAAAGGTCACTGTTGTCAATTAAATATACAATGTCTAGGAAGCATTGAAAGGTCACTGTTGTCAATTAAATATACAATGTCTAGGAAGCATTGAAAGGTCACTGTTGTCAATTAAATATACAATGTCTAGGAAGCATTGAAAGGTCACTGTGTCAATTAAATATACAATGTCTAGGAAGCATTGAAAGGTCACTGTTGTCAATTAAATATACAATGTCTAGGAAGCATTGAAAGGTCACTGTTGTCAATTAAATATACAATGTCTAGGAAGCATTGAAAGGTCACTGTTGTCAATTAAATATACAATGTCTAGGAAGCATTGAAAGGTCACTGTTGTCAATTAAATATACAATGTCTAGGAAGCATTGAAAGGTCACTGTTGTCAATTAAATATACAATGTCTAGGAAGCATTGAAAGGTCACTGTTGTCAATTAAATATACAATGTCTAGGAAGCATTGAAAGGTCACTGTTGTCAATTAAATATACAATGTCTAGGAAGCATTGAAAGGTCACTGTTGTCAATTAAATATACAATGTCTAGGAAGCATTGAAAGGTCACTGTTGTCAATTAAATATACAATGTCTAGGAAGCATTGAAAGGTCACTGTTGTCAATTAAATATACAATGTCTAGGAAGCATTGAAAGGTCACTGTTGTCAATTAAATATACAATGTCTAGGAAGCATTGAAAGGTCACTGTTGTCAATTAAATATACAATGTCTAGGAAGCATTGAAAGGTCACTGTTGTCAATTAAATATACAATGTCTAGGAAGCATTGAAAGGTCACTGTTGTCAATTAAATATACAATGTCTAGGAAGCATTGAAAGGTCACTGTTGTCAATTAAATATACAATGTCTAGGAAGCATTGAAAGGTCACTGTTGTCAATTAAATATACAATGTCTAGGAAGCATTGAAAGGTCACTGTTGTCAATTAAATATACAATGTCTAGGAAGCATTGAAAGGTCACTGTTGTCAATTAAATATACAATGTCTAGGAAGCATTGAAAGGTCACTGTTGTCAATTAAATATACAATGTCTAGGAAGCATTGAAAGGTCACTGTTGTCAATTAAATATACAATGTCTAGGAAGCATTGAAAGGTCACTGTTGTCAATTAAATATACAATGTCTAGGAAGCATTGAAAGGTCACTGTTGTCAATTAAATATACAATGTCTAGGAAGCATTGAAAGGTCACTGTTGTCAATTAAATATACAATGTCTAGGAAGCATTGAAAGGTCACTGTTGTCAATTAAATATACAATGTCTAGGAAGCATTGAAAGGTCACTGTTGTCAATTAAATATACAATGTCTAGGAAGCATTGAAAGGTCACTGTTGTCAATTAAATATACAATGTCTAGGAAGCATTGAAAGGTCACTGTTGTCAATTAAATATACAATGTCTAGGAAGCATTGAAAGGTCACTGTTGTCAATTAAATATACAATGTCTAGGAAGCATTGAAAGGTCACTGTTGTCAATTAAATATACAATGTCTAGGAAGCATTGAAAGGTCACTGTTGTCAATTAAATATACAATGTCTAGGAAGCATTGAAAGGTCACTGTTGTCAATTAAATATACAATGTCTAGGAAGCATTGAAAGGTCACTGTTGTCAATTAAATATACAATGTCTAGGAAGCATTGAAAGGTCACTGTTGTCAATTAAATATACAATGTCTAGGAAGCATTGAAAGGTCACTGTTGTCAATTAAATATACAATGTCTAGGAAGCATTGAAAGGTCACTGTTGTCAATTAAATATACAATGTCTAGGAAGCATTGAAAGGTCACTGTTGTCAATTAAATATACAATGTCTAGGAAGCATTGAAAGGTCACTGTTGTCAATTAAATATACAATGTCTAGGAAGCATTGAAAGGTCACTGTTGTCAATTAAATATACAATGTCTAGGAAGCATTGAAAGGTCACTGTTGTCAATTAAATATACAATGTCTAGGAAGCATTGAAAGGTCACTGTTGTCAATTAAATATACAATGTCTAGGAAGCATTGAAAGGTCACTGTTGTCAATTAAATATACAATGTCTAGGAAGCATTGAAAGGTCACTGTTGTCAATTAAATATACAATGTCTAGGAAGCATTGAAAGGTCACTGTTGTCAATTAAATATACAATGTCTAGGAAGCATTGAAAGGTCACTGTTGTCAATTAAATATACAATGTCTAGGAAGCATTGAAAGGTCACTGTTGTCAATTAAATATACAATGTCTAGGAAGCATTGAAAGGTCACTGTTGTCAATTAATATACAATGTCTAGGAAGCATTGAAAGGTCACTGTTGTCAATTAAATATACAATGTCTAGGAAGCATTGAAAGGTCACTGTTGTCAATTAAATATACAATGTCTAGGAAGCATTGAAAGGTCACTGTTGTCAATTAAATATACAATGTCTAGGAAGCATTGAAAGGTCACTGTTGTCAATTAAATATACAATGTCTAGGAAGCATTGAAAGGTCACTGTTGTCAATTAAATATACAATGTCTAGGAAGCATTGAAAGGTCACTGTTGTCAATTAAATATACAATGTCTAGGAAGCATTGAAAGGTCACTGTGTCAATTAAATATACAATGTCTAGGAAGCATTGAAAGGTCACTGTTGTCAATTAAATATACAATGTCTAGGAAGCATTGAAAGGTCACTGTTGTCAATTAAATATACAAACTACTTTGCGCTACAAGCTAACGCGCTTAGAAATTTGATGCGGCACTGCTAAAAAAGTTCACACATATGAATAAGAGTCGAAGTCCGATAAACTAGCTCTCATTACATTCAACCTGCACTACGATGCTTTCTCCACAGAAGTCAAGTTCATATTGTACTTTAATATGCTCTACCCAAAACTTGATTGTGTTAAGCGTACACATTTCTATATATGTAAACAACTCTCTCTTATTTCCGAAACCTAATAGTATGATGCAATGTGTGAGAGTTATACTACATTAGCGTGTCTGTTAAAACATTGCGTTTACGAAGAAACTTTGGCTTCAATTTATGTCCTTTCACTTTTGACCTCCATGCTTTATAACAAAATTTGACTTAAGCATTCTCTTAGTATGTGTCATAAACTGACTCTATATAGGGGTTATCTTGGGTGGTTGTGAAAGATGTTGTCTAGGGTTGGATCTCTGGTGAGTGACTCCAAGCCCGAATAAGTCTTTAGACAACAGGAACATGGGAATATCTATCAATGGAATACAGGCACACTCATCAAGAAGACACAAATTCAATCAGATAGTTTATTAACAATTTATTGAACTACTGAACGGATGCACATTAGAATCAATGTGTACCATCAGATCAATCCGAAACCAAAATAGTTATTTAGATAGTCCAACACCGCACAATTGAGACTTCCTGTCTCATATAGGAAAAAAAACGTGTCCTATAAAAACAAACTACTCTCTCAATGACATCAAGTCACACAAACCCCCCAACAACTCGTTCACAGTCTCCTCTCTCCCACTGTGACTCTCTCACCTACACACATTCAAGTGCTTCTGTTGATCAGGATCTCGTCCCTCGTGATACCCATGGTCAACCTCTCAATAAATAAGGTCAAGTGAAACCTCCTCCCCCCCCCCACACCAACAACAACAACAACAAATTAGCCCTACTGTTAACATATACAAAGGTTTGTAACTAGAAACAAGAGACGTTTTTAACCCAAGTCATAAGCTTCAAGTTTTCTAATGTAATCAAATCTTTTAAAATTGAAGCTCATCTAAAGGGAAGAACCGCAAAATCACAACCATATATGTCAATACTGCAGGAATAAGCTCCCTTCTCCCACATAAGAAAAACTGTATTAATATCCACAATCTGATCAGACAATTAGTTAATTTGGACATTTATTCTCATCGACTTTGGATAATTATGCAAAATTTTTCCGTGCTACAATAAATGAAAATACGAGAAAAAAAAACGTGTAAAATAAAAACATAATGAGGGGAATAGCTCCATATATACTGTAACATATCTAAATAAATAAGAATAATTTCCCTTATCGATACCTTACAAATAATAAATCATCAATAATTAATTAATGAGTTAATTGGAAATATTTTATTGATTCATGTTTATTTTTGGTACAACAAATAATTGTGTAAAGTTTTACATTGATTCGATAATGTGTGTGTGGGAGAAATAATGTGTAGAAAATTGTACCACACAGACAGAGAAAGTGAGTTGATGTAAGCTTTGTAGAAATCTACTCCACAATAGGCTGGTCACAAGCCCAGCTGAGAAAGAAGGGGATTTGGCTAGCTACCCTACTCTGTAGAAAAACCATTAGCTACAGAAACACCAAACAGCAAATAAACAGAGCTCATCTGGAACCTGAAAGAAAATGGACCTCCAACTGGAAGATTTATTACGCTAGAGCCATCTGGAAGCCGACAGGCCAAAGAACAACCCCCACCATGGGTTGCAGCAAGAAGAAAAGCATAAAAGAATATGCTGAAATAGATAGAAATGTCAAGCGTGGCATCAGAACAGACTGGTGGAACTACACTGAAGCACTGGCAAAAGTAGCAGAAGAAGAAGTAGCCCTTCAGAACAGTACCAAAGACCTGTACTCAGATGTCGGGAAACTTGGCCAAGGCAGAGAGACCTGTAAGAGCAACTGAGAGCAGATGAAAAAGGGCAACGTAGAGATGGATAGAGCATTTCCAAGAGCTACTTAACAGACCTACTCCTGCAGACTTACTGGAGATGCCGCCAGCTGCAAGAGACATGCCTACAATATGTGAGTGCACTCACTAAGGAAGAGATTTGCAGAGCAACCAAATCAGTTGAAGAAGATATAGGGAAAAGAAGAAATTCCATCCGAGTGGAAATAGAGCTACCACATCAAACTTCCAAAGAAAGGTGGTCTTAGTTTCTGCTACAACTATCTCTTGAATACAAATAATGAAATTATATGTGGCTTAGTAATGACTTCAAATGCATTCATACATTATGTAATAATATCAAGTGGCGAATCTGAGTAGAAATTGTTAATCTATATTCATCCAGAGATTGGTTGTGAAAAAGCGAAACATTTGTAATATATAATATACATGGGCGTTTTTAAGCTTCAAACCCCGCTGGCGGGGGGTTTTAACTAAAAACCCCTTTTACAACGCTCATAGCATTTTGAGTGAGTAATTTGCGTTTTCTTTTTTATATTGAAGAGGTATTTTTTAGCTTCAAACTCCACTGGGGGGGGGAGTTAAAACTCAAAACCCCTTTGACTACACTCATAACATTTTGAGTGTATAATTTGCTTTGTTTTTATTATTAAAGAGGTATTTTTTACATTTAAACCCCGCTGAAGGGAAGTAGAAACTCAAAACTGAGTCAAAACCCATTTAGCTACGCTCATAACATTTTGAGTGCGTAATTTGCTTTTTTTTTATATTGAAAAGTTATTTTTTAGCTTCACACCCTACTGAAGGGGAAGGGGTAAACTCAAAATTGTGGAGGGGGTTTTAAAATCAAAATCTTCCTTAACTGTGTTCTTGGATTTTGGGGATTGTCGTTTGCATTTTTTTTGGTTTTGTTTTATAGAAGAGGGGGATTTAACTGCAAAAACCCCTGGTAGGGGGTTTTAATCTCGAACCCCCCTGGTAGGGGGTTTTAAACTCGAACCCCTCTTGGTTGTGCTGGGGCAAGTAATGGTTTAGTATTAAAATCTCACCTAAAATAAACAAAATCAAAGCAAAAAATCAGTCACTAAATTCCGACCCAACCCCCCTCCTGGCTACATGTTCTTTTTTTCTGCCTATTGCTGTAACCCATTACTAAAGTAAATTATATTGAATTTAGTCAAAAGACTTTTAAAAAATAAAGCAAACTACAATTATTTAATGTTCAGCTCAACCCGATTCAACGTTTTCATCTCCTACCCAACGACCCCAGACATACGATTGAAACTAGTAGACACTTATGCCACTAAGCAAAGTCGTTCATCTAACGACCTTCAAATCCTAGCTCTGGAGACCATTAATACCTTCAAGACCGGTGCTATTTTGCATATACTGATGGGTCGGCATCAATAGATTCTGGAAGAGCAGGCTATGGAGCCTACATCGACTTTCTTGGCTCTTACTCAGTCAAAATCTTTGGACCATGTAATAGTGTTTGCAGTTTTGATGCGGAGACCATGGCAGTCTGTAAAGCTTTAAAGGTCGTTGACTCTCAACTCGGCGAGGGACATTTGAGGGCAACACAGATTATTGTGGTCACTGACTCAAAATCTGAACTACAGCCTTTGCAAAGCCCTGTACCATGGCCACCCAATATCGACACTGTCATCATGGCCTCACACAACATAAAGCAGCGCTATGGCACCTCTGTAATAATGCAGTTGGTAGCGAGTCACATAGGTGTGACTGACAACACTATTGCAGACTCCTTGGCCCACCAGGGAGGGCGAATTCCACCAATTGAACATGCTGTAAGTTTTCATCATGCCCTGGCTATAATTCAAAAAAACAGAAATGGAAAAGTGGTTTGAGTGCTGGGACAAGTCCCAAAAAGCTCGTGGAGTCTGGGAACGCATGAGGCACCCTGACCGCACTTCCCCGTGGTGGAGGCTATCCAGGCCTGAGCAGGCTTTTATAGCACAGTGCAGGGCAGGCCACTGTCCTGTTGGCTCATATTTCTCACGGCTATGGCCGAATTTCGCTACAGGGAAGAAGAGGAAACCGTGCCTCATATTCTGATTGATTGCCCCAGACTTGCTGATCTCCGCATCGACAGGTCTGGGAAACCAAAAATTCTCGACCTGTATGGTGACGCACTACGCAAAACAGCAGGGTTTCTGTCCAGGGCTTTTGCAAGAGAGGATTTAAGCCTCTCAAGCCCTCACTCAAAAGGGAGTTTGATGATGATAATTATGATCTTGATAATTGGTAAAACGTTCTTTTAAACATTTTAAATAATTGACTTTTACAAAACAACAAAGGACACTCCTGTCCCACATTCTGGTCATGCATAGACGATCAATAAAATAGTATAACAAACCAATTCATTATAAAAATCCATCTATTGCTTGTGCATTTAAAATTCAAAATTTGTTTAAAATAAAAAATAAAATAAAGTGATGACTTGTATAGTAGACTTGGTCAAAAATTTAATATTATCGAAGAAAAATAAGATGATCTTTTCACGCTGCTTCGCATACAATCAATTGGCGGGGAACTATTTATTGCAAAAAATCTCAATTCTCTACGTCCAAAAAGCCTTTCGCAAAAAAAATAAAAAAATAGGACTTTTATTTGGAGTGGATTTTTGTCCTTATTCTACTTGTTAATTATTGATTTTTTGGTACAGAAAAATTGGTTACTCAGAATCCAGGGCGGGGGTGGGGTGCAAGTGCACCCCTTTGCACCCCCTGCGAGCGCCCATGCCTCTTACGTGTTCCTCAGGGTGGTCAATTTGGTTTTTGATAATGCCATTAATGTAACTGCCGATGTGCTGTTGAGTGGCCACTATGCTAAATTGGAAAGACTGAAACACCATGGAAACTGGTTCAAGAACAGATGAATAATTAACGACAATGAGACTACAAATCAGAAACACAAGAGGAGGAGGCATTTACTACACACGTCTGCAGTTTGTTTGGTTTCACTTGCAGTCTTTATTTTAAGATCCGCCAAAAAGGCAAAGATCTCTAAGTTGAGACTTAAAGCTCAAATGAATTCGTATTTTTCAGTTCATTTTGTCTCACACAAAAGAGGTAACTTTAGCACCAACGCTATCGCTAGGGACAGTTACGGAAAAAAGAATGCTAGTCATCACGGGGCAGAGTATTTTGTCTATGTCTAGACTATACAATGACACTAGACACATGCTGCGCGTCTCTCTGAAATAAAAGGGACTAAACCAATGAAGTCAAATACAATCACAATCAACAAACCGAACACTCAAAGACATCTGCCCAGTGCCTGAGATATCTGCAGTTTCATCACTAAAGTACCCACTAAATGCAGTTTATTCATGATGCTGCAGATCTTATTATTTTGGGTTCTTGCTGCTGCCAGTGCTCCGCTGGTCCAAATTAACGTTTCGACTCGAATGACGCCATGGGAAGAACTTTCTTGTATCTCTTCTTTTGTAAACTGGTGGACGTGTTAAGCCTACTGTTTTATCGAGCGCTGACACCGACTGCAAGCCCGAAAGACTCTTTACTTTTCTTAAAATAAAATAAAATATAACATTTATCACATCGAAAGATAATTGGCTAAAAAAAAATATGCAAGACCTTAACTAAATATTAAAATAGATAATTGTGGCATTTTACGTCTCGAGACGACTTTTTCCCTTTGCAATGCAACTTCTTGTGTGACGCAAGAGGCCAATCCTTTGTACTTTCACTCTTCTTTCTACTACTGTTGTGTATGGCATCTGCAATCCAGGAACCTTCCTTTAATGTTCGCTCTTCATGTGGATCTATCCAGTGCTACTTTTTCCCCAGCTGTCAGTGCCGATTTTGAAGAGCTTTATGTCGCGTTTGCATACATCAGTATACCTTAGTAGTGGACGACCAGCGAATCTCCTGCCTTCTGTTAAATCACCATACAGAATGTCTTGTCGACCTTGTGGCATTCATAATAACTATAGCTATGTGCAAATATAAACAAATCGTCACGACTAACATGCTATAGAATATGTGACATCCTTTATAGAGCAAAGAATTGCAAGCGTACATGGTAGGACATAAACTACAGATTTGCCTATTCTAGTTACAATAAAAGCATATCTTTACATTAACTGTATTTCAGTGGAAGCACTACTTGATAAGATGCACTTTATAATATTCCAATGATAGGCCTTTAGATTTAGACTTAGAAGACGATGCGCAAAAGTTTTCTGAACATTAATTTATTTAACTCTTAAATCAAAAATGCATAGGCACCCGCAGGGGTACATTGTGGTGACTTGCACCCATGGGCGTAGCCAGGATTTTTTTTCGGGGGGGGGGTTGTTGGGGATTTTTTTCTCCCCTCCCGCTGAAAAAATTTATATATATATATAATAATATATATATATTTGTATTGATGGATGTGTGTGTGTGTGTACATAATTAGTCTCTATTACATTCTGACCCTTCATTCTTTTGGAAGACGTTTATTGTGCCCTTGAATAGGTTCTTCCTGGAGATAGTGAAAAAATTGTAGATTCCTCGTCCTTGCCAGCAAGGGGTCTGGGGGAGCGCTGAGAGCTCCCCCAGCGCGGGGCGTAGCCCCGCCGCCAAGCAGTATTTCTGGTATTGAAAGCCAACTAAATGCATATTCTGAGGTACCTGAGGTGCATTATTTTACTATTAAAGAGTTTATTTCAAAAACCTAATGTGCTATTCTTACTGACTTAGACCCTCCCGCGCTAGTAAGCTGTTTCCACAAAAATCTGTCACTGGCAATGTCTAAAGCCTCTGAGGATCTCCATGAAAGTATGACCCCAAGTTGTACTAGGATGTCATCGCAACTCTTATTATGCGTAATTCATTTTGTCGGAGAACATGTCCCGCAAACCTCATGCGACGCTCTGTCACAACCTAACTAAGGGATCGACTCCCACTTCGGCATAGGATTTCCTTGATTTAGACCCGATCTCTATAACTGACTCCTAAAATATGTCTTAGCCATTTATGTAGAGCCACATTTAGTGCTTTTCAATTTCGGCAGATGACTATTCTCTGCACTTTATTAATGGTGCCCAGCCACAGGAAGACACGTGTAACTTCTCTTGATTACGATCTTAAAATTAGGTGACTATTTTGCTTTAGATGTTATATCGAAAAGGGAAGTTTTATCGTCAAAATCATCTGTTGGGGGGTTTTAAACTAAAATATATCTGGAGTTGTTTTTTTTATATTCAAAAACACATTTAGCTACTGTCATAGAATTTGGTGACTAGTTTGCTTTAGATATAATATTGAAGAGAGAGTCTTTCAACCTTATAACGCTATGTAGGGGGATTTTAAATTCAAAACTATCTTGAGGGGTTTTAAACTTTAAAAAAAGCCATCTGGAGGAGAGGGGTTGAAATTCAAAACCCCCCATTGGCTTGTCTACGTTCAAAGAATTTTAGTGTGTAATTTGCTTTTTTTTATATTGAAGAGGTAGTTTTAGCTTCAAACCCAGCTGGAGAGGAGTTTAAACTCAAAAACCGTTTGGCTACGCTCATACAATTTTAAGTGTGTAATTTGCTTTTTTATATTGAAGAGGGGTTTCGTAAATTTTGTAGAGGGGTTTAAAATCTAAATCTTTCTCAGATCTGCTCTTGGCATTTGGGAATAGTCGTTTGCATTTTTTTTTGGTTTTATAGAAGAGGGGGATTTAAATGCAAAATCCCCTGGTAGGGGGTTTTAAACTGAAAACCCATTGGTAGTTGGTATCAAACTCAAAACCCCCTGGTAGGGGGTTTCAAACTCAAAACCTCCTGGCAGGGAGTTTTAAACTTAAAACCCTCTGGTAGGGAGTTTTAAACTTAAAACCCCCTGGTAGGGGTTTTCAAACTCAAAACCCACTGATAGGAGGTTTAAACTCAAAACCCCCTTGGCTGTGCTAGGGCAAGTGATGGTTTAGTATTAAAATTTTACCTAAAATAAACAAAATTAAAGCAAAAGATCAGTCACTATACTCCGACACCCCCCCCTGCGGGGGGATTTCATTTCGGGGGAGGGGGTTGAACCCTTGCTAAGTTCATGCTTGCACCCCCCCCCCCCCCTGAATTCTGACTAAATGTACATATACGTAATAAAAAAAACAGATCTCAAACATGTATTCCATTATGGTTGACCATCCATTCCATACGCCTAGGTTAATCTACTTATTTCTACTACTACATTAACCAGTACAAGCACTACTTGTTCAGTTGCTAATTAGAAGTTAATTGATTTGATGGTGAGAAAAAATGGCTAGAATTGGGCTACTCAGAATCAAGGGGGGGGCACCCCCTACGGGCGCCCATGCAAACATCCTCCCTCCTGGTAAGCCCATGATTAGTCATCAATAAACTGGATGTGAGTCGATGATTATATACAAGCAGGGCTTTTTTTTACAGTTCAAATCTTTGTTCAAATACTCCAATGTTTTGTTTGGTGTAATGCACAAATTGTAAGATAAATTTCCTTACGGACAATAAAGATTATTAATATTATTATTATTAAATCATTGTATATCTCTAAGACATTGTTTAATTGCTTGTCTCTGTACGTAGTCCAGGGGAGCAGACAGATCAGAGATGATAATGATTCGTGAGTCTTCCAGGACATCATACAAGTAGCCTGGGATATTATACAGCTGAGTTTCTTGGACCAATAGAACAAGACGTTTTTCATTGGCTGGGCTCATAGAATGACTGGCATACTGAAATGAAAATTAAAAAGAAGTATAAATAACTAATTGACATACTGCATAAGTAAATAAGTATTAGTGAATGATTGTCACACTGAATTAACAAATATTATCGTTAATTGAATGATATACTGAATTAACACAAACTATAAACGAATGTTTTGCAAACTGAATCAATAAATTAATACCATCTAAGGAAAAGTGAGATCACGAATTGATCTTTCATCATTCAAAGTATTTGACCATATAAAATTTATCTACAATAGAACGATTGGGTTATGCGATTTTAAGATCGGACTATTGAATAGCACTAATAATATAACTAATTTAATATATTCCATCACTTTTCACTCTGATAGACCTAGAGATTAAGACCAGTTTGTCTAGATAGAACCCTAGAGTTCCCTGCATTGTTTGTTTGATCGTGAATTTATAACTAGATTTTTTTACACAATTAGCCTACAAGTAATATACATTAAAATTAAAAATCAATTCCTTTTCTACGAATGTAATGTAAACATTTCTCATTCTGTTCATTTCTTGGAAGAGCTGGTCCTTTCGAAAAAAAAAGGATTATTATTAAGATACTTTTGTTTAGAATCCAGGTCTAACTTTAACAAGCAAAATATACAATTACTTTTTAAAAAGCTTAATCGTATTTAATGGAAGAACTCCACATTTACGGCTATATTTCACAATAATGTAAAAAATATAATTAATTACCATTTAAATATTACCAATGTGTTAATCTTTAAATTAAATATGATTTATTAGGTACAATACATTAATGTTTATGTTAAAATAACATGTGGAATTAGGGGACAAACTCCAAATAATTAAACATCATATCTCTGAATATTGATGAATTAATCTCCTTTGTCGGTATCAAACAAAATAGTTAATTACAGTAATTAATTGACTAACTTTTTTTTCGATCCATGTCTTTTCCAATGAATAATTATGCAAAGTCTCAACTTGACTTAAAAATGGGTGTGGCAGACAAAAAGTGTTAAAACTTTCTACTAGACAGAGTGAGTTAATAAATAGTAGAACGATTCCGAATCTAACTATAGATAAATAACAGTTTTACCAAATAACTAATTTATATAATAATAAACTAACTATATAATAATAAACTAACCTTCATGATGATATCCGACAGGTCATAGTTATTTAAAAAATGTTGTGTAATAACTAAGAGTATCCTCCAACTATCGCTCATAGACTCAAACATTTGTTGGTCAGTGTAGCCTGGACCCAGGTCACGATGATGGACAAATGTAGAGACTTTGAGATCTTCTTCCAAATACCTTTAAAGAAAACTAAAGTTTCATTCAATCAAAATTACAAATGCGTAGAAACATAAAAACATAAAGGTCGAACCTTGAGTCCGCAAAGAAGGATTTCGACATTTTTACTCTGAAATACAAGCTACCAATAACTTAGCTCCATCCAGGGCCGTCCTAAGGCCACTGCAACCTATGCGGCCGCATTGGGTCCAACGCTTTTATAGGCGTCGTGCTTATTCTAGGTGTAAGTTATTGAATTAAACCATTTAAACTTATTATTAAAGGGCTACCACGGGATCATCATTTTCCAGGAGCTCTTTAAAATCTCCTGATATTTCAATATATCCGAAAAAGTCATGAAAATCTCCTGAAATTATTAAATTCTTTTGGAAACTCATACAAATCTCCTTATAAACACAAAAAATCTCATTCTGGGGTGGCACTCAATATGGAAAACCCCAATCCTATTCGCGATTAAAAAAAACGGCATTGTAAGATTTCATTTAATAAAAATGTAATAATAAGTCGAATTTTAACAATAAGTTCAAATACTTAATTTTCTTTAATAGTCACTGGCATATAAATATAGATCTAAATATATCTCGACGTCCTAAAAAAATATCAAAAGAGATATTTTGCTAGTCGATAGTAAATCTAAAAGGCAGATCTGAATGTTTATCTGCTTTTGTCGGAAAAATACCATCTACTGTAAATGGCTCGATGGTAAAGTTAATTCTACAGTGGTTTTGTACTTAGTAAAGTATGAAAAAATAAATAGACGAAATTATTTTCTACTATAATATCTTAATTTTCACTTATTATCCTTATCCCTACACAGACAGGGCCCCGCGCAATCCGTTTGGAATAGAGCTCCGCAATCTGTAAGACCGGCCCCGACTATACAAACTCTTCAGTTAAAACATGATTGCCTGCCATCACTCAAGCCCAATGCAATAGATCCAGCTCGTCTATTGCAATATGCAAGACATGGGACATTTATGACAAAATTGATGATTAATCCAAATGTTAGTGTCTCAAAACAATGCCACGTCGAGGTTTTGGCAGCCGGCCAATGGCTCAAGGACACAGAAAAAAACGAAGATTAAATGATAGTCTTTTAAAATTTGGTGGGGACAGGGGTTTAGACAAAAAAAGCCTCTCTCTCCCTTTGGGAAAGGGTCAAAATTTACCTTAGGCATGTTATGCTCCAACTGGAGGTAACACTGAACTCAATACTGGAACAGATAACACAGACGAAAGTCCAACAATCGATAAATAAAGTCGACGCTGGTGTTGAAACAACAAATACTTTTAATACTTAATACGGGCACCGTCCGATGTCCTCTATTACTAGCCGTCTGTATAATTCTTCTTATTCTAACTGTAAATAAGAAAGCGTCTTCATTCTATAGCGTTGCCTAGAGAGTTTTTTGTTTAACTATCTGTCACGTGACTTGTCGCTAAGTAAAACTTTCCCCTTTGTCACGGATGAATGTGTGTATGTATGTATAATCTATTTTTACAATCTGCGCAAATGACCGGAAGTGTGTTTTGTTGTCAGATAGAGACCAGCGTGTGTGATATGCAGTAAAGCTGATTAAAGTTTATGTGTTTGATCTAGTGGTTTCATAGTTTTATTTCGATAACTAGAACTGAACCAGGGACACCTAGACGTATCGAGACCTAAGGTCGATTCTATCGAGTAATTATTATAAATATAATAAGGAATCTGTGACATATTTGGTGGCTCGTTATTTGACTTAGTCTTGGAAGACATAAGGCAGAACTGCGATTCGCCATTGTGAAAAGGTCAAGGACAAAGAAGGCCGTGAAGTCGTGAAGTGTGTGAGCTCACGTGCGACGGTGGGAAAAAAATTAAGTCAATCAGCCGAGACGAAACTAGGTCAAACACAGTGATAAAGTAATTTGTTTTTTTTTATTTGATGCTACACATATAAACAAAATGTCAGAGAGATTAACACAGTTAATAGCCGCTGGAAAAGAGATGGCATTGTCAGGGACAGCTCTACAGGAGTGGGTGAAAGAAAGAGAAGTCTAGCTGGAAAAGAAAGAAAAAAAAAAGAAGACAGAGAGCGTGAGGAACGTGTTAAAGAGAGAGAAGAAATAGCTAAAGAAAGAGAGGCGGTTGAAAGAGCTAAAGAGAAGGAAGTGAGAGTTAAAGAAGCTGAGGTAGAAATACAAAAATTGAGAGTCAGAGAGTTGGAGCTTAGGGAGACGAAAGGAGAAATCAAAGAGCATATCAAACCTGTATGGAAACCAAAGTTGCCACCTTTAAATGAGTAATGAGAACGTGGATCAAATGGATGCATATTTGGCGAGATTTGAAGTGCATGCTCAAGCTACAGATATACCAAAAACTCAGTGGGGAAGTCATCTATACACATTGTTACAGGGAAAGGCACTGCAAGCTTGTATCAACTTTTCTAAGAAAGATTTAGAGGAATATGACAAGGTAAAGGAAGTATTGATGAAAAGATACAACTTGACAGATGATGGGTATAGAGAGAAGTTCCATAAAGCTAAACCAGAGAGAAACCAGCCATTCCATGAATTTGTTGAGGACATTACAAGATACTTAATGCGTTGGGTAGAATTGTCTAATACTGAAAAGACATTCGAAGGTCTTATTCATCTGTTCATCAGAGACAAGATCCTCACATCTTGCAATCCTCAGTTAGTGGCTTTTCTACATGAAAGGAAACCGAAAGATGTGCCAACAGCAGTCAAGTTGTGTCAGCAATATATCACTGCACGGAGCAGACAATTCAGAAAGAGGAAGACTTGATAACTAGCAAGTTTGCCTTTGCTGCAAAGACTAATGATAACAGGAGTCGCTTTAAACAAGAATGGAAACAGGACCGTCTGCAGAAAAGAAGTGTTGGTGAAAAAAGAAAATGTTTTAAGTGTTTCAAAACGGGGCATTTAGCAGCCCAATGTAGAAACAAAAGTCCATTAAGACGAAATGAGACTATGGGTTCAAGCAGAAGTCAGGAGAACAGGGGAAGACCAACTGGACATCCGTACAGTGCGTCTGTTTGCATAGACTATCAACATGGTGAACAACTCCCTACAATGTGTCAGTTTGCATAGACTATCAACATGGTGAACAACTCCCTACAATGTGTCAGTTTGCATAGACTATCAACATGGTGAACAACTCCCTACAATGTGTCAGTTTGCATAGACTATCAACATGGTGAACAACTCCCTACAATGCGTCAGTTTGCATAGACTATCAACATGGTGAACAACTCCCTACAATGCGTCAGTTTGCATAGACTATCAACATGGTGAACAACTCCCTACAATGCGTCAGTTTGCATAGACTATCAACATGGTGAACAACTCCCTCATGAATCTGATCAGATCCAGATGGCTGCTGGAGCTGTAACTTGTGACGCTGGGAAATTAAAATGTATCCTGGATTTGTTGGGAAAAAATCCATTTGGATCTTGAGAGATACAGGAGCGACCACAATCGGAGTGAAGAGACTACATGTGCACCCTCACCAGTTGACGGGTAAGAAAGTCCAGTGTATGACATTTGGAGGAACAATTGAAAAATATCCCACAGCTGTCATTGACATTGATACGCCATTTTTATCTGGGAAAGTTGAAGCATGTGTGTTGGAGAGGCCTGCAGCTGACTTGATTCTAGGAAACGTGACTGGCATAACTGAGCCTACCATCACAGATATCTACAAGTGGCAAAGGTCAGCAATGTCAGAAGTTACAAATGCGGTAACTAGATCTCAATCTGGTGTAATAGAAAACATGGGACAACCGATCCTACATAGTCAGATTGAACAGCCAGAATCAGAATTAACATCCAGTTATGCATTGAAACAAAAGGAGGACCAAACATTGGTTAAACTTTTTGAATTGGCTGAGCGTCCCACCAATAAATTTAATGTGAAAAATGGGCTTCTGAAGAGACAAAATAACAAAGAGAAACTACAGCTAGTTGTCCCTGCTGCCAAAAGAAAAAGAATTTTGGAGTTAGGTCATAACTCACCTTTTGCGGTTCATATGGGGACAGCACAAACAAGACAAAAAATTCTGAATAACTTTTACTTGCCAGGAATATTTAAAGATGTGAAAAAGTATTGTTCAGCATGCAGCACTTGTGCCTGTACAAAGCCCAGAGATCGTTATACAAAAGCCCCACTACAGGTCACAGATCTGCAAGATAGACCATTTCAGAAAGTGGCCGTAAACATTGTGGGTCCCATAAACCCTATGTCTAAAAAAGGATACAGATACATCCTTACAATGGTTGACCTATGCACACGTTGGCCAGAGGCCGTGCCATTAAAGACAATAACTGGAGAAAATGTAACTCATGAATTGTTCAACATTTTCTCTCGCTTAGGATTCCCAGAAGAAATTCTAAGTGACCAAGGGACTCAGTTTACATCCGAGTTAACACATCAATTTCTGAAACAGTTAGGGATTCGTCAAACCTTTACAACGCCTTACAGGCCCCAGAGCAATTCGGTTTGCGAGAGGTGGAACGGGACTTTGAAACAATTATTAGGCAAAGTAGCACTAGACAGACCAGCAGTCTGGGACATGTACATCCCAGCAGTTCTCTTTGCTTACCGAGAAGTTCCACAAGAAAGTACAGGATTTTCACCTTTCGAATTATTGTATGGAGTAAACCCGAAAGGTCCACTTAGTTTGCTGAAAGATTTGTTGAAAAAAGAAAATATTGATAATGAATCTAGAACAAGCTATCAACATGTCGTTGAGCTCAGAGAGAAAGTGGTAACAATATGTCAACTTGCAAAGCAAGCATTAGAATCACAGTTAGCACGACACAGAACCATTGTTAACAGAAATAAAACTCTAAGAAAACTTCAAGGAGGAAGCCTTGTGTATGTACTAGGGGTGCACCGGATAGTCCCTCCGGCTCCGGCTTCTGGCGAATATCCGGCATTTTTTACTATCCGGTGCTATCCGGCTCCGGTCGGATATCACTACCGGATAGTAAACCGGATAGTAAAAAATTTAACAGTTTCGTAAAATGCTCAGCAATACAAGCTATTTACAAAACACTTAGGTATTCGGCTCCGGCTCCGGCACCGGCCGAATATCAAATTTTACTATCCGGTCATATCCGGTTCCGGCCGGATATCAAAAAGTACTATCCGGTGCACCCCTACTATGTACTACTTCCAAGGAAAGACAGTAAACTGATTGTTCAGTGGCAAGGACCATTTCAAGTAGTCAAGAAAATAACTGCAGTAGATTACCAAATCAACATGAGAGGAAAACTGAAAACATTTCACATCTACATGTTAAGAGAGTTTAGTGGAAAGTCACAGGGAAGTAATACTAACACTGATGAAGTAGTTCGTTCCAGTTGAGCGATAGTTAATGAACCAGAGAAAGACGAAAATGATTTGACTGGATCATTACTATCTGTATTAACTTTAAAGCAATCAGAAACTTGGACAGATTGCAAAATTGAAGAGTCACTATCAGTAGAGCAAACAAAGCAAGTGAAAGAAGTACTGGCTAGATATGATGATATCTTGACCGATGTACCAGGGAGAACTGCAGCAATTAAACACGACATTCATACTCAAAGACTCTGAACCAGTGAAACAGAAACCGTATTCAGTACCTTTAGGGTATATGAAGGAAGTAGAGGAAGAGATACAGTTGATGCTGAAGTTAGATATTATATCCCCAATAGAGTAACCATACACGGCACCTATGGTGAAAGCATATGTGTTGACTATAGGAAGCTTAACAAAGTTACTGTGCTTGATTCGGAACCATTACCCAATCCTGAAAACTTGTTACCTCAAATGGCAAACGCAACATTTTTTACAAAGCTATATCTGACCCGTGGGTATTGGCAGATACCTTTGGTAGATAAAGCTAAACTACTTACAGCGTTTAGTAGTCCTTTTGGTTTATTCCAATTTAATGTCATGAGTTTCGGGCTTGTCAACGCACCAGCAACGTTCAGCAGAATGATGAGAAAGGTGTTGTCTAATCCTAGACGACATCTGCATTTATGACATTACTTGGCCAGATCACCTACAACATCTAGAAATGGTTCTAGATACATTGAGGAGAAATAGTTTACCGTGAGACCATCTAAAGTGGAGATTGGTTGCAAGAACATTTCATTTCTAGGATATGTAATTGGAGGACACTCACTGAAACCACAACCTGAACTGCGACAACGGACTATGAATCTTCGTCAGCCAACAACCAAAACGACAGGTCCGTAGTTTATTGGGAATCTGCAACTTCTATCGAAGGTTTATAGCAGATTTTGCAAAAACCTGACCAGAAAGGGAGCACCCAACGTGATCAGATGGTCACATGACTGTGAAGTATCGCTGCAGAAGATCAAGCAGGCATTTCCTGAGGAGCCGATCCTGGTTCTGCCTGACTGTCAGAAGGAATTCATACTAGCTACTGATGCATCTGCTGTTGCTATCGGGGGATGCCTAGCACAGGAATCACAGGGCATTCTACATCCCGTTATGTACGTCAGTAGAAAGTTGATTTCAGCAGAACAACGATACAGCACCGAAGAGAGTGCTTGGCAGTTGTTTGGGCAGTAACCAAGTTGGCCAGATACCTGCTGGGCAGAACGTTCGTACTCCGTACAGATCACGCAACCTTACGCTGTTTAAACACACGTAAGTCAGTGAATTCCAGGGTAACTCGCTGGGCCCTGATGCTTCAGGACTTTCAGTTCGAAGTGCAGCATATTCCAGGTAAAGGAAACGTCGTAGCGAACATTCTGTCACGCTTATCATAGATATAAGCCTACGTGGCTTCTCACAAGCATGTGTTGCTTCATCAAAGACTTTGTGTCTTCAACAGCTTAGACTTTGTTGCTTGATGGTAGACTTTCTGTCTACAATTAAGACTTTGTGTCTTCATCTTTTAAGACTGTGTGTCTTCAGCTTTTAAAACTGTGTGTCTTCATCTTTTAAGACTGTGTGTCTTCATTTTCTAAGACGGTGTGTCTTAACTATAGACTGTGTGCCTATTGCATTAAAGTCTGTGTGACTACATTAAAGTCTGTGTGACTATGTTCAAGTTGTTTGGATACATAAACGCCTGTGTGGCATATTCAGAGCCTTTGTGGCCTATCGAATTAACATTTTTGTTGTATTGTGTTTTAATATTTTATACTTGTTTTATAATAGTGTTTTTATGTATCTTTGTAAAAATTGATTATAATTTTAGGAGGGGCGAGATGTCACAGATAAATGTGTGTATGTATGTATAATCTATTTTTACAATCTGCGCGAATGACCGGAAGTGTGTTTTGTTGTCAGACAGAGACCAGCGTGTGTGATATGCAGTAAAGCTGATTAAAGTTTATGTGTTTGATTTTATTTCATTAACTAGAACTGAACCAGGGACACCTAGACGTATCGAGACCTAAGGTAGATTCTATCGAGTTATTATTATAAATATAATAAGGAATCTGTGACACCCTTATTCCCGAAACAAATAACTAAATCCTAATCATGTCATAACAGGCACGACCCCATTTGTGTGTAGACCTCAGCGCACCGTACTGCTAATGAATTTTATGAAAAGCTCATACCTCAATAAAATATGTCTAACAAATCCGATATCCTCATCAGCGTAACCAATGAAAACGTGTGTCTTGTAGTCGCTGGATTTCATTGGTCGAAATGCCCTGATGAAGATCCGTACCAAGTAAGCTTCTATGGCGGTTCTAAATCTGTGCATGAGGTAGGCCATCAGGAAGATGAAGGACATCACGAGCAGTAAAACGATGGAGATCATCAAGTAATCGCTGCAGTGGTTATAAATAAAATTAAAATTATTTTCCTTTCAATATAATAAACTATTTAACTTTACCCACAGCAGAAAAGTCATTTATGACGCCTTAAATTTCTGTAAGTTGTAGGGTAGCTTTATAAAGCTTATTTCCCCCTGTAAGCGTAGACAATGTGTAATTTCCTTTAACCTAAGTGTTAAATGTTTCATTCCTAATGTTAACATGAAATATTCAAGGATTTTTCATTATTTCTAAAATCATTCAAATTGTATTTTATCTTTTGTCCCAAGATCTGATGTGAACTACAGTAGTCCTGCAGACCATGTGACAACAGTAGACCTGCAGACCACGTGAACTACAGTAGACCTTTAGACCACTTCAACTACAGTAGTCCTTCAGACCACGTGAACTACAGTAGACCTTCAGACCACTTCAACTACAGTAGTCCTTCAGACCACGTGACTACAATATTGGGCACGCGGTCCTCTGTTTGCCAGCCCTGGTGTATCTGGAACTTGCACATTTGCATAAAAGAACAAAGTAATGTACTCACTGAATGCACATATTTATACTTATTAAAAAAAAACAACAACTTTTGGATGAGTGGCGATAAACGCTTGGCTGACTGTCAAGCGGGCTGAAGTTCGAATCCCGAATTAAGCTGAGTTATGTTTGCAGACTGCTTAAAGGTAGCACCGAAATCTTATCACAAAAGAAATTGGACCAGAGCAAACTGAGCAGTCTTATTGCAGGGTATCATATAATGATAGTTATAAACAAAACAGAAACAAACAAGATCGATTTGTTTAATAGTTCTACATGGGCTTCTGTATAAGAATTATATTCTATCTGTATCTCTGTCTACAAATACAATAATTGAGCTATTGTCAAACTTTTAGTATTCAACATGCACAAATATTTGTGTTTTTAGCGTTACCTGAAAGGGAAAAGACGCTATTAGTTTTGTGTGAAATGTCTGTCCGTCCGTCCAGTTTAGATCTCGTAAGCTAGAAAAGATAGTAAAAATACATCATCACAATATTTTAGACCATTCAAAGTTCTGATGAAACGGTTACTTTTTTTTTCTGAAAGCGGAAAATCTAATTTTTCAAATCACTTATGCAAGCAGTTTTTTTTTAAAGTGAAAAAGCTAATTAGTATGCATTATAAGTTAGACCTAATTTCAAACGAATAGTAATCTTGTAAACCGCATTTTCCTCAACAATTTATATTTGTGTGAATAAGTGTTTTTTTTTTTTTTTTGAGGATTCAAAAAAGAGATTGAGCATTTTCAAAACAATGACATCAATTATAAGACTTTAATTAGGCCAGGAGAGGCGCGGTAGTCCACCAAGCTCTAATGGGTACCTGACATTAGTTGGGGAAAAGTAAAGGCGGTTGGTCGTTGTGTTGGCTACATGACACCCTCGTTAACCGTAGGCCACAAAAACAGATGAACTTTACATCATCTGCCCTATAGACCACAAGGTCTGAAAGGGGAACAAGTTAGGCCAGATTCACATCTAACTTCGCATTCACTTGCACCTATCCTTTGCTGGACCGTTGGGGCACTATACAAGATCTGTCAACCTTCTTTCTCCATTCTTATCTCTCATTTGTCTTTGATATAATTTCATTCGGATGTTCTTTCTGAAAATATTGAAGCCTGCTGGGTGGACCATTTCGGGGGCCGATTTTGAGTTTGTTTTCCACACAAACTGTCTTTGTAACCTTGTTTTGTTTCATACGTCCTGCATTAAATATGATCCGAGACATAAGAAGTAGCCGTTAGTTCTTAACATAAACAATTACAACAGGAGAGCTCTAAAAAAAACCTAACTAATTTTATCTCTAAGTACGAAACTTTTTAACAAATCGGGTAAACACGTATTCACAGTATTTTTATATTTTATATAGTTGTAACTCCAGAGTCGGACTGAAAGGTTTAATGTGTGTGGCTTACTGATACACACGATTCAGGCCAATCACACAGGTCAACGGCTGTCGATAGACAAGGGACAGTACTGCTAATAACCGCAAGTATGACCTGTGTTGTGGTCATGTGATCAAGAGCCTTCACGGTCGAGAAACAGTGTGTTTAAAAGCACAGTTGAGTCCAGGACAGCAAGGACTTTTGGTACCTTTGAGTCCTCGAGAATGTAGCTGTACGAGCTAGAGAGACTAGTAACGTTGAGTTAGGCAGTTCTGTTAAGTACAAGAAATCATTTGAATTGATGTAGCCAATTGTGTTGAATTGTCTGTCGATGTATTTGTAAATTAAATCGCCACTTTGTTACACGAAGCTCTTGTTGTCAAGTTGATGTTTTAGATGTGTATGTTGTTGGGCAGTGTTTGCAGAAGGCCTGACTGAGGAGATCGTAGCAATATGAATACGTCGGTTAAATGGGCAAACCCGATTTAAAAAAAAAAAAATTGTTTTCGTGGCAAAGAAAAAAAAATGTAAGGGGAAACTACTCGTTTTCTTGACAGAATTAAATCCAATCAAGTACTTCAGTAATACCCAAATTAAGGCCAGCAAACCGGGGAATATCCAGGTAGTAGGAGTAAATATATACATCCTCCTTTGTGATCGTAGAACATAATCTAATTTCCAAAGAACTTGAAGATGCTTACGACGTCCTATCCTAGCTTTAAAAAGCCTTTCGCACACAAAGTTATGGAAAGTTGGGTCTAATGGAGAGTTGTCCACTATGTTTGCTAATGTCTGCTCTCCGTGACTAGTGTCGCAAAATATCAACATTTACGACTTGACGTCACCAGAAACGATCAAGATGTAGTATCTCCCAGTCTTGGATGTCGATTTCACATTAATTTATTGGGGACAAATGTATTCTTTAAAAGCAATAACAAATAAACATGAAATTATAGAGCAGTACTACAATACCAAAAATCTGTCTTTTAACATGTATTGCCTACGTCTGGACACATAGGGACCGTCTACTAGTTTATCACTGTCATAAAGAGCTGTTCAGGTGCAATTAAAACTGACTCATAGCACCGCCCACAATTTTGTTTTATCGTAGTTTATGAAATAGAAGAGAACATACTAGCCATAACATTGTCTGTAAAATCCTAAAACATCTTGCCACAACACATTTGTGAAAATAAGCTGTCCTTCCTGAGAAGTGCACGAGTAGTCTCCCTTGTTATCCAGAAAGTTGCTTATGTTAAGCCATACTGTTTGGATTAAAACAAAAGTAATGACAATGTACTACGAGGTATATAAGAATACATAGAAAACAAAAGTTCAATATTATCCTGAACAAAACGTGTACGCGTCTTACTATTACGTTTTAGTAAAGCATGCTATTCTTTAGTCCTAACATCAAACTGAGACAGGCATGAAGTTATTTTCTTTAATCTAGTTCGAGTCCTATCATTGTTATTGAAGAAGGTTAATGAATAAAAGTTCATTACAATTTTAATTTTAAAATTCTGTTAAGTTATCTCGAAGGTTGATATCAACTGGAGTATCGCAGAGTCAAGCTTAGAAAATGGAAAGAGGTTATTTACGAGTTATTTGATTCAGAGTACAGGCCAGAACAATTCTATACTTTAAATTTTGGGCTTTCTTTGATCGATATATTCCTCTTTCAGTATTTAGTGCACCCTGATTACTATTTGCGTTCTTCTTCAATGCAATTGTAAAATTGAAATATCTTCACTATTGGTTTGACAACTGTTCAGTGTGTTCATAATAAATAATTTTCTTGACTTTTGGAGTGTGTATTTGGCGCCATGTGACTGCTAACACCCTGATCATTATAACACTTCATCCACGTTTACTTACACTATGAAGTAATGCAGAGATGTTGTCTACATTAGGTCAAGACCTCAATGGAGGTAATAACAAATATTATCTGATAAGAATTCGTAAATTTAAAAAGCTTTGGCAAAGAATCTTGTGAGTATGCAATTATGTGATATTTTTAAATTAAAAAATAAATATATTTGGAAAATAACTTGTAATTGGCCACAATTTAAAAGGCTGGTTTGACTGGTATTATTTTTTAAAAATATAAACGTCTTAAAATTAAATTTGGGTTTACATCTACTATTTTGACCACATTTCTGTGAAAATTACAAAACACTCCTCTCAAATGTTTTGTGTTTTTATTCAATAAGATTCCAATCAATAGATACACATCCAGGAACTATTTGAGCTCCGTCAAATGTTGACATTTGTTAGACTGTAAAAGAACTGCATTGGGTTAAGAATTTTTTGACCACCATTTTCTTAATAAAGGAAGTATTGATTTTTTTTTAAAAACGTATGCTACTTATTAATACTAATGACCGTGTGTATTCTTTTGGTAAAAAAAATAAATAAATAAATTATGGCTTTAATCTAGCGCAACTTTCATGCTTATAGCTTGCTCAGAGCGCTATGGTCCAATCTCATTTGTGAACCAGTGGGGGGAGAGGGTATCTGGGAGAAGGTTTTCCGTGCTGCCTTTAGGCAGTAAACTCTGCTCGAGTCGGGTGTTGAACCTCGAGCCCCCTTCATAGTTAGCCAAGTCAAGCCAAGGTCAAGCGTACTTGGCGTCTCGACCACGCTTCAAAAGTAATTACAGAATCCTTAGCAACCAACTAGTTTGCTAGTATGAACACACATAGAGATAGTATTATCAAGATAGACATACAAAAGACTACTTCTCCATTATACGACTTATAGAGAGCTAGTATTTTGCTCTTAAAAATGAATTTTGTTTTTTTACCCAGCCCATTCCCACCTCCCAGAGAAAAAAAACCCTGGTTAAAGCAGGTTAAAGGAATGTATAAATCTACCTGACCTCATATTATTTTAGATCTAGACTTTGCAGATGATACGCGAAGTGTTCCTGAACATTAATTTATTAAACTCTTCAATGTGTTAATATGTTTATATTACGTCATTATTTGTTGTGGGTGTTTTTGTACTTAAAAGGATGTGACGTAATAAAATGAGAGTCCTCAATGTCTACTTTTATCAACACGAAGTCTGTGTTCATGAATTGTTATGTTTCATTGCCTACAGTAATGTATGTATTCTCTGTCCAACAGAACAATTACTGCCTCCATGCGGAAACATCTAAAGACGTAATGTGTGTTCAAGATAAAGATTTCATAGGTCTCTAGCCTAGTTGAAATTATTTGCTTTTTAAACTTTGATAAATTGTAATGGTCAAACTGGAATTTTTCAATTGTGGCCAACGAGGTAGTATTTCTTTTCTCAACAATATAAATCAATTGTCAAGTTTCTAAAAAAATCGTTATAGCTATTTTCCCGAATGGCTCTAGCCCAGCCACCCTCCTTCCAAGAAGATACGAGTTGAATAGAGGTATTGTACAAATAAAAAAGCATAGCAAGAAAAGTATAAAGAGTAGCTAAAAAAAGACGACTTCTACAATATACATCTTATAAAGCGATTATTTCGTTCTTCATAACTAAAGATTAAAAAAAAACTACCCCAACCCGAAAAAAGATCCCGATTAAGTGAATGCATACATCTACTAGACTTTATAAAAATCTAAGGATTGAATTTAAGATATAGACTTAAAAGGCTATGTGCAAAATGTTCTTGACCTTCTATATTATAATTGATTAAACTAATTAATAAATAAGGCCTATATGCGGAAATACCCAATGATGCCGTCTGTTCAAGATAAGGAATGTGTCGTCCTCTAGCCAAATTTAAATATTTTTATTTGCCATTTGAAACATTTTAACTGTCAAACAAGAGTTTTCGTAGTGTAGTAATTATTTTACCAACGATGCACAGTAAATGTCTAATTTCTGGGAAATTATTGGAGCTATTTCCGAAATCCGTGCTCGCCTACCCAGTTCCAATAAATTTGTAAGCTGAATAGAGGCTCTGTAAACAAGTTTAATAAAAACAATATGATTGAAAAGACAATTCTTCTTTTATACAGATGATCAACCATAGTATTATTTTGCTTGTAAAATCTAATGAATGATAATTTAAACATTGGATATATATTGTTATGAAACCTGGTGGTGACACAGATGGTCGTCGGCTGTGTATGTTTTTAGCGTACGCAAATTGCCCAGTCCAGCGCTTGACGAGCGGTCAACCGTGAACAGTGACAGTGCACGCCAGTTCGGCAAGGAACTGTGTGTAAATATTTCTCACGCGAGTCACGGAGAAAGTAATCGATTGGAGTGGTCAAGCGACGTTCCATCCGGTTCTGGAAGGCCTGAAGGGACCCTATATGTGTGTAAGAGTCAAACACTTCACGTTACCTCGCAATGTGACCAGTACAAGGCGAAGTTAGAAAAAGCACGGTGTGTGAAGTCACAGGGAGCAAAGCTAGGTTTTTGGGCAGTCTGTGTAATGTGGTTGCCAACAGTACAGTGTTTGTAATGTATTTGAAATAAAACTGTTACTGTTACTTTGGAGCCATGAGTTGTGAGGTTCTTTAAGTTCGTTGTGGCGTGTGGTGCAGTTTGCAGAGAGTCTGGATAATAGAGAACGTTACAATATACATATAAGCAAATGTGTTTCAACTTATTTTCTAAATGATAGTATTGAAACAATATTTTCAAAATATCTTATAAAATACAGATATTAATTCAAAAAAGAAGATGATTACTTCCTACGCGTCATGCATCTAGTCATGCATGTTAACCAATGACCTAAATTCTGCTTAGTCATTGGTTTTCCTGGCTAGCTCAGGCAACCCATTCCATGCTCTAACAGCACTAGGGAAGGAGCATTTGTACAAATTTGTCCTAACATATGGAACGACGAATGTGCCTATCAATTTACAATGGCACCATTCTTGATTCAAACTGAAATAAAATTCCATGAGTGAAGTCTCTAATCTATAAAGAGTAAAACAAACTCAATGTTTTTATTTTAAAGTTTCAAGTTTGGTTTCAATAAAGATAGCATGCAATGCACTATTTTATTTCTTCAGTAAAACGTTGATGAAATTGAGTGATTAGTGAGATTTTTAAGGTCACATAATCTCCCATGTTTTAATTATTTTATAAGGTATCTACGTACACAAAATACTTACAAAGAAATTTAATCTGAGAACACACACAGGCAATATTATTTTCAGCCAGAAGTAAATAAAAATCTCGAACATTTTCCGAATGTTTTGTAAGATAGGATGTCTCTTCTTCTGTCAGATAAATGATTGCGTTCCCAGTCAAATCAAGAAGTTTTAAGTTAGGAACCAGATCCATCGTGATTGGAAAAGAAGAAAATCTATTTTTAGCCAATATTACATGAGTAATGTGTGAGTTTCTTGAAAATAAATTCGGAGGAAGAAAATTGAGTTTATTGTCTGTAAGATCTAAATATCTCAGTTCTGGCATGTTCTGAATGATTCTGTCGATACTTATACGTTGAAAGAAGTCCTCGTTTTTCATAGATTGTAAGATCAGATATTTCAGAGAGGGGAAGTCGTCGAAAAAATATGGAGAAACTGTAAGCGAGTTTTTGGATAAGTCAAAAAGCTGAAGGTTGGTCAGTCCCATAAGTCTACCCGTGCCTCGAAATACGCTGTTACCAACAAAGTAAAAATGTGTAACATTAGCTGCCTCTCGAGGAGTTTGTATAAACTGTACACTTTGGTTTCCGACATTGTTATCTCCGTGAAGCATGTACAAAATTTTGATTATGCGTAAAGAGTGGGACATTCTTACAGTCCAAGTGCCGGAATCAATAGGATAAGGGGGATTATCAAACACTTCAAAGAGACTTTGTTCACTGAAAGAATCGAGCTCAGCATAGGATGTGATCGGAGATAATGCAATAGGCTCAAACACTAAGGCCACTTCATTTTTTAAAGACTTAATCTTCTCCGAATCATTATTTTCCACTTTAGGCAACATTTGAGACACTGTCGCATTATATGCGTTATATCTAGAATTATTGACTTTTGTATCTAAAGTGTTATATGTCTTGTTTGAATGTGTTGTGCTTGATGGTTGCATATCTCTTTTGTAAAAGTCAAGGCCGTCATAAAAATAGGACACTTCACTTTCCGGACTAGGCGCTGTGATAGTAAGCTCCTCCAATTTTTCCAACCGCGACGCTTCTAGCAGAGGTGATCTCCATCCCAGCCAGCCCATCAGGTTTTTAGAGAAGTCGGCAATCCTTAAGTTGTGTCTCCACTGTGGACTGGATATAACTCCAGGTTCTATGGCGAAAATATTGCTGTCTATCCAGGAGACATGCGTAAGAGTTAACTGACTTAAATATTTGGCTGTACTTTTAAATATGACTCCGTCTTCCAAAGTTGAATTAGGAGTATAAAAGCCTCGTTTATAATGCGTAGCTTCTAGGTATAATGTATGCAGAGATGAGTTGATAAAATGTTTAATTTTTCTTGCCATGTTTTTATTTCCTATTCTGCAGTTAATGATTCTGAGGACCTCCAATGAGTTTAAATTCTGAAAAGCGTCATCACTAAACTGTTTTTGCGAAGTCTCCTTATCAAAATCATCTGGATCATATTTCAGTTTATTAAAACTAATCAGATTAAGTATTGTCAATTTAGAGCTCCATAATCCTACAAAACTCTCGTTTGTTATGCTTGTTACTATAGAGCAATTCAAAGTAAGGTTGTTTAGTTGGGTCAAATAAGAAAATTCTGATCCTACATGTAAAGTTGCAGAACTATCCATTGAGAGGAGAGACAAGTTATGCAAATAAATGAAAGCTTTTCGCAAGCTTTTGGAAATATCCTGATTATTTCCAATAAAAAGTTGTCTCAGATTTTCAAGATGTCTAAATGTTTGTGGATTAAAAGAATTGCCAATATCACTTAGTTTATTGTTTTCTAAGTTTAAAGTTTGTAGCAAGCTGAGTCCTAGAAACGTATCAATCTAAAAAAACAAAACAAAACACGTAAGTTACTTAAAATAGCAGATATAAAAATAAACAACTTTAATCAAAAGTGGGAAATATCAAGAACATATTTCTAATGGATCTTAGACACAGTTTGTAGGTTCTCATTTTTCATTTCCCTAATCCAAAATGAAATTAAAGTTTGGTTTTCTAAACATTCATTT
The DNA here is from genome assembly GCA_036873155.1 of Biomphalaria sudanica. NCBI lineage: Eukaryota > Metazoa > Mollusca > Gastropoda > Planorbidae > Biomphalaria > Biomphalaria sudanica. Next base: position 1,366,527 of record JAZGLO010001553.1, read on the forward strand.
GTTTTCTATAAAAAGAGCATGCATTCCCCTTTAATGCTAGACCAAATATAACATTTTCTAATAACAGACTAAACAAAAGTTATGGAATTTTAATCAGAACAGTGTAGTGTAATAACAAAAAATATTCCATATTAATTATTCCGTCGGAACGTGAAAAACGAGAACGGAAAGAGTTAAAACAAGATTTTTTTGTCTCCCAAATTTAAAGCATCCCAAACATACTTTTAAATAAAGCATTGCCTTGCTTAACTGGAAAAACTTCACTCGATGTTTTTTTGGTATATTAATGTTCGCTCCTCATTAAAATGTTGATAAATTTACAGGCAAAGATAAACTAGACGTATACTTTACCTTGGACATAATTACAATCGACAATTTACATCAGAAGTAAACAAAACTTTACCTCGATTTGATGAACATTCGAAGTCTGAAGTTGCCGGAGAGATGTCAGTGTTTGAACAAGATTTTTGTTACTCCCATTTTTAAAGCATCCCTAGCATAATTTAAATAAGGCCTTGCCTTGCCTAACTGGGGAAACTTTATTTGATTGTTTTATTTCAATTATTAAATAAATGTTCGTACCGCATTAAAATGTTTGAATGTCTTACATGCAGGAATAAACTAGACGTATACCTTAGCATGGACATAAATAAGATCAATAATTTACATCAGAAGTAAACAAAACTTTACCTCAATCCGATGAACATTCGAAGACTGAATACTAAGTTGCCGGAGAGATGTGAGTGTTTGAAAAGAGCCATTGGTCAAGGTAGTCAGATTATTTCTGTCCAGCAACAGCACTTGTGTGGTCACTGGCACACATCGAAGGTGTAGAAAGGTCCAGTTCAAATTAGAACAGTTTGCTACTAGTGTCTCATTCACATTGAACACTGAGCAGCACTTGAACACAACACTCTGATTGCTTGCCATTGTTGTAAAGTTGGACGGGATGATAGCTGCGTGCATTGTAATGTATATCATCCTCGAGACAATCTCCAACAAGAAACTTGACTGGCCAACAAACATTTTCTACCAATGGCATACAAAAATAAGTGTTGAACATAAAGACGTTTCTTTTACATAGCATTTATCAACTCACTACGTCTCTCTGTCTGTCTGTCTGTCTGACTGACTAATTTAATTTTTGTACTGTTTTTTTCTCCAACACCCAATCTGAGATTAAGTTAAAAATATGGACAATTATTTCTTGCACCAGACAAAAACAAGAATTTAAAAAAATGAAAACAACAACAACAAACAAATAAATAAACCATAAAACAATATCAATTAGTTAATTATTATTTGTAATTTATTATTTTGTTTGTTATTGAATAAGGAAGAGATGCAGTGGTATATATGCTTTGTGTAGAGAATTAGGCCATCGCTTAAAAGTTTGAAACTTACTATTGGTAGCTATGAAACCTAGTATTTCTATGGCCACTTCTCTGGATGCAGTGGGTAGCGTCTTCAGGAGAAGACTTGAGCCCTCGAGTTCGAATTCAAGTTGTAAATATTTTTTTTATAAAACATATTTGAAAAGCTGTCACAATCACCTTCACCTTCACCTTCACACAGATATCCCCTTTTCTCTTCCCTTTTTTTTTTCTATCAATTGGTCAAGAGAATTGATAGGATCAGAGCGCATTGAGAGCATAGCGCTAAACAAAAACATTTGGTAAACATATTTATAATCGCACAGATTTATTCTTGGTTGTCTAGATCTTTTACAAATTTAATTATCGACTGTTCTAAACTAATTGACACAATTACTCTTAATATGAGCTTTAGCTTTTTTAGAGGTCCCCGAAAGGAGAAAAGACGCTCATAGTTTAGTGTGAAATGTCTGTCCGTCCGTCCGTCCCGTTAACATCTCGTAAACTAGAAAAGATAATGAAAATCCGACATCATAATATTTTAGACCATTCAAAGTTCTGATGCAACGGAAATTTGTTTTCTTTTCTGAAAGCGAAAAGTCTAATTTTTTAAATCACTTATGCAAGCAGTTTTTTTCATAAAAATACAACATTTTTACAACTATTCACTATTAATAGTAACAAACACGGGGGGGGGGGGGCTCATTTGCAGGGGATATGACTATTTACCATATTTTGAACACATTTATGCAAACAGTTTAAGATTTTTTGTAAAAAAAAAACTTTTTTTTTTTAACATTTGCATTGCTAAGTGTCATAGTAACTACTACATTTACACACACAAAATGTTTACTTTTTTAAAGAGAAAAATATATTTAGTATGCCTGTAAGTTGGACATAATTTAAAACAAAAATTAATAAGTAGTTTTTCATATTATTGCGTGAACTGCAGTACATCCTTACAACCCATCATCATTGGCCTCCTTCAGTCGTAGGACGACTATGGTTCATCTCAGAGCACACTTCCTCATGTGGCTGTGGAGCCCTATTTTGGAGAGACACTCCCGTCCACAGATAGCGCAAGTTAGGGTCCCCTTGGCTTTTGCTTCGGTGGAAGTGGAGCTGGCCGTATTTCGGTTTGTGCGTTTTTCTTCCTGGGCTGAGACCCATGTACTTTCACTGTCCATAGCTTTCTTTGTCACTGTCTCTCTCCACCTGTTGCGGTCTAGAGCTATGTCTTCCCAATTGTCAGTATTGATGTTCACTGATTTGAGGTCGCGTCTTATTACATCTATGTAACGGAGATGGGGGCGACCAGTTTTTCTTGTGCCAGTCGCGAGTTGACCATAGAGGATGACTTTCGGGATGCGCTTGTCCTCCATCCGGCGAACATGTCCTTACAACTATAGAACACTTAACTAAAGGGATTTTTTTTTTTTACGGAAATGTTTTTTTTTTCTTGATGATTAGGATAAGAGTATCACCCTTTACAAAACAAATTAGATCAATTAGATAGTCATTATAAGACATCAGTTAGGCCAGGTTCACATTCATTTTCACCTATCCATTGGTCTGCTGGACCGCTGGGGCACCACACAAGATCTGTCAGCCTTCTTTCTCCATTTTTCTTTGTCATTTATCTTTGATAGAATTTCATTCTGATGTTCTTTCTGAAAATATTAATATCTGCCTTTTTACCTACCTGGGTGGACCACTTCGGGGGCCGATTTTGAGTTTATGTTTCCACACAGACTGTCTTTGTAACCTTGGTTTTTAAAAGTATTTTGTTAATATTTTCTTGTTTTTCTTTTATATAGAAATGTATTTCTTTATGTGCTGATTGTATAAAGATTACTAAATAATAATCTAGATTTATATCCTTTATAATAAAGAAACGTGAACCTTATTTTACTTCCTGAGTCTGGGTTTATGTGTGCGTCAGCTAATACTAAAACAGACCATGTAAGGAACTTGGTTCAAGGACAGGTTTCTCTATATGACATTACTACTTCAGCGTGTCCTGGAGATACAATATTGATAACTTTATTTCGTATTAGAAGCTATAAAAACTTTAAAATTTGAAATTCAGAATTAAAGTTCTATTTTTTAAATGTGTTTTTTTAAAACTTAACACACACACACACACACACACACACACACACGCACACACACACGCACACACGCACGCACGCACGCACGCACGCACGCACGCACGCACGCACACACACACACACACACACACACACACATATATTTTCTCTTGAAAACTCGATTTATGCTTCCCGCCCCAATTCTTATTTCCCATTCTATTATCGAGGGCGAGACGAGCCACCGTTGGCCACTTCAAAAGTCCTCTTCGCTAACCGAAAGGCAAGTTTACTATCTGCGTCAATTGAGGCCTATCACAGAATAGCGATAGGCGTCACGAAATTTTCTCTTTTTGATCGTAAGTTCAAGCCACGCTTCTTTATTTTCCGCCTCTCTAAAAACTTGCTAGACATGTTTTCTTCACTCCCTGCATCTCTAAATATTGTGGTGTCGGATTTTCACTATCTTTATAAGTTTACGAGATCTAAATGGGACGGACGGACTGACGGACAGACATTTCACACAAAACTAAAAGCGTCTTTTCTCTTTTCGGGAGCCGCTAAAAATGACAAAGTAACAAATATATATGAATAAATGATACTGAAAATTACACAAAAATTATCTTTCTATGTTTTCATTTTGTCAACATAATCTCCCTTACATTTATGTATTGTTTCAGAAGTGTATTTTTCTGAAACAATTGCAAGCATAATTTGCATAATTAATTTAAAAACATAAAGCTAAAACTTAAAACCTAAGCTTTGCAAGTCGCATCGCATGTTGAAATTATATTTTTCATTTCTCTTCTAGTTTTTGAGATCTCAGAGTGGCAGACTGACATTTTACACAAAACTAACGGGGGCCTCTAAAAACCTTAAAAAAAAAATCATTTTGCATTTCGACTACAGGTCTCACCAAGTTCTCGGTGATTTGAAACAAACTACGTTTCACTACTTTGACAAGTAGTGTTAGAAATACTTCATCTAGATCCTGGTATAGATCTACATTATTTAATATCATTTTCGATTTATTTTGATAATATAGTGCCCAGTTTTTCTAATTATACTAGCATTACTGGCATTACCCACCGGCTTCGCCCGTTGATTTGTTCGAAGGCTATATATTGTTTTTTTTTCTTTTACATCCTGCAAATACTCACATAAGACTTTGGCTGTACGCCCCCCCCCCTTTTTTTTTTCCCCTTTCAATAAAACTGCCCGCATTTCAACAACCACCTTTTTGTCAATGTAATCAAGTATGTCATACGTTTAACTGTAATGGCCTGCTTTAAATTGCTCTCCCAAATACACTCACTTATGGTCTGTGTGACGATACACATACACGCTTGCATATAAAAGTTTTATTTGTGATTTCTAACGTTCAAGAAAATGTTTTGCTGTTAGAATTTTGTTTTCCATTAACTATCCAATCCCCAACCTTGTTTTAAAAAGTTCAATGTACTTATCTCTTATATACTTTTGGTCAAATCTACTCTTACCCGCATCTCGCGAGGTCGGCAACAAAATATGTATCTACCCTTCCCCTTGTTATGTTGGATCCGCCCCTACGATGACTAACGTCTGAACAATGAAGACAACATCTCTTTCTAAGAATTTAATGGGGAAAAGACAATGTTTCACTTTACCACCTTATTTAAGCCCTACTTCTTGGTACAAGTTTAAAATGGGCCCCTCTGTAGATGTTATTTGGTTATCTACAAACACAGTTAAGTTCAATTCGACTGGATGCCGGTAAATTAGAAATAAGAAAGCGTTAATTTTTGTTTATTTTCTTGGGTCTAGCACCAATGCATTTTAAAATAAGATTTAAAATTCTTCAAATCTATTCGATCCGACACTAGCGGCCATGTCAATAAGATTTAAAATTCTTCAAATCTATTCGATCCGACACTAGTGGCCATGTCAATAAGATTTAAAATTCTTCAAATCTATTCGATCCGACACTAGCGCCATGTCAATAAGATTTAAAATTCTTCAAATCTATTCGATCCGACACTAGTGGCCATGTCAATAAGATTTAAAATTCTTCAAATCTATTCGATCCGACACTAGTGGCTATGTCAATAAGATTTAAAATTCTTCAAATCTATTCGATCCGACACTAGTGGCCATGTCAATAAGATTGGGGCTAAAACAATAGGAGATGAGAGTAGTAATCAAACAGTCGTTCAAAGCCACCTAATAGATCCCTTCATTAAGCAGGCATAGCTAATAAATAAAAATCTATTTTACAAGCCGCCTGTATTTTGTAGACAACCGAGCCTGGTCGTTATCTGTAGTGCAAAACTAAATACAATGGACCTGCAGCTTCTACACTAGATATGCAAAGTCTCCCTCTGCTATATCTCCAGCATCGATTAGGGCAAGATTTGCGACCTCCTTAAAACCTGAGCTAACAACGCAAGAACTCCCACCCCAACACCAATCTGTCAGCGAAAAGGTATCTCACCAGTGCCCACTACCAATTACTGACTGCCCAGTGCCCCGAAACTATTGCCCGATGTTCATCAACAACTGTCCACTGCCCACTGTTGACTGCCTAGAACACCTTATCTGCAGACGGCTAACTTGTGAGAGTCCATTCTGCACATAAGCCGACAAGTCAAGAGGTCAACCAACCAGGAGTGATAAAATAAAGAGTGAAAAAATAGTCACTTAGCCACCCCTCAATTAGCATTCTATGATAGAAGTAATTCATCAAACTACATACGTTTAATATTTAGATATTCCTTTGTTAACCGACTACCAAAGCTTTTTTTTAAAAGTTAGATTATTAATATATATTAAATTATGTGCCTGTTTAACTAAATTAATTATGTGAACAGCAAAAAACAACTTAACATGAACTTCCCCTAGAGTAAGCAAACTAATATATATTTAATACACAATCTGTGAACTCTCTCTATAACTTTTCTACATCCCCCTCTCTTTCTACGCCGCGCCTGAGCCCAACCCCCGCCCGTCAAAGCAATGGAATTTGGGTATCTAATATATGTACAATGAAATGCATCTCTCGTTTTATAACACCACTTCTCCCAAACACATATTTATTGCCAGTGAATCAGATTAATACTTATTTCCTACTACAATTCAACGCATTAGAAAATAGTCCTACAATACAATAGATGACTTTTCTTTCACTTTTCTACTTTATCAAAATATTTCAAAAGCTTTTTGATCATTTGTGAAATAAGCCTTTTTTTTTATATTGCATCCTGCGCATTGAACGCTCAAATAACTAAACATTAAAAAGCAGTGACAAAATGTATAAAAACATGTTCTTAAACGACAACAACAAAGAAAATCTTTAATATTTTTTTATATACATTTTTTTTAGAAATGTACACTTCGAGTGTACGAAGTAGGATATGGGTTAACACACATACACACTCATACTAATGTACAATCATGGCAGATTAGGATAAACTATTGGAATTAGTTGAGTTGATGGAATTAACAGGGGAGAAGAGAATTTATAGAGAAAGAAAGAAGGTGGAGAACGAAGCAAGGGAAGAAAGAGAATAGACAGATTCAAAAAAGACATTAGGTAGAGAAAAACGTGCAGAACTATTGAAGGCAGCCGAAGCAGCTAAAGCTAGAGGCTGCTAAGATCAATCCTAATAGCGTACAACAACATAAGGCTTACATTTCCAAATACTCACCTAATGACAAAAGTCTTCAGAATTCAATACTCAATATGAGTTTATTTGTACTACCTTTAACATGAGTACTAAAGAAATAGCTAAGCACCGATCAGGGGAACCTCTAAACATAATATCTACATAAACAGCAGAGCAAAAGAAAGACTACTAGGCTGTTAAAAATAGACTACTTGAGAATTTCGGGAAATCCGAAGGTTATAAAGTAAAATTCCCCTTTTCAGACCATGCGGTATATTGGGCAGATGATGTTAAGGTCATCTGTTTCTTTGGCCAACAGTTAACGAGCAGGGTGTCATGTGGCCAGCACAACGACATACCGCCTTTACTTTCCCCATTTAAAGTCAGGCCCCCATTAGAGTTGGGTGGACTCAAGGGCGCCCTAAAAATCCCGAAATTGAAAATCCCAGTCTTCACCGAGATTCCAACTTCCAAACACGCAGCCATCGCGTTATAATAGAAAGTTATTTACGGACATCAAACTTAAAAAAATCATTTTTGAAATGAAATATAAAATGTTTAAGTGGCTTGAACTTGCTAAATGTAATTTAGATGGCCAAAAGTAGATTATCGACATGTTTGATAATATTTAATGAATGCAACAGACGATGCATTCACTTTCTTATAAGAAAAGTAAATGAAAACTGAGTTAAACCTGATAACGAAATAAACCTTTTCAAAGACAGTCACCGAAACTACAATATGAGAATTATCTGCCAGCTGCATCAAATAATTCCACAAATTAATGAATTCAGATAAAGCAATAATAATAAAACCTATTTCAACTATGTAATAGCAAGCAGGTGTAATACTGACTACAGAAAATTACAGAGATTAAGGAAAATTTTTTTAGTAATGATAATGATAATAGTAAATATAAGATCAATTTTAACATCAGGAGACAATGTGGCGTGATGGATATGAATCTAATAGGCACGCTAACAGGTACACATGGCAAAATAGAAATAGGAATTGAAACTTCAGACCCGACAACAACTGTAACACAATAGCAACATTCAAAACCTAAATAAGAAAACAGGATGCATTCATACAAACAGGTATGTCTAAAAGAAAGATTTACCAGTCACCTATCAATGGTGTTGAAAACATTTGCTTTAAGGGACAAACGTGTACTTATAAATTAGAAGCACTACATAGGAGGACTGTTATGAAGTAAGTGTGTGTTTATATGGTGACGGTGGGAAAAGATTAGCTATTGGTTATGAATGAGGCTACATAGGTGGCGTTGTCGTAATTTGGTCTCAGGAGAGATGATTCCAGAATGTGAGACTGAAAGGTATTGTTAATGTAGTGAGTTAGATTTCCTTAAAGAATAGTATTAATAAAGCCTACTACATTTATTTTATCTCATGTTAAGTGATTTTGCCTCTACATATAGTTCGTCCATCATAGTTTGATGATGACTACTTTTGTCATCCAGGCGACTGAGGGCTTTCCACTGGGGTTTTGTGCCTCCTCATGTGTCTGGTGAGACCTATGTAAGCCCGGAATGTTCGGCTGCACACTAGACAGGTTATTCAAACTGGAGCTAATGTCAGTGGCCTTGCTTTTCTTCTCTGGCGTTTTTCTTCTGCAGGTGTTGTTCTCTTTTCCTCAGCAACCTGTGCGCCAGTTTTCAAAGCGCGATGCCATGAAGCTCTGTCATGTGCCTCTGTCTCCCAGGTGGCTGGGTCTATACTGAAAGCCTTCAGAGAAGCTTTGATGATGTCCCTGAAGCGTTTTCTTTGACCTCCTTGCGAGCGCTTTCCTTCCCTTAATTGGCCATACATGAGTCGTTTAGGAATGCGGCGGTCTTCCATTCTGCAGATGTGTCCTGCCCATCGCAGCTGGGACTGCATCAGGATTTTGAGGATGCTTTGCAGACCTGCTCTTCAAAAGACTTCAGTATCTGGTATTTTGTCTTTTATTTGACATTCAGTATTTTTCTTAGACATGTCATGTGGAATTGGTTCAGTTTCTTTGCATGTTTTCTGTACATTGTTCACGTTTCTGAGGCATAGAGCAAAGTAGGGAGGATGATAGCTCTATAGATCCCTAGCTTTGTATTTGTGGTGATACCTTGTGTGTTCCAGACATTTTTAGACAGTCTGCCATAGGATGCACTGGCCTTGGCAATACGCAAGTCGATTTCATTATCGATCTTTCCGTTTCTGGAGAGTGTGCTGCCAAGATATGTGAATCTTTCCACTGCGTTTATATCCTGTCCATTTATCTTGATGCCTGGATCCGAGTAGGCTTTCCCAGGAGCAGGTAAATATAAGACTTCAGTCTTTTTTGTGTTAATGGTAAGGCCGAAGTATGAGCATGCTCTTGAGAAGTCACTGACGTTGCTTTGCAAATCGTTTTCAGAGCAGGCATTTAGGGCACAGCAAATAGCAAGTCCCTGATTACTGCTGATTTTATTTTTGAGTTTACTTTGAGCGGCCTCGAGTTAAATAGGCAACTATAAAATCTGTATGATATATTTATCCCGTTGTTTTCTCTATTTGTGAATGCATCTGTCAGCATAGCTAAGAACATGATACTGAACAGTGTAGGGGTAGGCGCTAGGACACATTATTGTTTACCCCGTTTGATACTTCTAAGGGCTCTGATGGTTCTCCACTTTCCTGGAAACGAGCCTTCATGCCATCATGAAATAGTCTCACCATGGATATGAATTTTTGTGGACATCCATACTTTGACATAATCTTCCAGAGTCCTTCTCTGCTAACAGTGTCGAATGCTTTTGTTAGGTCGACATATCTTGAGAAGGGGTATGCATTTTATTTTTGGCATTTTTCCTGGAGCTGTCTTGCCGCAAAGATTATGTCAATGATTCCACGCTCTTTTCAGAAGCCGCACTGGTTTTCTGGTAGTTAACAATGTTCTAGGTGCTGCATGAGCCGAATAGTAGGATGCAAGCGAGGATTTTCCCAGCATTCGAGAGAAGAGATGTTCCTCTGTGGTTGTCGCAGATTAGTCGGTTTCTTTTTCGCTTATATAGATGGACAATTGTGGCATTGGCATCTTTAAAGTCTTGTATTGACTCTTTTTCCAACATTATTAAGAGCAGCTCATGAAGTCTTTAAATTAGGGCTAATCCACCTGATTTTGACTATATTATCAATAAAGTTTATTTAGTTTGTTCACAAAAGGAAGCTATTCAAGTTACTTGAAGCTTTATTAATTGAGATACATTAAGTCTACAGTGGTTTAGTTGTGTATCAGCAGTTTGGTGTTACAAACTGACCACCGGTAACAACAAGGAGAAAATCTCACCAGAAACTTTGATGTATGCCTTTCAGCGATTGTGGACATAGACTCTATGGATCACTGGTATAATGAACCCGGATAATTGGCAATGTCCAATGAGTCAAGTATCACAAAAAAGAAGAAATCACTACCCTCAAAACAATAAAACTAAAGTGAAAAATGTGTGAAATAACAACCACATTTACCAAACATGCTAACAGGTACAATAAAAAGTCTATAGTAGACAATGCCACGCAAATTGGCATAGTAATGAAAATGAATCAGCAAATACAACATGATTGTTAAGGAAGTGCAGAGATTGTGGCAGTGCTAACTAGGGCACAAGTAACATATATAAGTCATGCCTAAAGAAGAAAACAGACTAAACAATATATCCTTAATTTTATAGGCACTTTGTACACAATTTTAAATATAACAAGGTTACAAAGTCAGTTTGTGTGGAAACACAAACTTAAAATCGGCCCCCGAAGTGGTCCACCCAGGTAGGCTTAAATATTTTCAGAAAGAACATCCAAATAAAATTATATCAAAGACAAATGAGAGATAAGAATGGAGAAAGAAGGTTGACAGATCTTCTGTAGTGCCCCAATGATGCTGAAGATCAAAGGATAGGTGCAAGTGAATTCAAAGTTAGATGTGAACCTGGCCTAATTAGTTCCCCTTTCAGACCTTGTGGTCTATAGGGCAGATGATGTAAAGTTCATCTGTTTTTGTGGCCTACGGTTAACGAGGGTGTCATGTAGCCAGCACAACGATCAAACGGCTTTACTTTTACCCAACTAATGTCAGGTACCCATTAGAGCTGGGTAGACTCAGAGGCGCCCAAGGATTCCGAAGTTGAAAATCCCAGTCTTCACAAGGATTCGAACCCGGGACCCTCTGTTCGAAAGCTAAGCGCTTTACCGAGCCTCTCCTGGTCTTTACATAATGTAATTGTTTTGAAAAGTCTTAATCTTTTATTCGAATTTTAAAATATAATGCATAAACAAAAATGTTTAAGAAAATAAAGTTTATAAGATTACTATTCGTTTTAAATTAGGTTTAACGTATAATGCATACTAATTAGCTTTTTCTCTTCAAAAAACTGCTTGCATAACTGATTTTAAAAATTAGATTTTTCCCTTTCAAGAAAAAAAAAGTAGCCGTTGCATCAGAACTTTGAATGGTCTAAAATATTGTCGGATTTTCAATATCTTTTCTAGTTTACGAGATCTAAACGGGACGGACAGACATTTCGCACAAAACTAATAGCGTCTTTTTCCCTTTGGGGGGCCGCTAGAAAAGAAAAATGCAATGGTATTGTAAGACCAATGTAACCTTAAAAATAAGTTAAAGAGAAACTAGAATTGACTAGTTCAAGCCTCAATTCATCTTTTATATTACATACTGACGCATTCAACAAAGGAATATGTGCCTGCTTACTACAACAATCAGAGCAGTATTTAAAACCATACTTCTATATATTTGCCAAATACCAATCACACATTGATCAAAAGACCTCTTAAACTGTCTTACGGATCCACATGAAATTACGCACACGCAGGTACATATTACCGAGAAGACGATCAATAAAACCGGTTTTGACAGATTAGCAACGTGACGATCACAAGTCGCAAAAAATTGCATGCTCTATCAAACCTTGGTATTTTATTTTTTGAACAGAGAGACAGAGGTTTGGTTTGGTTTTGATTTTAGGCACAACGGCACAATTTAGGCTCTGTCGTGCATGCAGTCCCTTAAGGACTACTCTCTCTCTACATTACAAGGGCTTCATTCTATACAGTTAAATCATTAAAAACAAGGTCTTTTCACAGTTAAAAAAGGAAAGGTAGTAAAAATTTAATAATTTGGTAAAAATCTAATGTGAATATAAATAGTACATGTTCACAAATTTATAAATCAGATCTTCGTAGACTACCCCACTTCCCGGATAAAGCCCAGTAGCTTCCCAGGGTCGACATTATCGAATAGTGTTTTAAGTTAGTGGCTCTAAAGTATTTCTCCCTGACATCCTGGTATCTGGGGCAATAAACAAGGATATGTTCCACGGTGAGGCGAAAGTCACAGTACTCACAAAGTGGGGGCTCGTCTCTCTTCAGCACAAGAGTGCGTGATGTAGGTGTGGCCAATCCTAAGTCTGGAAATGGTCGTCCTACCACGCCTTGTCAGACCCTTAGATGTGGGCCGCCACCTGACATCCACCACAATCTGCCTGAGTTTATTGTGAGTCTCAGCCTCCCATCGGTTCTGCCACTCTCGATAGATGGCTGAGGCAATACTTTGTCTCAGGTCCGAGCAGGGAATTTGGGTTCCTGACACTGCATGATTTAGGGCTCTCTTTGCTTCTCTGTCTGCGGCTTCGTTTCCCTCAATGCCAACATGGGAGGGGACCCAGATGAAGGTGACATCCCTATGGTCGGCTGTTATTTGGTCCAACAGCTTCAGGCTCTTATGTACCAATGGGATGTCAGTCTTCATCCTACCCAAAGCTTGCAATGCAGATTTGGAGTCGGAGCAGATTATAAATTTCCTCCTTTCTGATGCTTTGACGGCCATAAGTGCAAGCGATATTGCATGCAATTTGGCCGTAAAGATGGAGCAGCCATCGGGGAGTCTACGGGAGATTGTTTTGTTCCGAAAGGAGCAGGCACACGCGACCTTTCCATCCATTTTGGATCCGTCTGTGTAGATGGTGCCACAATCTCCGTAGGTCTCCTGCAGTTCCCTAAAGTGGACTTGTAGTATGCTTGGGCCTGTATTTTCTTTTTTGAAATTAAGGAGGGATAAATTTAATTTGGGTTTATTCATTAGCCAAGGAGGAATCAGAGGGGTATCTATTTTAGAGATTTGGTCAATGGGTGGGGTTAAATTTTGGATGGGTTCTCTCATTCCAAGGCGCAACGGCTGTATGACGTTAGGCCTTTGATTGTATAATTCTACCTCTGTGGGGTTATATATGGAGTCGAAAGCAGGGTTCGTGGGGTTGGATTTTAGCTTGACTATATACTGCATAGCAAGCTTTTTCATTCTTATATCCATGGGGAGTTCTCCAGCCTCCACATGGAGACTTGGGATAGGTGATGTACAAAACGCGCCGAGACAGAGACGAAGGGCAGCATTTTGTATTGGTTCCAGTATTTTTAGATAAGACTTCCTTGCTGCTCCATATATTATGGATCCGTAGTCTAGCTTGGATCGAATTAGACTCCGATATAGCAGCAGCAAGGTATCTCTGTCAGCTCCCCAGTCTGTATGGCTGAGTACTCTAAGTTTGTTTAATGACTTTTGGCATTTCTTAAGTTCCTTAATGTGGGGGAGAAAATTAAATTTGGAATATAGGGTGAGGCCTAAAAATTTTGTAGTTTTCACGACAGGGATCTTCTTTTTGTGTATAAATAGTTCAGGGTCTGGGTGGAGTCCCCTTAAATTACAAAAATGCATACTAACTGTTTTGGAGTCCGAAAATTTAAAACCATTATCAATTGCCCAATTTTGAATTTTGTTTAAACATAACTGTAATTTTCTTTCTAAGGTGTTCATGTTTTTTCCATAAGTAAAAATGACAAAGTCATCAACATACAAAGAGCACTCTATGCCAGGGGACAAAGCATTTATGATGCTGTTTATTTTAATGTTGAACAGGGTGTCTGACAGAATGCTGCCCTGGGGTACAACCCATTTCCTGGTCATGAGTGTCAGAAGCGGAGTTAAACATGAAATTTTCGGTATTTCAGGAATTCCTCCACAAAGCGGGGCAGGTGTCCCTTAAGCCTCATAAGCTCTAGGTCACGTAGAATGCCATGTTTTCAGGTTGTGTCATAGGCCTTTTCTATATCGAAGAATACACCTACGCGATGTTCTCTTAAGATGTTTTTGAGTTTAAAATCCCCCTACAGAGAGTTTCCAGGTTAAAAACCCACTCTTCAATATTATTCTAAAGGAAACTACACTCACCAAATTCTATGAGCGTAGCTAAATGGGGTTTAGAATTTGTTAAAAAAAAACTCCAGAGATTTTTTAGTTAAAAACCCCACAACAGATGATTTTGCAGATAAAACTTCCCTTTTCGATATAAAATGTAAAGCAAATTACAGTCACCTAATTCCAAGAGCGTAGCCAAGAGAGGTTACAAAATTTCTGCCAGTGGCTGGACTCCATTAATAAAGTGCAATGGATAGTCATCTGCCGAAATTGAAAAAGACTAAATGTGGCTCAAAAAAGATGGCTAAGAAGGATTTTAGGAGTCAGTTATAGGGATCGGGTCTCAATCAAGGAAATGGTATGCCGAACTGGGAGTCGACCCCTTGGTAAGGTTTGCGGGACATGTATTCCGACAAAATGAATTACGCTTAATAAGAGTTGCATAGAGGCCATTACGAGGAAATCGCAAACAGGAACATCCTATTACAACTTCACGCCACACTTTCATAGAGGTCTTCAGTGCAGGTAGGAAGAGGCTTCTGACATTGCCAGTGACAGATTTTTGTAAAAACAGCTTGCCGCCCAATGAGCCGAACTGCGCGGGAGGATCTAAGTCAGTTAGACCAAATTAACTCAAGAAAACATTAAGAAACTGGAACAGACACAAAATAGAGCAGTGAATTTCATAACAAACGAATATTCACATTTAACTAGAGTTACACCAGGACAGAAGACTCAAAAGTAAAGTAGCAATTATACATAAAACACTGAACCATAATCTTCAAATACAAAAACAAAATTTAAGAAATACTCAGATAGACAAAAAGACAAAGGCACATTCCTCATACTATATGCTAGGACAAATTTGTACAAACTCTTCTTCTTCCCTAGTGCTATTAGAGCATGGAATGGGTCTCCTGAGCTAGACAGGAAAACCGGTGACTAATATGCATGACTGAATGCATGAGGCGTAGGACGTAATCATCTTCTTTTTTTGAAGTAACGTCTGTATTATATAAGATAAGATAAGAATTGCACAGGTTTTGAAATTAAACTTTTTAATAGCAGAATAATGCACTCAAGATACATCAGAATATGCATTTTTTGTCTTTTAATACTGAAAATAGTGCTTGGCGCTTACAGCGCTCTCCCATACCCCATTGCTGTTAAGGGCAGGGAGTCTACAAATTGTCCACTAACTCCAGGAAGAACTTATTCCAGGGTATAATAAACGTCTTCCGAAAGAATGAAAAATCAGAATGTAATAAATATTAATATACACACACACACTTACGTACACATACATACACACACACACTTATATATACATACATCTATATATATCTATCTATCTATCTATCTATATATATATATATATATATATATATATATATCTATATATATATATATATATTTATACAGCGACGGGGGGGGGGGGCAAATCCCCCCCAAACCTCCCCCCCCCCACACCCGAAAAAAAATCCTGGCTTCGCCAATGATATGTGTTTATGTATGTTTGTGTGGTAAGGAAAAACAATTTTTTTTTTTTTTGAAAAAAAATTCATACAAACATCCCTCCCCCGAAAAAAATAATCCTGGCAAAGCCCATGATTAGTCATTAACTAACTGGATGAGAGTCGATCATTATTTACAAGCAGGGCTCTTTTTGCTGCTCAAATCTTTGTCAAATCATTGTGTATCTCTAAGACATTGTTTAATTGCTTGTCTCTTCACGTAGTCCAGGGGAGCAGACAGATCAGAGATGACAATGATTCGTGAGTCTTCCAGGACATCATACAAGTAGCCTGGGATGTTGTACAACTGAGTTTGTTGGACCAATAGGACAACACGTTTCTCATTGGCTGGGCTCATAGAATGACTGGCATACTGAAATGAAAATTAAAAAGAAGTATAAATAACTAATTGACATACTGCATAAGTAAATAAGTATTAGTGAATGATTGTCACACTGAATTAACAAATATTATCGTTGATTGAATGATATACTGAATTAACACTAAAACTATAAACGAATGTTTGGCAAACTGAATCAACAAAAAATACCATCTAATGAAAAGTGAGATTACGAATTGATTTTTCATCATTTATAGTATTTGATCATATAAAATGTATCTAACAAAAGAATATTAAGGCTATGCGATTTAAGATCGGACTATTGAGTTGCACTAATAATATTACTAATTTTATATATTCCATCACTTTTCACTCTGATAGACCTAGAGATTAAGACCAGTTTGTCTAGATAGAACCCTAGAGTTCCCTGCATTGTTTGTTTGATCGTGAATTGATAACTAGATTTTTTTACACAATTAGCCTACGAGTAATATACATTAAAATTACAAATTAATTCCTTTTTTACGAATGTAATGTAATAATTTCTCATTCTGTTCATTTCTTGAAAGAGCTGGTCCTTTCGGAAAAAAAGGATTATTATTAAGATACTTTTGTTTAAAATCCAGGTCTAACTTTAACTTAAAAATTAATCGTATTTAATGGAAGAACTCCACATTTACGCTATATATCTCAATAATGTAAAAATATAATTAATTACCATTAAAATATGATCAATTTGTTAATCTTTAAATTAATTCATGATTTGTTAGATACAATACATTATTGCTTAAGTTAAAATAACATGTGAAAACTATGGGACGAATCCCCATTCATGTCTACTCCTATGAATCATTGCGCAAAGTTTCCACGTGGTTCAAAAATGGGTGTGGCAGAAAAAAGTGTTAAAACTTTTTACTAGACCTACAGAGTGAGTTGATAAATAGTAGAACGATTCCGTATCAAACTATAGATAAATAACATATATAGCATACATATATGTATTTGTATATAAAAACCATTAGGCTTATGTTATTAAATAAACTGTGGTAGTTTTTTACTTCATGGTATCAAAATAAAAACAAATTGTATCACAGTTATTTTTTTTTTTGGAAACTAAGAAAACAAAATTTATATCTAAACCATGGAGCTCTTTAAAGCAGAAAAAAAATCGTAATAATAAATATCCCTTTAAATCAGCTGAGACTTCAAGACAGCTTCCAACCAACTTAGTAAAACTGTATTAAGATACCAGGTAACAGAGGCTAACCTTCATGATGATATCCGAGAGGTCATAGTTATTTAAAAAATGTTGTGTAATAACTAAGAGTATCCTCCAACTATCGCTAATAGACTCAAACATTTGTTGGTCAGTGTAGCCTGGACCCAGGTCACGATGATGGACAAATGTAGAGACTTTGAGATCTTCTTCCAAATACCTTTAAAGAAAACAAAAAGTCTCATTCAATCAAAATTACAAATGCGTAGAAGCATAGAATCATAAAGGTCGGGAGTTTGCAAAGAAGGATTTTGACATTTTTACTCTAAAATACAAGCTACCAATAACCTAACTCCATCCAAGGCCGGCCTTAGGCCACTGCAACCTATGTGGCCGCATTGGGCCCAGCACTTTCATAGGCCCCGTGATAAGTCTAGGTGTAAGTTATTAAATTAAACCATTTTAACTTATTATTAAATGGCTACCGCCCCCTTATCATTTTCCAGGAGCTTATGCCAATCTCCTGAAATTGCAAGATATACGAAAAAGTCATGAAAATCTCCTGAAATTATTAAAATCTTTTGGAAACTCATACTAATCTCCTTAAAAACCGAAAAAAATTGTCATTCCGGGGTGTCATTCAATATGGAAAACGCCAATCCTATTCGCGATAAAAAAAAACGGAATTGTTAGCTTTCATTTAATAAAAATATGGCGAATGTTAACCTAAACAATAAGTTCAAATACTTGATCTACTTAATCTATCTCGTCGTCTTATAAAATATTAAAAGATATATTTTGCTAGTCGATAGTAAATCTAAAAGGCAGATCTGAATGTTTATCGGCTTTTTGTCGGAAAACTACCATTTACTGTTAATTTTACCGAGGTTTTATACTTAGTAAAATGAAAATTATGAATAAAATGCTAAAAATTATTATTAATTATTTTCTAATACAAAATCTTAATTTTCACTTTTTATCCTTATCCCTACACAGACCAAGCCTTGCGCAATCCGTTTCGAATAGGGACCCGCAATCTGTAGGACCGGCCCTGACTATACAAACTCTTCAGTTAAAACATGATTGCCTGCCATCACTCAAGCCCAATGCAATAGATCCAGCTCGTATTTTAAAAAAATGGCAAGCATGTAGACATGGGATATTTATGACAAAATTGATGATTAATCCAAATGCTAGTGTCTCAAAACAATGCCTCGCCGAGGTTTTGGCAGCCGGGCAATAGCTCAAGATAAGACAAGATAAGATATTTTTATTGATTCAATCCAATGGATATTCAGTTTGACTACAATTGACCACCTCGGCGTAACTACTGTACAAAAACATTATGGATGATAACTACGAACAACATTTAATCACAAAACACATACACATTCATAACCAGCTCTTTATGAGTTTGACTTCTATGTACTTCTCGATGACGACAGCTGATCTTGTAACGCTCTGACCGATAGTGGGTAATAGGAGTTTTAAAATCTTTCTGTTGTAGTCCTAATGGAAAGGAGACGACCACTTTGTTCAAATCTTATGTAACAGTGGTTTAATGGGTGCAGGTTGTCTTTAAGAATCGTGAATGTTTTGAAAATGCATCTTTCTTGAAAAAAGCTCTTCAAGAGATGGTAGCTGTATTGAGTGATATACGACGCTTTTTTAATTAGTCTATTAAGTCTAGGTCTTTGTGCCTGTGAAGTATTACAATACCAGCAGGTGATGGCAAAGTTGATTAGACTGATAATAGTTACTGTGTAGAAGAGTTTGATTATTGTTTTGTCATGTTAAATTTTCTTAGCTTTAGGAGATAGAAGAGTCGCGGGTAAATTTTCTTGCAAATGTTTTGATAGAATCTATACTATTTCAGTTTGTTGTTGATAGTTGTACCTATATATTTATATTCTTGTACTTGTTCTATGGTTTGGTTAAAAACATATTGTAAGATAATTCACACACATTTTCTAGCGTGATAACTGTAACATAATATATTTCATATTACTTAAAGTATATAACAATCATTGTCCTACTTGTCTACTTATTGAGTATAAGCTTATTGTCTTCATACGACAATTTCTTGAGTTAGCCAGAGAAATGGAATTAAAAGGGGATAAGAAAAGGCAATTCATTAAAAGGAAGTTGGAGAAATTAAAAAAGAAAGAAAAAGAAGAAAGGGAAGAAAAGAAACAAATTAGAGATAGGGAAGAAAGATCTGCCGAGAGAGCTCACCAAAAAGAGCTTTAAGAACTAGAAACTAAACAAAAAGAATTAGAAGCAAAACAAAAAGAATGTCAGGACAACTTAGAACTAGCTAAACTAGAAGCAGCTAAAATTAACATCAACATTCTTACCCAGCAAACAAGTAGTAAACCATTCATATCCCAATTTCACAAGTTTAACATTAGAGAATTACTTAGTTCAGTTCGAACATATATCATCCACATACAGCCTAAACAATGAAGATATGTCCAAATATTTCCTAGCCAATCTATCTGGGGAACCTTTAAACATTATCAGTATCTGTAGAGACCATTAGAGCCTATCTATGTTCATTTTGTCTACCTATTGATGTAACCCATTACTAAAGTAAATTAAATTGAATTTAGGCAAAATACTTTTTAAAAAATAAAGCAAACTACAGCTCAATCCCAAATAAAACTTTTAATACATGATTACTTTTTCTAACAGTCGCTGTGCTCGATTAATTAAATGCAGTGCATAACAGATTTAATATTTATTTGATCTACAATTTCGTAATGAAACAGTAGCACGATGCTGTATTGTAAACACCTTAGAATATGAGTTTTCGGCTTCAAATACAGCTTTTCGTATAGTATACATACATTATACTATATTATACTCTTCTACCACCAAAGCGAAAGCCATGTGGAAGGAAATGTCTCTCCAAAATAGGGCTCCAAAGTCACATGAAAAAATGTTCTAGATTAAGTATAGTCGATCTACGACGAAGGAGGTCTGATATATCTATATATATTGTTTTCCTAAGAGCGCGCACACACACACATATATATGTGTCATGGGCGTAGCCAGGTGGGGTTTCTTGGGGTTCACCCCCCCCCTCCCGAAATAAAATCCCACCCCCCGCAGTGGAGTGGAGACGGACTTTAGTGACTGATTGTTTGCTTTGATTTTGTTTATTTTAGGTGAGATTTTAATATTAAACCATCACTTGCCCCAGCACAGCCAAGGGGGTTTTGAGTTTAAAACCCCTACCGGGAGGTTTTGCAGTTAAACTCCCTTCTTCTATAAAACAAAACAAACAAAATATAATGCAAACGAAGATCCCCTTATTCCTAGAGCATAGCCAAGGAAGATTTTGATTTTAAAACCCCCTCCGAAATTTACTATAAAACACCTCTTCAAAATAAAAAAGCAAATTACACAGAAAATGGTATGAGCGTAGCCCAAGGGGGTTTTAAGTTTAAACCTCTCCCAGGGGGTTTTGCAGTTAAATTCCTTTCTTTTATAAAACAAAACAAACAAAATTAATGCAAACGACAATCCCAAATTCCAAGAACATAGCTAAGGAAGATTTTGATTTTAAAACCCCCTCCGAAATGTACTATAATGTCCCCTCTTCAAAAAAAAAAAAGCAAATTACACATCTGAAACTGCTATGAGCGTAGCCCAAGGGGTTTTAAGTTTAAACCCCCTTCAGCAGGCTTTAAAGCTAAAAATACCTCTTCAATATAAAAAAAAGCAAATTACACACTCCAAATTCTATGAGTGTAGCAAGGACTCACACAAAAAAAACGAAGATTAAATGGTAGTCTTTTAAAAATTGGTGGGGACAGGCTCATAATTTACCTTAGGCACGACCCTATTTGTGTGGAGACCTCAGTGCACCGTACTGCTAATTAAATTTATGAAAAGCTCATACCTCAATAAAATATATCTAACAAATCCGACATCCTCATCAGCGTAACCAATGAAAACGTGTGTCTTGTAGTCGCTTGATTTCATTGGTCGAAAAGCCTTGATAAAGACCCTTACCAAGTAAGCTTCTATGGCGGTTCTAAATCTGTGCATGAGGTAGGCCATCAGGAAGGCAAAGGACATCACGAGCAGTAAAACGATGGAGATCATCAAGTAATCGCTGTAGTGGTTATAAATAAAATATATTTAAATTTTTTTCCTTTTAATATAATAAACTATTTAACTTTACACACAGCAGAAGAGTCATTTATATCGCCTTAAATTTCTGTAAGTTGTTGGGTAGCTTTATAAAGCGGATTTCCCCCTGTGAGCGTGGTCAATGTGTAATTTCATTGGTCTTAATCTCAGTGTTAAACGTTCCAATTCTTATGTCAACATTAGGTGTTCAAGGATTTTAAATTATTTCTAAAATCATTCAAATTGTATTACATCGTTTGTTCCAAGATCTGATGTGAACTACAGTAGTCCTTCAGACCACGTGAACTACAGTAGACCTTCAGACCACCTAAACTACAGTAGATCTTCAGACCACGTAAGCTACAATAGACCGGCAGATTACGTAAACTACATTAGACCTGCAGACCAAGGGAACTACAGTAGACCTGCAGAACACGTGAATTACAGTAGACCTTCAGACCAAGTGAACTACAATAGAACGGCAGACCACGTGAACTACAGTAGACCTGCAGACCACGTGAACTACAGTAGACCTTCAGACCACGTGAACTACAATAGACCGGCAGACCACGTGAAATACAGTAGACCTGCAGACCACAGGAACTACAGTAGACCTGGGGACCACGTGAACTACAGTAGACCTTCAGACCACGTGAACTACAATAGACCGGCAGACCAGGTAAACTACAGTAGACCTGCAGACCACAGAAACTACAGTATACCTGCAGACCACGTGAACTACAGTAGACATGCAGACCACGTGAACTACAGTAGACCAGCAGACCACGTGAACTACAGTAGTGCTGCAGACCACATGAACTACAGTAGACCTGCAGACCACGTGAACTACAGTAGTCCTTCAGACCACGTGAACTACAGTAGACCTGCAGACCACGGGAACCACAGTAGACCTGCAGACCACGTGAACTACAGTAGACCTGCAGACCACGGGAACTACAGTAGACCTGCAGACCACGTGAACTACAGTAGCATTGAGCAAATGTCAAACTTTTAGTATTCAACATGCACAAATAGTTGTGTTTTGTTTCATACGTGCTGCATTAAATATGATCCGAGACACAAGAAGGTGCCCTTAGTTCTTTACTTAAACAATTACAACAGGAGAGCTCTAAAAAACCCAACTAATTTTATCTCTAAGTACGAAACTTTTTAACAAATCGAGTAAATCCGTTTTCACAGTATTTTTATATTTGATATGAATATGTCGGCTAAATGGGCAAACCTATTTTCACACTAAATTTGTTTTCGTGGCAAAGTAAAAGAAATGTGAAGGGAAACTACTCGTTGTTTGACAGAACTAAATCCAATCAAAGGTACATTAGTAATATCTAAATTAAGGCCAGATAACAGGGGAATATCCAGGTAGTAGGAGTAAATATATACATCCTCCTTTGTGATCGTAGAACATAATCTAATTTCCAAAGAACTTGAAGATGCTTACGACGTCCTATCCTAGCTTTAAAAAGCCTTTCGCACACAAAGTTATGGAAAGTTGGGTCTTATGGAGAGTTGTCCACTATGTTTGCTAATGTCTGCTCTCCATGTCTAGTATCTCAAAATATCAACATTTACGACTTGACGTCACCAGAAACGATCAAGATGTAGTATCTCCCAGTCTTGGATGTCGATTTCACATTAATTTATTGGGGACAAATGTATCCTTTAAAAGCAATAACAAATAAACATGAAATTATAGAGCAGTACTACAATACCAAAAATCTGTCTTTTAACATGTATTGCCTACATAGGGACCGTCTACTAGTTTATCGCTGTCATAAAGAGCTGTTCAGGTGCAATTAAAACTGACTCATATCACCGCAAACAATTTTGTTTTATCGTAGTTCATGAAATAGAAGAGAACATACTAGCCATAACATTTTCTGTAAAATCCTAAAACATCTTGCCACAACACATTTGTGAAAATCAGCTGTCCTTCCTGAGAAGTGCATGAGTAGGCTTCCTTGTTATCCAGAAAGTTGCTTATGTTAAGCCATACTGTTTGGATTAAAACAAAAGAAATGACAATGTACTACGAGGTATATAAGAATACATAGAAAACAAAAGTTCAATATTATTCTGAACAACCTTGTACGCGTCTTACTATTACATTTTAGTAAAGCATGCTATATTTTAGCCTTAATATCAAATTGAGACGGGCATGAAGTGATCTTCTGTAATCTAGTTCGAGTCCTATCATTGTTATTGAAAAATTTTAATTTTAAATTCTGTGAAGTAATCTCGAAGGTTGATATCAAATGGAGTATCGCAGAGTCAAGCTTAGAAAATGGAAAGAGGTTATTTACGAGTTATTTGATTCAGAGTACAGGTCAGAACAATTCTATACTTTAAACATTGGGGCTTTCTTTGTTCGATATATTCTTCCTTCAGTATTTAGTGCACTCTGATTACTATGTGCGTTCTTCTTCAATGCAATTGTAAGATTGAAATATCTTCACTATTGGTTTGACAACTGTTCAGTGTGTTCATAATAAATAATTTTCTTGACTTTTGGAGTGTGTATTTGGCGCCATGTGACTGCTAACACCCTGATCATTATAACACATCATTCACGTTTACTTACACTATGAAGTAATACAGAGATGTTGTCTACATTATGTCAAGACTTCAATAGAGGTAATAACAAATATTATTTGATACATGGGCGTAGCCAGGATTTTTTTCCGGAGGGGGGTTTGTGTGGATTTTTTTTTCTACTTGGAATTAGGGATTGTCGTTTGCATTTTTTTGTTTGTTTTGTTTTATAGAAGAGGGAAGTTTAACTGCTAAAGCCGCTGGTAGGGGTTTTAAACTTAAAACCCCCTGGTAAGGGGTCTGAAACTCAAAACCCTCTGGTAGGGGTTTTAAACTGAAAACCACCTGGTAAAAGGTTTTAAATTCAAAAACTGTTAGCTGTGCTGGGACAAGTGATGGTTTAGTAATAAAATCTCATCTAAAATACACAAAATCAAAGCAAAAAAATCAGTCACTAAACTCCCATCCCCCCTCCTGCGGGAGGATTTCATTTCGGGGAGGGGGGTTGAATCCCAAACCCCTCCTTGGCTACGCCCATGATTTGATAAGAATTCGTATATTTATAAATCTTTGGAAAAGAATCTAGTGAGTATGCAATTATGTGATATTTTATATTAAAAAGAAGCACCTCATATTAGCTTGCAAACTCTTCATGGGTTCAAATTGAAAACTATACACTGTGTAGAATGGTATTTCAAAATGGATATTTAGTATTTAATATATCGGTATATATATATATATATATATATATATATATATATATATATATATATATATATATATATATATATATATATATATATATATATATTTGGAAAATAACTTGTAATTGGCCAAAATTTAAAAGGCTGGTTTGACTGGTATTATTTTTTAAAAATATAAACGTCTTAAAATTAAATTTGGGTTTACATCTACTATTTTGACTACATTTCTGTGAAAATTCCTACACTCGTCTCAAATGTTTTTGTTTTACTCAATACGATTCAAATATATAGATACACATCCAGAAACGTTTGCGCTCCTTCAAATGTAGAAATTTGTTGTACTGTAACAGAACTGAATTAGGTTAAGAATTGTTAGACCACCATTAGTTTAATACAGGAAGAATTTATTTTTTAAAAAAGCATCCTATTAAAACTAATAGTCTTATGTATTCTTTTGGTAAATAGGGTAATTACAGAATCCTTAACAACTAACTAGTTTGCTACTATTAAGGACATACATGAGTTTTTCATAGAAACTTTACACAACCTAAGTTTAGATCAAATACTTAAAAAGCCAATTAGATTAAACAACACATTATACCTCTTCTTAACCAACAGACCTGGATTAGTAGTATGTTATGATATTATCCGTGGTCTATCAGACCACGAGATCATAAAAATACACAGTCAGATAAAGCAGTAGCCAATACAAAACCCAAAAGAGAAGTTATACTATGGAACGAATTCAACCTAACACAACTACACCAATCTGCATTTAACTTCCAACAAACATTCTTATCAGAAAAAGACATTAACCAACCAGTCGAAGACCTCTAGAATTTGATTAAAAAAACATTAAAAACATTTTAAAAATCTTAAAAACATTATAGAATCAAATACCAACTAAATACATGTCAAACAAAATAAATAAATGCTGGTTTAATAATAGATAAAATAAGCTTTGTAAACAGAAGAAAAACCAAAATAGAAAATTTAAAGAAACTATGGCAGAATGAGTTTATAAAAAGTACATAAAATTTAAACACCTAACCCAAAAAGTAAGCAGACAGCTGCAGAGTAAATAAATAAACAATGTAATATCTAAAGATAACAACAAAAACCTATGGTCATACATTAAGTCTAAGAAAATGGAAATAACATGCAAAGCGCCATTAAAAGAAGAAGACAACTTAACATATAATAATAAAATTAAAGCTAACATCCTAAACGAATACGTTTCATCAGCGTTCTCAGCTCCAGGAGACAAAGACATATTACTTAATTTGAACCAAGTAGACAATATAGTAGATATAGAAGTACAAGAAAAGGGAACCCAAAAACTATTAGCCAACATCAAACCCAATAAAGCATCTGGACCTGATGGTATTCCAGCTAGATTACTCAAAAAACTAAGCAATAAGCTAGCACAAGTGTTCAAAATACTTTTTCAGACATCTCTTAACCAGGGGCAGAGTACCAATGGACTGGAAAGAAGCTAATGTCACCCCTCTATTTATAAAAGGAGAAAAATCAGACCCAGGAAACTACAGACCAGTATCACTTACCAGCATCACATGTAAAATCCTAGAACACATAATATGTAACAACATCATAAACCACTTAGACAAACAAAATGTCCTTACTCCATACCAACATGGCTTTAGGAAATATAGATCATGTGAAACACAACTAATAGGACAGAAATGGGAATTAAATTGGAGCATGTCTTTCCACCCAGAAAAAATGTCAGTTGTTAAGAGTAACAAAAAAACTAAAACAAATTAATTCCACTTATCTTATTCAAGGGGAACCAGTAACACAGACTAAAAACGCAATATACTTGGTGTTATAATAAATGAAAAACTGTCATGGAATCCCCATATTGATGAAGCTATCAAAAAATCAAACAAAACATTAGGGTTTATTTAAAGAAATTTCAATAAATCAAATAAGAACATAAAACTAAAATGTTATTTAACCTTGGTTAGGCCAATAATAGAATATTCATCCTCCTTTTGGGACCTCTCAACTCAAGAAAACATTAAGAAACTGGAACAGACACAAAATAGAGCAGTGAGATTCATAAAAAACGAATATTCACATTTGACTAGAGTAACACCTTTAGTAAAATCACTAAATTTAGAAAGTCTTTAGGACAAAAGACTCAAAAAGTAAAGTAGCAATTATACATAAAACACTGAACAAGCTTCAAATAGAAAAACAAAATTTAATAAAATACTCTGGAAGACACAAAGATAAAGGCACATTCCTGTTCCCATATGCTAGGACAAATTTGTACAGATACTCCTTCTTCCATAGTGCTATTAAAGCATGGCATGGGTTGCCTGAGCTAGCCAGGAAAACCAGTGACTTGGCAGAATTTAAGTCATGTTTAATATGTAGGACGTAATCATCTTCTTTTTTGAAGTAACATCTGTATTATATAAGAAGATAAGATAAGATATCATTACATAGAGATAGTATTAACAAGAAATACATACAAAAGACTACTTCTCCATTATACAACTTATAGAGCTATTATTTTGCTCTTAAAAATGAATTATTTTTTTTTTACTCAGCCCATTCCCACCTCCCAGAAAAAAAAAACCTGGTTAAATCTGGTTAAATAAATGTATACATTTACCTGACGTTATATTATTTTAGATCTAGACTTTGCAGACCTGAACATTATTTTATTAAACTCTTCAATGTGCAAATATTTTTATATTACGTCATTATTCGTTGTAAACGTTTTTGTGAAAAATTTTTTGAAAGGATGTGACGTAATAAAATGAGAGTTTTCAATGTCTACTTATATAAACACGAAGTCTCTGTTAATTTTTTTTTTTTGTTCCGCAAAGTTGTTAACGCCGGAATGGGTAATGGTCTTTAGCCCATCATTACCTATAAAATGCTTCCAATGGTATGTGTCTCAGCCTCTAACAACCAGTCCAACTCCTGGCCTTCACGAGTGGTACAGATACTGAGCCTGGCGGAACCGTTACCACAGACAGGAGAATGGGCAAAGGCGAGCAACTGGTGCCTAAACCAGGAGGCGCTCGTTAGCCTTGGTTTGCTACCCATCTAGGAGAAGGAAAACTCTGAACCCAAACATCCGCTGCCTTGCGGCTATACCTAACGCGGGAAAGGCTTCTGGAGACAACCCTAAGGAAAAATCAGGAACTGGTGACCCTTAGGCAGATTGCGGCACACCGTGCTACAGCCTGGCAGAGCCTTCGGCGCTACTGATCCCAAACTGTATCGGATATTCCCTTACTTTGGTCACATCAGCTGAGCGCAGAGGGGGAACTGCTTTGTGGACGACAACGACAACAATGCCCAGGCTTTCATCTCACTTATTCAAAGCCCTAACTACAAAATCTGACGAGGACACTTCAGCTTCGCTTTTGGCGTCAGCCAAACACAGTGAGTGGCAGTCACCGGTTGTAAGCTCAAATGATCAATTGACTTAGGGCAGGGTGCAAGGGGCCACTTACGCCGGTGGGAGGGATTTTCGGATTCCAATGGACAGCTATCGCGCGCCTCAAGCTGGGCAGCCCCAGCCAATAAGGTGCTGTCCCGTCATGCCTGTCTTCCTCGTTTGGGTACACGAGGATAGGACAAAATCTAAAAATATACCAGTCGACATGAAGAAAAAAAGACGATTTCAACTTTTAAACTGGGCACATGGAATGTGCGTACTTTACAAACTGGACTTAATGAAAACTTACCGGACATAGAAGATGCCAGAAAATCCACAGTAATTAACGATGAACTGTCCAGGCACAAAGAAGCCATTGAGGCCCTCCAGGAAACTTGTTTATCTGAATCTGGTTCAATTAAAGAAAAAGACTACACCCTCTTCTGGCAAGGCAAAGTCGAAAGTGATGAAAGGAAAAATGGCGTTGGTTTCGTAGTTAAGAACACAGTAGAGCTGAAGTGCAACGGTTCAGAAAGACTCCTATCATTTCGCCTTAAGACATCTATTGGACACGTGACTTTGATAAGTGTCTACGCTCCTACTTTGTGTTCCACACCGGAGGCCAAAGACATGTTCTATTACAAACTTTCGTTTGCTCTCAGCGAGATCCCAAATACGGAACAGGTAATCATCATCGGCGACCTCAATGCACGCGTGGGCTCTGACACTAATGCATGGGAAAGCTGTATTGGGCGTTTTGGTGTCGGAAAAGTAAATGAAAATGGACAAAGGCTCCTCGAGGTTTGCTCACTACACTCTCTCTGTGTCACTTATACATATTTTAAGACTAAGCCTTTGCACAGAGTATCTTGGCGGCATCCTCACTCCAAACACTGGTACCAACTAGACCTAATCATGGTAAGACAAAAGTGCTTAAAATTTGTCAAGCTCACCAGGTCCTACCACAGTGCAGACTATGACACAGATCACTCCTTGATATGCTGTAAGATTAATCTTCTTTTAAAAAAAAATCCACCATACCAAGCAGATTGGAAGACCCCAATCGGATGTAAGCAAGATGAGCCACATGATCTCCAGAAATCTGTCAAATGGCTGTGTGAAGCGTCTAGTGTGGTAGCTTGACTTGTTGCCACCGCTGGCTAGCATCTGTGAAAGGGGAGCAGTTTTGTATGTCTCTCTTGCCAGTACATAGCCTCTCCACAGTAAGTTCTATGCAGTACCTCCTCGTGGTGACAGATGGAAACTGAGGCTGCGAAGCCTCAGGCTAAACTGCAAGGGTCTCGGAGGAGGCCGCACTGCCTTGTGTGTGTGTCCCGGTAAGGTCTAAGGCTAAGGGAGTAAACCCTAACAGAAAATCCGGTCCTGGAGCCCCGTAGGCGGGGGGACAGTAGTAAGACTACTGCTCTCTGGCAAACTCCTGCAGCCACCTGTCCCCAAATTGTGATGGCTCGCCATCCCTTTGGACCAGGTCAGTATGGAAGAGAGGCGTGTGCTGACGTGTGGGCAGCCCAGCACTCGCAAATTTACCGCCCAGGCTTTCCCCCAGAAATGGAGAGGTCACTCCATCTCTGACAGTAATGTCTTTGGAAAAACACGGAGAGTGGTAGTTACCGGTGATAAGTTCCTAGCTGATTGGCGTAAGCTGGAGCGCCAGGGACAACTCTTGACGGTAGGAGGGGCTTTTTAGCCTCACTGGATAGCTACTGCCTGCCTTAAGCCGAGCAGCCCTCGGACAGTAAAGTGCTATCCCGCCTCAGCTTGCCGCACCACTGGGTGCTTGGTGCTAAGACAAAATAAAAAAGCAAGCTGCTCACCCGCACCTGCAAATACAATCAAAAGAAAACCCTTAACATTAATGCGTTTAGCAAGCTGGAACATACGGACAATGCGTCCCGGCTTCAATACTGACCCTGAACTCGTCACCGACATGCGTCAAACAGCTATCATCGACAGAGAACTCAGCAGACTAAACATTGATGTGGTCTGCCTACAAGAAACCAGACTGGCAGACAGCGGATCTCTTACAGAAAGCAACTATACATTCTACTGGCAAGGAAAACCAGAACAAAGCCCTAGAATACATGGCGTCGGCTTTGCAATAAGAAACAGTCTCGTCCCCTGCATCGCGATGTTTCATATTGGCAATGAAAGAGTAGCACACATAAAATTTGCATCACCGCAAGGCAAAGTTAATATAATCTGTGCTTACTCATTAACCCTTGCTGCACCGGAAGAGGACAATTACAGATTCTATCAAGCTCTAGAGGACGTAATTAAAAGTATTCCAAAATCCGAGCACCTCTATATAAATGGAGACTTTAATGCCCGTGTTGGTGATGGAAATGATGCATGGTCACAATGCTTGGGACCTCATGGTGTTGGCAAAATCAATGACAATGGCCAAAGGCTACTCGAGTTCTGTAGCTCTCATGAACTGTGTGTAACAAATACATTCTTCTCTGGCAAGGAACGCCATAAAGTCTCTTGGCAGCACCCACGCTCAAAAAGGTGGCACCAGCTTGACCTCTGCATCACCCGAAGGATGGATCTGAAAAGTGTCATCCACACCCGTTCATACCATAGTGCGGACTGCAACTCAGACCATTCACTAGTGCTAAGCAAAATCAAACTACTTCTCAAGAAGGCTTATACTTCCACTCAACCCAGAACTAGGCGAATTAACGTCAACCATGTAGGTGAACCAGAGAAGTGTGCACTCTTTGGCGAGCTATTGAACAGTTCAATTCCCTCGTTAAGTGATGAAGAAGACATCTCTGTCAGATGGGAGAAATTAAGAGATGTAATCTACAGTTCGGCAATCACCGCCTTTGGGCCTCAAAAACACAAAAAATGTAGACTGGTTTGAGGCGAATCTAGCACAAATGGAACCTTGCAGCGAGAAAAAGCGATCTGCACACCTCGCTCTCAAGACAAAGCCAAGTCCAAGATCTTTGGAGGCCTTCAAAATTGCTAATAAAGAGGCGAAACAAATGGCTAGAAAATGTGCTAACAACTTTTGGAGGGATACCTGCAACAGAATTCAAGACAGTCTCCACTCAGGAAATTGCAAAGCTCTATTTGATGGCATTAAAGCGGCCCTGGGTCCAACAGTGTCTAAGCCTGTCCCCCTTCTATCCAAATTAGGAGAAAAAATTACAGATCAAACCAAGCAGCTAGAACGTTGGACAGAACACTACCTCGAAGTCTATGCCACACAGAACACAGTAGACGATGTCGCCCTGACTTCTCTACCAGATCTTCCAGTACTGGAATGCCTAGATGATCTTCCGAGCCTCAGTGACCGTAAAAAAGCAATTAACTGCATAAAAATAGAAAATCTCTTGGAAGTGATGGTATCCCAGTGGAAGTAGTGAAAGTCAACGAATCACTCCTGCTCCCTGAACTCTATATTCTCCTCTGCCGCTGTTGGGAAACAGGTCATGTCCCACAGGACATGCGTGACGCAACTATAGTCACAATATACAAGAACAAAGGCGATCGGAGTGACTGCAACAATTACAGGGGTATCTCTCTCCTCAGTATAGTGAGCAAGATCTTTGCTAGAGTGGCACTATCCAGGCTGCAAGTGATAGCTTCTAGAGTCTACCCAGAGTCTCAGTGTGGATTCAGGAGTGGTAGATCCACTGTAGACATGATATCTTCTCTACGACTACTGCAGGAGAAATTCAGAGAGAGAGACAGACCCCTTTACATCGTTTTTGTTGATCTGACTAAAGCTTTTGACATGGTCAGCAGAAGTGGCCTTTTCAAACTCCTGAGGAAAATAGGTTGCCCTCCCAAACTACTGCAGTTCATTGAGTGTTTTCACGAGGAAACTAAATGCACTGTCAATTTCAATGGAGCCCAATCAGCACCTTTTGAGGTTTGCAGTGGTGTCAAGCAGGGATGTGTGCTCGCACCTACTCTGTTTTGCATATTCTTCTCCTGTCTACTGCATTATGCGTACAACGACATAAACGAAGGTGTGTTTCTCCATACAAGATCTTCTGGAAAACTATTTAATGTAACCAAGGTTAGGAAGCTACTCTTCAGGGAATTCCTGTAAGCTGATGATGCAGCTATTGTGGCTGATCCTGATATTCAGCTACAGTGCCTGGTTGACAAATTATCTGCTGCTTGCCAGAAGTTCGGCTTAAACATCAGTCAAAGCAAGACTAAGATAATAGTCCAAAACACAAACACTGCACCTCAAGTAAGCATTAATGGCCAACCACTAGAAATTGTTGATCACTTTTGTTACCTTGGCTCCATCATATCCAACAACACTCTACTGGATAAAGACATAAAAAACAGGATAGCCAAGGCAGGGTCACCATGTCACGGCTGCAGAAAAGAGTCTGGGACAACATATTGCTGACTAACAGTACTAAAGCCCTAGTCTACCGGACCTGTGTGTTGAGCACCTTGCTGTACGGAAGTGAAACATGGTCAATCTACTCATGGCAGGAAAAAAAGCTGAATGTTTTCCACCTCCGATGCCTAAGGCGGATCTTTAAAATAAGGTGGCAAGATAAGATAACCAATGAGGAAGTGCTACAAAGAGCAGGGTGCCAGGACATCCGCTCTGTTATCAGCAGCAGACGCCTTGGCTGGCTTGGCCACCTTCGTAGAATGCCAGAAGGTCGACTTCCACAGGACATCCTGTATGGCGATCTAATAGAAGGCAGGAGAGCCGCTGGTCGCCCACTTTTACGTTATACGGATGTATGCAAACGCGACATGAAGCTCTTCAAAATCGACACTGGCAACTGGGAAGAGGTGGCACTGGACAGATCCTCATGGAGAGAGAGCATAAAGGAAGGGTCAAAGATTGCAGATGCCATACACAACAGAAGCAGAAAGAAGGGTGAAAATGCAACGGCGCCTGGTGATTATATATGCCCAACCTGCGATCGCAGCTGTGTATCAAGGATTGGCCTCTTTAGTCACACAAGAAGTTGCAAAGGGAAAAGATCGTCTCTCGAGACGTAAAATGCCACAGACACAAACTGCTTTGCAAATGTTGGAAAGAAGGTGCTGTGCCACAGGATCTGCGGAATGCAAAGACCATCATGTGCAAGAACAAAGGCGACAGAAGCGACTGCAACAACTACATGGGAATCTCTCTCCTAAGCATTGTAGGCAAAGTCTTTGCTCGTGTAATACTCCCCAAGCTACAAAAACTTGCGGATCGAATCTCTCCAGAATCACAGTTCGGCTTTCGCTCAGGGAGATCCACAACTGACATGATTTTCTCCATCCGTTAACTTCAGGAAAAGTGCAGAGAGCAAAGAATGCCTTTGTACATGCATTCATCGACCTGACAAAGGCCTTTGATCTAGTCAGCAGAGAAAGCCTTTTTAAAATCTTACAGTTTATAGGCTGTCCACCCAAGCTACTAAACATAATTGTCTCTTTCCATCAAAATATGATGGGTGCAATACATTTTAACAGCGCCTGCCCCGAAAGTTTCAATATAAACAGGGGAGTCAAACAAGGATGTGTCCTGGCCCCAACCCTCTTTGGAATACTCTTCTCAATGCTAATCCACCACGCGTTTGACAAATCCACCGAAGGCATATATCTTCATTCCAGATTAGACGGCAAACTTCTAAAAGCTGCTAGACTAAGGGCCAAAACTAAAACCGGAACAACCCTCATAAGAGATATGCTCTTCGCAAACGCCGCAGCGGTGGTGGTTCACTCACAAAAGGAACTTCAGTTGCTAATGTTTCGCTTCTCTCAGGCCTGTAAGGAGTATGACTTAACTATTAGCACAAAGAAAACAAATGTTATGAAACCACCTGCTACAGCGCCACCCTCGATCCTCATAGACGATAACAAGCTGGATGCCGTAAATGAATTCTGCTATCATGGATCCACAATTCAAGATGACCTGTCTCTAGAAGAGGATATAAAAAAAACGCATAGGGAAGGCTGCCTCATTCTTTGCTAGACTCAGGTCAACAGTTTGGGAAAACCAGAAGCTCACTACAGTGACCAAAATGAAAGTCTACAAGGCATGCATTATAAGTACACTACTGTATGGTAGTGAATCATGGACCACCTACGCAAAGCAAGAGAGAAAACTTAACTCATTCCTTTTGAGATGTCTCCGTAGGATCTTGAAAATCACTTGGAAAGAAAAAGTGTGCAATGCTGAGATCCTTGCACGAACAGGTATTGCCAGCATCTTTACAGCCCTCAGACAACGCCGCTTGCGCTGGCTTGGACATGTTTGCCGGATGGAGGACAAACACATCCCGAAAGTCATACTCTAAGGACAACTATCGACTGGCTCAAGAAAAACTTGTCGCCCCCACCTCCGTTTTATAGATTTAATAAAACGGGACCTCAAATCAGTGAACATCAATACTGACCATTGGGAAAACATAGCTGTAGACCGCACCAGATGGAGAGAGACAGTGACCAAGAAAGCTATGGATAGCGAAAGAACATGGGACTCAGCCGTGGAACAAAAACGAACAATGCAAAAAATGGCCAGCTACTCTACCACCGAAGCAAAAGCCACCCTTAACCTGCGATATTTATGGACTGGAGTGTCTCTCCAAAATAGGGTTCCACAGCCACAAGAGGAAGTGTGCGAGATGAACCATAGTCGTCCTACGACTGAAGGAGGCCAATGCAATGATGTTCAATTGTCTACAGTAATTTATGTATTCTCTGTAAAAACAGAAGAATTACTGCTTCCGTGCGGAAACATCTAAAGACGTAATTTTATTTCAAGATAAAAATTTCCTAGTTGAAATATTTGCTGTTTATAATTTGATAAATTATATTGGTCAAACTGGATTTTTCCAATTGTGGGCCAAGGAGGAAGTAATTTTTTTCACAACGAAATAAAGCAATTGTCAAGTTTCTAAGAAAAAAGTTTTAGTCATTTTCCAGAATCGCGTCTACCCACCCACCCACATTCCACGAAGATACGAGTTTAATAGAGGTATTGTAAAAATTAAAAAGCAGAGCAAGAAAAATATAAAGAGTAGTTAAAAAAAAGACTTCTAGTATATATAACTTATAAAGCGATTACTTCGCTCTTCATAACTAAAGATTTACCCCGCCCCATTCCCCCTACCCCGAAAATAATCCTGATCCTGGTTAAAGGAATGCATACATCTACTAGACTTTATCCAACTTTAAGGATTGAACTCAAGATCTAAGCTGAAAAGACGATGTACAAAAATGTCCCTGACCTTCTATATTAGAATTGATTTAACTCATTCATAAATAAGGCCTACATGTGGGCATACCCGATGATGCCGTCTGTTCAAGATATGGAATGTGTCCTCCTCTCACCAAATTTATTTTTTTTAAATTTGTACTTTGAAACATTTTAATGGTCAAACTAGAGTTTTCTTAGTGTGGCCAACGAGCTAGTAACTCTTTTTCCCAACGATGTACAGTAACTGTCAAATTTCTGGGACAATCGTTTGGGTCTTTTCCGAAATCCGTGCTCGCCCACACAGTTCCAATAAATGTGTAATCTGAATAGAGGATCCGTAAACAAGTAAAATATAAAAACATGATTAAAAAGACAAAACAGATGACCACTCTGTGTAAGGGTGATTATTTTGCTCCTAATAGCTAATGAATGAATATATATATAAAAGCAATAGGGCTGCAATTATTTTCGAATTGATATTATTCAAGCAATATTTTCAAAATATCTTATATAATACAGACGTTACTTCAAAAAAAAGAGATAATTACGTCCTGCGCATCATGCATTAGTCATTCATGTTTACCAATGACCTAAATTCTGGCAAGACATTGGTTTTATTTGGCTGGCTCAGGCAACACATTCCATGCTCTAATACCGTTAAAGAAGAAGAAGCCTCTGTACAAATTTGTCCTAACATATGGAACGAGGAATCTGCTTTAAATTTACAATGGCACCATGCTTGATTTAAACTGAAATTAAGTCCATGACTGTAGTCTATAATTTGCAAAGAGTAAAACAAACTAAATGTTTTTCTTTAAAATGCAATAAACTATTTTATTAATAAGAAAAAAATATTTTTTTTTTTTTTTTTTTTTTATTTAAGGTCAAATAATCTCACATTTGTAATTATTTTATAATTTATCTATGTTATCTATGTGCACTAAATACTTACAGAGAAATTTAATCTGAGAACACACACAGGCAATATTATTTTCAGCCAGAAGTAAAAAAAAATCTGGAACATTTTCCGAGTGTTTCGTTAGAAATGTCGTCTCTTCTTCTGTCAGATAAATGATTGCGTTCCCAGTCAAATCAAGAAGTTTTAAGTTAGGAACCAGATCCATCGTGATTGGAAAAGAAGAAAATCTATTTTTAGCCAATATTACATGAGTAATGTGAGAGTTTCTTGAAAATAAATTCGGAGGAAGAAAATTGAGTTTATTGTCTGTAAGATCTAAATATCTCAGTTCTGGCATGTTCTGAATGATTCTGTCGATACTTATACGTTGAAAGAAATCTTCGTTTTTCATAGATTGTAAGATCAGATATTTCAGAGTGGGGAAGTCGTCGAAAAAATATGGAGCACCAGAAAGCGAGTTTTTGGATAAGTCAAAAAGCTGAAGGTTGGTCAGTCCCATAAGTCTACCCGTGCCTCGAAATACGCTGTTACCAACAAAGTAAAAATGTGTAACATTAGCTGCCTCTCGAGGAGTTTGTATAAACTGTACACTTTGGTTTCCGACATTGTTATCTCCGTGAAGCAAGTACATAATTTTAATTATGCGTAAAGAGTGGGACATTCTTACAGTCCAAGTGCCGGAATCAATAGGATAAGGGGGATTATCAGACAATTGAAAGAGACTTTGTTCACTGATAGAATCGAGCTCAACATAGGACGTGTTCAGAGATAATGCAATAGGCTCTAGCGCTAAAGTTTTTTCTTTATTGAAAAACTTAATTTTCTCCGAATCATTATTTTTCTTTGCAGACAACATTTGAGACACTGTCGCATTTATAAACAATGCATTATTTCTAGAATTATTGTCTTTTGAGTCATATGTTTTTATCGTTTGTGTTGTGCCTGTCGGTTGCACATTTCTTTTGTAAAAGTCAAGGCCGTCATAAAAATAGGACACTTCACTTTCCGGACTAGGCGCTGTGATAGTAAACTCCTCCAATTTTTCCAACCGCGACGCTTCTAGCAGAGGTGATCTCCATCCCAGCCAGCCCATCAGGTTTTTAGAGAAGTCGGCAATCCTTAAGTTGTGTCTCCACTGCGGACTGGATATAACTCCAGGTTCTATGGCGAAAATATTGCTGTCTATCCAGGAGACATGCGTAAGAGTTAACTGACTTAAATATTTGGCTGTACTTTTAAATATGACTCCGTCTTCCAAAGTTGAATTAGGAGTATAAAAGCTTCGTTTATAATGCGTGGCTTCTAGGTATAATGTATGCAGAGATGAGTTGATAAAATGTTTAATTTTTCTTGCCATGTTTTTATTTCCTATTCTGCAGTTAATGATTTTAAGGACCTCCAATGAGTTTAAATTCTGAAAAGCGTCATCACTAAACTGTTTTTGCGAAGTGTCTTTATCAAAATCATCTGGATCATATTTCAGTTTATTAAAACTAATCAGATTAAGTATTGTCAATTTAGAGCTCCATAATCCTACAAAACTCTCGTTTGTTATGCTTGTTACTATAGAGCAATTCAAAGTAAGGTTGTTTAGTTGGGTCAAATATGAAAATTCTGATCCTAAATGTAATGTTTCAGGACTGTCCATTGAGAGGAGAGACAAGTTATGCAAATAAATGAAAGCTTTTTGCAAGCTTTTGGAAATATCCATATTATTTCCAATAAAAAGTTGTCTCAGATTTTCAAGATGTCTAAATGTTTCTAGATTAGAAGAATTATCACTATCATTTAGTTTGTTGTTTTCTAAGTTTAAAGTTTGTAGAAAGCTGAGTCCTAGAAACGTATCAATCTAAAAAAACAAAACAAAACACGTAAGTTACTTAAAATAGCAGATATAAAAATAAACAACTTTAATCAAAAGTGGGAAATATCAAGAACATATTTCTAATGGATCTTAGACACAGTTTGTAGGTTCTCATTTTTCATTTCCCTAATCCAAAATGAAATTAAAGTTTGGTTTTCTAAACATTCATTTGTTTTCTATAAAAAGAGCATGCATTCCCCTTTAATGCTAGACCAAATATAACATTTTCTAATAACAGACTAAAAAAAAGTTATGGAATTTTAATCAGAACAGTGTAGCGTAATAACAAAAAAATATGCCATATTAATTATTCCGTCGGAACGTGAAAAACGAGAACGGAAAGAGTTAAAACAAGATTTTTTTGTCTCCCAAATTTAAAGCATCTCAAACATACTTTTAAATAAAGCATTGCCTTGCTTAACTGGAGAAACTTCACTCGATGTTTTTTTAGTATATAAATGTTCGCTCCTCATTAAAATGTTGATAAATTTACAGACGTATACTTTACCTTGGACATAATTACAATCTATAATTTACATCAGAAGTAAACAAAACTTTACCTCAATTCGATGAACATTCGAAGTCTGAAGTTGCCGGAGAGATGTCAGTGTTTGAACAAGATTTTTGTTACTCCCATTTTTAAAGCATCCCTAGCATAATTGAAATAAGGCCTTGCCTTGCCTAACTGGGGAAACTTTATTTGATTGTTTTATTTCAATTATTAAATAAATGTTCGTACCGCATTAAAATATTTGAATGTCTTACATGCAGGAATAAACTAGACGTATACCTTAGCATGGACATAAATAAGATCAATAATTTACATCAGAAGTAAACAAAACTTTACCTCAATCCGATGAACATTCGAAGACTGAATACTAAGTTGCCGGAGAGATGTGAGTGTTTGAAAAGAGCCATTGGTCAAGGTAGTCAGATTATTTCTGTCCAGCAACAGCACTTGTGTGGTCACTGGCACACATCGAAGGTGTACAAAGGTCCAGTTCAAATTAGAACAGTTTGCTACTAGTGTCTCATTCACAGTGAACACTGAGCAGCACTTGAACACAACACTCTGATTGCTTGCCATTGTTGTCAAGTTGGACGGGATGATAGCTGCGTGCATTGTAATGTACATCATCCTCGAGACAATCTCCAACAAGAAACTTGACTTGCCAACAAACATTTTCTACCAATGTTATAAAAAAATAAGTGTTGAACATAAAGATGTTTCTTTTACATAGCATTTATCAACTCACTATGTCTCTCTGTCTGTCTGTCCGTCTGTCTGGTACATTTTTTTACTCTTGTATTTCACACCCTATTTCGGAACAAGTTATACATTTTACACAATTATTTCTTGTATCTGACTAAACAGTAATCAATAATAAGAAATAAACCATTAGTTAAATAATTATTTGTAATTAATAACTTTGTTTGATATTGAACAAGGGAAAGAAATTGTACTAAATAGATGAGACGGTATAAGTTGAAGTAGTCCCCCTTGTACTTTGTCTTGAGAATTAGGACTCAATTAGGATTGAAACTAACAACAGATAGCCATGAACCCTTCTATTTCCATAAGCACAGTGGTTAACCTATGGACGAGGCTTGAGCCCTTGAGTTCGAGTTTTAAAAGACACATTTGAAAATTTGAAAAGCTATCACGGTAACCTTACCTAGATAACCTCTTCTCCACACCTCCTTTTCCCAATTTATCCAGACGATTGATAGGATCAGAGCACATTGAGAAGCTCAAAGCATGAAATAACGCTAAACAAAAACAAGTGGCCAAAATAGTTCTAAATCATACACATTTGTTCTTGTTGGTCTAATAGATCTAGTACACATTGATATGACATGAGAGATGCAAACTATTTAATACAATTACACTTAATAAAAGCTTTGAAAAAAAAGTATTTTAATTTTTTTTCTTGATTTTCTATAAGAAGTGTCTTTCTTTATGTGCCGAA
This sequence comes from Biomphalaria sudanica, assembly GCA_036873155.1. Lineage (NCBI taxonomy): Eukaryota > Metazoa > Mollusca > Gastropoda > Planorbidae > Biomphalaria > Biomphalaria sudanica. The sequence continues at coordinate 1,406,709 of JAZGLO010001553.1, forward strand.
TGTATATGGATAACTACAAATAATCTTTATTCAAATCCTTTATAATAAAACAAGAACATGAACCTAACTTTACTTCGTGAGTCTGGGTTTATATGTGCGTCATCTAATACTAAGTAATGAACTTGGTTCAAGGACAGGTTTCTCAATATGACATTTCTACTTCCGCTTGTTCCTGGAGACAATAAGAAAATGATGTCAACAATTAATATTGTTTCTCTACAATAATAGCGCAGCTCTCTCTTTATATATTATTCTTATCTTATAGATAACAGACAATACTTCAAAAAAAAAAAAAAACAAGATTACAAAGAGAGTTTGTGTTGCCACACAAACACAGAGGTGGCCCCCGTGGAAGACGGATCCCTGGTCGACTGAGGATGGCATTGAGCAGGGTATGAGACCGAGACCGTAGAGATAATCAGTCCTGCGCGCTAACCGCACTACCAGGCATTGCTCTTAATCTAATGACAAATTGGTTACAAACTAATAGCCTACTATTGATAATACACCTACACATTACGGTATGACAACTACCGGATAAGTACAATATGTCAAAATTTTAGATATTCTTTTGGTATTGAGCTATTTCATTTAGGCCTAAATGGAACTAGAATGAGGATGTAAATTAAACTACTAATTTAGCACTCTCAATATCTATATCTACTAGATCTAGATTTAAAATATATATTTGGGATAAGGTAGATGTAATTTAGATAAGATTTATATAAAAAAACACTTGATAATCAATTAATAGACTAATTGCAATATGAAATATTAAAATAGTAGATTAGTTTTATTATTTTATAACATTGCAAAATTGACATATTGACAATCTAGACTTTAGAAAAAAAAATCTACACTTTAAGCCTAGAAATTAAAATTATAGATCTTGATCTAGTCTAAATCATGGCTGTCTGGTAGTGCGATTTGCGCGCTGGACTGTCGTTTGGATTCTTTGATCGTCTCAGGTTCAAACCCTGCCCGCTCCCATTCCCCGTCGTCCTACAGGAGGTTTGGACTACAACTCTGAAGGAACATCCCAAACATGTAAAACAACAAACATTCCGAACTAGACCAAGAATTTCTAAATCTAGATTCTAATGATTTCAATTAGAACTTGAAATCTAAATCTAGTTTTAAAAATCTAGCTCTAGTGTAAGAAAAAAAATCTAGATTAGATCTAAAACTAGCTATTATGTCTTTTTAAAATGCGAGTAACATTACGAGGTTTAATAAACATTACTATACCGAGTTGTTTTATCATTTAAAGAATTTATTCCATATGACGTCAAAGGAAAAAAATCCACTACGTCACACGGCCTAGTTAAACAAAATAATGTCATCTATACGAGCAGCTTGTTGAGGGTTCATAGACATTGGTGCACTGAGTTTATTCTTTTAGCATTTCATTTGATGGGCTAGTTAGACTTAATATATATATATATATATGTATATATATATATATATATATATATATATATATATATATATATATATATATATAATATAATATATATATATAAATATAAAAGGATAAAAGACGCTTTTTTTTGTTTTGTCTGGCAGTCCGTCTGTCCGTTATCGGAGCATAATATTAACGATAATTAGATTTTCTAACGTTTTAGCTAGAAAGTTAAATGAAGTGTAAGAGAGAAGTGCGATTTTACATAAATAGAGTTAAACTATTTTTCATAAAAAATCCGGAACAACCAATTTTCGTAAATGAGAAAATTATTTGTTTTATTTATTAGAAGAGGGATTTCAAACATTTATTAGCGTTATTAGATTTTTCATATAAAATTCGGATCATTTTTGGCGACGATTTGTAAGAAAATTAAGGTAATGTAGGTCGATTTCTTTTTCGAAACAAAATCCGGAACATTATTTACCTATTAAACATCCTTTATTATGATTCGGCAAGAAAATTAACTATAAAATAAGTCTTAAAATTGATTGTAAATAGTCGTTTGTAGTAAATTTCTTATTTTAAAATCCTGAATAACCTATTGTCGATATTTTTGAAAAAAAAAATTATTTGACATAAAGCTGTTTTAAATTGAAAATTGGGAACAATTGATATTGATAAATAAACTAAAGTGACGTAGTGTCAAAGAATTTAAGTGTAATATTAGTCAATTATGCGATTTCAAACAATCATTTGACATAATTTATTTTTTATAAAACATATCGGGAACAACTTTGTAGTTAATGAAATATAAATCAGTATAGATATTTTTATTTAGCATTTATATGCTATTGACATAAAAAAACCGGAACAATATATTAAAGATCATGTGTTTCTTGCAACGTTTAAGCATGGAAATAAAATCTAATACAAGTTAGAAGAGCAAACGACTATTCATTTTCATTGATATGTTTTTCACAAAACATCCGGAACAATCTATTTTAGATACTTAAAACTATTGCAATATTTCTGAATAAAAAATTAAAGGTTAAATCAGATTTACAATAACCTTTAGCGTTATTTGTTAATCTAATCGTGACGGACAGACCAACCAACAGACAAAACCACAAAAATAATCTTCTCTAATTTTGATGGGGGCACTAAACAAAAAATAAATAAAATCTGATTTTTTAAAAAAGTTTAAGGAATTGGTTTAGCACCATAGCATGTTGCGATGTTACGCTACTGCACGAAAGTCGCTGCATAAAAAGTCCATTTTAAAAAATGTGTGTGATATTTACATACAAAATGCATTATTGGCCTTTATAAACAAACAGTATAGTTTTCTTTTAATTTTAGCAGCTAGTTGACCAGAAAAAAACACCTTTAACTATTATTTATACATTTAACATTTCTTGTACATTTTATAAATATATTTAACTTAGTGATACTGAAAATAGACAAAAATTACAGATATTTGTTAGCATATTGTAACATTGCCTCCCTTAAATTTACGTAATTTTTTTAGAATTGGTGTATTTTTTATGAAAAAATCGCTTGCATAATTAATTTTATAAATTAAACGGTTTGCTTTTAGAAAACCAAAAGTAGCCGTTGCACCTGAACTTTTCAATCCGCATTTAATGATGAAATAATATTTTTCATATCTCTTCTAGTTTTCGAGATCTGAGTGTGACAGACGGACAGACGGACATTTTGCACAAACCTAATAGCGGCTTTTTTTCCTTAAGGGGGACGCTAAAAAAGAGAAGATAATTACGTCCTACGCATGTTATGTGTCAATCTAGTCATGTAAGTTAAATTAAGAAGTAACTTAAACTTGGCTAATTAGTTTGTTTTCCTGGCTGATTCAGGCAACCCATTCCATCCCTTAATGGCAATATGGAAGAAGGAGCACTTTAAAAAAAAATTCTAAACATATTGAGTAAGACATTTGAACTATATTTGTGTCTTTCTGAGCATTTAATTAGTTTTGTTTCTCTATTTGTAACGTATCAGTGTTTAGTGTATTATTGCTACTGCACTTTTCATTCTTCTGTCCTAGAGTGTCTCTAAAGGTGATGGTACTTAAGGTGATTCTCTAAATAAATTTGAATATTTGTTTGTTATATATCTCACTACTCTATTTTGTATTTGTCCTAGTTTCTGCATGTTTTCTTGAGTCAAGAGACTGAGAATGCATATTCTATTATTGGCCTAACTAAAGTTAAATAGCGTTTTAGTTTCATGTTTCATTGCATTTAAAAACTAGATCTTGAGATTTATTAGCATGTTTTACAACTTATATTGTAATATCTTCGTGCTTATAAAATATATGACACTGGATGTAATTGCACATTATAAACTATATGCATTCATGAAATAAAAACAGTAAGAGTTTTAGCAGTTTTTTTTATTTAGTTGTCAACATTGAGGGTCATTTAAGTACCCTTGACACTTGAAAATCTCCAATGAAAGGAAATACAGAATGCGTACACTTTTTGTCCTGAGATATCAACTTCAGGTATCCACCGTCCCCAACCCTTTATCCGTCCAGCTCTCACTTTGTGCGGGCGGAGACTAGCAACTGTTGGGCTCTTCAAAAGTAATCTTCGCCAACCGACAGACAATATTTGTATCTGCGCTCTCGTGCCCATGTCACAGAACAACGTTAGGTGGCGCTAACTTGTCTCTTTTCAATCAGCTCAAACAACGCCTTGCCTCCCCATACACCTGATAGATGTGCAGAAAACGTTAGGTGGCTCTATTTTGTCTCTTTTCGATCAGCTCAAACAACGCCATACACCTGATAGATGTGCAGGCGGGAAGACTTTACTTGAAGCTGCTTAGTGGCGCAGCATCTTCCTTTCTTTAGTGTTAAGCCCAGGTGTTATGACTGATCGAGAACTTTGGCTCTTTTTCCTTGATCTAAAGGTGTATCTTAATTTTGTAAGAAATGTCTGTTCCTTTACACCACCCATATAGCGTACCGACTTACTGTATTCACTCCTACCCACTCTGACATCTTTTTGGCTACTTTGGAAACCAACTTCGTTCGTCTTTGTCAGTAATTAATTGACTAAATGGTTAATTATTTAAATTATATTAAGTTTCAACTTGATCCAAGAATGGGTATGGGAATAATAATATGCTCTCTCAAACAACAGACAGAGTGAGTTACTTTAAGCAACTCTCGAGATGTTGTGTCTTGCATGTGGTAAAAAATATGTTAGAAAAACCAAGAGCGTCAAAAAAAAAATCAAAATAGTAGAAATAATCAAGAATAAAGAAATAATATGTTCATAGTAATAATCGCTTAATAATAATACTACAGATGCAGACAAATTCACAAACCAAATGTGAATTCAACGAAAACCTTTGGTGAGATGATTCTTTAGCTGTTCACTGTTAAACAGCAAGCTTCTTTAAATAACTTTTCCATACGTTTATTATTAACCAACAAAGTCATGGCGGCCTCGACTGAACGATCTATGTATAAGAAATATTCATGCCAGAATTTTATTTTGTTACAAAATTCCTGTAACCTAGAGAACTTGCACTATATGGTGCAGACAAGTAATATTTAACTTCTTTTCAGCCAGCCTAGCTTTTTACAAAATTTACCATGACATTCAGGACGTGAGAGGGCACATTTATATAATTGCAATAATTTATTATTTTTCAAAGTTTAATAAACTGATCATTAATTTTAAAACTATTATTAAAATTATGAAAAAAATAACTTACAGAGATTAAACACAAATCGTTCAAAAGTTTCCTTCTCAAATTAAACAACTTTTTTTTTTGTTAGTTTTAATTTAAAATTAAATTTAGTATTTAATATGAATACTAACATTGTTGAATTCACTAAAACTGAACTTAAGTACATGATAACTTTTTGATTTATTTCCGGGTTGAGAAAAAAAGAAGGTCAAGATGGCCTCGGGAAGCTCTATCCTGATCTGATAATTAATTTTAAAACTATTATTAAAATTATGAAAAAAAAAACTTACAGAGATTAGACACAAATTGTTCAAAAGTTTCCTTCTCAATTATACAACAATGACTAGTTTTCTTATAGTTTTAATTTTAAATTAAATTTAGTATTTAATATGAATACCAACATTGTTGAATTCACTAAAACTGAACTTAAGTACAAGGAAACTTTTTGATTCAGTTCGAGATTCTTAGAAATGTCAAGGTTGAGAACTAACGAAGGTCAAGATGATCTCGAGAAGCTCTATCCTGTCTATTTCCTACATTACTCATCATGTTTTTTTTTTTTACAGCACTTGTGTCAGCACAATAGGTTGAGGGAAGTTCTAAATATAATCATAACTTTCCACCAGTGTTGATTTCAACAGGTAAATATCACCGCAAGTTATTGTGTCCCTTCTTTTAACTCTTTTATTACGTAATCATTTTCCACGTTCCGATGGAATTGCTTATTTTGCTCAGTTGTGTTTCACTCCCCTGTCATGAGTTAGCTACAATAACTTTTTTTGTAATCAGAGAATATTATGTTAGGTATATAATTATAAAAGAATACATGCTCTTTTTATATATCACAAATTAAAGTTTATGAAACCAATAATTAATTTAATTTAATGAGATCAAATCAACGTTGGCATCGACAGTTAGGAGAGAAAGAGTTAAAATTCATATGACACTGCAATTATTTGTTAAATCTACCTTTACTTCTTGCAAGTGTACTTGAACATCGAAAGCAGGGTTCACGGTCATTTTATCTCCAGTCGCTCCATCACTTTATCTAATGGTCATTTCAGCTTCTGATGTTGTAAACCAATAAATAATAATTGTAACATTTTGAAAGGAGCAGTATTTCTTATATTTAGTTTATTTACATGACAAAAAGTGTGCCTCGTAAAATAAGAAATAACTATGATATCTTGAAAAAAAAAAAAAAAAAAAAATATATATATATCAAATATATCTGTCTATAATGTATACAATGTTTTGTGTGCTAATGTAAATCAGTAGGATAGGTAAATTATCATAAACACACACACACACATATATATATATAAATATATATGCATAATATACATATTTATATATATTATAAAGCAGAAAGTAAGGCGTATGTATGTATGTATGTATGCCTGGCATAGAAATCAAAACCGTTTGATCAATCTTGATGAGACTTGGCACAAATGTTCCTTGGGTACTAACTGGAACCGTAAGGTATGTATAGTAGCCCTAAAATAAACTTAAGAACCTACAAAAAAAAAGTTGCCCAACTCTATGAAAAGTATTACTTTTCATGGACTAGGCCATGTTTAGTCGAGACAAGATAGAAAGGATCTAGAGTAAAGTGCGAAATTATTAAGCCCGCAGGCAGCAATTTTCACTTTTGGATTTTTATAGCACCATAACGGTCTGACCTATGAAAAAAACTGATGGTATCTCTGAATTCCTCGTCCTTTTTTCTATAAAAATAGATCGAATTGAATGTATCACTTATCACTAGACACTAGGCTTGGTATACACATCAAACAAAATAAATAAATGCTGGTTTAATAATAGACTAAAGAAGCTTTGTAAACAGAAGGAAAACCTATATAAAAAATTTAAAGAAACCAAGGCAGAAAGAGTTTACAAAAAGTATATAAAAATTAAAAACCAAAAACCCAAAAAGTAAGCAGACAGCTGCAGAGTGAATACATAAACAATGTAATATCTAAAGATAACAACAAAACCCTATGGTCATACATTAAGTCTAAGAAAATGGAAACAACAGGCATAGCGCCATTAAAAGATGAACATAACATAATACATAATGATAATGAAACTAAAGCAAACATCCTAAACAAATACTTTGCATCAGCATTCTCAGCCCCAGGAGACAAAGACATAATTCTTAATTTGAACCAAGTAGACAACATAGAAGATTTAGTAGTACAAGAAAATGGAATTCAAAAACTATTAGCCAATACCAAACCAAATAAAGTGTCTGGACCTGATGGTATTCCAGCTAGATTACTCAAAGAACTAAGCAATGAGCTAGCCCCAGTGTTCAAAATACTCTTTCAGGCATCGCTTAACCAGGGCAGAGTACCAAAGGACTGGAAAGAAGCTAATGTCACCCCCCTATTTAAAAAAGGAGAAAAATCTAATCCAGGAAACTAAAGACCAGTATCACTTACCAGCATCACATGTAAAATCCTAGAACACATAATATGTAGCAACATCATAAACCACTTAGACAAACAAAATGTCCTTACCCCATACCAACATGGCTTTAGGAAATATAGATCATGTGAAACACAACTAATAGTACTAATTGATGATTTTTCAAAAAGTTTAGATAATAGTGAACAATAGATGCTATCTTACTAGATTTTTCCAAGGCTTTTGACAAAGTTCACCACCATAGTTTGCTAAAAAAAATTAAAATATTTCGGCATTAATGGTCCACTGCATCAGTGGATTAAAGATTTTCTGATAGGGAGAAAACAAACTGTAATAATAAATAGCTCTAAATCAACACCAATAACAATAAACTCAGGTGTACCTCAAGGAACAGTCTTGGGTCCACTACTATTTTTAATTTACATAAATGATTTACCAAATTGCATTAGTTCAGGAACAAAAGTCAGATTATTTGCAGACGATTGCATAATATATAGAACAATAAAAACAATACAAGACACAGATATTTTACAAAGAGAATTAGATGAATTACAGAAATGGGAATCAAATTGGAGCATGTCTTTCTACCCAGAAAAATGTCAGTTGTTAAGAGTAACAAAAAAACTAAAACAAATTAATTCCACTTATCTTATTCATGGCAAACCAGTAACACAGACTAAAAACGAAAAATACCTAGGTGTTATAATAAATGAAAAACTGTCATGGAATCCACATATTGATGAAACTATAAAAAAAATCAAACAAAGCTTTAGGGTTTATTAAAAGAAATTTCTATAAATCAAATAAGACTATAAAACTAAAATGTTATTTAACATTGGTTAGGCCAATAATATAATAGAATATGCATCCACCGTTTGGGACCCCTCAACTCAAGAAAACATTAAGAAACTGGAACAAACACAAAATAGAGCAGTAAGATTCATAACAAACGAATATTCACATTTGACTAGAGTAACACCATTAGAAAAATTACTAAATTTAGGAAGCCTTCAGGACAGAAGACTCAAAAGTAAAGTAGCAATTATACATAAAACACTGAACCATAATCTTCAAATACAAAACAAAATCTAATAAAATACTCCGAAAGACACAAAAATAAATGCACATTTCTCGTCCCATATGCTAGGACAAATTTGTACAAATACTCCTTCTTCCCTAGTGCTATTAGAGCATGGAATGGGTTGCCTGAGCTAGCCAGAAAAAACAGTGACTTGGCAGAATTTAAGTCATTGGTTAATATGCATGACTAAATGCATGACGCGTAGGACGTAATCATCTTCTTTTTTGAAGTAACGCCTGTATTATATAAGATAAGATAAGAGTTCAAAGAGGTGTAGGGTAGGTATCGCCAAGCGTACTTTAACTCGAGCGTTTTTTTTCCCAGTTAGTAAGCTCGAATGGGTTGATGGAAGGTTCGAACAGATCAAAGAAAATATATCTAAAAGCATGTTTTAATATTTAATTTTCACTATAAAGTCATTTATTTTTACTCCAGCGCAAGAACACAATCTATTGCACCATTTCCCACCCTCCACAACTTCAAATAGTCTCTTTAAGCTGATGAGCAATCAGACTTAAAAATAGCCTTAAGCCATGACCCATTTTCTTTCACTACCGGGTAGTAAAAAAGAATAATTCCACACCTCCATGAACTTAAAGGTGCATGCGCAGTAGCAATATAGTAGTAATTTGGTAAACATTCAAATACAAAAGTTTTAGCAATAAAAAGTGAACTGTTCGAATCTCTTGACAAATCGGGGCTGCTCGAACTTCGCACTTTACTCTACATCTAATTTTAACAACTACACTAAGCAGAAATAGTTTTTTACTTTGATACATGGAAATACAAAATAAAGTCTATTAATTTTATTCTTTAATAAAATTAACCTTTAAATTTGTGTTTTAAAAGCATTTTACATGAATTCGTTCCTTATATCTGCGAATTTAGATGTCGTGACGTAATTCTTTCATTAGACATGATGTTTGACATCTCTCTATTCGTAGGTCTAATTAAACTGATTAAATGATAGAACTTCTCTTCGCAAAGATAGTTTTATACTTTAACACATGAACATGAACATACTAATTAAAGTCCATTCATTTCATATTTTAATCAAATTAACCTTCAAATTTGATTTTCGAAAGCATTTTTCATACATTCGTTCGGCATAGCTGTGAAGCCGTGTTAACATGCATTTTAATAGATCCATTCATTAGTCGCGCACATCTAACAAGCGTTTCATTCATTCTTTCATTAAAGAAGACGGAAAGGTCATGCATGCGCAGAGCGAAGGCGCCACGCACGCGAAAAACGAAATCTATCGATGCCAATGTTTAACTCTAGATCTATCTCTAGCTCTTAATCTAATTCAAAGATGATAGATCTACTTTATACTTTAACACATGAACATACAAAATAAAGTCCGTTCATTTCATGTTTTAATCAAATATATGTAAGCCTACAAGCAAATGTTGTTTTTTTATGGATTTTGGTCGATTAGCTATTTTGATAGCTCCATTTATACTATTTTTACATTCACGCATTCGCTTTACTTATTATTATTTCGTTTAATTGTTTCCGAAACACTATCAGTGACTAAATCTACACTGATATTCAAATTAAGACCCGCGGGCCGAGGGTAACATATGGCTAGTCTAATATATAGAGCAGAAAGTAAGGCGTATATATGTTCCTGATAGAAATCAAAACCGTTTGACGTCAATGTTCCTTAGATCATGGCGGAGACCGTAGTGTATGCTAATTAAATGTGCCTCCCACAAAGTGGGGGTAATATTAGACATAATAATAAAAAGCTAAATTTATCTCTTTTAAAGAAATAAACATGTTAACAGAACGGGTAAACCAGTTTTTGCTAAACTATTTTTATTTTCGTAGCGCAAGAAAAAAAAATAAAGAGAACATTAGCTAAGTTTGATATAGATCTAAACACAATACACAAGATTTGTAATAAACAAAGGCTCGCAGGCTGAGAGTCATATCCGGCTGGTATGCATATATTATATTTTTATTATCTTTACCTCTACCTATCCCTTAGTCTGTTAGACCGTTGGGGCACGATGCAAGATCTGTCAATCGTCTTTCTCCATTCCTCTCTGTCTTTTGCCTTAGATTGAACCACTTTCAATGCCGTGCCAGTAAAGGCTGTTGGTCGTTGTGCTGGCCACAATATACCCTCATTAACCTTGAGCCAGAGAATAAGATGACATTTACATCATCTACAAGGTCTGAAAGGGGATCTAAAGTCTAGATCAGCGGATGTCAACCTTTTTTTTTATCTCTGCGACCCCCAACCGTAAGATAACATTTTAAGTAACTGAGCTTTGGATAATGTTATAAATATCATAATCATAATGCTATATCTGATAAACACATAACCAAAAATAACAGTGACCATGTCAAGGAACAGTTCTAGGACAACACCCGGAGTAAGGCGAGACCTCTGGCAGACAAATTTAGTCGACAGTCGAAACAAAATTTAGCAAACACCACAGGCTTGAATTTTAAGTACAGATGACACTTTTATTAGTTAACTTAGTGGCTGTAGCACCTAGGTTCTTATTCTCGAAGCCGACGAAACATTTCTTGTCTTTTCTAGATGATCACAGGACCATATTTGATGTGAGGGAATTTAAACTAAAAAAACCTCAAAACCCCTTTAGCTACGCTCATGAAATTTGGTGACTGTAGTTTGCTTAGAATAATATTAAAAAGGGGGTTTTCAACCTCAGAACTATATGTAAGGAGATTTTAAACTCAAAACCATCTGGAGGGGTTTTAAACTTAAAGCCCTCTGGAAGGGGGAGGGGTTTTAGACTCCAAAGTCCAAACCCTCTTCGCTACGCTCAAAGAAGTTTAATTGAGTAATTTGCTTTTTTATAAAGGTGGTTTTTAGCTTCCAACCTCGCTGGAGGAGATTTCAATCTCAAAACCTTTTGAATGGGGTTTTAACTTAAAGCCATCTGAGGGGGGGGGGTAAACAAAAAACCCCTCTAGGCTTCGCTCATTGAAAATTGGTAACTGATGTATGCTTTAGTCTTATACTGGAGAGGGTGTTTTTATCGTAAAATATATTTCGGAGGGGGTTTGAAAATCAAAACCCTCTGGATGAGGTTTTAACTTAAAGCCCTCTTGAGGGGGGTTTTAAACACAAAACCACTCTTTGCTCCTCTCATAGAACCTGGTTACTGATTTATATTTTAGTCTCATACTGAAGAGGGGGTTTTATCGTAAAAATAAAATTGGAGGGGTTTTAAAATTAAAAAAAAATAATTGTTTTAAATAAGAGGGGGGTTTAACTGCAAAACCCCATGGAAAGGGATTTTAAACTGAGGCAAGTGATGGTATAATATTAAAATCTCCCCTAAAATAAACAAAATCAAACCAAAAAATCAGTCACTAATTTCCCCCCCCCCCCCCCCGTGGGAGGAATTTTATTTCGGGGAAGGAGGAACTTGAACCCAAAGAAACTCCCTTCCGGCTACGCCCATGCAGTGGCTGATTATTAAATCTCCCACTTGCGGGGAAAAAAAAAAGAAACTTTAACCTCTTTTTACTGACCTTGCTCATAGAAGAACTAAACCATTCATTGTATCCATTAGTCTTAATTCATTCATTCTTTTTATCTACAGACAATACCTCGCTTAGGGGAAATTAGCCTTGTCTAAAAACAAATGTAATAGTTAATCAGCCTTCTAGTCTGCTAACATTGTACCGCGTCCCACAAAACATTGCTTTCAATGAACACAACTTACTTTCTGACCCTCTTCTATTCAATGAAACAGCAGGCATCATAATGACATCGCAAACTATTTTGTCAACAGAAAGCTCTCATTCCCAATCACAAATCCTTTAGGCCGCCCTCTTGTTCCATTCCTAAAATAAAAGGAGAGTATAGAACATTTCTTGCAATCACCCGATGATTGTTTGGCCTCGCCATTTTGCACCGGACATTCTGGAGCTAAATGTTTGAAACCTTTCTCGTGTCTTTTGAAAAATGATACCTGTCTATGTTGTGTATTGTGTTCGACAAATAGATTTTATTTTGTAAAGAACACTAGTCCATTAACTGTAGGATTTAATCTTGTTGTGTAGTTAATCTCGTAAACATCACAGTATCGTGTGGGCTTTACTATTGTCCAAAAAACACACCCCTGAAACAATGAAGAATAAATGTTTGTTTGATTTATAATTGTCACAGTCTCAGTTGACATTGCCTGATTTAATGTTCACCTTAGGTTAAGAGGATAAAAACACGTGGAATTCCTGATGTAGATAACAGGAAGTAGAATGAATAAAGTTGACTTTGAGCTCAGCCAAGTCAGTCAAGTGGTATCCTTTAGACCGGGAGGTCAAGTAGTATATTTTGGTCCGGTCGGACACCTCGGGGTTTTCTATCACGCAACTAAATTATGTTTTAAAATAAATGTGATTGGTTTGAAATATTAATTATTGTACATTGAGCTGCATTTATTGGTCAGATTTTGACCAGGCGGCAAAGAGATATTTAGTCACATGACAAAACGCCCAAAGCTTTGTAAGCTGAGAGATATTACCGCCAGTCTCGTGCGGAACGTGTTAGAGTGAACATGTACTAGAGTTTAGTGTTAGAACTCAAGAAACAAGACATAATTATATTATTGTGTAGATCATTTATTCTATTCAAGTACATTTCACCATTGTAATTATTTGTGAATAGCTTTTCCAAGTTTTGAATTAAAGTATTTTTTATTGACGAAGAGAAGTTTCTTCATTGAATATATAATAATAATTGTCACGTACACAGTGTCTATATTTAGCTCGTCAGCACCCTCGGGTAATTTCTCACGTGGAGATATGTTAATTAGTGTAACTTGGGCTGCATTTATTGGTTGCAATGAGCTACGTGGGACACGTGACAGTGCTGGACCCGGGAAAAGTTCTGTTTTTTTAGTCAGTCAATGTATGGAACTTGGAAGTGAAACATCTACTAAAGCTTTGTATTAAAACTCAATTATATTATTGTGTAGATCTATCATTTTATTCAAGTACGTTTAACCATTGTAATTATTTGTGAATAGCTTTTTCTAGTTCTAAATTAAAGTAATTGTTTTAGACGAAGAGAAGTTTCTTCATTGAATATAGTAATATACTTAGATCGACTTAGCGAATGACAACTTCTAGATGATCAACTGGCAACATTTTGAATGATCGTATTATCAACTAGATCTAGCTGCTTCTATACGATCATCTTATTAAAAGAAGATTTTAAGATCCTCGACAATCACGATTATCGTTAGTGTGATATAGGTCAAGATAATCTTCAACGTGACATCTATCATTGAATCTTCATAGATCTTGACATCTGACATTCACATTAATTGATGGTTGTGATAATAATCTACTTAGATCGTCTTTTCAACTAGTAACTTGTAGATGATCCTCTTATCAACTGGCAACTTCTAGATGATCATCTTATCAACTAGCAACTTCTAAATGATCATCTTATCAACTGACGATTTCTAAATCCTCGGCAACCACGATCATTGATAGTGCGATATAGATCAAGATAATCTTCAACGTGACATCTATTATTGTACCATCTTAGATTGTGACTTCTTAGCACTATTGATGATTTGTGACAATTTGATACCGCTGTTATGCGGATATGATTGTTTATTATAGACTTGTGTAACTGACAAGGAGTGCAGTATTATTATTATTATTGTTGTCAAATAAACTTTATATTTGTCTCCTGAAACGGACTTAAGTCAATCTGTAGTATCTGTGTTTGTCACGTGTCAAGAGTACTCCAGAAAACACGAATCCAGCATTTTATGCATTCGCGACACAGTAGTAATGAGCAGTCCCTCTCTAGTTACACTATATCAACGCCACGTCTCTAAACGTGCATTGACAATAATTTATGGTATCTCTTACTTTGAAGTATTATACTTTACTGCTGATCTAGTTATCCATTTGGTGTTTCTGTAAAATGCAAAAATTGTAAGAAACATTCCTTATGGATATACACATTATTATTATTATTATTATTAAATAAAAAAAAAGTATGTTATCCTCGGTACACCTGGCCGAAAACAATATCTTCAACTCCAGTAGGATGAACCTAACCTGTCATAAAAGTCAAATCAAATAATCAAAATCTTGAAAAAAATGTGTTTTTTTGCGGCCCCCAAAAAGGGAAAAGACGCTTATAGTTTTGTGTGGCCTAGTCTAGATACTAGGTCTAGACCTAGATATCTACACTACATCTAGAACTAGTCTAGAAATCTAGATCTAGTTTAGCTCTAGATTCTAGATATATTCTAGATCTGATCTAGCTTTAGATTCTGTATATATTCTATATTCTAGAGCTATAGATAGACCTATGAAGAAGATCAGAATGAGTAGGCTTACTAGTGGGCAATAGTGCACTATGATGTTCACATGGGAAACCAGTTATTTGTGAGGGCTATTTTTTTATATTTCCCAGTCCGTCTTCTCCAATATACTAATCGACATTGTTGGGGAGAGATACGTATCTGGGAGCAGTAGCGTCACTAGGGGTGTGCGAAGGGTGCGGTCGCACCGGGTGATACCATTTGGGGATGACAACCAAGTCGAAAAAATTGTATCTTGGCAAAAGCAGACAAATCGGCAAAGATAATTATACTAAAAGTATAATAAAAGAAACCTGTTCAGGTGATGTTAAGTCTGTTTCTGAATAAATGTAATTAACAGTGGTATTTTAAAAATAGAATAGACACTCTTTTTACATTTGAGTAAAAATCAATAATAGTAGGTTATCAGCTCATTGTATTAGTTCAACAGGAAAGAACTAACTAGCAATAGTGTTTATCGGAACATATTTGAAGAAAGTTGGTGGGAAAAGATGACACCCTGAGATACCGCACCAGGTGCCACCGACACTATCTAGGAGGTTTCCATTTTAGTATTTAGGTGATCAGTTAGATCTCTACTCTACTTATTAGGTGATCAGTTAGATCTCTACTCTACTTATTAGGTGATCAGTTAGATCTCTACTCTACTTATTAGGTGATCAGTTAGATCTCTACTCTACTTATTAGGTGATCAGTTTGATCTCTACTCTACTTATTAGGTGATCAGTTTGATCTCTACTCTACTTATTAGGTGATCAGTTTGATCTCTACTCTACTTATTAGGTGATCAGTTAGATCTCTACTCTACTTATTAGGTGATCAGTTAGATCTCTACTCTACTTATTAGGTGATCAGTTAGATATCTACTCTACTTATTAGGTGATCAGTTAGATCTCTACTCTACATATTAGGTGATCAGTTAGATCTCTACTCTACTTATTAGGTGATCAGTTTGATCTCTACTCTACTTATTAGGTGATCAGTTAGATCTCTACTCTACTTATTAGGTGATCAGTTAGATCTCTACTCTACTTATTCCAGAAGAGTTAGAAAAGTTTTTTCAAAGACGAAGTGTTGTCCTGTTTGCTTTTATGTGAAAAAAAACGCCATATGATTAGTTACTAATTATTAATTTAAACGTTCAAAACAAGACTATGGCGTGAATATTCCTGGTCCATTGGTTCATTGGTGACTTCGATTGGGCCGCCTTTGTAATCTCTTGTTTTTTGTTTGTTTCAATTATCGTCAGAAATTCAAACACCCAAACCGCTGGGGCAAATAAAGTTACCCGTTATATCATCTAACATGCTGAACTCTTTGACCACAATATTTATAATTATTAACTAGACTCACTTGTAGCAGACATGGTTTTTATTACATAAAATAATGAATCATAATATATTGGCGACTTCAGCCATCACAAAATACATCCAAGAAAATTAGTCCTGAATACAAATCAATTCAATGACACTCTACTTGTACATTAATATCCAAAACACTCCTCTCTTACCAGAGTCTAAAAATCAACTCACTTGTCCACCTCGTGGTCAGCTTCCGCCCAAAAAACAAAATCTCGTGCGAATCGTGTACGGAATGGTTCAGTGATTACTAGTCACAAAATATTACAGGGGTTCTAAAACTGACGTGACAGTGACATGATGATGCATCAAATAAATGAAAACTCGTATCAATGGCTGTACAATACAATTCATTAATAATACTAAGCACTGCTCGTTGTGGAATCTTCCAATCACTGGCGGATCCAGAACTTTGGAGTGGGGGGGGCGATTTTTTTCCAAACCCTAACCCTAACGCCCAGTAGACCCTAACCCTATGCATAAACGTGCGTACAGCATATATATATATATATATGCCAAAAGCGTTTTCTTGCACTTTTCAAGGGTGAAATGCATTCTCCTGACATCTACTGCTCATTACTTATTAGTGGGGTTCGGGGCGAAGCCCCTACGCCAAAAGCGTTTTCTTGCATTCTTCACTGAAGAAACGCATTCTCCTGACATCTACAGCTTATTATTCATCAGTGAGGTTCGGGGCGAAGCCTTGACGCTCAAAGCGTTTTCTTGCATTCTTCACTGCAGAAATGCATTCTCCTGACCTACAGCTCATTATTCATTCTATTATATAGGACCTTTTGAATAATGTGGAAAAATATTCTAATATGGATTTATAGTCCCTTAATACATTGCAAATACAACCGATTTGTTCTTTGAAAAGATAAGATACCCCACATATTTAGAATAAGGCTTTAGGATCGCCGCCGAAAAAAAAATTCGATTAATAATATTCAATAGAATCGAAGCATAAATTGTGAGTTATAGTCCTAAGTTTATTTAATTAGAAAAATATGAGAGTAAGGTTGCAAAAAGTCGACTAGGAATAGATTATCTGGCTTTTGAACTCATCTCAACCGTGACTCTTATATTGAATTATAACTTTTCTAAAGCAAAGTCTTTCTTAAAATAGTTATGATAAATTCATGTGAAATTACGCAAACTCTGGAAAGGGGAAGGGCGGTAAAATGAAAACGATTAATCCTCGCTCCTTTTCATAATTTCTGCTAATGATTGCATTTTGCATTAAAGAATAGGGGTTGAGCGACTAGATATAAGAATTTACTTTATAGCATATATAAATAATATTAGTGACAGAGTTTTTTAAATTTTGTAATATCTTACTATAATACAAAAAGAAAAGTATTGGTTTGTCCGATGGGAGGAAGGTGATTGCATGTATCGCACTTCCACCTGTTTATATTATATAGATATTCGACTAATTTTGTTTATATACTATGATTTCTCCATTAATGTAGGACTGCCCCCCCCCCACTCAAAGGGTTTAGATGGGAAGGGCAGTAGAGGTATTCTCTCCTCCCCTTCCAATTGGCCAACAGATGAACGACAAAATATAAAGACCGGTTAAAATACCAATAACAAGTTTTAATCATATAGATATTTAATTGATTCTGTTAGCAAGCTGTGATTTCTACAAATAAATAGGACCGCCCCCCCCCACTCGAAAGTTTATGGTGGGTGAGGGGGCGGATTGATGCCATCGCCCCCTCCCGACCCTACCAAATCGGCCAAAATACTAGAAGGGGGGGGCGAAATAATCTAAAAATAGGTTGAAATATAAATAATTAGTATATATTATTAACATAAGTAATAAATTTGTATACAAATTGTGTAAATTCTATACTAAAATTCGGCCGAGTGGGGGGGGGGCAATCGCCCCTACCGCCCCCCCCCCCTGGATCCACCAGTGCTTCCAATACAGTTCGTAACACACTTGTTTTATGTTTAGTAATGAAAATGTGAAAGAATACTATTAAACTTTAAAATCTAAAAACAAATATCTTTATTAAATGTTAGGCGAGTGTCAATTACTAGAAATACAAAAAATAAATAAAATCTCTACTAACATTCAAAACAAATCTTAAACAAATAATTAGACATATTTGTTTGTATATCATGGAAGTATCATAGGCATATAACAAAAATAAAAACGTAACATCTGCATATGACTTTTTCGCTGATTTTCCTTTTCCATTTCTCAAACGAATGTGTACAATGTCTAAATAGTTACTTTATAAAACAAAATACAAAGGCACTCAAAATCTTTAAAAGAGGAAACTCTATCAACAAACATCCCTGACCTGCTCTGACCTGATCTGACCTGACCTGCTCTGACCTGATCTGCTACTGACATCTGAGTCAGCACACCTCCCATGAACACCCATGTTACAAGTCATTTCTTCTCTAAGCTTACAACTAATAATCAAACTGAAAAAAAAAACAAGATTACAAAGAGAGTTTGTGTGGCAACACACAAATATACAAATATATGGGAGACGGATCCCTGTCGGATCAGCTTATTCGCTGCTCGACTTCGAGCAGAGTATGAAACCGAGACCTTAGAAATAATCAGTCCTGCGCGCTAACCGCACAACCAGGCATGGCTCTGAATCTAATGACAAACTGGTTACAAACTAATAGCCTATTATGGATAATATACCTACACATTACTGAATGACAACTACCGGATATGTAGAATATGACAGAAAAGCGATTTTAGATAATGTTTTGGTATTAAGCATTTTCATTTAAATGGAACTAGAATGAGAATGTAGATCTATCTAAATTAAGCTACTAATTTAATGCTAACTCTTTACATCTAGATCTAAAATATATATTTGGGATAATGTAAATGTAATTTAGATAAGATTTATATTTAAAAAAAAACACTAGATAATAATTTAATAGACCAATAGCAATATGAAATATTAAAAATATCTAAATCTAGCTATTATGTCTTTTTGAAATGCGAGTCACATTACGAGGTTTAATAAACATTACTATACCGAGTTGTTTTAGAATTTCATTTAAAGAATTTATTCCATATGACGTCAAAGGAAAAAAATTCCATTACGTAACACGTCCTAGTTAGACTAAAAAATGTCTTCTATACGAGCAGCTTCTCGAGGGATCATAGACATTGGTGCACCGAGTAGATCTTTTAGCATTTCATTTAAAGAATTAACTCCATATGACGTCAAAGGAAAAAAATGTATATATAAAAGAAAAGACGTTTTTTTTTCTTTTGTCTGTCAGTTTGTCTGTCCGTCTTGTTAATAGCGAGAAAAAAAATACAAAAGCTATTGAAAAACTGATTAAAATTTAATTTCCCTTCCGAAATATTACATTAGTTTTAAGTTTCTATAATAGATTGTTCAGGATGTTTATATATTTATAGTGAGAGAAAATAAGAATTCCAGATAAATCAAATAACGTTAATTAAATTTGTGGGATGGTCTGTTATGAAAATTAGATGTACCATAGCCTTATGGAGAGATTTTCAAACCATACTTTGGTGTTTGGAAGTTGTTTTCCTCAAAAATCGGAGCATGACATTAACGATAATTATATTTTCTAACGTTTTAGCTAGAAAGTTAAATGTAGTGTAAGAGAGAAGTGCGATTTTACATAGAGTTAAACTATTTTTCATAAAAAATCCGGAATAACCAATTTTCGTAAATGAGAAAATTATTTGTTTTATTTATTAGAAGAGGGATTTCAAACATTTATTAGCGTTATAAAATTCGGATCATTTTTGGCGACGATTTGTAAGAAAATTAAGGTAATATAGGTCGATTTCTTTTGGAAACAAAATCCGGAACATTCTTTACCGATTAAACAACTTTTATTATGTTTCGGCAAGAAAATTAACTGTAAAATAAGTGTAAAAAGTGATTTTCAATAATCGTTTCTTGTAAATTATTTTCTTATTTAAAAATCCTGAACAACCTATTGTCGATATTTAAAAAAAAAAAGTCATTTGACATAAATTTGTTCTAAGTTAAAAATTCGGAACAATTCATATTGATAAATAAACTTTAGTGATGTAGTGTCAAAGAATATAAGTGTAATATTAGTCAATTATGAGATTTCAAACAATCATTTGACATAAATTATTTTTTATAAAACAATATCGGGAACAACTTTATAGTTAATGAAATATAAATCAGTATAAATATTTTTATTTTGCATTTATATGCTATTTACATTAAAAAACCGGAACAATATATTAAAGATCATGTGTTTCTTGCAACGTTTAAGCAAGGAAATAAAATCTTCTATGACATAGAAGAGCAAACAAATATTCATTGGCATTGATTTGTTTTTCACAAAACATCCGGAACAATCTATTATAGATACTTAAAACTATTGCAATATTTCTGAATAAAAAAATTAAAGGTTAAATCAGATTTACAATAGCCACACTTTATATATCTAAATCTAATCGTGACGGACAGACCGATCAACAGACAAAACGCACAAAAATAATCTTCTTTTATTCGGATGGGGGCACTAAACAAAAAATAAAATAAAATCTGATTTTTAGAAAAAGTTTAAGGGATTCATATTGGGCATTATGTAGTTGCGACGTTACGCTACTGCAAGAATGTGGCTGCATAAAAAGTGTGATATTTACATACAAAGTGAATTATAAGCCTTTATAAACAAACAGAAATGTTTTTTTAATTTTTAGCAGCTAATGACCAGAAAAAATCATCTGTTACTATTATTTATATTTGTTGTAAACATTTCCTGTACATTTTAGAAATATATTTGTCTTAGTGATACTCAAAATACACAAACAGTTGTGCATCGTTGTTAGCATATGGTAACATTGCCTCCCTTACATTTACGTAATTGTTTTAGAATTGGTGTATTTTTATGAACAAATCGCGTGCATAATTAATTTTATAAATTAAATGGTTTGCTTTTAGAAAACCAAAAGTAGCCGTTGCACCTAAACTTTTCAAGCCGCATTTAATGATGAAATAATATTTTTCATATCTCTTCTAGTTTTTGGAGATCTGAGTGTGACAGACGGACATTTTGCACAAAACTAATAGCGGCTTTTTCCCCTTACGGTGGCCGCTAAAAAAAGCTTTCACCCCAGTCCTAAATGAGAGGACCAAATAACACTTTCTTGTATTAATCTGTCTGTCTGGTAGAAATCATGTCCACGTTATTTCTCCCACTTCCCATTCTTGGATATAGTTAAAACTTTTCGCAATTTTTCAGTGTTGATAATGACACATGAATTAATAAAACATTTAACCATATAGTTAATCATACAGTTGCAATTAATTAATTTTTTCTTATATGAAAATATACAAAATAGGTGTGCAACCTACTGTCGGGGGTTGCACGCAGTTGATTTAGTATATCTCGACGATTCAGTGGAGAACAGTCGAACTTCGACAAGCAAGCAGAGAATTTTATCATTTGAGCTAGAGATTTTAAAACTAAAAATAGACTAATAAAACCTTGTTTTTTTTATAAGTGTTTATAGACCAGTGGCCAAGCGCGTTGGCGTTCCATCATTGAGGCTCGACTTCCACCAAAGACTGAAGAAACACTTTTAAAAATTGCTTTGAACTATGAAATATAATTGATATAATTGATAATTGATTCTCTCTCTTTTTGTCTATCTATCTATCTATCTATCTATCTATCTATCTATCTATCTATCTATCTATCTGTTTGTCTGTCTAACTGTCTGTCTATCTATCTATCTATCTATCTATCTATCTATCTATCTATCTGTTTGTCTGTCTAACTGTCTGTCTGTGTATGTCTATCTATCTATCTATCTATCTATCTATCTATCTATCTATCTATCTATCTGTCTGTCTATCTATCTATCTACTAAACCAAAATTCTAGCTGACTCATTCCTAATTCTTCCAAGTCGGCTAGACGAAACAATATGCAACTTTAACATGCTAGCACCTATTTCTTATCTTTTATATATTAAAACAAATTCTTTTTTCTTTCCAATGGCCTCCAGTTTCTGTGGATATTTCTATAAAAATAAGAAGAAACCTTAGCATTCTCTATGGTCGCAACGATGTCGAGCAGTTTCTCTCAACACACAGTAGATGTGTCCAAAGGAACAAAAGGTGCCAACACAGTTTACATTCAGTTCTGCTAGAGTGAAGCATCGTTTTCTAAAAGCAGCTTAAAGTTCACAGGCTCCTGATTTTTCCTCAGTGTTGACTCTCGAACCAATAACATAGTATTTATAGGGTTCCATATAAAATATCAATTAAAACGTACTAATCATTGCTCTGCGTTAAAAAATAAAGTCAATCGATATCACGAAGACATTCCTTTAGATTTTGTCTCTGTACGTAGTCCAGTTGAGCAGACAGATCAGAGATGACAATGATTCGTGAGTCTTCCAGGACATCATACAAGGAGCCTGGGATGTTGTACAACTGAGTTTGTTGGACCAATAGGATAACACGTTTTTCATTGGCTGTGCTTACAGAATGACTGGCATACTGAAATGACAATTAGATAGAAGTATAAATGACTAAGTGACCTACTAAGTAAACAAATAAATGAATCACTGCTACACTGAATAAAAAAGTTAAATGAATGATATATTTAATTAACATTCAAATAAACAAAGAGCAGCATAAAAAAAACTTTGTTTAAAAAACAAAGCTTAAGTGTAGTTGTATCAAGTAGTTTGGATCTGTCATGTAATTAAATTTGTAATATATCTAAAATAAGTATAATAAATCTGTGCAATTAGAAATATTTTTAGCAATTGTTTTTGTTTAGCATAATTGCATGCTTTTAGCTTTTCTCAATACGCTATGATCCTATCTCTTGTCTGTACTAGTTGGAAATGGGGGGGGGAGAAAGAAAGGGGTTATCTTTGATGATCGCTTTTTAAATGTATTTATAAAACTTAAAGCATAAAAAATGAGCCACCTGAATTCGAACTCGGGGGGTATTGCCTTCTCAGCCTCCTTAAGGTTGTATAGCTAATTATAGCTATTTTATTTTTTTAATATTTTTTTTTTACTAACAATAAAGGTGACTAATACAACTTATATCACTTTATCAGTCAAGGAAAATTTCTTTCCCCTGTTTGAGAATATTCGAGGTACAAAACAATAATTATTTCACAATTGTCAATCAACTAATCGGTTATTTATGTATTGATTTTTGTGTTTGCATGTAAAAGAAATAATTGTGCAAAATTTATTTCAGTTTGGGTGGGAGAAATAACGTGTACAAACTTTTTACTAAACACAAAAAGACAGACAGAGTGAGTTGATAAAACTTTTCTAATAAATAACATTGCACAAGTGACTGTTGAGTAGAGAAAGATTTGAAGTAGACTTTGTACATACATGTTTGACATGTTATTTCTAAGTTAGGAATTAAGGACTTATCAACGAAGTGTCAATAAATAGAATGAAATAAAGAGGAAGCTACTACCACAGTTTATAAACACAATCGGAAGTCCTTGTTCTGCACTTTAGTCAGGGATGTCTCTTAATTAGCTCAATTTTCTTTACTATTTACAAATGTGATCTTGAGGGTTGCATTTATATATGTAATTGATGTGCCCTACTTTTGTAAACAAGCAATATTTACTGGAGATTTTTACGATAAACTACTTAATGATAAGGACGCTAAATTGATTGTACAGAGCCAGTGGCGCCCACAGCATGAGCAGCCAACAAGGACGACTGATTGATGGGAGCCTCGCACATGATTCAATTTTTTTTACAGAAGAAATAGCGAAACTTGTGCCAATGTTATCATCATCAAACTCCATTTTTTTTAAAGTGAGGGCTTGAGGGGCTCAAATCCTCTCCTGTAAAAGCCCTGGACAGAAACATTGCTGTTTTGCGTAGTACACACATGTCACCATACAGGTCGAGAAGTTTTGGTTTCCTAGACCTGTCGAGACGGAGATCAGCAAGTCAAGGGGAGATCAGCAAGTCAAGGGGAGATCAGATCAGCAAGTCAAGGGGAGATCAGCAAGTCTGGAGCAGTCAAACAGAATATGAGGCACGGTTTCCTCTTCTTCGCCACAGCGGGGACACCGTGAATCAAAATTTGGCCATAGCCGCGAGAAATATGAGCCAATACAACAGTGGCCTGCCCTGCACATTGCTATAATAGCTTGCTCAGGTTTGGACAGCCTCCACCAATGGGAAGTGTGGGGAAGTGTGGTCAGGGTGCCTCATGGAAGTATTACTTAAAAATAGTTTTTTTGTAAGTCATTCTTCACAGCAAGTTCGACATATATGTAAGATTAAGAGCTCCGTCTATATGGTCAGAATCATTTACACATTTCCTACTTCCCATTCTCGGATCAAGCTGAAAGATTGAACAATTATTCAGTGTCAATGACAACACATGAATAACAATTAGTTAATTATTTGTAATTAATGTCACGAGTCAAGACTGTGACCTATTTCAACCAGTTTCTAGAAGCTCAGGTCAAGTAAGAGTTGACCAGAGTAAATTTTAATCATCCAGACAGAGAAAGAGAAAAATAGCATACGTCAGCTTCTAGCAGGTCACTTTAAATAAAATAATTAGGGGAGAAGTTTCTATGATTCTGGAAAATACGATTGAGAAAAGTATAAATTAGGAGAAAGGGAGTTATCGGGGTCCTCGCATTGCAACGATTCTTGATAGTAACGGTCTTATGTTTAGACACCTGCGGGTCCATTACTCATATTTATACCAGTTGAGGTTGATGTTGTATCTTTAAGTTTTTATTCTATGAAGATATTTAAGTCAAGTTGTTATTTAATAGGGTTTGTTGAACATAAACATTATATATGTGTCAGACGCGAATAGCCTAATTTTCAGTAAAAGAAATTACAAAAGTCATTTCTCTATAGAAGAAGTTACGAAGGCTATATAAAATACAACCACAGACCTATATATACTACAATAAATATAGGTTTTTGATTTCTAGTTACGATTTATTTAGGTAGGTGCTGTTTTACTATTACATACCAAGAATTAGATTTTAGAAAAACCCAGGTTTGTTTATTGTGCAACGCTATTAGCTAACATCGCATATCATCTCTCCATGAGTATATTTAGATCTATAATCTAATTCTAGTCTAAACCTATATATAGAACTATATATAGATCTAGTAATAGTATAGATTCTATCTTGAGACTAGATGGCCGAGTCTAGCCTATGCTATGCCTATAGTCAGTTTTTATTAGAAAAATGTCTAGATATTAATAAAGACTAAAGTTTTTAATTTTTAGATTATTAGATATAGACATAGAACATAGATTTAATAATACTGTAATACGTTTACTATACTCTATACTTAATCTACTAGACTAGAGATCTATCTATAGATCTATCTATAATCTAGTAAATCTAGATCTATACAATATTCTTTATAATACTTCTACTTATAATGACTTATTTAATAAGTTAGTACTTAGACTTAGATCTATTATAGTTTATTAATAGATTTACTTTTCAATGCCTAGACATAATAATAAAATTGCGAATGAAGTCTATAATGACTGATTTTTTAATTTTTTTTTTTTTTATAGTAATAGGCCTACTAGATCTAGGTCTAGACTCTACTTAAATCTAGTCTAAAATAATGACTGTCTAAGACTCCAGATGATTGAGAAGTTCACATAGAAGTGTTTTTAATAATACGGCATGTCGGCTGAAAGTATATAAAGTGCTTTTGTTTTTGTAAAAATAAAAAATATGTGCCGGTACTCAGTGATAGATTGCCTAACTTTCAACTAATAATAAATTAACAATTAACTTTGAATTACAAGAAAAGTAATCATTTATCCCGACATTGAAAAAAGGTGCCGGTACCCCGTACCGGTGCGTACCGTCACAAAAATATATGTATATCTCAATCTTCTTTCATTTATTTTATTTTTTTGCGGGGTTATTGCTACTTAATACATTGATACCGGATCGATTTAAATAGGGCCTAAGTATACAAGCAGGATTTCGAGCATTGGATAAATTTATTTTTTAAATACAAAGTTTTATGGAAGAGTTGTTTGAAGTTTGTAACTTCTTAAATTCAGGCTAAAAATATCGAAGCCTACATTTTTACACTCATTTCTAAACAATTAGAAGAGATGGACTGACTCATAGTGTAGCTTGTGTACATCTGCAAAAACACAAACTCTCTTTGTAATCTTATCAGTTAGACTTTCAAAACTATTAAAAAAAAACTTAGTGATTATTTTTACTGTATAATTCTATTATTATTCCTTTTTAGAATTAGGATATAAACACAAATTTGCCATATGACTTTGTCTAACAGAAAAACATGAAACTTACGTCTATTTATAAAGTTATTTTTAGTTACCTAGTAATATAAATATATTAAACTAACACGTACATTCATCATAATGCAGCCATGTGATTTTTCGCTTATGAACATAGCATTATTTAGGACCAATATTTTACAAAGGCTGCTTGGAGAAATCAGGTATACCTATTAGGAGAAAAACGACCCCTTTACACAAGAAAAATTTAAGAAGCTAGAACAGACACAAAATAGACAGTGACATTCATAACAAAATAATATTCAAATTTGATTAGAGTAACACCTTTTTAAGTAATCATTTAAAGTTTAGAATCACTACAATTTTTTTTTTACAATTATTTTGTGTATGAAATTGTGTATCGGAAAATGCCGGGTACTTGAAATAAGCTAGTCCTAAAAAAACAACACAGATCTTGGGTAAAATACTCATCAAATAAAGTACTGTAAATGTGTAGTTTTAAGCGCTAGTTTTAGGTCTTTTCTTTTTATAGCCTCTATCGGGTTTGATCACAACTACCTGTATTTTTGTGCAGAATTTTTTTTTTCTATCAGGTACACTTAAAATTATAGCATAATAATGTCAGTTTAATTAAAAGAGAGAACTGAAAAATACAAAGATATATAAGGGAAAAAAGCCACTTCCGGCCCAATACTTTTTAATCAAAGAAACGAAACGGACTAGTCCAACAAACCCTCTTAATAGAAAACACATATGTTTCTTTAGTGTATTATCAAATTATTCATATAATCTTTGGCGTGTGATGATTCTGTTTGATCAATAATAAATATAAGAAGGATTGCCAAGAAATAAATAAACAGAAATAGTCACAATTAAAATTATTTAATTCATTAGTTGCAGTTAATTAATTTTGTTTTAAATGGAATATGTCTTATTCGGCGTCTAGCTACCCATGACAATAATCACAATAATACTAAGAATTTGGTCGTTGGTTAACGGTTAAACATTTTAAACTACAACCTTATATTTTTTTAAGTAATTAAAAAGCTAAGTAGAAAACCACGTCATCCTTTCATCTTGGAGCTCAAACAGCTTTCTTTCATTTTTAAATTGCTCTGAAAAGGCGGCACAGAAACCTTCTCCCAGACGGTCAGGAAGCATCCCCTCCCCCTTTTCCAAACTGATGCACAATAGCAACAATAAAAAGCGTTAAAAAATTACAAACTAAATGACACAAAAACACACGTTTACAAATGTCAATAGTGCTCTCGGATTGCACTCCAATAGTTTAATCCAGATTAATAAATGCACTTCCACTCAATACTTATTTTTTTCAAGTAATTTTTTTATCCTCAACTGATTGTTATAGCTTTTTAGTTCCTTTTTTTTTTTTTTTTGCATTTTAAATAAATTTCATTATTTGTCACTCCTTTGTGGAGACAGCTTGCCGCCCAATGCGCCGAACGGCGATGGTGGATCTAAGTCTCAGTCTAAGTCAAACTAATTTGTCACTCTCATGGGCTACAAATATTTACATCAGTTGTCTACTGATCTGATCAGTGTCTGCTTAGTCGTGAAATAACAACCAGATATGTTTTGTATTCATTAAAAGCTGCATGAATTAAGCCGTTTGTTAGTTCTGTATCTAAATTAAAAAAACGTGGATCATGTTTTGTTTGGGAATTAGAGGATCACTGACCTACATGTACAATATAAAATTCTTAATTTACCTTTGAAAACTACAACTATTCACTATACAACTACAGATAAATAACAGCAAATATACACAAGCTTGATAAAAATAACTACAATATATTTTAATCAATAATTATACTATTATTTCTTAATTAATACTTGACCGTAACAAGAAAAAAAAATTGAAACTTTTTTTTTCGAAAAGTAAAATAAAATAAAAAATCTATCTCTATCTCTGTTCATGACCGTTTCCAATTAGCCATGATTGCACAGAGTATGTATTGTACTAACAAACATATTTCTTCAGCCAATTGAGACTTTTAGCCAGTATGTAACCAAGAGCATAAATACCAAGTAACAGAGACTGACCTTCATGACAATGTCCGAGAGGTAGTAGTGGTTCAAAAAATTATGTGTTATAACTAAGATTATCCTCCAACTGTCTCTCATGGCCTCAAACATCTGTTGGTCAGTGTAGCCAGAACCCAGGTCACGATGATGGACAAAGGTACAGACCTTGAGATCCTCTTCCAAATACCTTCAAAGTGTTAAAAAAATGTTTGTCGTGAAATAAAAAAAATTACAAGGGCGTATATCAGTTTATTAAAGAGTTTATATCTTTGGCTGCCTGGTCGTGCGGTTTGCGCGTTTTACTGTCGTTCGGATTTATCGATGGTCGAGGGTTCAAATCCTGCCCGCTCCCATCCCCCGTCGTCCTGCGGAAGGTTTGGACTAGGAAGTAAACTATCTTTAACTCTGAAGGAACATCCGAAATATGTAAAACAAACAAACAAACATTAAGAGGTGCTGGGGGTGCGGGCCGCACCGGGGGACACCCACCAGGAGGTGACTTTGGGAAAAATGCACTTTTCCAAAATGCAGCTTTAAAAAAATAAAAATGATTACCTCTAATTGCTCTCACAGTTTAGTATCAACATGTCCCAAACATTCTTCATTTAATTCTATTATACTTTAATCTTCATATTATGAGAAAATAATATGTATTTTAGACGTCAGGAGAAATAGTTTTTGAAGCTCAGAAAAGTAGAAAAACGCATGGCGCCCGGATCTTCTTATCTACATTCCACGTCTCCAAGTGTAGGTGGCCGTTGTGACAATAATTGTATTGAGTAAGTGGTAATCTCCAGGCTAATTGATTTGTTTCTTCAGATAGGGTGTACTTTTTGAAAGACGGCTCCTGCTTTCAAAGCCAACATTATGATATGCGTCTCCATCGCTTGAGATAACACTGGCCAAATAGGTTAACTTTTCTATTTATTCAAAATCGTTATGACCTATGTTGATGGGTGTACTGGGTAACCTGCACCAAATATGCATAATTTTGAGGGCATCTTTATCCGTCATCTTGTGTATACATTTAATTGCATTTCAAAGTAATCCTATGTCGTCTGCAAAATCCAACTCGGTTAGGTTTACGCCATGAAAACCCAAAAGCAACCTGCTTTATTGTATTTCTATGACATCGTCGATGGCTGCTAGAAAGAGAGATGATAATAAGATACACCCTAGCCTCATATCCGTTTACGACGTTGAAGAATTTCAACGTCTGTTGTGATACAACAGCTTGATTTGTTTTAAGCATGTCGATGAATCTAGACAATGAATCTGCAAGATGCCTTACTCTCTTGCTATTTTCCAGAGTTATTCCGACGGAATCTATGAAACTTTTTTTCAATCTACAAAACTGATTAACATCCTTCGTTGGTATTCCAGTCTTTGATTTACGATATTTCTCACAGGTCGTAAACCTGTTCAGTGCTTGCTTTGCCTTTTCGAAAAACAGCAGAGAAACACGAGTATAATTTCAAACCTAAGGAGCTATTTTTTCCACTCATGGTTTCTCAATTCTATAATTGTACATTTTTAATTTCTGTAATAACTTTTGATAAAATGTCAACAAAAAAACAACAACAAAAAAAAACAACAAACAAACAAACAACATTTTAAAAACAATCGAAAACCATTTTCGTGTGTTACCAATCAATGAATTAGCGTACAGTTTTATTGTTCAACATAAAGAAACAAAATAAACCATTTTTTTTTCTTTTTAGGGAGAAATTATTTTTTCCTTGGGTCGGTGTCACACACCGAGATAACCGCACCGGGTGACACCGACCCTAGTGAAGTGACGCCACTGGTTTATATAAATACATATTAACTCTGAGGCTCCTTTGATAGGTCATCTCGTATGTTTTCAATACAGATAGACAGACAGGATTTGATAAATAGAGTAGCAATATCAGATTGTGAGTTAAGTTACCAATAACTACACTACTACCTCCTTCCAGACAAAATGTTAAATTAAACCATGATCTATCTATCTATCTATCTATCTATCTATCTATCTATCTATCTATCTATCTATCTATCTGTCTATCTATCTATCTATCTATCTATCTATCTATCTATCTGTTTATCTATCTATCTATCTATCTATCTATCTATCTATCTATCTATCTATCTATCTATCTATCTATCTATCTATCTATCTTTCTATCTGTTTGTCTGTCTGTCTGTCTGTGTATATTCACTAAAGGTGGGGAAGAGGAAATAGATGGAGGATATTCTGCATGCTGTCTAACAATGTGTTAGAAGGGAGACATTTGGGACATGGAATTGGTAGTAGAGACAATAGCAAGTAATCCATCGCTACTTCACGACTTGTTTTCAAAGGGGCTTACGTCTGCTCTATAACGCGGATATTGATTGGTAGTGTAACTACGAAAGATAAATAGTCAAAATATTTCAATAAAGTCGTTAAAATTTCACACATTTCTTCTCTCTTTTTTTTATTTATTATCCAGTTCCCCCCTCCCCATTTTTTTAAATCGCACGTAGAATTATCGTTTTCCATAATGAATGACTTCCCAAAAGGACAATTTTATTTATATTTCAGGTGATTTTTATGAGTTTTCATAATATTTTTAACAATTTTCAGAGATGTCCATAACTGTTTCGTATATTTTTGCAATTTAAAAGCTCCTGGAAATAGTGTACTGTTTAGGATTTATTAAAATATGTGCCAAAAATATTTTTAAAATTGTGTGTTAGTTAAAAGTAATAAAAAAAAAATATTCATATAATTATATTTATTAGACTAAGGCTGTAGGGCTGTAGGTTACAAAATCTGTCGTTTGCAAGTATTTCTTATGCACTGTGCATGTAAAGTTCATGTACACATTTACATTTAATTTACGCTGCCTCACTACTGTAGAGATGTCTAATTTGAGTCTGTATTTTTGCGCTGATTAGAAGATAAGTTGCGTCTTGATGTATGCGTAATATTACTATTGAATTCATGGCCACACACGTTAAGATCAAGACACTCCACAATAAAGTCAATCATCAGGTGTATCTAAGAATAGAACTTTTTACTCCAGAACTGCAACAGTCTAGTCTCAGTCACATGAATAAATGATGTGGCCTCTATGAAAGCCTAGCCTCAACTGTCTATTTATCTAAATTACAGTCTCGCTTTGGATTAATGTCGTCATAATTGTGCGTTCTCCGCCAGTTGAATAAAATCCGTCTCTACACGATTTAGGAATGATCCAATGTATAGAAACTAAAAGAGTATTACATGTTGTTTCAGCTGAAAAACATTCTAGAGAGACTGTTGAATGGAGACTCCAAATACTCGTTACATACATACAAATGCACCTTTCCTGTACTTTTTGGGGGTGGTATTAGAACACATCCCAAGCTAAAAACAAAGACAGGTAAGACAAAGGACAGAAAACGGCTGGAGTGATCAAACAATGAGATTGGTGAGATTTATAGTAAGGCAAGCAGGAGAACTCGAAAACAAGGTTGACAAAAAAGTTTAAGCTGCATTATTTTCAAAACTTTAATTCTTATCTGATGTAGACAATAGGCCGCCAAAGGTATCTTTAAGTATATATTTATCGTAAACATATCGAAAAACGGAGAGGCAAGGGGTGATAACTTGGGTTTCATACCAGAATAATAGTCATTAAAAGTCTCAAGACTGACGTCCCCACTCACGGATTACCCTCTTATAGGGCCAAGAGATGCTCACCAGACATAATAATTCATCTGGGCGCATCCATTGTCTTTTAAAACGAAACTCGCCATAAGTATTAATATATTGCAGCCATATATATCAAAACAAGAGAACAGTACAGTAGTTATAACACTATTGCTTTTTATAACACAAACTGAATATATCTTTTTACTATAAACAAAGTAGATATAGATGTGTGACAATAAAATATGAATACAAATTAAAAAATAAAGAAACAAAATATTAAGCTTTCAGAAAATAAGAGCATCACTTTTATCTCACACAAATGCCACGAAAGCCATGGTCTAATCTCATTTTTTATTTTTCTTAAGGATTCCGTTAAATTAGAAATTTAATAAAGGAATCCTACCTCAATAATGTGTGTCTTACGAAGCCGACATCATCATCAGCGTAGCCAATGAAAACGTGTGTCTTGTAGTCGCTGGATTTCATTGGTCGAAATGCCCTGATGAAGATCCGTACCAAGTAAGCTTCTATGGCGGTTCTAAATCTGTGCACGAGGTAGGCCATCAGGAAGGTGAAGGACATCACGAGCAGTAGAACGATGGAGATCAACAGATAATTGCTGCAGTAAATATTCATATATAGGAAAGAAAGTTACAATTATGTACGTTTTTAACACTACATAACAAAGTCTTTTAAAAACGATTTTACATTGCACTTAGTAGTAAATATAGATTGGGGTTGAAGCTTAGATGCTGTACTAAAAACATGCCTTGTAACATAAAGTAGGTCATCTGGCTCCAGCATAGTTAGCCTAAAGTAGATAATGTGAAAAATACCTAGATAAATTGTGCGTTACATTTTATTATTTTAGTAAAAACATTACATTTACAGAGACTTCAGGACAGAAGACTAAAAAGTAAATTAGCATTAACACACAAAACACTGAACCAATATTTGCAAATAGAAAATAAAAAATAATAAGGTACTGAGACGCAAAGATCCAGGTACATGTTTTTTTCACTATTTTCAAATTTGTAGGCTAGAAGTTCTCTTTGTTTCCTATTGCTATTAGAGCATAGAGCTGATTGTCTGAATCAGCAAAGAAAACCAATGACCTAACAGAGTTTATGTCCCTAAGTATTCGCCTGGATTTAGAGATTGATATGCCTAGGCTGCAATGATATTCCAAATTAATGACACGTCTGTAATTTATAGAACTGAATTGTGACATTATGGAGATTCATCTTTGAAATGTTAATTTAGTGCAATTGTTTAGTAAGAACGCAAATAAAAAGTGAAGGCTATTGCTGAAACAAATGAATGATACACATTTCATCAAAAATGTAGTCCATGGTGTTGCCTTTTTTTGTTTGCATTTATCCTTTGTCTCGGCACTTAGCTTCAGTTTTATGTTTATTATGTATGTATCCTTTGTCTCGGCACTTAGCTTCACTTTCATGTTTATTATGTATGTATCCTTTGTCTCGGCACTTAGCTTCACTTTCATGTTTATTATGTATGTATCCTTTGTCTCGGCACTTAGCTTCACTTTCATGTTTATTATGTATGTATCCTTTGTCTCGGCACTTAGCTTCACTTTCATGTTTATTATGTATGTATCCTTTGTCTCGGCACTTAGCTTCACTTTCATGTTTATTATGTATGTATCCTTTGTCTCGGCACTTAGCTTCACTTTCATGTTTATTATGTATGTATCCTTTGTCTCGGCACTTAGCTTCACTTTCATGTTTATTATGTATGTATCCTTTGTCTCGGCACTTAGCTTCACTTTCATGTTTATTAAGTATGTATCCTTTGTCTCGGCACTTAGCTTCACTTTCATGTTTATTATGTATGTATCCTTTGTCTCGGCACTTAGCTTCACTTTCATGTTTATTATGTATGTATCCTTTGTCTCGGCACTTAGCTTCAGTTTTATGTTTATTATGTATGTATCCTTTGTCTCGGCACTTAGCTTCACTTTCATGTTTATTATGTATGTATCCTTTGTCTCGGCACTTAGCTTCACTTTCATGTTTATTATGTATGTATCCTTTGTCTCGGCACTTAGCTTCAGTTTCATGTTTATTATGTATGTATCCTTTGTCTCGGCACTTAGCTTCAGTTTCATGTTTATTATGTATGTATCCTTTGTCTCGGCACTTAGCTTCAGTTTCATGTTTATTATGTATGTATCCTTTGTCTCGGCACTTAGCTTCACTTTCATGTTTACGTCCACAGCTAAATTGCTCCTACTCACTAAAGCTTCTGTATGTAGTGTATTTATGTTGTCCATTGTCATATTGAGAGATACACATTTAGATAGAGCCATTGCTTGTCTAATATATATCTATGTATGTCTATATATGTCTAATATAACGGCTGTCTGTGATGGCTCTGTTAAAATTGTTGGTGAAAAAGGGTGTGGCGAGGTGGGGGGGGGGGCGGAGTTAGCTGGGACATGTGAATAGTAATGGCTTGGGTGGCAATTGCATACTGGCGAAATACTTTAGATCAGAAATATGTTTTATTGACATGTCTATGGTCTAGAGGTTGGTTAGCTTGGAACTGTGTTGCTGATAGGCAGGTTTGTGCCTCGGTTGGTGCAGTCCCTTATTTTTGTCATATACATTGAAGTATCATTATAGTAGAGACCCTGGTGCCGCCTAGATATTTTAAATATGTTTGAAAAAAATGGTTTTAGATGTCTTCTACAATATTAATATATTTTTTATACGCAGAAAAAAAAAAGGAATACCTTCTATCAACTTACACTATACATTACAATCAATCAGTTATAAGTAAAATAGCTTACTAGCCATAACATAGTCTGTAAAATCCTAAAACATCTTGCCACAACTCATCAGTTGAAATAAGCTGTCCTTCCTGAGAAGTGCATGCGTAGTCTCCCTTGTTATCCAGAAATGCACTTATGTTTAACCAGACTGATTTGATACAACAAATAATAGAAATAAAAAAAAAAAAAGTGTTTCATGAACTTTTAAAATCTATCTTTTACGGTCTCATAAAAAAGTTTAATTCAAACATGGCGAATGGGCTAAGTGAATAATTCCATGGGAACGACGTCGACAAGAGAGAGAGCGAAAGAGAGAGAGAGAGAGAGAGAAAGAGAGAGAGAGAAGGAAAAAGAGAGAGAAAGAGAGTGAGAGAGAGATATATATTTAATATATTTTAATGTTAAGAAGTATAGTTCTAAAACTAAATATTTGGTGCTTAAGGCCGAATTAATTTCTAAAAAGACCGTTTTTCAGTTTAAATGGATTTAATAAAATGCATGTTTTTTGTTTTTTTTCAAATTCCCACGTTAGATTTAACTATTTTAAAGTTTAATATAAAAATATTGAAATTCGAATAACAGAACCAATGGGAATGATATCACAGGTTATGCATTTATAGTCGCTTAAGTTCAAGGCAAAACGTTTATAAATGATTTTTTTTTAATATAGAAAAATATCAAAGTTATTCTCTGAAGATACTTACAAATAAATTTAATCTGAGAACACACACAAACAATATTATTTTCAGCCAGAGCTAAATAAAAATCTGGAACATTTTCCGAGTGTTTTGTAAGAGCTGTCATCTCCTCTTCTGTTAGATAACTGAGAGCGTTTCCAGTCAAATAAAGAGTCTTTAAGTTAGGAACAAGATCCATCGTGATTGGAAAAGAAGAAAATCTATTTTTAGCCAATATCACATGAGTAATGTGAGAGTTTCTTGAAAATAAATTCGGAGGAAGAAAATTGAGTTTATTGTCTGTAAGATCTAAATATCTCAGTTCTGGCATGTTCTGAATGATTCTGTCGATACTTATACGTTGAAAGAAATCTTCGTTTTTCATAGATTGTAAGATCAGATATTTCAGAGAGGGGAAGTCGTCGAAAAAATATGGAGCACCAGAAAGCGAGTTTTTGGATAGGTCTAAAAGTTGTAGATTAGTAAGTCCCGTCATTGTGCCCGTACCGCGAAGTATACCGTTACCAACAAAGTAAAAATGTGTTAAGTTGGCAGCCTCACCGTGACTCTGAATGAAGTGTACACTTTGGTTGCCGTAATTATTATCTCCCTGGAGCGTGTACATAATTTTAATTTTGCGCAAAGAGAGGGGCATTCTGACAGTCCAGGTTCCTGTGTCAAAAGGATACGGAGGATTATCTGAGAATCTATCCAAATCTTGATCACGGATAGAATCAAACTGAGCAGACGCTTCATATGAAGATACTGTAAAAGGCTCCAACACTGAAGCTCCTTTTTTGTTGAACGAGTCATTATTGACACTAACATTTTTATGCGTCATTTGAAACGCTTGAGAAATCGTCGCATCTCTATTTCTGTCATTCATGTTTGTATTTACAGCATCCCATTTGTTTCTCATATTTGTGGCACGGGACTCAGTCAAAGATTCTTTGTGATGATAATCAAAACGAGGAAGTAGCTTATCTTCGTTAACACTATCAAGCCATTCATCGCTATATGAAACTTCGTTTTCGGCACTGGGAGATGTAAGAATAAATTCTTCCAATTTTTCTAAGCGCGCCGCTTCTACTAGCGGAAACCTCCATCCCAGCCACCCCATCATGTTTTTGGAGAAGTCAGCAACCCTTAAGTTTTGTCTCCACTGCAGACTGGATACAACTCCAGGTTCTATGGCGAAAATATTGCTGTCTATCCAAGAGAAATAGGAAAGAGTTAAGTGACTTAAATATTTGGCTGTTTTCTTGAATAGGACTCCGTCTTGAAAAGTTAAGTTCGGGGTATAATACTCTCTTTTACAATGCGTGGCTTCTAGGTATAATGTGTGCAGAGACGAGTTGATAAAATGTTTCAATTTTCTGGCCATGTTTTCATTTCCAATTCTGCAGTTAATAATTCTGAGAACCTGTAATGAATCTAAATTCTGAAAAGCGTCATCACTGAAATGTTTCTGTACAGTATCCTGATCAATATCTTCTGGATCAAATTTAAATTTATCAAAACTAATTAAACCTAGAATAGTCAAGTTAGAGTGCCACAATCCTACAAAACTCTCGTCTGTTATGTTTATTACGTTTGAGCAATACAAAGTAAGGTTGTTTAGTTGGGTCAAATGTGAGAATTCCGTTCCTACATGTAATGTTTCAGAACCATCCAATGAGAGGGCAGAAAGGTTTTGCAAATAAAATAAAGCGTTTCTCAAGTTTTGAGAAATATTCTGATTCTTTCCAATAAGAAGTTGTTTTAGATTTGAAAGATGTCTAAATGCTTGCGGATTAAAAGAAGGGACTGTATCACTGAGTCTATTATTTTCTAAGTTTAAACTTTGTAGCAAGCTGAGTCCTTGAAACGTATCGATCTGAAAACAAAACAAATCACAAGATACAAAAAAAGTTTAGACTGAATAAAACGGAACAAAAAGTTATTGAAAATATAAAACATCTATCAGTCAAATATATATATATAAGTAAAATATAAAACATCTATACGTTAGGAACCCATTTTATAATTCGTGATCCATGGTACTTGGGCTGTTAAGAACATTGAGGATGTCATGTAGCCAATAAAACTACCAAACGTCTTGGCTGTTAAGGTCATTGAGGATGTCATGTAGCCAACAAAACTACCAAACGTCTTGGCTGTTAAGGTCACTGAGGATGTCATGTAGCCAACAAAACTACCAAACGTCTTGGCTGTTAAGGTCATTGAGGATGTCATGTAGCCAATAAAACTACCAAACGATTTGGTGGTTAGGTCACTGAGGATGTCATGTAGCCAACAAAACTACCAAACGTCTTGGCTGTTAAGGTCATTGAGGATGTCATGTAGATAATAAAACTACCAAACGTTTTGGCTGTTAGGTCACTGAGGATGTCATGTAGCCAATAAAACTACCAAACGTCTTGGCTGTTAAGGTCACTGAGGATGTCATGTAGCCAACAAAACTACCAAACGTCTTGGCTGTTAAGGTCATTGAGGATGTCATGTAGCCAATAAAACTACCAAACGTCTTGGCTGTTAGGTCACTGAGGATGTCATGTAGCCAATAAAACTACCAAACGTCTTGGCTGTTAAGGTCACTTAGGATGTCATGTAGCCAACAAAACTACCAAACGTCTTGGCTGTTAAGATCATTGACGATGTCATGTAGCCAACAAAACTACCAAACGTTTTGGCTGTTAAGGTCACTGAGGATGTCATGTAGCCAATAAAACTACCAAACGTCTTGGCTGTGAAGGTCATTGAGGATGTCATGTAGCCAACAAAAGTACCAAACGTCTTGGCTGTTAAGATCATTGAGAATGTCATGTAGCAAACAAAACTACCAAACGTCTTGGCTGTTAAGTTTATTGTGGATGTCATGTAGCTAACAATACTACCAAACGTCTTAGCTGTTAAGGTCATTGAGGATGTCATGTAGCCAACAAAACTACCAAACGTCTTGGCTGTTAAGGTCATTGAGGATGTCATGTAGCCAACAAAAGTACCAAACGTCTTGGCTGTTAAGGTCATTGAGGATGTCATGTAGCCAATAAAACTACCAAACGTCTTGGCTGTTAAGATCACTGAGGATGTCATGTAGCCAACAAA
This sequence comes from Biomphalaria sudanica, assembly GCA_036873155.1. Lineage (NCBI taxonomy): Eukaryota > Metazoa > Mollusca > Gastropoda > Planorbidae > Biomphalaria > Biomphalaria sudanica. The sequence continues at coordinate 1,445,616 of JAZGLO010001553.1, forward strand.
ACTACCAAACGTCTTGGCTGTTAAGATCATTGACGATGTCATGTAGCCAACAAAACTACCAAACGTTTTGGCTGTTAAGGTCACTGAGGATGTCATGTAGCCAATAAAACTACCAAACGTCTTGGCTGTGAAGGTCATTGAGGATGTCATGTAGCCAACAAAAGTACCAAACGTCTTGGCTGTTAAGATCATTGAGAATGTCATGTAGCAAACAAAACTACCAAACGTCTTGGCTGTAAAGGTCATTGAGGATGTCATGTAGCCAACAAAACTACCAAATGTCTTGGCTGTTAAGGTCATTGAGGATGTCATGTAGCCAACAAAACTACCAAATGTCTTGGCTGTTAAGGTCATTGAGGATGTCATGTAGCCAACAAAAGTACCAAACGTCTTGGCTGTTAAGTTCATTGTGGATGTCATGTAGCTAACAATACTACCAAACGTCTTGGCTGTTAAGGTCATTGAGGATGTCATGTAGCCAACAAAACTACCAAACGTCTTGGCTGTTAAGGTCATTGAGGATGTCATGTAGCCAACAAAACTACCAAACGTCTTGGCTGTTAAGGTCATTGAGGATGTCATGTAGCCAACAAAACTACCAAACGTCTTGGCTGTTAAGGTCATTGAGGATGTCATGTAGCCAACAAAACTACCAAATGTCTTGGCTGTTAAGGTCATTGAGGATGTCATGTAGCCAACAAAAGTACCAAACGTCTTGGCTGTTAAGTTCATTGTGGATGTCATGTAGCTAACAATACTACCAAACGTCTTGGCTGTTAAGGTCATTGAGGATGTCATGTAGCCAACAAAACTACCAAACGTCTTGGCTGTTAAGGTCATTGAGGATGTCATGTAGCCAACAAAACTACCAAACGTCTTGGTTGTTAAGGTCATTGAGGATGTCATGTAGCCAACAAAACTACCAAACGTCTTGGCTGTTAAGGTCATTGAGGATGTCATGTAGCCAACAAAACTACCAAACGTCTTTACTTTCCTCCAGCTTTTAGAATTCGTTAGTTTCAAGGATATTCTAAAAATAAAAGTGATCCCAGTTCATATGCTTAGAAGACAAGTGCTTTACTACTTAGCCACTTATATAACAGGTATCGAACAAAAAAAAAACAACTTAAAAAAAAAACAATGTTACAAAGAAAGCTTGTGTGGAAACACAAACTCAAAATTGACCACCTATGTGGTCCACTCAGGCAGTTAAAAAGGCAGGTTTAACATTTTCAGCAAGAATATCAGAAGTTATAAACTGCATTGGCGGACAAGCTAACCAATACCTGATCATTAGTTATTTGTTTCGTAAATTGGGGAAGTTTTGACTTACAGATAATGACGCGACAAGAAAAAACAAGACGAGGTTGTGGGAAATATCAACCAGTGTAAACAGACTACTCTGATAAGGAGCTTTCTTTTAATGTATAGATTTAGCTTGTTATTATTAAACTTCTTGTTGACATTCAGTATCAGCGTCAACTAACTTATATTGCTGGCCTTTCGCCTGTGTTGTTAGATTTCGTTATTTGATTGTTACCTCCATTTGGTTTATTTGCATTAGACAGCGCGGAAGCGTCTAACAATATCTTTAAATGTAGAGGAATGTGTTGCTCATGTATCAACAAGACGAAAAAGTGTCTATTGAATATATTATCAAAAGTGGTAACATGCAATATAATATTATAGTAAAAATCCATATATCCATAAGGGAATTTGTCTTATCAATCAAATTCAAAATAATGTTATAATAGCAACATGAAAACAGCATATACTCTTCCTGTTTATGACAAAGGAAGTTTATCTATATCTAGGTCAGGAGCAAACTACAATATTGCGCAGTTCTTGCTTTTGCTTTTATATAGCCAAGTTGAAGCCAGGTATTAAATTGAGCAGTCCTCAAATCACATAAAGAAAAAACAAAGTACCCCTTTCAGGCCTTTCGATCTATAGGACAGATGATGTAAAGTTCATCTGTTTCTGTGGCCCACGGTTAACGAGGGTGTCATGTGGCCAGCACAACCATCAAACGCCTTTACTTTTCCCCAACTAATGTCAGGTACCGCTTAGAGCTTGGTGGACTCAGATGCGCACAAAATACCTGAAAGTTAAAATACCCGTCTTAAGCAGGATTCGAACCTGCAACCTTGGTTTGGAAGAAAGAGCTTTACCACTCAGCCACAGCGCCTCAAATCACAAATAACGGAATAAAATCTTTTCTGAATAAACAAACGACTCAAACCAGCGGACTTCATACCAGAGTTATACACTCAACCACCATTGTACAAAAAAACAAACACTTTTTTTGTAAAGCATAAATCAATTCACACTTTCTGTCTGTCTTACCGTCTGTCTGTCTGGTAAAAAGTTTGAACACATTTTTTTCTCCCATTTCCGATTCTCTGATCATGTTAAAACTTATAATTTATAAAACCTGACATGACATGGCTTAATTAAAAACAACGTTTTATTAATTAATTGTTGGGGAATAATTATTTTGTTTGATTTTGAAATAAAGCTAATACATGCTGCTTAATAAGAAATGTGGATATAAAGGATATGGTCCCCTGCTTACATTTGGACACGTTTTTTTCTTCCATTTCCCATTCTCGGATCATGTTGAAATTTTGTATAATTATTCATAGTCGATAACAATACACGAATCAATCCAAAAATTAACCAATTAGTTAATCATTTAGTACTTATTAATTAATTTTGTTTTATATAGCAGAAAGGGATCTGAACCCCGTAATGTTCGGATAAATGGCAATATTTAGCCCTTCCCTCCCTTAGATCATCTTTTTTTTTTAAAGTATTCTTTTTTACATCGCTTGTTTTTATACTAATTTCAAATATTCTCACTGTCAGTGGAGCGTGATATGTATTTACGTTCTATGGTGTGTGTTGTGAACTGTTTTGTACAGGTGTGCCTAGCTCGCTTAGTGTAGGTGTGTGTTTTTGTTACTGCGGTCTATATTGTCATTCTTGTTAATTGAGACCTGGAAAAGAGACATGTTTTATGTTTCCTTCCATTGCAGACGTTACTACAACGCGAACCAAATATATTTCTTGCTTCCATTCTTTCTTGTGTTCAATCTTGGAACTTTATTGCTGAATCGCTGTTTGATTTATTAATTTTTTTTTTGTTGTGGCTCTGGAACACTTTGTTGTGGCACTGTTTGTTTAACCATGTTCAGATGACCTAGTGATGGAGCTAAACTTTGGGCTGCTATTGATTCTTATGGATGTTGATGTCGCTGGATGTTGCTTTATCTAACCACGTTATGGTCAAATGAGGGAATTGGGCTCGTATTGGCCGGACTAGTTTGTAAAAGATGTTATGTTTTAATTGTATTTCTATAAACCGATTTATGAATTGATTCAATGTGAATATATTTTTTTTACATATAGTGTCATATACTGGCAAAATTCATTGTTTATAATATATAATACTTAATGTTATATTGAATTTTTACAGCTTCTCAACGATGAAGAATGAAGGTGTATACCAGTGGCCTGGGTAAACGAGCCAAAGCTTAGAAGAAACTTCTGACACCAACTATAGATTGCAAATGAGGCATTGCCTTTCTAATTAGCAGGAGGGAACATTTTCCTTAGTTCATTTTAGTCACGATTGTTGAATAAACTAGACATACAATAAATAAATTAGATCTATAATTTAAATTAGAAATATAGTAGGATTATACTTTACCTGAGAAAGAAACTAGATCAATACTTTATCTGAAATAGAAGGTAGATCTATACTTTACCTGAGATAGAAGGTAGATCTATACTTTACCTGAGATAGAAGGTAGATCTATACTTTACCTGAGATAGAAGGTAGATCTATACTTTACCTGAGATAGAAGGTAGATCTATACTTTACCTGAGATAGAAGGTAGATCTATACTTTACCTGAGATAGTAGGTAGATCTATACTTTACCTGAGATAGTAGGTAGATCTATACTTTACCTGAAATCGTAGGTAGATCTATACTTTACCTGAGATAGAAGGTAGATCTATACTTTACCTGAGATAGAAGGTAGATCTATACTTTACCTGAGATAGAAGGTAGATCTATACTTTACCTGAGATAGAAGGTAGATCTATACTTTACCTGAGATAGAAGGTAGATCTATACCTGAGATAGAAGGTAGATCTATACTTTATCTGAAAAAGTAGATAGAACTAAACTTTACCTCAATCCGATGAATGTTTGAAGACTGAATACTAAGTTGCCGGAGAGATGTGAGTGTTTGAAAAGAGCCATTGGTCAAGGTAGTCAGATTATTTCTGTCCAGCAACAGCACTTGTGTAGTCACTGGCACACATCGAAGGTTCACAAATGTCCAGTTCAAGCTGGAACAGTTGACTATGATTGTCGTATGGAAATTGAACACTGAACAGCAATCTAAAGCAACACTTTGATTGCCTGACATTGTAGTTAAGTTGGTCGAGATGCTTATAAAGTGTATTGCAATGTATGTTATCACCAAGGAAATTTTCCAAAAGAAACGGAGCATGATCTTAAACAATTCTACAGCAGTTTAAGCGTGAGGAAAAAAAACGAGTGTGCTTATAAATACTTGTCTTTGCATAGAATCATCTGTATATTTTTATGAACAAACATCACTCATGAAAAATTCTATAATGAAATCATTTTGAATATAGGAACTTCTTTTGACTTAATGCTAGAGTTTGGGTTTATATGTGCTTAACTTAAACTACGCCATAAAACAAATAAACAAGACGTTGCAATGAATGGTTTCCAGATCTGACCTAGCTACTTTACTTTGTGTCTGGGCACACTATTAGAAAGCTATTGGTGAATTTATTTCCTCCTGGAGATCATTAATTTGTAAAGTATTTGTATCTGATAGCTGTACTGTAGTCCTTTTTTATATGCATGAATATGACCATTGTAAAATACTAAATCAATTCTTAACCTTAGAAACAAGGCTTTATTTCAATCAAACACGACTGATACACACAATAACACAGTACAGACTGGTCACGATTCACAGACTACGATAATGCGAACACGATTACAAATACTAGCATGATTACAAGCACAGGTAACACACAAGATCATTTAACGATCACTCCAACCATTTATTATTTTATTATTTTATTTTATTCCTGTACACATGTATTTCTGCACGGGAACGAAACTAAAAACACGTGCCCCCTGAATGTTAATCAAGAGAGAAATGAGTTTCAGAAATAGCTCTGCGTATTACATTGGTAAACTCATCGAAGATTACAGTTTTACAATTCTTCCTGCAAACTCTTCATTGGTTAAAGAAGTTTAAAAAAAATGTATAGAAACTGGAACATGAAATCCTAACGTGTATTTTGAAAACGGCTCTAGTAATGTTAATAACATTCGACAGTTTATATATATCTTTAAAAAAAATTGGCAACACATTGAAAACTCTGGTTTGACTGTTTTAATTGTTCAACATTTAATCATCTGAAAGGGAAAAAGACGCTATTAGTTTTGAGTGGATTGTCTTTCTGTCCGTCCCGTTTAGATCTCGTAAACTAGAAAAGATAGTAAAAATCCGACATCATAGTATTTTAGACCATTTAAAATTCTGATGCAACGGCTACTTTTTATCTTTTCTGAAAGCAAAAAATCTATTTTTTTAAACCATTTATGGAAGCAGTTTTTTTTTCTGTACAAATACAAAACTTTTACAATTATTCATTATTTATAGCAACTAACATGGGACTCTCTCTAGAAGTGCTAGCACTCACACACTAAAACCGTAACTTATTTATGCCAATGGTTTTAGGTCAGGATACCTCATCTTTTTGGCTTTCGACTTCAGTTGTCGAGCTGTTGACATCCTAAAAAGAATTTAAAAAATGAATAAAAAAAAAGGTTTTAGATTTTTTGTCAAAAATTTTTTTTTTGTATTTGTATTGCTAAGTATTAAGTAAGTAGTCTTACTAACTACTTCATTTACACACACACACATTTTACCTTTTTATTAAGAGAAAAAATCTATTTAGTATGCATATAAGTTGGACATGATTTAAAACAACAATTAATAAGTAGTTTTTCATATTATCGCGTGAACTGCAGTACCATATTATAGCTATTAAACACTTAACTAAAGGAAAATTTATTTTTTTACGGAAATATTTTTTTTCTTGGGGATTTGAATAAGAGATTGATCCTTTACAAAACAATTAGATCAATTAGATATTCATTATAAGACATCAGTTAGGCCAGGTTGACGTCAACCTTCACATTCACTTTCACCTATCATTTGGCCTGCTGGACCGCTGGGGCACCACACAAAATCTACCAACCTTCCTCTATTCTTCTCTGTCATTTGTCTTTGATATAATTTATTTTTGATTATTTTCCTTAAAATATTGAAACCTGCCTTTTTACCTGCCTGGGAGGGCCACTTCGGTAGCCGATTTTGAGTTTGTGTTTCCACATAGACTGTCTTTGTAACCTTGTTATTTTAGAGGGGTTAGTTGAGCCCTCGCATCCCGGTTACACTCATATATGTAATCTAAATATTAAATGTAAATGCGTTTCTTCCTCTCGAGTATGTGTGAGCCCGTGTCTTAGCTAGCACCTATGAAGTAGAACGAACCTGTGTACGAAATGTCATGCGAATTCTTATGGAAGTTGATGAGATCTCTTGATACATACTTACACAGGCGAGTGTTAGTTTGCACATATAATAATACATTAGTGGCAGCCTAGATGACAAAATAATTCGAATTCAATGAATAACTATGGCGAGATGATTATGTAGTTATAAAATGTAAAAAAAAACGTAAAGCACTACATTAGTAAATAAAGATATCTACATTTGGATAAATTCTAACTTAAACAAATGTAATCATATACGAATAAAAACTAGGATAAAAACATTAACTGGAATATAAAATTTAATATTTTATTGGATTACTCAAGCACAATAACAAATAGCTTAACAATGGGAATTCTACCTGGCCTTCACACTACAAGCATTGTAGCAGAACCAAGGTTAGAGGAAGATTACTTGAAGTCATGTAAGCAATGATTCTCATTACATTACAAATGACATACAAGGGGTTTACTCTTCATTTTCAAGAAGTATTTTAATATTCTTGATTCGCTCTAAGGTTATTACAGAGTAATTATACAGGGAATGATAGATTTTTACGACAAAGGAAACAATGTCAAGGATGCTAAATTTAACTTCTATGTTGTCAATATCATATTAGTCAATGAATTTTTATTCGTGAAATGCGTCAAGTCCTTTTTAGCCAAAAGTTGATAGGCAAGATAGTTATTGAAGGTGTCCACATCTAGCGTTCATTAATTGATTTACCCTTGTATATCAGCAAACGCAACCAATACGTAGGACGTAATCATCTTCTTTTTTGAAGTAACGTCTGTATTATATAAGATATAATAGTAAATCATACGAATTAAATATTCGCAATAATACTTACATTTGTCAATTTGTATTTAAAAAAAAAGATAATTTTTACATAGTGAGTGAAACTGTTGTCTTTTTTTTTTAAATGATATAACAAAACATTGGGCTGGCCGTATTAAGCTTTAAGCCAAAAGTAGTTTGTCCATAACTGATCTAGGCTATCAATAATAAATCTGTGCCATTATAAATATTTTTATTAATTGTTAACGCAATTTCATGCTTTTAGCATTCTTAATACGCTATGACCCTACCAGTTGTCTGTACCAGTTGTCTGGACCAGTTGTCTGGACCAGTTGTCTGGACCAGTTGTCTGGACCAGTTGTCTGGACCAGTTGTCAGGACCAGTTGTCTGTACCAGTTGTCTGGACCAGTTGTCTGTACCAGTTGTCTGTACCAGTTGTCTGTACCAGTTGTCTGGACCAGTTGTCTGTACCAGTTGTCTGGACCAGTTGTCTGGACCAGTTGTCTGGACCAGTTGTCTGGACCAGTTGGGAAAGGTGTAGGGTAGATAGAAGGGGTATCTAAATTAATGTTCCTGTGATCGATTTTTAAATGCATAATTAATTCAAATACGAAGGCTCAAGCCTCCACAAGTCATAGTACTAACCAATGTGCCAGATAAGTGCTTATGAAAATAGAAGGTTTTTTAGTTATCAAGTTTCAAGCTTTAAGAGGACTAGATATTGGAAACAGTTTCATTATCTTTGTATCAATTTATTTCCACATAGGATATTGAAGACTCTAAATGTGTTTGCCTCTGTCTGTGTGAGGAAGGGCTCTTTTAAAACAGTAATATTTAGAACCTCTAAGTGAAGTGTATGTGTGTCAACCTTCTTTCAACTTCCTAGTGCTACCTTGCCCCATAACAAACCAAAGGAAACTTTTTGATTCGTCTATTAAGAGAGTAAGATCTAGTACAAACTACACAGGGGAACTACTTTTACAAATGAATGGTCACATCTAACAGGTTCTAGAGATTTGTGTTGCGCAAGATTTAATGTTGGATCTACTTCTATATTAGATTTACGTAAAAATATAAGCAAAGCTTATAGACTGGAAACAACTTACAATATACTGTTATCGTATAATATCGGTACACTACCACTGCTATAGTCACTAAGCTAGTTAATTATTTTCTCAGCGATATAAATCAACTGTTAAATTTCTAGGAAAATCATTAGAGCCGTTTTTGAGATCAGCATCATGTTCCAGGTTATTTGGCTGGTTCCTGGAGGTTCCATAAAGTTCTGACTTGAATAGAGGTATTATTAAAAAAAGAATGAATTTTTATTGTAATAAAAAAAGAGCCGGAAAATGTGAAAGTGGGTGTGCTTGTGTGTGTGAGTGGGGGGGGGGCAGCATATTAAATATTTGTATTTTAAATTGAGAAGCTAACAAATAGTACAATATTGGTACCTAGGATTAACTTTGTTGTTGTGGAAAAGCGTATAAGTGATATTTGAATTCACGGGCCAAAAGCATGTGTCCTTGTGTGTGTCCATGGTGGTGGGGCGTATAAAACGGGTCGTTCAAAATCAAGTCAAAAGTCTATGTCAGAGAAATTATCATTTCCAGAGTGAAGAAAAAAACAAACATTGGGGTTTAGGGAGAAAAAGAAGAGACACAGAGAGAGAGAGAGAGGGAGAGAGAGAGAGAGAGAGAGAGAGAGAAAATATGGAAAAAGAAAAGGAGCAAGCCGTCTCATTTCATTGTAACAGATATAACGATTCACGGGCTAAGAAGTATGTTAGGGGGATCCTCAAATTTGTGGCCAGATTATATGAAGTTTAAAAATAAAAGAGATGATTCTGCAATAATAAACAATATAAATAAAGCCTACAAAAAAAAATCAACACATGTTTATAGGTTAATCAAATTTTCAATAGTTATTTATTGTTCGATTTTTTTATATTAACATGACGGACGGACAGACTGACAGACAAAATGCACAAAAAATGTGGCTTTAATCAAAATAATAATTTTAATATATATAAATGAGTTCTATTAGAACTCTGTACAACAGAGGTCATGAACCCTCAAGAAATCTCTCTAAATAAAAAAAACATTTTTGTTACTAGCCCATTGTGACGTAATGGATTTTTTTTCTTTTAACGTCTTATAAATGTATTCTACACATGCAATTCTAAGAGAACTCACTCGGTGCACCAATGTCTATAATCCCTCGATTATTGGCTCGTATTGATAAAGCCATTTTTTAGTCTAACTAGGCCGTGTAACGTAGTGGATTTTTTCCCTTTTGACGTCATAAGGAATTAATTCTTCTTTAAATGAAATGCTAAGAGAACTAACTCGGTGCACCAATGTCTATAACCCCTCGATAACTGGCTCGTATTGATGAAGCCATTTTTTAGTCTAACTAGGCCGTGTAACGTAGTGGCTTTTTTCCCTTTTCACGTCATAAGGAATTAATTCTTCTTTAAATGAAATGCTAAAAGAACTAACTCGGTGTACCAATGTCTATGATCTCTCGATAACTGGCTCGTATTGATGAAGCCATTATTAAGACTAACTAGGCCGTGTGACGTAGGGGATTTTTTTCCTTTGACGTCATATAGAGTTAATTCTTTAAATGACATGCTAAAGGAGTTCACTTGGTGCATGAATGTCTATGACCCCTCGATATCCTGCTCGTATTGATGAGACATATTTTAGTCTAAGTAAGCCGTGTGACGTAATGGAATTTTTTTTCCTTTGTCGTCATCCTCATTTAATTCCGTTTAATATTGGGTTTTACGCCAAACGTTCGTACGACAATGTAGCGCTAACAAAATGGTGCCTTTAAAATAGTGCCCAAAACAAAAAAAAAGGCGACAGTATCTCATATCAAATATGCCTTTATTTAAAAATTATATTTATCTGGAGGCAGCAGATGTTAAAATTCCGAGTTTTCTTTCTCTGTCGGGCAGTAAGAACTCTTTAGCTTTAGGTGGCAACCAACCTTTTGTCCAACACGTTAAGCTCCTAAACGTTTTCACCGACAGGAAATCGAGGTCGAAATATGTATGGGGGAGCGAGACAGAAGGTAAATTGGTCATGAGGCCATAAGGTAAAAATTTGCAAAATCAATAACAATATCTGTATCACAAAACATAAGCAATAAATTAGGTTCTAGAACAAACATTTTGAACAAATGCAACTCTCGGTATTGTTAATAACTAAAGACTGATTTTCTAAAATTTAAAATAAAATGCTGCTCATATTTGAATGACTGGTTATTAAGCGTCTCGATAATGACACTTAAGTCCTAGGTTCGATCCATAATTTAAACAATTTTATTCAAGAACAAATTAAATATAGATGTTATATATGTTTTCTTGGAGGTTCAGCTAGTGACGATTTAAATTATTGCAACAGCGGATTCCAGCGGTGGTTGATTTTGAAACCAATACGATGCCAATTCCAAGGATTCTCATCGTATGACCTCAAAACCATCCATAAAAAGTTTTTTTTTTCTTTCTTTCTTTTCTTGTGATGGTTGATTTTAAAACCAATACGATGCCAATTCCACGTATTCTCATCGTATGACCTTAAAACCATCCATGCCAACTTTTTTTGTTATTGGTTAGAAAGCCTAACCCTTAAGAATAAAAAAGAGAGTTTGTGTTTTCTGTCAAGAACTTGATACCAGCTCTATATGGCTAGAGAGTCTCACTACTTATACTTTTACATCGGGTCGCCGTGGGCGCCGAAGTTGTTTTATTTTTCATTCCTTATTTTAAAAACCCGTGGTATAGCCCTTCCGCGAAACGTCAAGGGACAACTGTAGCTTCTATAGCACACATGCTCATATTATATGGACCGCGCATCGGGACAGAAGATACAAAATATTATCATTAGTCCAAAGAGACAAGCCATGAAAGTTACGTGACTGATTCCTTCTATGACCGTCTAATCCAGTATTTGCTTATTGCTAGTATCTTGGTTCTCTTCTGTCATTATTAGTTACTTTCCACCGTGCGTAACAGAAAATATTAATTTCTAGTTGGACGAGTCTTCATGCAATTATTTCTGAATTATTAATTAGGTTTTTTAACCTTAGAAGGCAAAATCTTTCATGCAGAACAATCCCAATTCACTATGTAAATAGGGGAAGACCAATCGTACTGTGACGAGCACATTTGCCGAGGATTATATTCTCAATACTTGACAATTCAATGAAATGAAGAAAGAAACATCTCTCTATATTTTCTTCAAACTTCTTTAATAACTTCTTAAACTTTCACATCAAATTAACTTCTTATTTCAATGACAACTTGACTTGATACTTCATAAAGAAAACTTAAATAATACATGAAACTTCACTTAGTATAACTTCAACTTCAACTGCTAAAACTTTACTTAATGGATCCGCTAATAACATATAACTTATTACTGAGAGAGGACCAACGCTCTACAAGAACTACTACTATGCGAGGACCCCGTCTAACTCACTTTCCCTTAATTGATACTTTCTTTGATCGTACGTTCCAGAATCCTGGAACCTTCTCCGATTATTATTTTAGTAACTTTGACCTTCTAGAAGCTGGTGTGTGCTATTTTTTCCCTTAACCTCTTTCTTCGATTGGATATCTAAAATTAACTTGTTTACGCTGGACACTTGCACGAGCTTCTAGAAACTGGTTGAAATAGGTCACAGACTCGACTCGTGACACGTACACTACCTACGTAAGGTACTATGTATTAAAATAAAAATAAGGCCTTCAGCTTTAAAAGCGGACAAGCCCACTAGCGTCTGTGGTAAGGTAAATATAGACTCAGGTTCCCGCAAAAAACACTCGCCCAGAGCCCGCACTCAGCTAAGGCCGCCTCTGGATTTTATAGTTTTAGACTTTAAACAAAGAGATAGCAACATTATGTGTTTCTTTTGATGCTCATTTCGAGGATGGATAAACAAAGATGGACGAATAATAAATATCACTGCCTAGATTTAATCTTATTTTAAGAAGCACAGAAAACTGGAATATTGGGTTATACGCCAAACGTTCGTACGACAATGTAGCACTAACAAAATGGTATCTTTAAAATAGCGCCGAAAACAAAAAAAAAAAAGCAACCGTATCTCATATCAAATATGCCTTTATTTAAAAATCATATTTATCTGGAGGCTGCAGAGGTTAAAATTCCGAGTTTTCTTTCTCTGTCGGGCAGTAAGAACTCTTTAGCTTTAGGTGGCAACCAAAGTTTTGTCCAACACGTTACGCTCCTAAAGGTTTTCACCGATAGGAAATCGAGGGTGAAATATGTATGGGGGAGCGAGACAGAGGGTAAATTGGTCATAAGGCCATAATGTTAAAATTTGCAAAATCACTAACAATATCTGTATCACAAAAGAAAAAAAAATAGATTCTAGAACAAACATTTTGAACAAATGCAACTCTCGGTATTGTTAAAGACTAAAGACTGATTTTCTAAAATTTAAAATAAAATGCTGCACATATTTGAATGACTGGTTGTTAAACGCCTCGATAATGACACTTAAGTCCTAGGTTCGATCCATAATTTAAACAATTTTATTCAAGGACAAATTAAATATAGATGTTATATATGTTTTCTTGGAGGTTCAGCTAGTGACGATTTAAATTATTGCAACAGCGGATTCCAGCGGTGGTTGATTTTGAAACCAATACGATGCCAATTCCAAGGATTCTCATCGTATGACCTCAAAACCATCCATAAAAAGTTTTTTTTTTCTTTCTTTCTTTTCTTGTGATGGTTGATTTTAAAACCAATACGATGCCAATTCCACGTATTCTCATCGTATGACCTTAAAACCATCCATGCCAAGTTTTTTGGTTATTGGTTAGAAAGCCTAACCCTTAAGAATAAAAAAGAGAGTTTGTGTTTTCTGTCAAGAACTTGATACCAGCTCTATATGGCTAGAGAGTCTCACTACTTATACTTTTACATCGGGTCGCCGTGGGCGCCGAAGTTGTTTTATTTTTCATTCCTTATTTTAAAAACCCGTGGTATAGCCCTTCCGCGAAACGTCAAGGGACAACTGTAGCTTCTATAGCACACATGCTCATATTATATGGACCGCGCATCGGGAGAGAAGATACAAAATATTATCATTAGTCCAAAGAGACAAGCCATGAAAGTTACGTGACTGATTCCTTCTATGACCGTCTAATCCAGTATCTGCTTATTGCTAGTATCCTGGTTCTCTTAAAAGGCAAAATCTTTTATGCAGAACAATCTTAATACACTATGTAAATAGGGAAGACCAATCGTACACTACCTACGTAAGGTACTATGTATTAAAATAAAAAAAAGGCCTGCAGCGTTAGAAGCGGACGAGCCCATTAGCGTCTGTGGTAAGGTAAATATAGACTCAGGTTCCCGCAAAAAACACTCGCCCAGAGCCCGCACTCAGCTAAGGCCGCCTCTGGATTTTATAGTTTTAGACTTTAAACAAAGAGATAGCAACATTATGTGTTTCTTTTGATGCTCATTTCGAGGATGGATAAACTAAACAAAGATAGACGAATAATAAATAGCACTGCCTAGATTTAATCTTATTTTAAGAAGCACAGAAAACTGGAATATTGGGTTTTACGCCAAACGTTCGTACGACAATGTAGCGCTAACAAAATGGTGGTTGATTTTGAAAACAATACGATGCCAATTTCAAGGATTTTCATTGTATGATGTCAAAGCCATCCATTCCAAGTGTTGTTTTTTTTTGTTTTATGCGGTTGTTGATTTTGAAACCAATACGATGCCATTTCCCACTCATTCTCATCGTATGACCTCAAAATCCTCCATTCCAAGTTTTTAGCGGACCCTGTAAGGGGAAAAAGCCGCCATTAGGTTTGAGCAAAATGTCCGTCTGTCCGTCTGTCACACCCAGATCTAGAAAACTAGAAGTGATATAAAAAATATTATTTCTCCATTTAATGCGACTTTAAAAGTTTAGGTGTATCGGCTACTTTTGGTTTTCTAAAAGCAAAACGTTTAATTTATAAAATTAATTATGCAAGTGATTTTTTTTAAAAAAATACACCAATTCTAAAACAATAACGTAAATGTAAGGGAGGCAATGTTACAATATGTTAACAAGGACAGACCAACACTGGTGTATTTCCAGTATAACTAAGTCAAATATATTTATAAAATGTACTAGAAATGTTTACAACAAACATAAAAAATACTTATTGGTGTTTTTTTCTGTTAACTAGCTGCTAAAGTTGATTTTTTTACAGTATATCTAGATTTTTTTAACTAGATCTGGATTTATATTCTAATTAAAATCTTTGTATTGATAGATTATCTAGGAATTTTTTTCATAAATCTATTCTAAATTACATCTAAATTATTCAAAATTTATATTATAGATCTAGATCTAGTAGATACAGATCTTAAGAGTGCTAAATCAGAAGTTTAGTTTATGTATTGCATAAGATAAGATAAGATGTAGATGTACATTGTCATTCAAGTTCCGTTTAATTAAAAATACCAATAGCTCTGTTGATAACTTTACTGAGACATTGAAGTACAAGCACGATATATCTTTCTGTAATAACGAAACAATAGAAAGTTTTCAATTAGTTTGTTTGACTAGGTAAAATACTGAAGAAACAAGTCAATTAAGTAATTTTTAGCTTCTTAAAACGGAAGTTTTTTTTACACACAGATTTTTTATATTGATTTCGTACGTTGTGAATTTCCTTAGTACCAGTTAATACGGAGTTCTATATAAGATATCATTTTACAACGAACTGGTCATTACTTAAGGAACTGGATGTGCGTAAGCAATTCTTTGAAGGTTAATATGCGCATTATATTCATTGGATATCGCGAAGACATTGTTTCATTGCTTGTCTCTGTACGTAGTCCAGGGGAGCAGACAGATCAGAGATGACAATGATTCGTGAGTCTTCCAGGACATCATACATGGAGCCTGGGATGTTGTACAACTGAGTTTGTTGGACCAATAGGACAACACGTTTTTCATTGGCTGGGCTCACAGAGTGACTCGCAAACTGAAATGACAATTAGATGAAGTATATATAACTGACTTGCACACAGAATCAATGAATGTCTGAAGGACTGATAAATAACATATTTAAAAAATTGCAAAAATGTGTGACAGTAAAGAAAAAGTTAAGCGTCCCTTTTAGGCCTTGCTTTCTATAGTGCTGATGATGTTTCTTTGATCAACGGTTAACTAGGGTGTTACGTGGCCAGTACAACGACTACCTGAGTTACTTTCCCCAACTAATGTCAGGTATCCATTACAGTTGGGTGAAATTAAAAATCACAGTCCTGGCTGAGATTTGAACCGGGAGTACCCCAGTTCGGAAGCCAAGCGATTTACCACTCAGCCGCCGCGCGTGGATATTGACAAACAAAATTACAAGACATTAATGAATGTGCAATAGAAAGAATTAGCTAATAAATATACGTGAGGGACATGCAGGCCTATATGTACTCATATTTATGAATGAATGGCTATTATGCTGAACATATAAAATGAACTGACATAGTTAATTAACAAACACAATATCAGCCTGAATAATTGTTTTGTAATAGCTAAGAAGTCAAACCTATTAATATTAGCCAACACGACAATATATAGCTAGAGGACACAAACCATCATACAATTAAATATCAACTAACAGAGATAAACCCTTATACAAATATCAACTAAAAGAGACAAACCTGTATACAATTATCAATTAATAAAAACAAACCTTCAAACAAATCTCAACAAACAGAGACAACCTTCATACAAATATCAACAAACAGTCACTAATCATCATACAAATATCAACAGAGACAAATCTTCATACAATATCAACTAAAAGAGACAAACCTTGATACAAATAGTAACTAATAGAGACAAACCTTCAAACAAATATCAACAAACAGAGACAAACCTTCATTATAATATCGGAAAGTTCGTAATTGTTCAAAAATGTATGTGTTATTACTAAGATTATCCTCCAACTGTCTCTCATGGCCTCAAACATCTGTTGGTCAGTGTAGCCAGAAGCCAGGTCACGATGATGGACAAATGTAGAGACTTTGAGATCTTCTTCTAAATACCTTCAATGTTTAAAAAAAGATGAATCATTCAAACACTCAGTGTGTTCTACAAGACATGTATACCTCTGGGAGGATAACCCTTACACAAGAGGACGGAAACGTAAACTTAAAACAAGTAAGAAATGCATAGAATGTAACAGAACTACATCATGAATATTCTACTCAAGGTAAGCGATTTTGTTACATGAACTCATCATTTAAAGACAGTACGACCTGTAATGCGAGATTTTTAATGACGAAAGAAGAACTGATTCTATAAACGAAGTCCAGTAAATGTCTAAAGTATGTCAAACAGGGGCGTAGGTGCTAGCAAAACATAGGATCAAAACCTTAGAACCCTTGGTGTTAGCAAATACGCTGTTAAGCTAGAATAAATATTATAAATAATGTTAGAAAGAATGGTCGAGAATAATAATAGTATCTATTAATGTACTCTTACATATAAGTAGAAATAGATAAACGACAAGGCCGATTTACAAAACACACACACAGGCTTTATTCCACCATATTAGATAACGAACAGCAACACACACACTTCCTAATCCACTAAGGGAACCAACTCTCACACAATATTACATCATATATCAACAGTATCTGTAAATTATAGAACAAAGCGAGATCGAAGCAGGACGCTTTGGCTCGAAGGTCGTTTTAGCGCAGCCGCTTTGGCGCATGGGACGTTTTTGCGCAAAATGCTTTTGGTCACGTTATTTATGCTCATTGAAATATTTGTTTACAAAGAATGACACATATCTCTGTTTTGTAAGAGTGTCTGTGTTTAGACGTATTTATCATGTAGAAAACAAGAGATATTTGTGTCCGTTATTTCTGGTATTTCAGTTTGTTATTTAATTAATTGTTAGATCACTAATATGACACAAGACCAGGCAGCCATCCATACTTCACAGTTAGTGTGCATGAAATAGTCAAAGTTATTAAAACTTTTTTCGTTGTGGCCGGGGGTTGGTATAATGCAGCAGTACATATAAGACAGGCAGTACAAAACCACCTCTTTCTGCCATAATAACGTAGATCTGTGAGAATATAGAAGGAAAAATTTTGAATGTCCCATCCACGTAAAGCTTTTTTCATTTGACTGCTCAAACTGTCATTTGATACTCTACCGAATAGTAAAATTCTTTTGTGCTCGGTGCTGGTCTTGTCTTCATTTGTTTGACTTGACCTGCGTCATGGGTCACCCAAATCACCTCTGCCCCATTTCTCAAAATATGTTTTAAAAGTATCTTAACTTGTTTCGATATTAAACTGATGTCAATTCTTTTTTTTTTAATGTCATTTGGAAAGAAATCGAAGAATGTCATCCAGTGCGCTTAGCAGAAATCAAATATCAGGGAGTGGGAGAAGGTGCATGTCATTACTATTTAGGAATCTGACTTATTATAGAGTCATGAAATAAGCAAAACCTTTATTAAAAAAAAACAAAAAACAATTCGCTGGGTAGTGTTTGAATTCATAGGGTTATAACCCTATTGGCGGCGCGATAGGGTTAACTGTAGGTTCAACTGACACACACGTGAACTCAGGCAAATCACTCAGGTCAACGGCTGACGATGGACAAGGGACAGTACTGCTAGTACACGCAGATATGACCCGTGTTATGGTCATGTGATAGAAATCCTTCACGGACGAGAAACAGTGTGTAAGAAAGGGACAGTTCAAGACAGGACAGCGAGGAGACCGGCACTGTAAGTCGGGTATGAAGTCGGTCCTGGCTGAGTCCTTAAGTGAATGTACGAGTCCAGGAAGAGAAGAGGACAGTAGAATTTAGTAAGGTGATGTAAAGTGTAGCATTTTTGGTTGTTGATGTGTTGCCTATTGTCTAGTGTTGGCTGTTCTCTACTCATTCATTAAAGCACCAGAATATTTGGAACTCTTTGTTTATCAAGTTCTTGATGTGTTGATTTGTTGCGTGTTGAGCAGTTGTTTACAAAACGCCTGATTAGAATCGTAACAATACTATACATAGAATACTATACATAGAATACTATACATAGAATACTATACATAGAATACTATACATAGAATACTATACATAGAATACTATACATAGAATACTATACATAGAATACTATACATAGAATACTATACATAGAATACTATACATAGAATACTATACATAGAATACTATACATAGAATACTATACATAGAATACTATACATAGAATACTATACATAGAATACTATACATAGAATACTATACATAGAATACTATACATAGAATACTATACATAGAATACTATACATAGAATACTATACATAGAATACTATACATAGAATACTATACATAGAATACTATACATAGAATACTATACATAGAATACTATACTAGAATGAAGTAAACATTGTTATTAAAGCTACGCGGTGATTAAAATTATCGTCAAATTATATGCCAATACGTCCCCTGCACCAAAACGACTCGCGCCAAAATATCTCGCGCCCAAACGGCTGCGCCAGAATGCCACGTCTTGAAGCGAGAGATCAAGACTCATTGTTCACTTTAATTCATTGGAGATACTCTAAAATCCTATATTAGTATTTTTCAGGTCATGCAAGTTCCAAGTTGTATTGAAACTTGTATAATTTGTTGATGTTATTTTCTTGACGTAAATTTATTTCTTCTGAGGCAGCACCAAACAACAACAATGAAGACTTTTTTTCCTTCATGAAGAGCCCCTTACCTCAATAAAGTATGTCTCACAAAGCCGACATCACCGTCAGCGTAGCCAATGAAAACGTGTGTCTTGTAGTCGCTGGATTTCATTGGTCGAAACGCCTTGATGAAGATCCTTACCAAGTAAGCTTCTATGGCGGTTCTAAATCTGTGCACGAGGTAGGCCATCAGGAAGGTGAAGGACATCACGAGCAGTAGAACGATGGAGATCAACAAGTAATTGCTGCGGAGTGCATATTTATGAAAATTGTGTTACATTGAACAGTGGAGGGAGGGGGGGGGTCCAATTCAATTGATACTCCAAAGGAATGTCCTAATTTATTCTTTTTTTACATTAAATGTAAAATAGTTCGCCACTTCCTTGTCATCTTGAAATTCACGTGAAGTAAAAAATACAAAACAGCATTGATCTAGATCAGTGATGCCCAGTCTAATTTGACCCCCCCCCCACTCGAAATTAAGGGATGCAATCGTCCAATCCAATCCCACCAAATCGGCCAACATACTAGAGGGAGGACTAGATATTATCCAAAAAAAGGTTAAAATATAAATAATTAGTATATATATATATTTAGGTTAAAATATAAACAATTAGTATATATTATTAGAAATTGTCATGTCGAGTTGCGCAAAGCACTTCGAATTCTAAGGCCAGAAAAAAGCGAACAAGAACTCCCTTCCACAGGCCTGAATGAACAGCGCACACTTAGCATACAGTTCTGTCTGGCGAGGTGAGAAACGGGGTTAAACTCAAAGTTTAGTTTTGCGTTCACTTCCGGTGTCACGGACACTTCGGAAACTAGAGACGCAGCCGAAGGCCGAACCATCGGGATCCCGTCTATTTTCCTGTGCGGGAAAGGACATTTATATTACAGCCCTTTGAGGGATGGCGACCGTACGTTGACAGATCGCTGTGGAAGCTCTTTTACATCCCCTGCGCAGTGCAATGAGGATACTCTCGTACCCTCGTAGGCACGACTCCAAAATGGAGCCTTGTGTTTTCCCCTGCCCTAGCCTTCCTCTCACATGACCGTTTCCACCACGGCGCCACTATGAAGACGGGCAGTGGGTGCGGTGTGTATATTATTAACATTATTGAATTCGTATATAAATTGTGTGATTTCTCTACTAAAATCCGTCCGAGTCGGATGAGTGGCTCGGGGGGGGGGGGGGCGATCCGTCAGTGCATCTACACCTAAACCCTACAATTACCTGAACCCATACCCTTAACCCTAAACCTACTCGTAATCCCTATGTCCAAACCCAAACATTAACCCTAATCCCTTACCCTAACCATAATCCTAAGCCTAACCTTGAACTAACCCTAATCTCATCTAAAGCCTTTAATGTGCACATTACCTATGTAAAATGCTATTCACAATCCAGTCTAGGATAGTTCGGAAGAAATAATTGATTAGAACAGGCACATCTGAAACACTTTGTCCAACTCTTCACACAATAGTCGACCAGATAAAACTAAATAAACATACTAGCCATAACATAGTCTGTAAAATCCAGAAGCATCACGTGATAATACATTAGTATCAATAAGTTGTCCTTCTTGGGATGTGCAGGTATAATTTCCCTTGTTGTCTAGGAAGTCACTGATGTTCAGCCACACTGTAGTGAATAAACAGCAAGTAAAATATTTCAATTACTTACAAAAAACAACAACACCATCTCTAAGGCGAAATACTCCACTTTTACAGCCATATACCACAATGCTGCACGATTTACTTCCCCTTTCGTTATCATACAAACGCAAATTGTTACTACTAATTAATTAATTAATAAGTTAATTTGTTTTACTGATTCATATTTTGACAGGAACAATGAATAATTATATAAAATTTACATTTAATCCGATAATAAAAAATAGGGAGAAATAACGTATTCAAAATGTTCACCAGACAGACAGTGTCAACAAAACAACAACATAAAAATAACATCACAAGAAAAGTCTATCCATGCAATTGTATGTTAAAATTGTATGCAGTAGCTAGTACAATAAATTAATTATTTTATGGGCGTTTTATGTGCTGTCGCTAAATTTAGTGTTAACTTAGTTCTCACGCCTGCATTAGAAATTAACCTCAACTTTAAAACGAACGTTTTACCTCAGAAAAAAAAAATCCTGAATGTAAAGAGTAGCACAAGATACCTGGCACAAAAGTTCTCTAAAGAGCGGGCCTGCAAAGCATCCGCCAAATGAAACAATCAAGGCAATAGACATTAACTCCTTATGGAATAGTTTACCCAGTGTGCAACTGAGCTTATATAAGTCTTATCAGCAAGAAGAATAGGCATACAACTGGAGTGCACGCCCCATAGTCTTCTAGATGTTACAAATTTAAGAAGTTAAATTTAAATTTAAAACACGTATATTTCTGTTTCAAAGATCCATATCCGACATTATTCATGGTTATACGCCATCAAGATTTTAACACCTTAGCTTACATGAAAAACTAGATTAACAGATTAGTATCACATGCAAATACGTGAAAGCGATATGCTTTAATAAGGAATTATTTAGTATGATGTTAAGAGAATCAAAGTAAAGGAAAGCAGGGACATTTAAAGAATAAATACTTTCACCACCTCAAAGTTGGTGCTAAACAGTAGAGAACCCTATTTTGAGTGTGATTCACATCATTCACAACTTATGTTTCTGAAGTGAACACTTCAACCTTAAGCTATACAGTTACTAGATTGCAGTCATTGAAGGCAGTCATTATAAGCAGTTAGTAGAAGGTAGTCACTTGAGAGAGTTAAGAGAGGACAGTTATGTAAGCAGCTACTATAAAGTTATAAAGAGCTAGTAGAGAGTTGTACCAGTTACCACGCGAAATACTGCATTCGGACTCAAAGACAAGCCTTATTATTATTATTCAAATATACAGTTCAAAACTTCACGAATTAAATACTTACAAACAAATTTAATCTGAGAACACACACAAACAATATTATTTCCAGTCAGACTTAAATAAAAATTTGAAACATTTTCCGAGTGTTTCGTCAGAGCTGTCATCTCTTCTTTTGTTAGATAACTGAGAGCGTTCCCAGTCAAATCAAGAGTTTTTAAGTTAGGAACAAGATCCATGGTGATTGGAAAAGAAGAAAATCTATTTTTAGCCAATATCACATGAGTAATGTGAGAGTTTCTTGAAAATAAATTTGGAGGAAGAAAATTGAGTTTATTGTCTGTAAGATCTAAATATCTTAGTTCTGGCATGTTCTGAATGATTCTGTCAATACTTGTACGTTGAAAAAAGTCCTCGTTCTTCATAGATTTCAATATAACATACTTCAGAGATGGGAAATCGTCGAAAAAGTACGGTTCAACCATAAGTGCATTTTCGGATAAGTCAGCAAGTTGAAGGTTTATTAGTCCCTTTATTGTACCTGTTCCTCGACTTATGCTGTTACCAACAAAGTAGATGTGTGTAACGTTAGCAGCCTCTGCACCGGACTGGAAGAATCGTATACTTTGGTTGAGGTAGTCATTGTCTCTCTGGACCGTGTACATGACTATAAGTCTGCGCAGCGAGGGAGGTAATCTAAAGGTCCAAATAGCGGAGCTAGTAAAATCAAAGGGATTCTGTATGAACTGTACGAGACTTTGTTGAGTAAAAAAATCAAGCTGAGGATATGATGTCTGTAATGTCTGTGTTGTCTGTAATGTCTGTAATGTCTGTGATGTCTGTGGTGTCTGTGGTGTCTGTGATGTCTGTAATGTCTGTGATGTCTGTGATGTCTGTGATGATAATTCATTAGGTTCAAACGCTGAAGCTACTTCTTTATTTGAAAATTTCATATTAAGAAAATCATTTGTTAGAGGCAAAGCTCGAGAAAATGGATCATTTATAAACAAAGGTTTGCTTATAGAGCTGTCTTTTGTTTCTAGTCTCTTGAAATAGCTCTTTGCGTTTGTAGCTCTTGACTCAGTCAAAGAATGGTTGTTGTAATAAACCAGATGAGAAAGGGAAGAGGATGGATGTACATCTGCCTTGACACTGTCAAGCCCTACATTAACGTAAGACACTTCGTTTTCTTGGCTTGGAGATGTAACTACAAACTCTTCCAATTTCTCCAACCGCGACGCTTCTAACAGCGGAAACCTCCAACCAACCCACCCCAGCATGTTTTTTGAAAAATCTATTAATTTGATGTGGCGTCTCCACTGCGTACTGGCTATAACTCCAGGCGATATGGCAAATATAGTGCTGTCAATCCAATAGAAATGCGAAAGGTTCAACTGACTTAAGTATTTGATTGTACTGGGAAATATAATCCCATCTTCAAAAGTTGAGTTAGGATTATAATAATCTTTTATATAATGCGTAGCCTCAAGGTATACTGTGTGCATTGAAGAGTGGATAAAATGTTTAAATTTTCTGGCCATATTTTCATTGCCTATTCTGCAGTTAATAATTCTGAGGACTTCAAGAGACTTTAAATTTTGAAAAGCGTCATCACTGAACAACGTATGCAAAGTATCCGGATCAAAATATTCTGGATCATATTGAAATCTCTCAAAATCAATTAAATTTAGTATTGTTAAGCTAGAGTCCCACAATCCTATGAAACTGTCGTTCGTAACATGTGTTACTTTTGAGCAATACAAAGTAAGGTTGTTCAGTTGGGTCAAATATGAGAATTCCGTTCCTAGTTGTAATGTTTCAGAGCCATCCATTGACAGGGTAGACACGTTCTGCAAATAAACGAAAGCATCTTTTAAGTTTTGAGAGAGGTTCTGATTCTTTCCAATGAGAAGATGTTTCAGATTTGTAAGTTGTTTAAATGCTTGCGGATTAAATGAAGTGACTCCATCTCTGAGTTGATTATTTTCTAAGCTCAAGTTTTGTAGTTGGCTGAGACCTTGAAAGGTATCGATCTGGAAAATATAATGATTTATGATGTATGCATTAAATACATCTTTCTACATGTTGTCTTTTACAAAATTTGGTTGCAATTCATTTTATAATAGTAAACAATGTAAACAAAATTACCACAAGAGCTTGTGTAATCACACAAACTTAGATGTGGCCCCCATTGAATCCGCCAAAGTGTAAGGAATATTTTAAGCCATATTTAAAAAAAAATATCTACAGTAATAGACTTTCAAAGAATTATTTGGCGTTACTTCTCACTTGAAAACACACTAAATAACGTATAATCTATAAAGACTCTTGTGAAGTGTACTATACCAGAAGCGTAATTTCAGATAATCATTAAATATTGTTGTTTTAACTTAAAAATAAACAGTCTATCATCGATGATGAGATTTCTGCTTATGTTACATTTATTGATGTTTATTAAAAGGAGAAATCATCTTTACAACATCTTTTCATATTTTTTTAAAACTCTGATTGTGACAGGTGATATAGAGAAAGATATAGCCAATAGAAGCCTTACATCATACGAGGGCCGTTAAAAAAAAGAAAGAAAAAAAAAAGATTCAGCATAATTCCCAGTGTACTTGGATTGATCGCCCCTGCACAAACTACTATGTATTATAAATATTAGGACTAGACTCTATATCTAGATTCAGATAGATCTATTATTCTACTTGTAGATCTAGTCGAGATTCTAGATCTAGATCTAGACTTTTTATTGATAGGCTTAGATCATCTAATCTTAGCTTATATTTTTGTCGTTTTTACGTAAATGTAATCTAAACTGCATGTAGACTTAGATGTAGAAGTAGATCTAGATTACCAGAGTTAAATATCAGAAGAAATAGATCTAATCTAATCCTAGAGATTTTAGATATAGAATCTAGGACTAGATCTAGGATGACTAGATCTGTATAGAAAATATACACCAGAATCTACATCCAGTCTAAAAGTAGGGTCGGTCCTACAGGTTGCGGGGCCCTATGTGAAAGGGATTGGGCGGGACCTAGTCTGAGTAGGGATATGGATAATAAATCAAAATTTAGATTTTTTGTTAGAAAATAAATTCGTTTTTGTATTTGATTCGTATTTTACCAAGTGCAAAATTACGATCAAATCAACTTTACGAGCCATCTACAACAGAAGGTAGAGCTGTCTTTTAAATTTACTATCGACTAGCAAAATATAACTTTTGATCTTAAGAGCTCGAGATAGATTTAGATCTATATTTAAATGCCTTTGACTATTACAGTAAATTAAGTATTGGAACTTACTGTTTTTGGTTAAAATTCGTCCTATTATTTTTAATGAAAGCTGACAATGCCTATTTTTTATTAATCGCGAGTAGAATTGGCGTTTTCCATAGTGAATGACACCCCAAAATTTCAATTTAGTCTAATTTTCATAACATGTTTTACTTTTTTCAGGATATTCTAATAATTTCAGGACATTTTCATTATGTCATATACTTTTCGATCTCAGGAGATTTAAAGATGCTCCCGTAATATCAGGAGACCGCGGAAACCTTTTATAAGTTAAATGGTTTAATTCAATAATTTACAACGAGAGTTAACGCGGGGCCTATGAAAGTGCTGGGTTCCTTTGCGGCCGCATAGGTTGCAGTGCCCTAAGGCCGGCCCTGTCTAGCAGTAGAGTATGTATTGATGACTACTGATGATTAATAACATAATAACACCCTATCGTCACTGTCGAATCTTTTAATTTAAACGTTTAATCTTAAAATTACTAGACCAATATGATCAGGATCAGTGATGGTAATAGTGTACAATTTGCTGTTCGCGTCCGATCCTCCTCTTAATGTGTTACTACCGTAGACATAAATAAATCTGCTCCCATAAGCTGTCAGAAGTTTAGTAATTTATGAATGTAAATTTTGTTCAAAGTATGAATAAATGTATATCTAAACCTAGATCTAGATCTAGGCTCTATTTAATCTGATTAAGATATCAAGTCTAAAGTGTGGACTTATCAGGTGAGTGCTATAAAAAATAGTTCCCTTTTTAAAAGTGACATCTAAAGTGAAGTTCGTATCAAACATTACAACAACATTTGAATCAATATTTTATTCAATGATTTAGTAAATAAATGGACTTTTACCAACAGTTTCAAACCTACTATACAATGGACTCAATGAACCCGAATGGAACTTGAATCGTGACTTCCTTAATTGTCAATTTTTGGAGTCTTGTACCTGTAAATTTAATAGAATCTGACAGAGTTGCTCTTTATATAGGGTCACCTAAGGCCTAAAACCAATAAAACCTCGCTCCTTTTTTTCTCTATGATGACATGATCATACAGAACGTGATAAGCCTGACTAGAGTTTGCAACACATATTTTCCACCAGCCATCGCCACTAGTCATAAGTGACAGTTGACAAAAAGAATTAGATGAATTACAGAAATGGGAATCAAATTGGAGCATGTCTTTCCACCCAGACAATATAAGATAAGATAAGAAAATAAAATAGACCTATACTTTACCTGAGAAATAAACTACCTGAATAATAAACAAGACCTATACTTTACCTGAGAAATAAACTACCTGAATAATAAACTAGACCTATACTTTACCTGAGAAAAAAACCAGACCTATGCTTTACCTCAGAGATGAACTAGACCTATGCTTTACCTCAGAGATGAACTAGACCTATACTTTACCTCTGAAATAAACTAGAACTATACCTAACATTAGAGATAAACTAACCTATAGTTTACCTTAGAAATAAACTAGACCGATACTTTACCTCAGAGATGAACTAGACGTATACTTTACCTCAGAGATAAACTAGACCCATACTTTACTTCAGAAATAAAATAGACCTATACTTTATCTAAGAAATGAACTAGACCTATACTTTACGTCAGAGATAAACTAGACCTATACTTTTTTCAGAAATAAACTAAACCCATACTTTACCTCAGAAATAAACTAGACCCATACTTTACCTCAGAAATAAACTAAACCCATACTTTACCTAAAAAAATAAACTAAACCCATACTTTACCTCAGAAATAAACTAGACGCATACTTTACCTCAGAATAAAACTAGACGCATACTTTACCTCAGAAATAAACTAGACGCATACTTTACCTCAGAAATAAACTAGATGCATACTTTACCTCAGAAATAAACTAGACGCATACTTTACCTCAGAAATAAATTAGACGCATACTTTACCTCGATTCGATGCACATTCGAGGACTGAAGACTAAGTTGTCTGAGAGAAGTAAGTGTTTGGAAAGAGCCATTGGTCAAGGTAGTCAGATTATTTCTGTCCAGTAACAACACTTGTGTAGTCACTGGCACACATTGAAGGTCCACAAATGTCCAGTTCAGATTAGAGCAATTGGCTACTAGTAGATTACCCGCACTGTATACCGAG
Organism: Biomphalaria sudanica; assembly: GCA_036873155.1. NCBI lineage: Eukaryota > Metazoa > Mollusca > Gastropoda > Planorbidae > Biomphalaria > Biomphalaria sudanica. The sequence goes on from JAZGLO010001553.1 coordinate 1,473,134, forward strand.
CAGCAGATCAACTCAGCACTTTCTTTGCCTGAATATGTCGTCAAGTTCAACGAGCTGTCTCTAGAGTTGATTGCAATAGACTTCATCACCAAACAAATCTTCCACAAGAAACCTAACACGTTGTTGAACATTTCCAGAAGCTTGTGTTGAGGAGATTAAACAAGTGCTCACATACATACAAGCTAATTGAATATACGTTCTAGTCTTGATGTGTTCAGAGGAAAAACATTTTTTCATATGGATACGTTTGTACAAAGCAAATTCAGTCTCACTTTAACGCTGGAGTTATTGCTCTTGTGCTTGGGTCAAACTTCAGGCTACGCCAATCAAAAAATATCAAGTTTATTTTTTTTTATAGCAGTGGTTCCCAAATCTTTTCTGCTTTGGCGTCATTATACTTGAAGCCACGTGTCAAGAGCCTCATCAAGACCAACAAATGTAGGCCCCTACAAGTCCAGTGGAACCAATCTTTCTTGGCTTTAGAACGCAATGTAGGTAGTACCGTCAAGGATCAGAGAGCACTGCCCACAGGATCTAATATGCCGGTGGTCAGATGCTAGTTAATTAGGTGCTGAGTCTAATTAAAGGTATATGTCAAAATATGTTTTAATGAGGTGCTTAAGAATAATTCAAAGTCTAATATTTTGTTGATTTATCAAAGTGGAAAATATTTTTAAAAAGCGAAACTAAAATCTAAACAATAGTTTCGTTTTGTCAACTGAGAACATTGCCTTGACATAATTGTGAAGTCAACCAAAAAGTGAATATTTTTCCATTTAAGTGTGGCCCATGTTTCCGCCTATCGTAGAGGTGTACTTAAATAATATTTAGATGAATTAAGCTCAAGGCTCAAGTCATTAAGGTTTGAGATATACTTGCATGCTCAATTTTGTAAACTATTATTATCATCGTAAAAGCTAGTTCTTCCAAGACGAGACTAGGGAGTAGGCCCAGTTCACGGCTAATGCGCAATTTTCAGTTGAGCAATAAATTTACACGGTAAAGTAAAAAGACAATGACTTAATGAAATGTGCACATGAAAAACATCCGTTAAGTCATAATGTTAACATCCTGTTTTTGTAAATCTTTTTTTTTTATGGAATAAACAATGTTATGTTGTTTTTTTGTTGTGTGTGTTGTTTTTGTGTAGTTAAAGATTTGTAAAATAGGCTAAACAATTTTCAGTTTATCTTTGTATTGAGTATCCTATGCTATCGCTAGTTACTAGTTACCATGTTATTGCTAGATCTTCAAAATCAAACTGATGTTCGTTTTTTAAAAAGATTTTAAACGAAATTAAGATTGTAATTTTATTTCCATAAAACAGATTGTACACATACACTTCTTTAGCCCACAAGATGTCTTATCTCATCTTATATAATACAGACGTTACTTCAAAAAAAGAAGATGATTACATCCTACGCTTCATGCATTTAGTCATGCATATTAACCAATGACTTAAATTCTGCCAAGTCACTGGTTTTCATGGCTAGCTCAGGCACTCACTCCATGCTCTAAAAGCACTAGGAAAGAAGGAGTAAAGGAAGAAGGATTTAAACCTAAATGCTATAAACCTCCTCTTTACAGAGGATTTCCTGTGTGATTGTGGAAGCCTTTGCCTAGGAAAGGTTCTAACGCTGGTGAACCACTCCAAGCCCTAGTTTTGTCTTTTCCAACAGGACGATAAGTAACTCACTTAATCTCCTCCCAACTAACTCTCTTAATCTTCTCCCAACTAACTCTTAATTTCCTCCCAAGTAACTCTTAATTTTCTCCCAAGTAACTCTTAATCTCCCCCAAGTAACTCTTAATCTCCTCCCAAGTAACTCTTAATCTCCTCCTAAGTAACTCTCTTTATCTCCTCCCAACTAACCCTCTTAATCTCCTCCAAAGTAACTTTTAATTTCCTCCCAACTAACTTACTCAATCTCCTCCCAAGTAACTCTCTTAATCTCCTCCCAAATAACTCTCTTAATCTTCTCCCAACTAACTCTTTATTTCCACCCAACTAACTGTTAATCTCCTCCCAAATAACTCTTAATCTCCTCCCAACTTACGATCTTAATCTCCTCCCAAGTAACTCTTAATCCCCTCCAAACTAACTCTTAATTTCCTCCCAAGTAACTCATAATTTCCTCCCAACTCTTAATCTCCTCCCAATTAACTCTTAATCTTCTCCCAGTAACTCTTAATCTCCTCCCAAGTAACTCTTAATCTCCTCCCAAGTAACTCTTAATCTCCTCTCAACTAACCCTCCTACTCTCCTCCAAAGTAACTCTTAATTTCCTCACAACTAACTCTTAATCTCCTCCCAAGTAGCTCTTAATCGTCTCCCAAGTAACTCTAAATCTCCTCCCAAGTAACTCTTAATCTCCTCCCAAGTAACTCTCTTAATCTCCTCCCAAGTAGCTCTTAATCTTCTTCCAGTTAACTCTCTTAATCTCCTCCTAAGTAACTCTCTTAATCTCCTCACTTAAAGTAAATCTCTTAATCTCCTCACTCAAAGTAAATATCTTAATCTCCTCTCTCAAAGTAACCCACTTAATCTCCTCACTCAAAGTAAATATCTTAATCTCCTCTCTCAAAGTAACCCACTTAATCTCCTCACTCGAAGTAAATATCTTAATCTCCTCTCTCAAAGTAACCCACTTAATCTCCTCACTCGAAGTAAATCTCTTAATCTCCTCTCTTAAAGTAACCCACTTAATCTCCTCCCTCCAAGTAACTCTCTAAATACCTGCACCCTCTACCTGTATTATAGTGTCCCCTTTCCCTTCTCATTACATGTCATTTAGTTGTCTATTTCCCACACTTGTTGGCACTGAAGTTGTTCAATTGGACTGCGCGCATTGTAATGCATTCCAATACATCTGATTAGTTTGCAGTTCCTAGTGGGATGGCGACACCCTCCCCTAACACACACACAAACCACACATTACTCTCAAATTGAAAAGACCTTAAAGAGAAAGCAAATCAGGACAGTATGTCCAAAAAGTTTGTATTATTTTTTTCATTTTATTATTTATTAAAAAATCCAGCATATTTAAGTCTGATTCTATTATCATATGTTCATTGAATATCTCTAAGACATTGTTTAATTTCCTGTCTCTGTACGTAGTCCAGGGGAGCAGACAGATCAGAGATGACAATGATTCGTGAGTCTTCCAGGACATCATACAAGGAGCCTGGGATGTTGTACAACTGAGTTTGTTGGACCAATAGGACAACACGTTTTTCATTGGCTGGGCTCACAGAGTGACTGGCATACTGAAATGACAATTGGATAGAAGTATAAAGAAATGTTATTGTGACAAGTGAAGCGCGTTTGTGTGAGTTGGAGGTCTTTACGTCTAGGGATTAGCTTAAAGAGTGTCCACTCGCACAAGGTTTACATGCATGTACAGATCCAGCTAAAGGCTAACAACAGCAACAAAAAAAAAAAGGTTTAAATTAACAATATATGTGAGTTTATTTACATAAAGAAGGGATTGTGAATTTTATAAATAAAAATATACGAAGGGTGGGGAGGTACATGAGTTTGTGTTTAGATCATCATTAGATGTCATGGCCAAGTCGTCGGAGTATCCATTAGTCACGAAGCTTATCTTTTGAGCCTGGCGGTGTCGTAGATAGACTGGTATGGCTAGTTGCTGTGACTGTCTGCTGGTAGGCTGGTGAAGTGGGTACAAGCCATGGGCAGTTCAACCGTGGACGCAGAGATCAACTGAGATCAACTGAGGGTACAGGTTGCAAATCCAGTGACGGGTCTTGGCAGAGGTCTGCTGTGTCTTTGGAGGCTTCTAAGCAAAAAAGGGTGCTAAAGATATAGGCGCCAATCCAAGAAGGAAGAAAACAGTCTAGAAATATGAGACACAGGACATTGGTGCGCGGAGAGAGGGTGGGGTGAATGGTTTAATCAGATATTGTGTCGCCATCAAAAGGACAACATCATTTGATCTGAGATAAATAGTGCCCAGGGATGGACATTGTGCCGACATGTAAATCCAGAGACCAGGAAATTTCCTTCGCTGGCGTCTCTATGTTTCCTCGCGCAAGTGTTCATAGAGAGAAGGGGAGGTAACAATGGGTTCGTGACCACAGCACAAGTGTTCATAGTGATAAGGGGAGGTAACTAAGGGGGCGTGACCACAGAGCAAGTGTTCATAGAGAGAAGGAGGGGGGTAACAAACGGGGCGTGACAACAGCGCAAGTGTTCATAGAGAGAAGGGGAGGTAACAAAGAGGGCGTGACCACAGCGCAAGTGTTCATAGAGAGAAGGGGAGGTAACAAAGAGGGCGTGACCACAGCGCAAGTGTTCATAGAGAGAAGGGGAGGTAACAAAGAGGGCGTGACCACAGCGCAAGTGTTCATAGAGAGAAGGGGGGGTAACAAACGGGGCGTGACAACAGCGTAAGTGTTCATATTGATAAGGGGAGGTAACTAAGGGGGCGTGACCACAGCACAAGTGTTCATAGAGAGAAGGGGAGGTAACAATGGGTTCGTGACAACAGCGCAATTGTTCATAGTGATAAGGGGAGGTAACTAAGGGGGCGTGACCACAGCACAAGTGTTCATAGAGAGAAGGGGAGGTAATAAAGAGGGCGTGACCACAGCGCAAGTGTTCATAGAGAGAAGGGGAGGTAACAAAGAGGGCGTGACCACAGCGCAAGTGTTCATAGAGAGAAGGGGAGGTAACAAAGAGGGCGTGACCACAGAGCAAGTGTTCATAGAGAGAAGGGGGGGGGTAACAAACGGGGCGTGACTACAGCGCAAGTGTTCATAGTGATAAGGGGAGGTAACTTAGGGGGCGTGACCACAACACAAGTGTTCATAGAGATAAGGGGAGGTAACAATGGGTTCGTGACCACAGCGCAAGTGTTCATAGTGATAAGGGGAGGTAACTAAGGGGGCGCGACCACAGCACAAGTGTTCATAGAGAGAAGGGGAGGTAATAAAGAGGGCGTGACCACAGCGCAAGTGTTCATAGAGAGAAGGAGGGGGTAACAAACGGGGCGTGACAACAGCGCAAGTGTTCATAGAGAGAAGGGGAGGTAACAAAGAGGGCGTGACCACAGCGCAAGTGTTCATAGAGAGAAGGGAGGTAACAAAGAGGGCGTGACCACAGCGCAAGTGTTCATAGAGAGAAAGAGGGGGGGTAACAAACGGGGCGTGACAACAGCGCAAGTGTTCATAGTGATAAAGGGAGGTAACTAAGGGTGCGTGACCACAGCACTAGTGTTTGTAGAGAGAAGGGGAGGTAACAAAGAGGGCGTGACCACAGCGCAAGTGTTCATAGAGAGAAAGAGGGGGGGTAACAAACGGGGCGTGACAACAGCGCAAGTGTTCATAGAGAGAAGGGGAGGTAACAAAGAGGGCGTGACCACAGCGCAATTGTTCATAGAGAGAAGGGGAGGTAACAAAGAGGGCGTGACCACAGCGCAAGTGTTCATAGAGAGAAGGGGGGGGGTAGCAAACGGGGCGTGACAACAGCGCAAGTGTTCATAGAGAAAAGGGGAGGTAACAAAGAGGGCGTGACCACAGCACAAGTGTTAATAGAGAGAAGGGGAGGTAACAAAGAGGGCGTAACCACAGCGCAAGTGTTCATAGAGAGAAGGGGGGGTAACAAACGGGGCGTGACAACAGCGCAAGTGTTCATAGAGAAAAGGGGAGGTAACAAAGAGGACATGACAATAGTGCTCATAGAGAGAAGGGGAGGTAACAAAGGGGGCGTGACAATAGTGAGGAAGGTTGATATGGACAGTTCCACATCCAGGAAAACTTGCGAAATCGATTTCTGAAGAGGGCCCCTTAATGAACCTCTACCGTGAGAAGGGAAGGGGTCCGTGGGGAAGTGATACCTGTCTGTCATGACGTGAAAGGAGAGGAAGGTCCCGTCCATCATATGTCCACGTTGGTCCAGTGAATGAGAGGAAGGGCATGCCTAATCAGAAGTTTCGTTCAACTTGATCAACGTGAGGCAACTCCTGCCTAAATCTAGTTGGACAGAGGACAAAAGGGAAAGGAAAAAGGTAACCTCCCTCCCTGCTACGCTCGTAGAATATGGTGACTTGTTTTCTTTATTTTTTGTTTTATTTAAGAGGGAGATTTCAACCTTAAAACCCCATGGAGGAGGAATTTTACAACTCAACCCCCCCCCCCCTATGGTTGGCTGGGGCAAGTGATAGATTAACATTAAAATACAATAAAGAAAAAGAAAGCAAAAAAACAGTTACAAAAAATTCCCTGGGGGAGGAGGAATTTCATTTTGGGGTGGGGGGATTTTAACCTGAACAAACCCCCCTTGCTACGCCATACTTTATAAACTTTTAATTTATATAAAAGTTGTGTCACATTATAAAAAGAAGGGGGCTACATACTTATTTTCAAAATGAAATGATTTGAACCATTGTACGCTGAACTAAAAGGAACGAAGTTTTACTTTGAATAAGTGTATTTCTGACTGGCTATGAATTACTTTAAAAATCAAGTGTCACATCTATTGTTTGTGTAAATGTTACTATGAGTATAGAAAAACTATTAAAGTGCCTATTTTCCAAACTGTTCGTTGAGTTTAAATCATTGCCTCTACGGTTTTGACTTGTTAACTAGCAATTATATTTTTAATCCTTAAAATTTTATGAATATTAGTTCTGTTATAAACTCTAGAACTTTCGGTCCTTTCTGGTGTCTCATGATTTAATCCTAGACTATATAGTCTATGGATTTAATGAATCTTTTTACGACTTTTTAAAAATTTCTAGACCTAAATTTTAAACACTGGAATATTTATGGATGAAATTATTAGTACAAAAATAATTGGGAAAAAAATATAGTCTTATAGCTGTATGGACTTCTGGCGCAATAGACTGTTGTCCTGATGAGACTTCTTAGTTCAAACCCTTCCTCCAAAGTGCAAGAGGATTGAAATATGTAATATTTAATTTTAAAAAAACTTCTAAATCATTTAAAACACACTTTATACCTCTAAACAATTTAAGCAAAAACTATTAATAAAATAATAATAATAATAAAAAAGATCTAATCTTTTTTGAGACTCACTTTTACGACTCACTTTTACGACAGAATGCAACTAGTATAGATTTTCCAACATACAAATTCAAACAAAGAGAGACAAACCTTCATAATAATATCCGACAGATTGTAGTTGTTTAAAAATGGCTGTGTTATAACTAAAAGTATCCTCCAACTGTTTCTCATGGCCTCAAACATCTGTTGGTCAGTGTAGCCTGGAGCCAGGTCACGATGATGGACAAATGTAGAGACTTTAAGATCTTTTTCCAAATACCTTAAATGTTAAAAAATATTTATATTTAAATCAAAAATTGATAACTTCAGACCTAAACAAAGACAAGCCTTATAACGGGGGACCACAAACATAATAAAGCGATGACAAAGTTAACCTTAAAACTAAGCTATTTAATGCCTTTGATAAAACATGTCATAATATCTCAGACTTAAAAACCAATATAGTAAGTAACCTTACTAGAGAAGTCCCTTCCTGTGCGGGCACACGCCCTCTGAGTGAAATTCTGACCGAACGTCGTGTTCAATTCGTTGGGCATGTCTTTAAACGAATCAAAGCACGTTAACCAAAGTCAGCCCTAACACAAGAGGCAGAAAAGTGTACAGCGAAATAAGGTCGTCTACGAAGACACTTTATCTCAGAAATAACTACTATCTATCTAGTCTCTTTATCTCTATAATTATGTATATACGATATATACATCATGTTTTACCATTTATATCTAGATAGTATCTAAACCTAGTACTGAGTGCCTAAAATGTGTTCTATTTCAGTTTGTGGATAAAAAATGAAAGTGAGCGTGCGTTGAAATGATTCTTTTGAATATGGGACTTTGGAAAAGTTAGAGAAAAATAAACACACACGCGAAACAACAACAACAACAAAAAAACACTCACAAAAAAACAACAACAACATTATTATATTAACAGATTGATTAAATAAAAAAAATCCAAACAAAACAAAAACCAACAAAAACGTGTATGAGCTGCCTCTGAGCTGGTGCATAGTTCATTTAACAAACCAAGTCACGTAGCTGTATGGGAAACACGAGGACAACTTTAGACACGTCCATTTCTCATGTTTAGTGGAATGGTTAGAGATGGTAGCCATAGCATGTGTGGTGCCCCAATAAACCAATAGGAGTTGACATTTGTCAGGACTGAGCTCTTGTCAGCCTGGGTCTCCTGTTAACTTTAGAGAAGAAGGGGGACAATTCAGGTTGTTGACTTCAAGATTGTTTTTGTTTTGGATTGTTTTATTTTGTGAGATGTTTTTGTTTAATATAATGTAACTCATAGTAAAACAGTGTGTTTTTTGTTGCTAGTCCAGGACAGTTGGATTTTGGTTATAGAGTTGAAATATAGACTCTAATTATTTCTGCATAGCTATTATTCAGACTTATGGGATATTGAGTTGTTTATATATTAATTGATACTGGATATTTCAATTGCCAGAACTGTATCTGTACTTTATTAATGGATATGTAATAATAATAATGTCGCAAATTAGCATTATTTATCTTCATTATGTCGTTATATGTGTCGTTACGGTATTTTGCAGAACTTGGTTAAATTTAATATTCAGCTGACATACACACACGTATATTAGAGAACAAATCCTAAACCTCAGATTACTCTGTGAAAACTACCTCCAACACCAAGAGAATCTTTTCCATGTCTTTATTGATTTCAAGAAAGCTTCCGATCGAGTATGGCGCGGGGCACCCTGGTCGACAATGGAAAAGTACATTAATAAAAACATAATTAAAGTTATTCAGAACCTCTACAAGGATGCCACCAGTGCGGTGTTCTTTAACAATAATATTGGGGATTGGCTCAAAACCACAGTTGGAGTAAGACAAGGCTGCCTTCTTTCAACAACACTCTTCAATATCTTCCTTGAAAGGATAATGGAAGATGCTCTTGAGGGCTATGAAGGTACTGTAAGCATTGGAGGAAGAAGAATTACTAACTACTAATAACATTGATGGCCTACCAGGGACAGAAGAAGAACTAGCTGACCTGGTGATTCGCATTGACAAGACTTTCGCAGCATATGGTATGCAAATAAATGCTGATAAAAACCAAATTATGACCAATAGCCAACAGGGCTTTAAAAGGGGCAACAGTATCGGAGGTGAAAAACTGACTAGTGTTAGCAGCTTCAAATGCATCGGAGATATTGTCTCAGATGAGGGAACGAAACCTGAACTATTGGTCCGAATAGCATAGCCCGCAGAAGCCCTTTCAAAACTCAAAATAATATGGAAAGACGAAGGCTTAGACCTCGGCACCAAAATCAAACAAATGCGCTCCCTGGTCATGGCCACATTTTTATATGCTTGTGAGTCTTAGATGCTGACTGCCGAACTAGGGAGGAGAATCCTTGCAATGGAAGTAAGATGCTACAGAAGGATCCTAGGTATCACATTTAAAGACTGCTTTCAAACCATGAGATTTGAGACAGGGTTACTGCAGCGATCTGACCCCATGATGACCTGCTAACTATAGTAAAAAAAACGCAAGCCCAAAATTTATGGCCATATTACAAGACCTTCGGAGTCAGGAAACGAAGAAGAAGCAGACAGAGAAAGCGATGGGAAGACAACATTAAAGAATGGTCGGGTATGCCTTTGAGAGAGGTTCTAACTAAGAAAAAGACAGGGAGAAATGGAGAAAGAGGGTTGACGAGTCTTGCTTGGTGCCCCAACTGTCCGACAGACTAAGGGATAGGATGAGGAGGATGGGATATTAGCGGAGGATTACCAGCTTCCGTCGCCTCATCGTGGCACCTCCGTGGAAACGTCCGCCCGGGGAAGTGGATAGGCGAAGAACAAAAGCTAACAGGACTCCCAGTGAGCTACCACTGTATGTTCTAGCGAGTGTACCTGCACGTGGTTGGGATGTTGAAAAGGCTTTCTAACTAGTCCGAAAACCACTGCTCCGTTCACCGACGGGGCCCATACGAGTGGTGATGGTCCCCCCATAATAGCGGCGGCACAGTATAGGCATAAGGAGGACTCCCACGTGGGGCTTGAGCCTGCGGCCCTGCATAAGGGGAGGAACTCATGACGGGGCTTAGAGGAGAGTGCAACATGACAAGCAGAGTGTTACATGATCACCTAGTTGCTTGGGGACTACTGGATGAGGAGTCGGTGAAGAGACAATTTCACATCCTGACTAAGGGATAAAAGCCTTTCCCGGGTCACATGGTTCATAAAAGGGATGCGTCATCTCGAACCATACGTGGACATCGGATTCAGGATGGGATATTAGTGAAGAAAAGAACCTTGAAAACTTTGCAATTAATTTTTAAGGCGTATGCTATTTTTTATGGTGGGGGAGGAAAAACAACAACAACAAAAAACAACAATGAACAACAACAGCTTTTCTCTACAGCATCAACTAAACATGATCAAGATCTCCTACCTTAACAAAATATGTCGCACGAAGCCGACATCATCATCAGCATAGCCAATGAAAACGTCTGTCTTGTAGTCGCTGGATTTCATTGGTCGAAAAGCCTTGATGAAGATCCTAACCAAAGAAGCTTCTATGGCGGTTCTAAATCTGTGCACGAGGTAGGCCACAAGGAAAGTGGAGGACATCACGAGCAGTAGAACGATGGAGATCAACAGATAATTGCTGCAGTAAAGATATAAGAGAGTTAATTGATTTAAAAAAAAGGGCCTTAAACTTAAATAATTAACTATAAATACAGCAGTTAAATAAAAAAAAATTATTTTATTACCTCTATATAATTCAACTCAAGGGCGTAACCTTGGGGGTGGGGCTGGGGTTCAATCCTTTCAAAGGGAAACTTTACTTTAAAAAATATATAGATAGATATATATATAGATAGATACTAATTGTGTTTCTGTTCATTATACTTAACAGAAAAATAATAATCGTGTTTTGAGAACAAAGAATTCGGTCTTCTTCCTAATGTGAAAATCACTTAATTTTACAACAAATGGACGTATCTTAGTCCTGTATTTCTTTAACTAATCAAATATGAATGTCTGTTAGCTTTAAGTTTTGAATATGTCTCTATTGGTGCTGGAGCTAATGAAACTATTTAGATTAATCTATCATCAATTGAGTTATACATTTGTTTCGATCTGTGACCTATATACGTTTCTAGAGACATGGGAGTAGCAGAAGTTGTGGGGAAAATCCCAATTAGAAGTAGCAACTGATATGATATATTTTAGCACATCACATCAACATAATAATGGTTTAAAAGTACTACATACTAGCCAAAACATTGTATGTAAAATCCAGAAACATCTTGTAACAATACGTCAGTTGAAATAAGTTGTCCTTCCTGAGATGTACACGAGTAATTTCCCTTGTTATCCAGAAAATCGCTAATGTTAAGCCACACTGTATATATAAAAGAGGAATAATTAGTTATCTATAATATTAATAACAACAATTAAATTTAAGCTATTCTATGTTCACATTATATTAAGTATATGAATATTTTTTATTTTTTTTTAGAAAGAGCAAGACCCAATTTCAATTAATCGATTGATCAATTAATCGATCAGTGAATTTATCTGTCATAGTGTCTGTAATGTTATAACTTATATTCACTAAACAGAATCAATAATTAGTAAGCTGTTTATTTTGTAAATTTCTTGTTGGTAGGTGAGTCTAACATTATGTCCGAGAAAGTGGATTCCAGACAGAAACAAAATTAACTTTAAAAGTTGCATACTTCTTGTGATATAATGTGTGTGCCCTGCTCTGGGCTAAGTATATCTTTTATCATTATTGCATTTTGTAATTTTTGATTTTCCCAAGTACCCCAACACACACGACCAATAACTAACAGAAAAAAAAAATATATACAGTTCACAACACAGGTCCAGTGGTCATGCTGGTGACCCAGGAGCAAGTGGTAACTAAACAAACTCTGCAAGGCCTTATATAAACTTCTAAAGGGGAATCACTCTTGTCTTTACAATCACTCAAAAATAGTTTACTCTCCATTATGGTACACTTCAAATAGGCTTTAAGAGTTTAAGTGTTAATATAGTGCACTATTACTGAATGTTAATTTATTCATGATCTGAGAAAAAACTTCAACGATTAAAATGAAAGAAAATATAAATGAAAAAGGACTTACAACTTATTTATTTATTTATTTTTTTAAGCTCCCCTCCTGACCTTATGAAAAATAAAATGAAAATCAAAATTTTAACACCTCAATTTCTATGAAAATTAATTATTAGAATGCGCTCACGTATTATGCATATACTTCAATACGACATGCTTATTTAATGAAATTATTGTATTTTTTAAGGTGAAAATATCAATGGGCTTTGTTGCCGCACATAAAAATTATATATGTGTCAGTCGCGAATAGCCCAAAATTTCAGTAAAAGAAATTACAAAAGTTATTTCTCTACTGAAGAAGTTACGGAAGTTGGATATAGACCATAGACATAAATAAATATAGACTGGAAGTAGGAAGTTATTTTTATTTGGGGGGAGTCAAATATGTTTTATGTACTATAGCTATGTGAAACAAAAATGGCGGCAATTGAGCTATAAATTCTAGGACTAACATTTTAGCCAATATATAATTATAATCTATAGTTTGGAAAAGTACAAAACTGCCATATTCCCAATATTTTGCCTTTGTTTCATAATCATAGACATAGACAAATATATATAGGTTTGTGATGTGGATCTATGTTTGTTGACATGGCTTCTTTATTAATGTATGGCGGTCGTCTTATCGATTCAAATTGTTAGAATTAGTTTTTAGTAAAAAAAAAAAAATTGAGCAGAACGTGCTCTAATGTTCGTAGTACGATAGGCCAAGGATAAATTCTAAAGGTTGAAAAAAAAAAAGAATATTATACACATTAAATTTCAGTTTCAGTAAGTCAGAATAATTCAGTATCACTGACACTGTGACTGTCACTAATTTAATATTGATAGATCTAAATCTAATAAATATGACTAATATTTATAGTAACTAGGTCTAATACTTTTCATACTTTTTACTACTAACTATTAAACTAGTCAGTCTATCATCTATGCATGCAGACTATAGACTAGATCTAGTATATGTATAGGTTATAGATCTAGTGACAATCTTGAATCTAGTCCTAGACTTTTTATATACTAACTATAGACTATTATATTGTTACGAATCTCACTATCCAGGCTCTCTGCAAACTGCACCAAACACTACCAACTTAAAGAACTTGACAACTTAGGGCTCCAAAGTAACGTAACACTTTAATAGTTGAATAAATAACAGCCAATACTGTACAATTGAAGCACGTATCACAAGACTGTACAAATATTTTTTCGAGAACACCGTACCGCCGTATCAACTCTGGCACTGGTCTCTCTGTCTCGTCTAGGACTTGTACTGAGCCGTTGTAACGAACTGTAGATCGGGAAGTTGTGACTCACTGGTCTCTGATACCTTCGCTCTTTATATAGGGTCCCTGCTGGCCTTCAAGAACCGGGCCGAACGTCGCTCGACTTTTCTGGGTGGTCATATGACTACATCCCTCTTGACGCTCCTGAGCTCTGTTCACGGCGCCGATCCTACTCGAACCTTCATGTTGACACTCGTCTCGGCTGACCGTTGTTATTCGTCACGGTTGACCGCTCGTCTATCGCTGGCCTGGGGCGATTTGCGTCGGCTGACTACACACACACCACTACCTCCATCTGTGCCACCACCAGGTTTATAACAATATAGACTAGACTATACAGATTACAATTATAGTTTATAGTATAGTACTAGTAGTAAGTAGTATTTTTTTACTATATATTTATATAGACTAAATCTAAATCTAGTATTTAAAACTATTTATAATTAGGCACGATTAGAGATTATATAATACAGAAGGGGTTATATCAAATATATAGGTTATGGCTGAAAAAAAAAATTACTTTTAATTTTACACTGCTCATAACTGCTGTATAACTCATACAAACTTATCTTTTCCCAAATGTTTCTCATAATATTTTTACTTTATCGTCCTATCTATTTATATATGTCTATGATATAGACCTAATATAAAACCACAGACCTATATATACTACACTAAATGTAGGTATTTGCTCTCTATTTACAATTTCATTAGGTAGGTGCAGTTTTACTTTTAGACACCAAGTCTCAGATTCGATGTGATTCGTTAAACATTCAACTAAATAGTAAACACTGCACTCATCATTTATCTTCGAAATTACTGGCATTGTCGTTAAGTAGACTCAATATATAGATCTAGATTTCAGACCTAATCTAGTTTAGAAATCTAGATTCTATCTTGCGACTAGATTTTCACTTATTTGTCACTAGTCTAGATCTAGCTCTACCTGACTAAAGCTTATTAATTAGGATAGGCCTACATCTACTAGCTAGATTATTCTATATAGAGTCCATATCTAGATCTAGCAAAAATATATAGCTAGTCTAGATCAGACTCAGTAGATCTACTATGCATACAATATTGAATATACTTCTACTTATAGATATATAAATTTTATCGCCAAGATCTAATATACCAATATAATAATAATAAGGCTTTTCATCGAGTCCGAATATTAATGAGGAATACAATATTTACCGTGGATACGCAGCCCAAGCTGTGACCCATATATTCACCCACAACCAGGGCAAGCATAACCATTGCTCACGTTGATCGACTTAAGATTTTCTTTACGCCGTCTGCATCTGTCCTCGGTAGCGAATATTTCCTTTAGCTCTCAAATGACCTGCAACTGTCTGTCTCGTTCTGAGACCGCATGCCACCAGGTGCTATTTTCTATGTCTGCTATGGCAAGTAAAGAGTTTCCGTGGGTCACTCTGTTACGTCGACTACTTTTTAGCTCACCAAAAAAAGACTGCTTTTAGCATACGTCCCCCCCCCCTTACGGGATACCTGCCCTGCCCAGCGTAACTGTCGGACCATAAGAAATCCCTCTATACTAGTCTATACTATTCATACCGTCGTTTGCAAGGATATCGCTGTTTGTAGTGCTGTCTTGCCACCGTATGTCCATGATGGAGCTCAAGCATCTTTGTTGAAAGCGTTCAAGTAGTCTTAGTTGTTTTCTGTACAATACACATGTCTCCGATCCATATAGAAGGGTAGAGAGAACCACTGCTTGGTAGGCACTTTTTTGTAGGCAGGCCGAGCGATCTATTCCGCCAACTCACTCCTGAAGGCGTCCAAAAGCACTACTTGCCATGACCAGACGTTATCAACTCCTAGACGTCAAAGATTGAACACGAAACCTGATGTCGATGCCTTCGTGCAATTGCTGCCTCATTTGACCCAGCATTACGCCAAAGAAAATAGCGAATAGAGTAGGAGCACCATTGTGTCTAATCTGGATTTTTCATTATGTAAAGTACTGTAAGTGTGTAGTTTCACACGCTTCTTTTAGGTCTTTTATTTCTATACCCTCTATCGGGTTTTATCCTAACTACACGCATTTTGTGCAGAATTATTTTTCACTATCTGGCTCACTTAAAATTATAGCATAATAATGTCAGTTTAAAAAGAGAACTGAAAAATGCTAAGATATTAAAGGAATAGTTTTAAACCTAAGAAACGAAACGCGTTAGTCCATAATAGCCCATTAGATACCGGAGATTTAAAGTAAAAGTACTTACTTATAAATTTAATCTGAGAACACACACAGACAATATTATTTTCAGCCAGAGCTAAATAAAAATCTGGAACATTTTCCGAGTGTTTCGTCAGAGCTGTCATCTCCTCTTCTGTTAGATCGCTGAGAGCGTTTCCAGACAAATCAAGAGTTTTTAAATTTGGAACCAGATCCATCGTGATTGGAAAAGAGGAAAATCTATTTTTAGCCAATATTACATGAGTAATGTGAGAGTTTCTTGAAAATAAATTTGGAGGAAGAAAATTGAGTTTATTGTCTGTAAGATCTAAATATCTCAGTTCTGGCATGTTCTGAATGATTCTGTCGATGCTGACACGTCGAAAGAAGTCTTCGTTCATCATGGATCTCAATATAAGGTATCTCAAGGTGGGAAAGTCGTCGAAAAAATACGGGGACACTATAAGTACGTTTTTGGAAGCATCACAAAGCTGAATGTTTGTCAGTCCTTTAATTCTACCCGTACCTCGACTTATGCTGTTACCAACAAAATAGACATGTGTAAGGCTAGCAGCCTGGATGAATTGTATACTTTGGTTGCTGTATTCGTTATCTCCCTGTAGAGTGTACATAACTTTAATTGTGCATAGCGATGCAGGCACTCTGTAAGTCCAAGTGGCAGATTTTGTCAGATAAGAGGGTTTATCTAAAATTCGAAAGAGACTTCGTTCACTAATAGAACCAAGCTCGGCATAGGATGTAACTGGGGATATTGTAATAGGTTCAAAACCAGAAGCCATCTCTTTTTCAAAGGGTTTATTATTCAGCGAATCATTCCTCAAAGCCAGAGCTTGTAAAATTCCATCATCTTTTGACGATGAGGTTATATTGTTAGATTTGACTTTGGTTTCTAGACTCTTTAATTTACTCATTGTATTTGTTGTCCTTGACCCAGGGAAAGATCGTATGTTGTAGAAATCCAGATATGTTGGTAGAGATAATGAGGGTTGTACATTTTCCTTGACACTTTCAACTTCTAGATAAGGATATGACACTTCATTTGCCAAGTTTGGAAATGTAATAATAACTTCTTTCAATTTCTCCAGACGTGCCGCTTCTAACAAGGGAAACCTCCATCCCAGCCAGCCCAATTTGTTTTTGGAGAAATCAAGAGATTTGATGTTTTGTCTCCACTGCGGACTGGATATAACTCCTGGTGCTATTGCGAAAATATTGCTGTTTATCCAAGAGAAATGAGAAAGAGTCAACTGCCTTAAATATTTAACAGTACTATTCAATATAACCCCATCTTCATACGTTGAGTTAGGATTATAATAATCTTTCATATAATGTGTTGTCTCAAGGTATAATGAGTGCAATGAAGAATTAATAAAATGTTTAAATTTTCTGGCCATGTTTTCATTTCCAATTCTGCAGTTAATAATTCTGAGGACTTCAAGCGAGTTTAAATTCTGGAACGCGTCATCACTGAACAGCGAAATATCTTGATCCATATCGTCTGGATCAAATTGTAAGCTATCAAAATCAATTAAACTTAGTGTTTTTAAGCTAGAGTTCCACAAGCCTATAAAACTGTCGTTTGTTACGTTCGTTACTTTTGAGCAATACAAAGTAAGGTTGTTCAGTTGGGTCAAATATGAGAATTCTCTTCCCATTTGTAATTTTTCAGAACCATCCATTGAAAGGGTAGACAGGTTCTGAAAATAAACCAAAGCACCTTTTAAGTTTTTAGAGAGGTTCTGATTCTTTCCAATGAGAAGTTGTTTCAGATTTCTAAGATGTCTAAATGCTTGCGGATTGAATGAAGTCACTCCATCTCTGAGTTGATTATTTTCAAGGCTCAAGTTTTGTAGTTGACTGAGACCTAGAAAGGTATCGATCTGGAAAATATAATGATTTATAATGTATGCATTAAATACATCTTTCTAAATGCTGGCTTTAAAAAAAATGGTTGTAAAAGTATAAAGGTATACAAGGTAAATAAACTAAATCTAGTGTCATGTTAAATGAGAAATTAGTTCATGAAGTATTCCTTCTGTCCTAAATAAGAATGTTTAAGGAAGGTATGAACCCCACAATATAATGATACTTGAGCTAAAAAGTAGTTACAACGCAAGAGGTAGAAATCATGGGAGTAGCCAGGTGGGTGTTTGGGGTTCAAACTCACCCCCCCGAAATGAAATCCCTCCCCCCGAATTTACTGACTGCTTTTCTGCTCTGATTTTGTTTACTTGAGGTGAGATTTTAATAATTAACCATCACTTGCCCCAGCGCAGCCAAGAGGGTTTTGAGTTTAAAACCCGCTACCAGGGTTTTTTGCAGTTAAACCCCCACTTCATAAAACAAAACAAAAAAAAATGCTAACGACAATACCCAAATTCCAATAGCATAGGTAAGGAAGATTTTGATTTTAAAACCCCCTTCAAAATTTACCATAAAACCCCCTCTTCAATATATGGCTATCTATACATCAGTCACTATTTTCTATGAGCTTAGCCAAGAGAGGTTTAGTCTTTAAAACCTTAAAACAGATGATTTTGACGATAAAACTTCCCTTTTCGTTATAAAATCTAAAGCAAACTACAGTCACCTAATTCCAAGAGCATAGCCAAGAGAGGTTACACATTTCTACCAGTGGCTTGGCTCCATTAATAAAGTGCAGTGAAAAGTAACCCTCCGAAATTGAAAAACACTAAATGTCGCTCAACAAAGATGGCTGAAACGGATTTTAGGAGTTATAGAAATCGGGTCTAAATCAAGGAAATACTATGCCGAACTGAGAGTCGACCCCTTAGTAAGGTTGTGACAGAGCGTCGCATAAGGTTTGCTTGACATGTTCTCCGACAAAATGAATTACGCATAATAAGAGTTGCGATGACATGGAAAGCGCAAACAGTGACCACTTGGCGCCACACTTTCATGGAGGTCATTAGAAAAGATAGGAAGAGGCTTCAGACATTGCTAATGACATATTTTTGTGGTAACAGCTTGCTGCCCAGTGGGCCAAACGACGTGGGATGATCTAAGTCAGTAAGAATAGCACATACTGTTTTTGAAATAAAACTTGTTAATGGCAGGATAATGCACTGTAAATACCCCAGAATATGCATTTTGTTGGCTTTCAATACCAAAAATAGTGCTTAGCTTCGCCCCGCTATGGGCGAGCTCATGGCGCTCCCCCAGACCCCCTTGCCTTAAAGGCGGGGAATCTACAAGTTTTTCATTTACTTCAGGAAGAGCCCATTGTAGGGTACAATAAGCGTCTTCCGAAAGAATGAAGGGTCAGAATGTAATAAAGATTAATTATGTGTGTGTACACACACACACACAGACGCACACACACTTATCTTTGCGGGAGGCGGGAGAAAAAAAGCCCCCCAAAAGCCCCCCCACCCCGACAAAAATCCTGATTACGCCCATGGTAGAAAGGATTGGGGTCCTTCTGTTAGAACGATTCAACGCATAAACAATTTGTTTTGAATGATGTTATCTTATATCCAGTACTTTTTTTTGTGAAAACAAAAATAGGTGCCGGTACTCAGTATGGATTGCCTAACTTTTAACTACTAATAAATTAATAATAAGCGTTAAAAGGAAGTAATTATTGTTTACCTACATTGAAAAAGTTACCGTCACAATAGTGCGCCATCCGGGTTTGCCCGTTTTAGAACAATATATTTAATATAATATAAAAAATATTTTAGTTTTAGAAATGGTGCGGACAATAACGCACATTTAAAACTTATAATCTTTATCAAGCGTAGTTGTAGGCCAGTAATGTTAATGTTTACTAGTCGGCCGGCGTCGTAGCATACGCCATTATTATTCAGGGCCGGCCTTTCATAAGACCCACGCTATTTCTAGGTGTATAAATTATTGTATTAAACCTGAAAATCTCCCGAAATTATAAAATATACGAAAAAGTCCTTAAAATATACATAGACAAAAATTGTCATTTTGGTGTGTCATTCAATATGGAAAACGCCAATCCTACGCGCGATAAATAAAAACGGCATTATGCATTAGCCGTAATTGTGTAATCTGGTGAATCTGGTAATCTGTTCTCCCCCCCCCCCCCCCCCCACCTTGTTTTTTCGTGAGATTACTATCCGCAGAAATAAGTGAATGATTTTTCCTTTACTTTTTGCTCATCCAAAGAAGGGAAGGGAAGAGGAGAATTATTGGATATAGAATGTGATGACTTTATTATATACTAGTATTTAACACCGCTACGCTTATTGATTTGTTCCCAGGTGTTTTCTATTCTGGCAAGTAAACCAATCCCATTGTTTATCTTTCACTTTCTTTCATTTCTTTTATCTTTCACTTCCAGTATCTCTTACGATGAGTCGGAATGGCCCTGCCCCCTAGCCACCATTTGGCACGTTATTTCTTGTATCACATATCTCTCCCTCTTAGCGTATAATAATTGGTCACGTAGTATGCTCTGTAGACTGTTGTCTTGATGATCCCGTATTCGAAGCCTGACTACTAGCATGTCCCCAGCGCTCGGGAGGTTAGTACTGGGATATTATAATGTTCCATTCTGAAGAAATAACCGAAAAATTAATAACAATGTTAGGCGATGCCGCGCAAATTAATCTGTCAAGGACTATCTATTCCGCAACCCAGCTAAACAAATGGGATGCTGAAAACTATATAAGGTAAAAATCAACTCATGTAGAATTAAAATATATAAAAAATATTCTTAATACTAACATAACCCTCTTCCCCCAGCACATACAAACACACACACACAATGGTCCTAATGACAATGTGAACAATCAATTCTTTGCCTTCTTAATTCTATATCAAATATTTAATATTACTTATTGACGTAACTGATTTCAAACAGTGCTAGTATGGGCCTATGTAAAGGAATAACTGGAGAACAAACATTATTTTCAGAGTGATCTCCCCCCCCCCTCCTTTTTAGAGAAAAGTAGAATAAAAAAATAATTAATAAAATCTCATATTAAGTATGCGACTTTATTATATTTTTAGTTTTAGATCTAGAGAGAGTGTCAATCTAAATCTAATCGTCATAAAATAATGCTAGAAACGCTAGAGACTTCAAACTTTTAGAGGACACTAACAAAGGGCAGAACGAAATAAAGAGAAATCATAACCTCAGATCAAGAATAAATTATGTTTATCTTCACAACGACTTAAGCCCACAGACTTCAGATTAGCCCTAACCACGCAGTCATATAAGCTGTTTGAAAACACAATTTTTTCTTTTTTTTTCTTTCTTATAGTAAGAGTCTCTAACTACAAAAAGAAAGGAAGCGATAACATTCCTTTGTTAAATGAATTAATTTTATTGTGAGATGTTCATTAACTTATTTACAATATAAAATATTGATACGTTACATCAGGAACAAACTAGACCTCTCTTTACCTCAGAAGTAAACTAGACCAATACCATAGCACTGAAATAAATAAGGCCTATTTTCTTTACCTCAGAAATAAACTAGACCAATACCTTAGCCCAGAAATAAACTCGACCGCTACTTTAACTAGAACTAAACTTTACCTCAATCCGATGAACGTTCGAAGACTGAATACTAAGTTGCCGGAGAGATGTCAGTGTTTGAAAAGAGCCATTGGTCAAGGTAGTCAGATTATTTCTGTCCAGTAACAATACTTGTGTAGACACTGGCACACATCGAAGGTCCACAAATGTCCAGTTTAAGTTGGAACAGTTGGCTACCAGTACATCCTCCAACTGGTCCACCAAGCAGCAGTTGATCACAACACTTTCATCGCCTGATAGTTTCTTAAAGTGGAACAAGAGACTTTTGGAGTGTATCGCATTAAGCATTATCACCAACAGAGTCTTTAGAACGAAACGTAAACCCTTGTCAAACATCTTTTCCAGAAGCTATGAGTGTACGGGCAATAAACAAACTGCTAACGTCAATCCACTTCTTTAGTGTTCAGAGTAGACACGTGACTAAATAACAAACTTTCATGTTGAATACTTTGTACCTTTACAACTTGGGAAGCATTAAAAATACTAGAGGTTTTTTTTTGTTTCTGTGCAGATTGAATCGTCATGCTACGTTACACAAAAAACATATAAAAATAAAAGTCCAATAGTTTTGATAAAAGTGGTTTCCAATTTGTGTCTGCTTTGGAGTCTTAGATAGTTCCGACACGTCACGAGCCTCATCAGCACAGAATAAGTTTTCAACTCCACTGGAGTCTTCTGCGGCTTCTATACACAATAGATTTAGTATTTTCGAGTGATCGGACAGCACTAGCAGGCCTTAATAAGGACTTCACTGTTTTATACTTAGGACCTTGGATGCAGGCATTAGGTTCTTATGGCCAAATTTGTGTGTTAATTTGTGTCTGAATACAAAATGTGCAACGTAATTATTACGTACTTCACAAACAGAAATATTTATTACAAAAGAAACAAGCAAATTGTCTAGATAGTTTGAATATTGTTCTGTATTTACACCAACAAGGTTGCCTTAATTAATGTTTTAATTTTAGAATTATTGAAAGTATTTTTCGAGGACATAAAACTGAACCGAGAATTTGTAAGAAATTTTTTTTTTTTAAATTGGCTTTTAAAAATTAAATTAACATAAAAAATATATGACTATTTTTATGATGTTTTAATTTATTATTCAATGCATAAAATATATTCAATAATTAAGTGCTTAAGTTTAATTCAATGTCTATTTGAAAGATGTAATTGATTGATGTTTGTTGATAAAGTTATAGAGTCTAACTCAGTCTAGATGTTTGTTGATGAAGTGCTGCAGTCCAACTTTAAATCTATAGTAAGGAATGCTATTTTCCATTTTTCAAAAAAAAAAAAAAAAAGCGAAACTCCAACCTGAACAATAGTTTCGTTCTGTCAACTGAGAACATTGACATAAATGTGAAGTCAACCAAAAAACAATGGTGTATGTTTTTTTCCTATCATAGAAATGTACTTAAAGAATATTAAGAATTAAGCTCAAATCATTAAGGTTTGAGATATCCTTGCATGCTATTTCTTTTTATTGTACGAAAACTTAATATTACCACTAAGATAGGCGTGCAGTATGCCTGCTGGACTGTTCTTCAGTTGTGAAGATGGTCACGAGATCATACCCTGCTCGCCGCCATTCCCCGACATCCTGCTAGAGGTTTGGACTAGGAAGTAGATTGTCTTTAACCCTTATGGAACATCCGAAACAAGTCAAACATTTTAGAAAAAAAAATGTCTTCGGAGGAGGGAATAGAAAGGAAGGGATGGCAAACATTTCCAGGCGATTCAGTCACATAAAGAAGTTAAAAGACAATGACACCAGCAGACGTGAACATGAATTAAATGTTAAAAAAATTATTTCTAGTAGGAATGAGCAGACTGTCAATTTAAATACATCTCGAAATTAAAAACAATCTTTGCATGTAGGTGTATTAGGATTATTTCATATTTTTTGTCTACTAATAGATAGCTAATTAGTTAGTTGGGTTGCGCACTTTATTAGACCGACAGTGAACATACATTTTATAGTGACGACATAGACCTTGGGTTAGAGATTAGAATAGCACTAGGGAAGAAGGAGTATTTGTACAAATTTGTCCTAGTATATGGGACGAGGAATGTGCCTTTATTTTTGTGTCTTTCAGAGTATTTTATTAAATTTTGTTTTTGTATTTGAAGATTATGGTTCAGTGTTTTATGTATAATTGCTACTTTATGTCTTATGTCCTGAAGGCTTTCTAAATTTTACAAAAGGTGTTCGTCTAGTCAAATGTAAATATTCGTTTGTTATGAATCTCACTGCTCTATTTTGTGTCTGTTCCAGTTTCTTAATGTTTTCTTGAGTTGAGGGGTCCCAAACAGCGGATGCATATTCTATTATTGGCCTAACCAAGGTTAAATAATTTTTCAGTTTTATGTTGTTATTTGATTTATATAAATTTCTTTTAATAAACCCTAATACTTTGTTTGATTTTTTAATAGTTTCACCAATATGGGGATTTCATGAGAGTTTTTCATTTATTATAACACCTAGGTATTTTGCATTTTTAGTTTGTGTTACTGGTTTACCATGAATAAGATAAGTGGAATTAATGTGTTTTAGCTTTTTGTTACACTTAATAACTGACATTTTTCTGGGTGGAAAGACATGCTCCGATTCGATTCCCATTTCTGTAATTCATCTAATTCTCTTTGTATTTGTAAAATATCTGTGTCTTGTGTTGTTTTTATTGTTCTATATATTATGCAATCGTGTGCAAATAATCTGACTTTTGTTCCTGAACTAATGCAAGTTATTAAATCATTTAGTTAGAATAAAATAGTATAATAGTAGACCTAAGACAGTTATTTAAGGTACACCTGAGTTTACTGTTATTGGTGTTGATTTAGAGCCATTTATTGTAACAGTTTGTTTTCTCCCTATCAGAAAATCTTTAATTCACTGATGCAACGGATCAACAATGCCAAAATATTTTTATTATTCAAGCAAACTATAATGGTGAACTTTTGCAAATAGCCTCGGAGAAATCTAATAAAATAGCATCTTTATGCTCGCAATTATCTTAGCCTTTCCAAAAAAAAAAAAATCAGAAGCAATTTGTGTAGTAATCTCGTGACTAAAAGAAAAATTAACATCAGTCAGAACATAGGACATGTCTAGAGAAGCTAGAAGGAGTGACAATAGAGACGCTGAAAATCAAAGACTCGACGACCACTTTTTCTTGTAAATAAACGTTTTAAAGGTTTACTTTGAGATCTAGTTATTTAACAACGGTCTGAAAAACCGAGCACCTGTGCATACTCGCTTATGTGTTTTAAGCCTTGATTTGAGTATAATAGTACAAACCGCATTTTTTTTTAATCTCTGAAATAAAAAAAAAAGCCTTAAAAACGCATTTCTGGATACTTTGACTTGAGCTTAATTTTAACTTAGTTTTTTAACTATTTTGTAAAACAGCCGTAAAATTCTATTAACAAGTTCATCGATATTGCTTAATTTCTTGTCTCTGTAAGTAGTTAGTTCAGGTGAGCAGAGAGATCAGAGATGACAATGGTTCGTGAGTCTTCCAGGACATCACACAAGCAGCCTGGAATGTTGTACAACTGAGTTTGTTGGACCGAAAGGACTACACTTTTTTCATTGGCTGGGCTCACAGAATGACTGGCAAACTAAAATATACATTCAAACGAGAGAAAAAATGTGTAATTGTATCAAATAGTTTGTATCGGACATGTCATTCAATGGAATTACATTTTGTATTGATCTAGACTAACAACCATAAATCTGTTTTTGTAATATTTTTTACCAATTGTTTTTGCTTTTTAACCACCACATCTGTTGATTACAATTTCTTTCCTTTATTTAATACCAGAAAAAAATAATCAATAAACAATAGTTAATAAACGAATTGGTTAATTGTTTTTAATTGATTTTTCTTCTGTAAGGTAAAGAAATAATGGTGCAGAATTTCAATTGGATCCGAGATTAGGTATGGGAGCAATAACGTGTACACGTTTTTTACCAGACAGAATTAGTTGATATAATTGTTATTATTATAATAATTATTATTATTAAATGTTATAAATTAGAATCAACATGATTGATATACTTATAATAGTAAGGTAACAAATTTCTAACCTTATATCGACAAAGTAACAAACTGTTTGAATAAATAATAGAAACATATTTAAAAAAAAAAGATTTTTTTTGTATCTACAGCTTTAATACCCAGCATGACTTTTAATAGTAAAGGATAAAAATCTTTTAATAATAATTTTTAGCGGCCCCAGTAAGGGGAAAAGCCGCTATAGGTCTGTGCAAAATGTCCGTCAATCGTCTGTCACACTCAGATTTCGAAAACTAGAAGTTAAATGAAAAATATTTCATTATGCGACGCGGCTTGAAAAGTTTAGGTGCAATGGCTACTTTTGGTTTTTAAAAAGCAAACCGTTTAGTTTATAAAAATTAATTATGCAAGCGATTTTTTCATAAAAAATACACCAATTCTAAAACAATTACGTAAATGTAAGGAAGGTAATGTTACAATATGTTAACAAAGAAATGTACTTTTGTGTGTATTTTCAGTATCAATAAGTCAAATATATTTATAAAATGTGCAAGAAATTTTCCCAAGTATAAACATTAGTTAAAAGTCTTTTTGTCTGGTCAACTAGCTGCTAAAATTAAAATAAAACATTTATGTTTGCTTATAAAGGCTAAGAATGCACTTTGTATGTAAATATCAGGCACATTTTTAGCGGCCCCCGAATGGGGAAAAGACGCTATTATTTTTGTGCGAAATGTCTGTCCGTCCGTCCCGTTTAGATCTCATAAACTAGAAAAGATATTGAAAATCCGACATCACAATATATTAGATCATTCAATGTTCTGAAGCAACGGCTACTTTTTTTTCTGAAAGCGAAAAATCTAATTTTTAAAATCAGTTATGCAAGCAGTTTTTTAAAGAGAAAAAGCTAATTAGTATGCATTTTAAGTAATACCCAATTTAAAACGAATAGTAATCTTCTAAACTTCATTTTCCTGTACACATTTTTTATTGCGTAATTATTTTTTTTTTTTTTTTTTGAGGATTCGAATAAGAGATTGATTAAGTAGCTAACACTTGAGGATTTATTCTGTGGACTACTTGTGTTTCTGTGGGTTTTTTTTTGTGATGCTGTGGATTTTTGTGTGTTACTGTTTAGAGTGGACGGCGCGAGGGTTGTGTAGTAAAGTACTGTGTAGTTTGTAGTGTAGTTATCGTCTCTTTTCTGTCTCTACTTGTGATAAACCCTTGTAAAAATGTCAGTTAAGACATTTTTTATTGAAAAAAAGGACCTGGATGGTGGACTTGTCCACGCCCCAGGTACCTTGCTTCTAAAGCTGTCAGGCCAAGTGGCTGTTAAGGCCACTATGGCGAGCCTAATAGAGTGCCTGAAACTAACACCGGACGAAGTGAGTTCTCTCTATCGCTTCGAGAACCCCTTTGTCTGGTTCCTGTTCCCAACATCCGCCCCAGTGAGAACCCGTATACTAGGGAAATCATTCGGGAATGATAAGGACTTCAAGGTAGATGTCTGTACCTTGGAAGACGAAAAAATCAGGGTTACCCTTCACTGGGTAGCACCAACCATAAACAAATCAAAAATAGGAGAAATCTTTGGAGCCTTTGCAGAAGAAGGCTCCAAGATAGAGCCAATCAAGCTAGGCAACTCAGGTAAGTGGGCGGCTTGGATAAAAATCCGCAAACAGACTGAACTCCCCCATTATATTCAGTTACGATACGAGGACGATCCGAGGACCTACAAGGTCCTCATGACCATCCCGGGACGTAGACAACAGTGCTGGCATTGCGGACAGGATCAGCACTGGTCAAACCAGTGTCCAAATAGGGCGAACCCCAGCAAAGGAGGGGGAAAAAAACAAATAGAAGCTATGGGAGCTACTCCAAGTGGTCTCCCCCCACCAAACAGCCCTGAAAACAAATCTAAGCAAAGTAAAAAAATTAAAACATCCGGAGGGGCAAGTTTAGCACCCACCACCCCAACCAAAATAACAAGAAAGAGGGCCCTCTCTTTCTTTCCTCATCAGAGGATCTAAACGAGGATCCCCGGGTAGAGGAGGAGAAAAGAGAGGAAGAACAGTTCAAGCTCGAGCTGAACTTTCCAGACTCCCCGTCAGTGCTAGTCATAGATGAGGGCGAGGACCCTAACACACATTCAAACACATAAACAACAAAGCAACTCTTAAAGATAAAATGCATATACACACAATAGAATAACAAACACGCAAACCAATCTCACACACTCATGGCAGACATCAAAATTTTGACACTCAACATCAGAGGGCTTAACAATAAACACACATACATAGCACACCTCACAAGGAAATACAAGCCAGATTTTATCTTTCTGCAAGAGACCAACACACAGTTAGAGTACAAGGCCAAAAAAGCAGTCTCTCTTATGGGCCTCCGGGAGGGTTATTTTAGTTTAGGTAGAAAGCCACGAGGGACAGCCATTTTACAAACATCCAATAGGTTTTCAATCACACTCTCATATCAAGACAATAGCGGGAGGATAGTAATAATTAGGACAAGCTCACAAAAACACACATACACGTTAGTCAACATTTATGCACCCGCTCAAAAAAAAAGAGAAACACGAGTTTTTTGGAATGCTAAGTGACATTCTACACACTCAGTACGCAGGAGAAAATTTAATAGTAGGGGGTGATTAAAATTACATTGATTCCCAATTAGACAAGCAAAACACAAACACAGAGGGTCCTGCTCCTCATATAACAATTAAAACGCATGACTATTTGGGGGGAGTCATCAAGGCATTCCGGTTAGTAGATGCCTATAGAGAAGTAGAGGTCACGGGCCGGGTCACCACGTTCAGGGACAAAGCACACCAAATAGAAACACGGATAGATAGAGTGTATGTGCCAAGGGCGTGCAAAACAAAAAGTGTAACACATCTCGTAGAGACGTTACAATATACAGACCACAAAGGAGTCATAGTGGAACTGCTGAACCCAAAACTAAAAAACAAAAAACACCGATCTGGAAACTTAACAACGACCTCCTAAATGACCCGCTCTATTTAAAAACAATCGCAAACCTCCTCAAAAATATAATACATGACTCAAACACACCCTATTTCAAAGTCACAGAAATATGGACGCTAATTAAAAGCTCCATTAAGCAGCAAAGCCAAATACTGGCCACACTAGTCAACTCAAAAAGGAAAAAAGAAGAGGAAAGACTTAAAAATTTACTAACACACGAAGAAGACGAAGCAGCCAAAACACATATACTAACACAACTAGAAGAACTATTTAACTATCAATACAAAGGAGCGGAATTGAGGTGCAAAAGTAAAAAAATAACCGAAGGGCCTAACAAACTTTTTTTATCAGCAGAACAAAACATTCAAATTGACAGAACTATTGACAACATTGTTAATAGTAAAGGAGAAACTATACACGACATGGACAAAATAACAGACACATTTACTAAACACTTTACTAATTTATATGACAAGGAACAGACGGACGACAACGCACAAAAAGTATTTTTACAGAACTGCAAAGAAATACCAATGACAGAACAGAGACAGACGCTCCCTTTACGCTAGACGAACTGAGAGCTGCTATAGACACAACACAAAACAACAAATCCCCTGGCCCAGACGGTCTGACTTTTGAATTTTACAAAGCCTTTTTTCCCCAAATAGGACCCCTACTATTAAATCTATACAGCGACATGTTAGAGACAGAACAGTTACCTAGAGATTTCAACTTAGCATACATCACACTTCTACCAAAAAAACAAGAAAACAACACCTCACTTAGCGACTTTCGACCGATCTCACTTCTAAACACCGACTACAAACTCCTGACGAAAATGATTTTTCACACTTAATAGAACAGGATCAATACTGTAGCAACCCAGACAAAAACATCGACGAACTTAACCATTTTTTAAGAGACATTATATATTACTGTAAAGACAAAGACCTGAAAGCAGCCCTCTTTTCTATTGACCAGGAAAAGCCTTTGACAGAATAGACCATGACTACCTTTTCAAAATACTAGACAAGACGAAGACAGATGGAAGAATGAAGAAATACATAAAGCTAGTTTACACTGATGCCACAAGCAAACTCATAATAAACCAAACCCTTAGTGGCAGTATCCCTATTAGAAGATCTGTTAGACAAGGGTGTCCCCTTTCTCCCTTTTTATACACCCTTTGCCTAGAACCCCTTTTAGAAACCATCAGGCTAGATAGTGGAATCACGGGGATAAGAATCCCAGGCCCCACGCCCGTAGTTAAAGTTAAAGCATACGCTGATGACACCACCCTTTTTCCCTCCTCAGAAAAAGACATAGCCGCAATCATAGATAAGTTTATTCAATTTGGGAGGGCAAGCGGGTCAAAAATCAACATAAATAAATCTTGTATTATGGGATTGGGCAGGTGGGAAATCCCCTCAAACATCCCCTTTAACCTTAAAATAGAGAAGAAAATTAAAATATGCGGCATCCCGTGGACAAGCAACCCAACATATTACCACACACAGCAGTGGGAAAATATTTTAAAGAAAACCAAAAACACACTTAAAAGATTTCATTATGCAGCAACTACTATATTTGGTAGAGCAATACTAGTAAACAACCTGGTCATCCCGAAGATAGTTTATTTAGCAAACATTACAGAATCTCCACCAACTTTTATACCAAGCATAAACACAATCATTAGGAATTTTATATTTAAAAGCACTATCAGAAACATTAAACACACAACACTTATACAAAACAAAGAGGATGGGGGGATAAACTTACAGGACATAAGAACCAAAATACAAGCACTTAGATTAAAATACATAGGACAAGTAGCCAAGAACCCAAACAATTTTCCATTAAAAATATACTACTACGGCTTAAGGTTAAATAAAATAATTCCAATAAAAAATGACACCCCACACCACTTTGGTACAAACACACATCCATTTTACAGATCCATATCAAGAATACTCCCCGGCTATGAACATCTAATACACAGTAAATTAAAAGACACATATACAACACTTAAGAAACAGTTACAAGAAAGATTATTCAACAGGATCAAATGGAGTAGAGAGTTAGGTGTATTAGATTTCAGAGACACATTTATAAATCTACACAGCAAACACATTACACCCAAAGCCAGAGAAATAACATACAGACTAATCTTCGGGATGACCCCTGTAGGAAGGAAGAAAAGAAATGTACACACATGTGTTTTATGTCACACAGATAATGGTAACAATGAAAGCCATATGTTTTTAAAATGTAAAATATTTGATAATGTTAGATGCACTATGAAAGACCTACTAGAGGCAAACTGTAACACCAATGTTAATCTTAACCTAGCTATTGTTTTAAATAAATTGCCTAAAATCAAAAGTAAGATGATTCATAAATTTAATCTAATAATAGTGAGTGAATACAGAAGTCTTGTGTGGCACAGTAGAATTAAAGTTGTTAATAACAATGTATCTTTAAATCCGTATAATCTAGAGTTAATATTTAGAAAAATAATTGAACAATTGAACATAGAATTGATAACTATACTGGTTAGATAGAAATTGTAATTATTGTATAATTTATTATCCTTGACTAAATTGTCAGACCTCAGATATAAAAATCTAAATACTGTAATCAATCTGTAAAGTTACTCTATTGGTATTATGTCAATTAGTTTAAGTGGTTATGCGAGTGTGTGAGAGTGTGTATGTACCTGGGTTAAAGAGAGTTTGGGCTGAGAGATGCGGGATAGGAATCAAATTGAACTTTATTTATCTATGGAAAACTACTAAAGAACTGTCTTGTAAAGGGAAGTCAACACTTTTGAAGAATTATTTCTCCCTCGTGGTTACGTCCTCTTTGATCACATGATCGGAGAGCATGTCACAAGTCAACATCAAGTGTGTATGTACTACACTCACAGAACACGGCAAGCCCGTGGAAACGTAACAAGAACACTATGACAATGTCTTTATCTTAGCGGCAGCCTCATCCTAGACATACTGGGAAACAAAGGAACAAGAAAACAAGACGCAACTGAATGGAGCCTGCGAAGAGACTAGAAACAAAAATAACCAAAACCAATAATCCTAAAGAATATAGACAAGGGCAGACAATTGAAAGTCAAGAATCTTTTATGAATAATGTAATATTTTAAGACAAATTAACTATTATTTATTTATTTATTAATTTTTTTTAAACCCCTCGTAATGAGAGGAAAAAGAATCTTAAATCGACACCCCTATCCTGAAATAATTTACACATGACCCTCCGAACAGAACCCTGAACAATTGTGCTACAGCAGTACCTTTGCTTGGTTAACTATCCCAGAATGACTCTAACAGACCCAAGGGCCACCTTGATGATGCCAGAGTAGCCCTCTTACATCTCAAGGAGACCTTTAAAAAATTGTCGTGAGAGGGATTAACCTGTTCCCTGATCAGTTTTTTTTTTTTTAATACATAAGGCATACAGGGCAGCTGTATAAAACCCTATGTTAGCTTGCCTTGCCTAATTACTTGCTATTACCTGGGAACATAGCATTGCTTCAAAGTCAATTTCCTAAAAGATTGTTAATGTTGCCATAAAGTGACAACGACAAATGCCAAGTGCTTAAAAGGAAAATAAACTAATTGGATACAATTACACTACAGAGTTCTTTTTGCTTCGTTTAATTTTTTGAAAAGGTCTACAAGATAAGATAACTTAAATTCAGTTTGACTACAATTGACAACCTTAGCGTTGTCAAATTAGTAGATATTAAATGAATTGTAATTTCTTCACCACTCATGTTTTATTTTTTTAAATGACTACAAATTAGTGGATATTAAATGAATTGTAATTTCTTGACCACTCATGGTTTATTTTTATAATTTTGAAAATGACTACAAATTAGTAGTTATTAAATGAATTGTAATTTCTTGACCACTCATGTTTTATTTAATTTTATTTTTTAAAATGTCTACAAATTAGTAGATACTAAATGAATTGTAATTTCTTGACCACTCATGTTTTATTTAATTTTATTTTTTAAAATGTCTACAAATTAGTAGATACTAAATGAATTGTAATTTCTTGACCACTCATGTTTTATTTTTATTTTTTTTAAATGTCTACACATTGGTGGATATTAAATGAATTGTAATTTCTTGACCACTCATGTTTTATTTTTATTTTTTTTAAATGTCTACACATTGGTGGATATTAAATGAATTGTAATTTCTTGACCACTCATGTTTTATTTTTATTTTTTTTAAATGTCTACACATTGGTGGATATTAAATGAATTGTAATTTCTTGACCAAAAAAAAAAAAAAAAAAAAAAGAATAAGAGATTGAGCCTTTTCAAAACAATTAGTTCAATCATAAGACATCAGTTAGGCCAGGGGAGGCGCGGTTGCTAAGCGGTAAAGCGCTTGGCTTCCGAACCGGGAATCCCGGGTTCGAATCCTTGTGAAGACTGGGATTTTCAACTTTGGAATCTTTGGGCGCCTCTGAGTCCACTCAGCTCTAATGGGTAGCTGACATTAGTTGGGGGAAAGTAAAGGCGTATGGTCGTTGTGCTGGCTACATGACACCCTCGTTAACAGTAGGCCACAAAAACAGATGAACTTTACATCCATCTGCCCTATAGATCACAAGGTCTAAAAGGGGAACTAGTTAGGCCAGGTTCACATCTAACTTTACATTCACTTTCACCTATCCTTTGATCTGCGGGACCGTTGGGGCAGTACACAAGAAATGTTAACCTTCTTTCTTTATTCTTATCCCTCATTTGTCTTTGATATAATTTCATTTGGATGTTCTTTCTGAAAATATTAAAGCCTGCCTGGGTAGACCACTTCGGGGGCCGATTTTGAGTTTGTGTTTCCACACAAACTGTCTTTTGTAACCTTGTTTAAAATGGACTTTTTATGTAGCGACTTTTGTGCAGTTGCGTAACGCCGCACATGACACTATGGTAAACTATTTTTTTTAAATAATCAGATTTTATTTTAAAGACGCTTATTTTTGTGCGTTTTGTCTGTCTGTCGGTCTGTCATGTTTAGATTTAAGGGGTTACTGGAGTGCAAAATTTATTTATTTTTATTTTTGCTTTAACTTATTAACTTTTGCTATATTATTTCATATGACAACTCAATAAAAAAAAATATATATTGAATGTTGCTTATGTTTCCGGGTTGCCATGGTAATGGCGGACATCTTGAAAATAAACACAAAATAGTTCATATAAGAAATTTTTTAAAAATTTTCAAAATTGATACATTTCAAAGCTAAAAATACTTACACCTTAAAGTATAAAGGTGACTGGAAGGAGCTAGCTAGATTTTATACATTTTCCCTTAGTATTGTGCATTTTATAATTTTTTTAAAAAGGGTGATTTTTTTACCTGTAAAATGCATCCACATTTTTTTTCCAAAAGATCAAATATTAAAAACTTCTTCAGATCAAGTTATTAAAACTAACTGATTCTCTTTATTATTTATCTCTGAATATGTGTACCAAATTTGACACAATTATCTCTATTAGTTCTAGAGATTTTAGAAATATGTTAGAGGGGTGGTCACAAAAAATGCATTCACACAAAAACAGTGAATTTGTATTAAGAAAAATATGGAAAATAGTGTTCACCATGCATCATTAAAATGCTTTTTTTCAATAAAAATGACTATTTTTTAGAAAACTTTTGGAGCCAGTTTACCTATTTAATTACACCAAAATTGAAAAATCGATTTTTTTTACCCAAAATAGACTTTTTCACACTCCAGTAACCCCTTAAAAAACAACAACAACAGTCCTAAAAGCTACTGAAAATCTTATTTAACCTTGAATGTTTCTTCCGAAACATGTTAATAGTTTTAAGTATCTATAATATATTGTTCTGGATGTTTTTGTGGAAAAAGAAGTCAATGCCACGAATGTTTCCTTGCTTTTCTAACTTATATTACATGTACTTTCGTGCTATGTACTATGAAGAACTATAAAGTTTTATTAAAAAAATGATGTCAAACGATAATTTGAAATACCATCCATTGACTTACATTACTCTTATACTCTTGGCCAATAAGTCACTATACTTTAATTATCGAATATTTTCAACTTAAAAAACAGTTTTATGTCAAAAGATTTTTTTTTAAAATATCGACAATAGGTTGTTCAGGAATTTAAATTAAATTAAAAAAGTAATATACTAGAAACGATTGCTGAAAAAACAATTTTTAGACTTATTTTACATTTAATTTTCTTGCTGAAATATAACAGAAGTTTTTTTTTATCCGTAAAGAATGTTCCGGATTTGGTTTTGAAAAAGAAATCAGCCTTCATTACTTCAATTTTCTTACAAATCGTCGCCGAAATTGTGCCGAATTTTACATGAAAAATCTACTAACACAAATAACTGTTTGAAATCCCTGTTCTAACAAATAAAACAATAAAACAAAAAATTTTATTCTCATTTACGAATATCGGTTGTTCGGAATTCTTATGAAAAACATTCTAACTCTATTTATATAAAATCTCACTTCTTTCGTATATTAAATTAAATTTTCTAGCTAATCATTTTAAAACTAATTATTGTTAACATTATGTTCCGATTTTTAAGGAAAACTACTTCCTAACACCAAACAATGGTATCGAAATCTCTCCACAAGGCTATGGTACATTTAATTTTCATACGAGACCATTCCAAAAATTTTATTAACGGTATTAGACTTATCTAGAATTCTCTATTTCTCTCATTATATAGGCAAACATCCGGAACAATCCATTATATATACTTAAAACTATTGCTATGTTTCGGAAGGAAAATTAAAGGTTTATCAAATTTTCAATAGCTTTTAGTTAATATTTTTTTATATTAACATGACGGACAGACAGACTGACTGATGATACGCACAAAAAATAAATAAATATGTATATATATCTATATATATCTGTATATATCTATATAAATAAATAAATAAATACATATATACATATATATATATACACATATCTTTAAATGAATTCTATTAGAACTTATTGTGCTATGGACCATGCATCCTTGTTAAATCTCTCGTGTTAATAAAAAAAACATTTTTGTTACTAGCCTATTGTGACGAAAAAGAATTTTTTCCTTTTTTTTCCACATGAATGACTTCTTTAAATGTAATGGTAAAAAAAAAACCTCGGTGCGGCAATGCCTATGAACCCTCGTAAACTGGCTCGTATTTCCTTTGACGTCATATAGAATTAATTCTTTAAATGAAATTTTAAAATAACTCGGTGAAGTAATGTTTATTAAACCTCGTTATCTGACTCGTATTAAAAAAGACATGATAGCTAGATTTAGATCTATTCTAGATTTTTCAAATTAGATCTAGATTTTTTTACAGTATATCTAGATTTTTTTTTACTAGGTCTTTATTTATATTCTAATTAAAATCGTTGCAGAATCTAGATCCATAATTTCTAGAATTCATTAGACTGATATAGACTAGATCAAGATATAGAATTTCAATTTATAGACTTTAAGTGCAGATTTTGAGTACCAAACGTCTAGATAAATATTGCAATGTTATAAAATAATAAGCTAATCTACAATTGTTAAATTTAATGTTACATTTAGTATATTTATAGATTATCTAGGATTTTTTTTCCATAAATCTAATCTAAAATTTTTCACATTTATATTATAGATCTAGATCGAGTAGATGTTGATCTTAAGAGTGCTAAATCAGAAGTTAAGTTTATGTAGATTTACATCCTTATACTAGTTCCATTTAAATGAAAATGCCAATAGCTCTGTTGATAGCTGTCCTGAGACATTGAAGAACAAGCACGATATATCTGTTGTCTGACATATTGTATATATCATGTACATGCCATGCAGTAATGTGTAATATATCTCATTATCAATAATACTGTTACGTATTTCCGAATCTTCTGGCTAAATGTATTAGTAGGCACACAAATAATAACACTGCAAAGAACTTGACGACTCAACTTTCAGTTTCATATAACTTTAATGACTATTAACTCTAACAATTCGTCACTGTGACAAGTAGCGTAGAAGACTGTACAATATCTGTCAGTTTACAGTTAGCTATACTTCGTTGCAATTCATCTCTTCACTTCGTTGCAATTCCACAGAACAGACCCGCGACACAACTCCCAGTGTCGCTCCAGGTCTCCCAAAGCTGAACCAAGTCGTACTCAAGTCTAACGAATCATAGCCGCACACGTCTTACATCGACTGTATCGACTGTAACGGCTCAAGTCCACTGTAGTTCGCTGTATAGACTTTAACAACAATAGTCCACTCCAGTTAACTCTACCCTAGTTAACTTGCATCGAGTCGTACACATTTCTCTTCCACTAGAGCCGCACACGTCTTACATCGTCTGTATCGACTGTAACGGTTCACTCACGACTGACTTTCACATGAACTCTCTGGCTTATATAGAGTACCTAATCGCTCCTCCAATGTTGCATAAACACTGCTTGTATCTTCTGGAACAACACGTGAGAAAACGTCACATCCTGTCTTTGTTTTTCCATGTAGATTCCAGAGAACACCTGCTGCTGTGTCATCTAGCTGGGGTCGCACGTACTGACCTCTATCTGTTACTGTTCATTAGTAACTGCCCAATTCTTAGATCTGTTTGTCCCCTGGAACAACACGTGAGGACACGCATGGGTCACACGTTGACCTCTACTTGTCACTGTTCTTTTGTAACAATACTATATTTTGTAACCTGTTTGTTATTAAGTTAAGCGCAATGCCTGGTCGTGCGTTTAGCGTGCTTAACTGATTAACTCAACGGTCCCGGGTTGTTTGTTTGTTTTACATGTTTTGGATGTTCCTTTAGTGTTGAAGATAGTTTAATTCCTAGTCCAAACCTCACGCAGGACGACGCGCGATGGGAGCGGACAGGGTTTGAACCAGGGACCATCGATAAGTTCACATAGTTTGCATTTCTAAATAGAATGGCACCCTCCACACAAACATACATTTTTAAAACACAAATATTATATATGATCAAAATACAGGAACCATTTAAAAATGGATCATTCATTTAATCAAATAGTGGTAGACCTAAGTAGTTATTATTTTCTTAAAGGAAAAAAGTGGGTTATGCCGTGTAATGTCGAAAGATATTGCAGTGGTTAGCTGTTATTCTCTTAAGAAAATATTTTAAAAATATTTTGAAAATATTTTTCTTTTTCATATTTCACTTGTTTTAATCTTTAATTAAACCTGGACAGTATGACCTGAACATTTTTAACTTGTATTATTTCTTAAAAGAGTCAGCATTTTATAGTCCGTTTCTATTATCAAGTTCATTGGATATCGCGAAGATTCGCATTGCTTGTCTCTGTATGTAGTCCAGGGGAGCAGACAGATCAGAGATGACAATGATTCGCGAGTCTTCCAGGACATCATACAAGGAGCCTGGGATATTGTACAACTGAGTCTGTTGGACCAACAGGACAACACGTTTTTCATTGGCTGGGCTCACAGAATGACTCGCATACTGAAATGACAATTAGAAAAATTAAGTGTAAATAAATGATGACATATTTTGTTGGAACGCTCCGAAAAGAAGAGATTCAAACTCACAACCTACGTGCCTGCAAAGCTCATACAATTTTGGTGACTATCGTTTGTTTTATTTTTTGCTTTATTGAAGAGAAAAGTTTAAACGTTAAGACCTTGGAGGGGGAATTTTAAACTTAAAACCCCCTTTGGTTGCGCTGGGGCAAAAGGTGGATAAACATTAAAATTTCACCTACAATAAAGAAAAAGAAAGCAAATCGTCGGGGGAGGGGGATTTCGGGGCGGTTTGAACACCTAATTTCACCCCCTCCTTTCTACGCCCATGCTTTATAATTCATTGAATTTATATAACAATTGTGCAATATTATATAATTTTAAAATGAGATAATATGAACTTTTATACGCTGAAATAAAAGATCTGGAGATTAACAGACCGTTTGATAGTCTAAGAGCTGAGCCGAAGGCTCTTCGAACTCTAAGTTTGAAAACAAACCTGTTCGAGCGCCTAACAGTAAAAAAAACAACCTGTGTGAACTACAATTCTGTCTGGAAGAGACCCAAGTCAATGCCTATTTAAAGCATTGCTATTTCCGATGCCTCTGGCCCCGGGGCGCATGGGCTAAATATGGCCGAAGGCCGATTGCTCCGGGAACCTCCGCCATTTTCCTATGTTGTACCAAGCTAACCTTAGAGGGCTCACCATTAATGTAACGGCCACTTGAGGAACGGCGCATGGATTATCGACAGGGCCATGAGTGTTCTCTTTCAACTCCGCTCCATGCAATGTGTAAACTCTCGCCTACCTTTGGTCACCTTCACGGGAGTTTTGTTTCGCTATTCGTTTAGCCTAGCCACTTCCTCTAATGGTCGTTTCCACACGAGCGCCACGTTGAGGCAGAATAGCGTGCTTGCGGATTAACAGACCTAAAAGATGTATTGGCCACAAGAAAAAAGGATGACAGGCTAAAAGGTGAAGATTCTGTAGTAATACACAAGAAAGAGCTACAGATGGAAATTAATTTTTCATTGGACGGGATAATTTAAAGAATCACTCGATATGAGCAATATTAGGATGTGGTAATTAAGAGTAAATTTTTGTCATCCCAACTATTGAATCCTCAGATCGAATTAATTGCAATCAACGATGAAAAATTTGCGACACAGTAATTTGGCAATTGATGTGAAAAAGTAGATCTCGATAAAATTATTTATTATTTTGGAAGCAAGAAAGCACGTCAGATTTTTTTTTGTAGTATCTTTTTTTTTCCATTGATTTTTTGGTTATGGGGAAGTAACATGACTTGAACACGTGACTACAAATTAATTCGGGAATTTTTCTTTGTTTTATTTCGTCTACTTTTTTTTTTTGGGAAGGGGACATCATCTCGAGCCTCGCACTGGATATCATATACCCTAGCTACGCCGCTGATCTAACAACTAATAACAACAACTAACAACTTCTAACATAGTTAACCAACAGTTTAATGGACAGACCTTTATACCTTAACATTGTAATTAAGTTTTTATATGGCGCAGACAACACAAAACAATAAACAACAACAAAGAACAACAATGGCTTATCTTTACGGCGACAGTTGAACGTAAACAATTAATAAAGAGTTTCTACCTCAACAAAATGTGTCGCACGAAGCCGATATCCTCATCAGCATAGCCACTGAAAAGTGTGTCTTGTAGTCGCTGGATTTCATTGGTCGAAATGCGCTAATGAAGATCCTAACCAAAGAAGCTTCTATGGCGGTTCTAAATCTGTGCAATTGTGCTACTCCGATAGTTAGACTAGTTTTTTTTTTTTTTTTTTTTTTTTGTAGTTGTTTTTTTCTTTAATAATATTGATGATAGGAAGGTGTTCAAGAACAATTGAGCAAGTGGAGGCGACGTGTCATGACGTGATTTGTTTTCTATTGCAGCTAAAATATCTCTGGCACTGTCCTGCTATGTCAAGACTTTGTTAAAAGCGCTGAGATTTAAAAATACGGTATAAATAAAGACGATACAAGATTTTGGTTGATTGTGTCTGAGTTCGGCTTAAAGTAGCAGACTTGTTTGTTGCATTTAAAATTCATTAATAGTGTGTCTGTGCATTCTCTTGAACAGAAAGTAACAAGCTTGTTTTGGACACTAATAATTCTGTCGTCTTAATGTGAAAATCACACAATCCCAGCGTAAATGAACGCACATTAGTCTTGAGCTTATCTAACTAATCAAATATGAAAAACTTTGTTGGCTTTAAGTTTCGAATATGTTTCGATAAATACCAGAACTAATGAAAACCTCTCATGAATTGAGTTATACATTTGTTTGAGTCTGGACCATGTGAGGATGGTCGTGTTCAGTCTGAACCATGTGAGGATGGTCGTGTTCAGTCTGGACCATGTGAGGATGGTCGTGTTCAGTCTGAACCATGTGAGGATGGTCGTGTTCAGTCTGAACAAAGTTCTTCGTTTCGAAAATCCATCTGCGGCAAAATGTGTCAAAAGCCCCAGACAGAGCTGCTTCTGGAACTGATTGACTTACAAATCTAAACATCCCTGATAAACAAATTTCCAGTGATTCAGATCATGGATTTCTACTCTGTGTAGCTTGCAGGAACAATCCTCTCACAGACGAATATATAGAGTTCTAGATTCAAGGCTCCATTTCGGCGTCTCATCTATAAAGCCGGATATTTAAAGGTTGGTTTAGGATTATCTTTCATGAATCATTGTAAGTACTAGATCCACTAGTTTCCAATACAAATGGTTCATTGAGTATATCCAGTTGTTGTGTTTTTATACTGTTTTGTTGATGTGGCCCGCAAGACGATTATCGGAAATTACTGTGGCTCGCCAACCGAATAAGGTAAAGCATCACTGATCTAGAGGTTTAGCGCTATTTCATGATTTTATCTTTCTCAATATGCTGTAACCCTATCATGTATCTGGACCAGTTGGAAAAAATGGAGGGAAAAGGAATATATGATATAAGTTTTGTAAAGCAAAAACTGAACCATTCCAAATCTGCCTCTTAAAAATATACTAAATATTAAATGGCAAGACACAATAACGCCATAGAAGTCCTCAAGAGAGAGGATCATACGATCCTGATGAAGTGAACAGACCACGTCTGCAGAACGAAAGACTGTCACGTCCATTAAAGTCTATAACATGTTTGTAATGACTATCTCATAAATACAATAATTTACCAAAAGACAATGTGCCATATCTTAGACATAAACTAGACTTGTAAATTAACTCAAAAATTTTACCTCCATTTGATGAACATTCGAAGATTGAATGCTGAGTCGTCGGAGAGATGTCAGTGTTTGAAAAGATCCATTGGTCAAGGTGACAAGATTATTTCTGTCCAGTAACAGAACCTCTGTAGTCACCGGCACACATCGAAGGTCCACAAATGTCCAGTTCAAGTTGGCACAGTTGGCTACCAGTGCATCATTCTCAAAGTAAATTGAACAGTTCAATGCAACGCTTTCCTTGCCGGATTGTGTTGCAAAGTTTGATGAGCTATTTACCGAGTGTATTGCAAAGCACGTCATGACTAAGTAAAGCTTCACAAAGAAATTTAACACACTCTCAGACATTTTATCCACGGGCTGATCTGTACGAAACAAAAACGTTTATAACTAATATATTTGCTTTTTTGTATTTACATTTAACTTCATCCAGTCAAAGTAATTTGCTTTTTTGTATTTACATTTAACTTCATCCAGTTAAAGTAATTTGCTTTTTTGTATTTACATTTAACTTCATGCAGTCAAAGAAATTTGCTTTTTTTGTATTTACATTTAACTTCATCTAGTCAAAGTAATTTGCTTTTTTGTATTTACATTTAACTTCATCCAGTCAAAGTAATTTGCTTTTTTTGTATTTACATTTAACTTCATCCAGTCAAAGTAATTTGCTTTTTTTGTATTTACATTTAACTTCATCCAGTCAAAGTAATTTGCTTTTTTGTATTTACATTTAACTTCATCCAGTCAAAGTAATAAATAAAAATA
Organism: Biomphalaria sudanica; assembly: GCA_036873155.1. Classification (NCBI taxonomy): domain Eukaryota; kingdom Metazoa; phylum Mollusca; class Gastropoda; family Planorbidae; genus Biomphalaria; species Biomphalaria sudanica. Next base: position 1,514,929 of record JAZGLO010001553.1, read on the forward strand.
ACGCAAATTAGTTTTCATTCTTAATAACTAGTAGAAAGACCAATCTAAGATTTAAGCATAAAAGTACATATAAAGTTCTTCAAGCAAAAGTTACCTTGTCGTAGCAAGCCAGAAAACAAACATTCACAATTTAAATCGGCGATAATGAAATAATCTTCACAAAGTTATATACCACAAATCAATTGCAATCACCTATTTAAATGATCACAATACTTTAGTGTAAAAGAATATTAATCATAAAAATTGCATTCCTTCAATACGAATAGCGCTAAAAAATTGACAACTAAATCAAAGTACCCGAAAAAAAAAATCATTTTTTTCGAATTCCATCTTGAATTGCAACGAAACACGAGAAAAGAAAAGCAAGAAAGAGAAATCTTTTTAAACATGCCCCCCAGTCACGACAAGGATCAAATTAAGGGTTGAAGACAAAGCACATGTATCCGGTGTACTGTTTATCTGCAAGAGTATTGAATGAAGTAGGTTATAAAAAAAAAAGCTATTTTTCAAACTATAAACCTTTATGTAAATATAAAAAGAGATAGAGAGAGAGAAGAAGAAAAGAAGCATAGAAATGGAGCGGAAGTAAAATACCAGAAGAGAAAGAAAAATGTAACAAAAAAAAAGGAAGATAGAGTGTCACAAGTGTATGACAAATTGGGAATGTACTGCTAAGATTTATCATGCGTATAATTATCTAACCTTAACCGTCATTCCTTTTTATCTCCCCTGCCCTTAAGTATAAATGAACCATATCTTAAAGCCCAGATTTCCTACATCATGTTTTTTTTCTTACAGTATAGAGACAATAGGCTTTTGATAGAGAGACGAAATCAGTTTTCAAAATCAATTTAGCCAGCAGGTTATATACACAAGTGTCTATTTAGTTTATTCCTTAACGTTAGACGCGATAAGACGCTTTCAATGAGACCAGATTGAGCGACATTTTCCTTGATGATCCAGAGCTAGTCGCCATTGTCTGCCTGTCTTTGTCTATAGTGTCTACCGTGTGATTGTCAAAAGAGATGAGCCAAAGGCTCTTCGAACTCTAGGCGTGTAAACTTGCTTGAACAAACCGTTCTGTCTGGAAGAGGTCCAAGTCAATGTCTATGTAAAGGCTAAAGCATTGCTTTTTCCGATTATATTTGTGTCTCCGGGCGCATGGACTAGAATGCATGGCCGAAGGCCGAACACATAGTGCTGGACTCGCCATTAGTGTAACGGTCCCTTGAGGAACGGCGCATGGATTATCGACAGGGACATGAAAGCTCTCTTTCAACTCCGCACTGTACAATGGGAAAACTCTCGCATTCCTTTAGACACTAACACAGGAGTTTTGTTTGACATACATTTTAAGTTTTAAGACCTTCATTCATAATATCGCGCGAATGCACAGAGCAGTCATGCTAATGTAATGGGAATTTTTCGATGTATTCATTTGTCAAGGATTGATCTAATTCTAAGATCTAATCTTCACAAAGATTTTCTTTTTAATTCTACATACAAACATACAAAATGATTTGATTATGTAAAAAAAACGACTTTTAATTTGTTATGAAACATTTTTACAAGTACACGTTCGCCATAAAGCAATACCCATTTGACATTATTGAATGGTCAAATGAGGCACTCTCGAGGGTTTTAAACATGTAATAATAACACATCGGTAATTGTACAGTTAATTAGTTTTCTTTTTTTATATAATGTTAAATTCACGTCCACAACTATATTCATAATATTTTTACATCCACGCATTTGCTTTAATTATGACATTATTATTAATTTAAAAATTTTCTAATACACTATATCAGTTATTATATCCGTTATACGCAATTTATATATGCATAATGAGGAATGCAGTATTTCTTGTATATATATATATAAACAGAGAGAGAGAGAAAGAGAAAGTGTATTGTTTTCAAACATGTTGCCAATATAAGGTGTCACAGTTACTGAGGCTGCTGTCACGGTTGTTAAGTTTCTCTCTTTTTCGTTGAATTCGTTGATGATCTTTGCCGAAACACGTCAGCGGTGCAGATATCTTGTAACTGTGATGCCGAGGATTATGTAAATGTATATGTCTAGATCTAAATGCTATCTTAGAGATTCAATAAACGAAGATCCCTTTTTAATCCAATACCGAACTTTACTTCAATAACTTGGAATCACTGTATTTACAGAATGTAGAGAAATAAAACTGTATCAGATGAATAATTTTGTTTTATAGTACAATAGTAGAAATATTCAAGTTTACTACTAGATCTAATAAAATACAAGACTTTTCTCTACTAATTATATTTCAAAACTCACATTACGTCTTATCTCGACAAGACTTATACATTCCCGACAGACGATTCTCGATTCCGAGTTTTTCTAATCTCGTTTTAGACACTTGGCTTAACCAATAAAATTGTTTTCTTCAATCAATCAAATAATTTCATTTCAAGTGTCATACGTGTCATACATAATTCTATGTTATTATTGTTATCGGGCACGACATGGTCTAACTTGTGCCAATGTGCCTAAACTCAAAACTCAACTCATTAGTGTTATTATAAAAATGAATGAACGTTAAATTTCTTGCACTGCTAGGATCACACTTCTTGAACGGAAACAACATTCATTTTAGTCCCTTTAACAATTTTAAATTATTATTAATTTTATTATTACATATGTTTCTCATCAAAGTATTTCTGTCTTTCTCTTTACTACTGTCAGCCATGTACGGATCTTATACACACAAAAACACCATTATACATAAATTATTATGTACACTTATAATAGATCACAATTCTTATTAAATCAATATAATATGAATTAACAACCAATTGCCCTTAGCTCTAAAAAAAAAAGCGTGCCAAACAAAAATTGCGGGCTCCTTTAAGCAAAATGAAATGCAATTTTAACCTGCGATATATCTGGACGAAAATGTATTTTCAGAATAGGGCCCCAAAGTCACCAACAATCTATTACTCTGTGGAAGCTGAAACCATGTGGCGCTTGTAACGACCGATGCTATACAATTTATAATCATTTTTTTTTTGTTCTTTTGTTCCCAAAGCTAAGCTAAACTAATACAATATGTTATTTTTTTTTTTCAAAATATACTTTAATTTGAAACATATTAGCCATTTAACTTGCTCCAAAAAAGCTAATATGTATTATTAGTTCAATTTTTTAAGGTCAACATGAGCAACAAATCTCAGAAGTCGGTGAAGCTGAGCTCCACAAATATCTGGAAAACTACGAAGAATCCAGGTCATGAGAACTTCATTCCCATTGAATCATTCAGCTTAGAGCATTTACCCAAGGATCATCAGGATATTGATTTACATGATTACATTAAAGCAGTGGCTGATTTGACAGTAAAGATAAGTGTCACCTGGACAACATCAAGAAGACCCAATTTTTGGCGAAATACAAGAGTTCCATATTTTTTTAGTGGCATGAGCGGAAATAAATTATTACGAACTGGCAGTGGGATGATAAGTAGATTATATAGCTGCAGTGGTGACACTAGTCGGTGTCAGAAATGTCTAATATCAGATGAACCTAAAAAACGCTTGATGGGTAGTAGAAGTAAGGTCAGCAGCAACTCTGGTTTTTAATGCTAATGAAGCTAGCAAGACAAAGCTCATAATTTTTTACGACAGAATAGATAGCCCAGAAGTTATTCTTAATTATAATGTGGCAGTATTAAGAGATCATGAAAACAGTGACTGGTGTATCTTGGTGACCTGTGATGAAGAGCTTGGAGAGACACTACAAGATATGTTACAGCGTTATGTAGATGTATCTGAAAAAAATCAACAACAAATACAAAAATGCAAATGATGCTGACAATTTAATGTTCATTGTTTCACATCCCCATGGTTGCTTTAAACAAGTTAGTATCGGTCGATGGGAGGAAAGATACGGCTGCAGTTATGTTAAATACACCTACAAAACATGTTCTTGGCCAGGAAGTAGTGGAGGCAATATTTTCCTTTTAGTCTTTAAAACTAGCGTGAGGTGGTATGTCCATAGTGGATGTTTAAAATCTGGAACTGGTTACAGTAGTATGTAGTGAGATGAACATTATTAATTTGTAAATAAGACATATATTTGCATATTGTCTGAAAGCTAATTCACCTAAAAGAACTACTCAAAATAGAATCATATTTATAAATCATTAGATTAGATAAAAATGTATTATTTCCATCACTTTAAATTATTTTTAATATCTTTTTTTTTAATTCAACCAAAGTTTTAAATCCAAGAAAGCGTTTTACTTTTGTAAATGGAAATCTCATTGGCACAGAAATGCACCACAGTACATGGATAAAGAATACATTTTTTTAACATAAAAAAATGACAATAGTCAAAGAGTAAAATAGTCAAAGAGTATAGTTGTAGATTTAAACATTTAAACGTATACATGAAATTACAAGTTTTTTTTTTAAATGTTATGAAATAGAAATACTTTTCTCATTGTCTTATTATGTTTTTATTAACATTTTTACTTGCTACATAGAAAATTAATATCATTTTTGTTATCTTATATGAGAGATGCATTAATATATATATACAAAACTCCCTTACAATGCGGGGACTATATATTTATATATTTTAAAAAAGCCTGAGGAAACACCCAGCCTACACTAAATGCCAAAGAGTTTAACGAAAAATCCATACGAGCTCAGACGTCGCCTCGTAAAAAGGTCTGCGCATGGCAGTTTCTTCTAGGACTGCCTGTGATAAGTCAGCTACTGGAAATAAAAAACAGACTAGCAGCAAACACCTAAACCTTTTGCAACTCAACATCTTAGGCCTACAAAACAAGACAACAGAACTCCAACACATACTCAAGAAGCATGATATACACATAGCGCTATTGCAAGAAACACTACTGCCCAAGAAAAAAATAAAACATCACAGGCTACACACAGTACAGATGCCTTTGCACCAAATGCCAGGGAATTACGACACACAAGCCACAGTAAAACAAATACAGAACAATACAGACATCGACACGCAAGAAATACTTCTTTGGAGAGGAGGAACAAAGTACACCATCAAAAACTACTATTGCCCACCATCATCAACAGCAGAAATAGACATAACACTACCACACTACACAAGGAAAATAATAGCTGGCGATTTCAATGCACACACACCTTCCCTAGGCTACCCACACTACAACAAGCGTGGCAAAGAAATAGAGGATGTAACCTACAACTTCTGCAAAAACAAAAACTTCACCTCCGACTTTCCTCCACAGAGCACAGAACACAACTAGCAGATCTGACCTAACTTTTATCTCTACAGACATTACCGACTCTTCTAAAATAACAGTATTTGAAGACATAGGTAGTGACCACAGGCCTATACTCCTCAATATTGGAACGCCAGGTAGATACCAATCCAGCAAAACAACTAGATGGAACTATAAAAAAAAGCTAACTGGGCAGCTTTTTCACAAGAAACAGACACAAGACTATCAAGCATAATTGAGACAGATGTCAATTCAAATTACACAACTATAGTCTCCAACATCTTACAAGCAGCAAAAAACACATCCCTCAAGGCCAAGTTTAGAAATACAAACCTTTTTGGACACCTGAATTAGATAAATTAGTAAAAGAAAGAAACATGGCCAGGAAGACTATAGAAAAAAACCTACTAGAGAGAACAAGACAACGTACAACAAATTGACAGGGCTTATACGATACAAAATTAAAACAGAAAAAAAGAAAAAGTGGACCACAACATGAGAACAACTAGATCTAAACAAAGATGGTCGAAAGGCCTGGACCCTTCTGCACCGGCTAGCAGGAAAGAAACAAATAACAAACCTCCAACCTATAAAAGGCACTGACGGCATAATAACAGAAAACCTTAAAAAGGCTGAAACCTTCAATAAATATTTTGCCAGCATTAACAAGTCAGGACCAGGCCTTCAGTAAAATCTTAAAGAAAGAAGAAAAAGCTCCAACAGTCAACTTTTAGATCTTTGACACTCCCTTAACTCTACATGAGCTCAATACTGCCCTAAAAAGCCTCAAGTCAAGAAAATCCCCTGGACCCGATAAAATAACAAATAAAATGATTCGGGGACTAGGACCACAGGTCCAAAACTGTATATTTAATTTATCAACCATACATGGAAAACTGGAGACATACCATAGGAATGGAGAACCGCAAACATAATACCCATTTTAAAGAAAAATAAACCACCTGGAGACCCAAAAAGTTATAGACCAATATCTCTAACATCCAACATTGGCAAAATGGCAAAAAAAAAGATCAATAACCGACTTTATTGGTGGCTAGAAAGTACTTGCTCACTCCACAATGCACAAGCTGGCTTCAGGAAAGCAAGTAGAACAGAAGACCACCTCTTTTGTTTTATCCAGGACACAGTAGAAGAGTTTAAAAAAAACAAGCTCAATACAGCAGTATTTATAGATTTGCAGCAAGCCTATGATAGAGTGTGGGAAAAGGTCTATTTTTGAAGATGAGAAAAATGGGCATCCATGGAAAAATGTACAGCTGGATCAGAGCATTCTCAAAAAACAGAACCATCCAAACCCTCTTCGAAGGTGCCATCTCTAGTAAAAAAAAAGTTTGGAAGAAGGAATACCACAAGGTTCAGCCCTTAGCTGCACTCTCTTTCTAATCTTCTTGAATGACCTCCCGGACCTCATTTCGGTCAATAAGGCACTTTATGCAGACGACCTGTTAATTTGGACTACAGAGAAATATCCAGTGCTGACTAGATCCAAACTAAATAGAGCCCTCACAACTATCTCCACATATTCAAAATTATGGAAAATGGAAATAAACAAAGAAAAGTCAGTTTATTCAATCTTTAGCAACAACAACAAAACAGTAAAAAGAAAATACATCCTAAAAATAGACTATCAGCCAATAAATAAAGAAGAAAATCCAACATATCTTGCTGTAAAACTAGACCAAAGAATGTCTCTAAAACACAAAGATTAAACATAATAAAACACCTAGCAGGAACATCCTGGGGAGCTGAAAAGAAAACATTAAGACAGTTATACACTGGATACATCTGTAATGGATAACTGTCTCTCCATACAAGTAGCAGCCAACAAAACCTATCAATCATCATTAGATACAATCCAAAACCAAGCCTTGCGGCTTATTAGTGGAGGTATGAGAACTACTCCCACAGCACCCTGTGAAATAGACTGCAATATTGAACCTCTTAAGTAAAGGCGCAACAGAGCAGCATTAGAAGCTATTGAGAAATACAGAAGGTTGGAGGACGATCATCCAAATAAATTATAACACAGAGAAATAGGAAAAACAACCAAAAATAGCAAAGGACGCTAATCCAACTTACTAACGAACTAGCCCTAAAACACCACCTACCCAATAACATTATTACACCCGGAGTAAACTACAAACAACCAACCATCAAAACACATTTAGTAAATAACACCTTAACAAAAGAATCTAATCCACTGGAGCTCAAAGTAGGCACGCTCGAAACAATTGAAAGCTATCAAAAAACAGCTATCCATATTTATACAGACGGATCGGCTTTCAAAGCCACCATCAATGCTGATCTTGGTGCCCTCCTGGTCTTCCCTAAAAATAAACACTTTGAGATAAGCGCACCCTGTGGCGATTACTGCTCAAACTTACAAGCCGAAATTGAGGCAATTACCATAGCACTACAGACAGTGGAAAACAAATTATATGAAGGAGTGTAACCACCATCAGATATTGTAGTCTTTACAGACTCCCAATCTACTCTGCAAGCACTTAACAGCAGCACCTCAAACAGCCCAAGAGAGTTGACAACACTCATTGTGATAATCCATCAAATGATATCAAAATTAAATATCAATATCACACTACAGTGGATCCCTGGACACATTGGCATCATGGGAAATGAAAAGGCAGATAAGCTATTAAAGGCAGGTTCATCTATGGAAGAACCAGATAGACCTGTTAACTACCTCACCCTAAGGTCAATGTTAGTCAACAATCACAAAGAGGAGTGGCTCAACCAATGGGCATCAGGAAACGCAGGCAGAGCCATGTACAGAGAAATGACTACGCCTAACAAACTGGACAGTATTAACTTCCTCCGCCGCAAAAGAACAATCTATAATCTTCCAACTAAGAACAGGACACACACCACTATTAAATTACCACCTGAACAAAATAAACTCCACACAACTACCCCTTTGCAGACACTGCGCCCACCCCTTTGAAACCGTAAACCATATCCTCTTTGAATGCCCCTCCCTAATCCACCTTAGGCAGACCCTACTTCCACTACAGCCCAACATAACCAACACCCTGTACGGCAGTGCTGAACAACTGAAGAAAACAGCACACTTTTTTTCCTTGGCACAGTCTGCAAAAGAGCTCACAGCTCAGCAGCAATAAAGCTGGCTAGAAAAAGAATAATATATATATATATATATATATATATATATATATATATATATATATATATATATATAGAGAGAGAGAGAGAGAGAGAGAGAGAGAGCGAGAGATTGATAGATTGATAGATAGATAGATAGATAGATAGATAGATAGATAGATAGATAGATAGAGAGAGAGAGAGAGAGAGATAGAGCGAGAAAGCTGAAGCATATCTATCGCTCAGTATAATGTTTTGTAACCACCCACCCATAAACAGTTTTCAAACAAACAAAAAAGATAGAAATGTAAGAAAGAGATAAAATGTACTGGCCAACATATAACTCGACCATGCAACCTTCCAATGTTTAATTCATACTAGCTAGTCTTTTTTTTATATTTCATAACAATTTTATTCATCTCCGAAATGTAATTATTTTCTCTTTTGTATTATTCCGATAGTACTATCATTTACTGTTAAGAATAAAAAACTGTATTACTTGATTATATAATACTCGGCTCTGTTCGTTTAGGAAGTGATTCATATAATAATTTTCCTTTAATTAAAACTTGTTTAATTTGTTTCCATTTCTAGAATACGTTTTCCGTTATTTATAAGACGAGCAGAATATTTAATTTATGATTTATCAAATTTGACTTTAATTTGAATAACTATTATTTTGAAAGAATGATTATGACTTTAAATGTTGTTACAAATGAACAGTGGTAGGTAGAGGTCAACGTATGACCCCGGCGAGATAACACAGCAGCGGGTGTTCTCTGGAATGTACATGTATCAACAAAGACAGGATGTGACGTGTCTTTACGTGTTATTCCAGAAGGTACTAGCAATGTCCAGTGACAGATAGAGGTCACAACGTGTGACCCCGGTATGATGACACTGCAGCAGGTGTTCTCTGGAATCTACATGGAAAAACAAAGATGTGACGTTTCCTCACGTGTTGTTCCAGACATACTAGCAGTGTTTGTGCAACTTTGGTGGAGCGATTAGGGACTCTATATAAGCCAGAGAGTTAATGTGAAAGTCAGTCGTGAGTGAGCCGTTACAGTCGATACAGACGATGTAGGACGTGTGCGGCTCTATTGGAAGGGAAATGTGTACGACTCGATGCAAGTTAACTAGGGTAGAGTTAACTATAGTGGACTACTGTCGTTAAAGTCTATACAGCGAACTACAGTGGAGTTGAGCCGTTACAGTCGATACAGTTGATGTAAGACGTGTGCGGCTCTGATTCGGTAGACTTGAGTACGACTTGGTTCAGCTTTGGGAGACCTGGAGCGACACTGGGAAGTGTGTCGTTGGTCTGTTCTGTGGAATACGGCTCGATGCAAGTTGAGAAGAGATGAATTTCAACGAAGTGAAGAGATGAATTGCAACGAAGTATAGCTAACTGTAAACTGACAGATATTGTACAGTCTTCTACGCTACAAGTAACCGTAACGAATTGTTAGAGTTAATAGTCATTAAAGTTATTGAAACTGAAAGTTTAGTCGTCAAGTTCTTTGCAGTGTTTTTATTTGTGTGCCTACTAATACATTTAGCCAGAAGATTCTGAAATACGTAACAATATAATCTTTACAATGTATGTGTAGTAATGTTGAGAATAAAGTACACAGTACAACAAATATGTTTCATATTTTGACGCCTAAAATAGCTATATAAACATTACTCAAAAGCCTACACGACACCGAGTTCTAGGAATCTTAAACATGAAACTGATATAAGACGTAAAAAGAAACGGGAATTTTCACTTGCATTCATAGAAAATATCCGCCATTTAAAGTGCTATTGGTAGCTAAAAACACAGTAAGGCTGTTATTACAATAATAGTCTTTAGAATACAAAACCAACAACGAAATAGTATGTCGGCATATGTAAAAGAGACACGGAAAGAAAATGCAATTACGGATCCGCCTATTCGCAAGAAATAGTCAAGACGTGATTTAATTTTGCTGGTGAAAAGTAATCATGTTTCAAAGATTTATTTACCGATGTAAATGTACATGTTTCGGGTGTTCTTCTAAGTTGGAAAAATTAACTTCTCGCTGGACGATGGAGGATGGCAGCAAGCAGTGTATGAACCCTGTCTGGTCGTGATGTTTTAGTGCTAGACTGTCGTTCGGATTTATGTTGGTCCCTGGTTAGAACCCTGCACGTTCCCATCCCCCGTCGTCCTGCGGGAGGTTAAGACTAGGAAGTAAATCTTCAGATTTATTATTGTTATCTATTAGAAATTTATTACAGGAATAATTTAAATTAACTTTATCTTCTATTGCATCTTCCACCTTATCAAAGTTACTAATTAAATTTGTTATTACTATAACTATCGGTTTCGAAGTACTTTTCAAAATTCAGCAATCATAAATAATTTTTTTATTTCAAAATTTTGATAGCTGCCTTATGGTGTTGTAAGCGCTCTGAACTGTGATCTCGATGGTACTGGTTTCAAATCCTGCCTCCGCTATCTCCGCCTTCATGCGTTAGTTTTGGGCTAGAATGTATATATTTTTCTTTTTTTTTTTTGAGGAAAAAATTTGAAACATGTAGAAGAAAACACAACAGACTTAGATTTTCATACAATCAATAATACTGAATCACAAATATAAATAGGTAGATAAATGTTTAATAAAATAAACCTTTTCCAGCAAACGTCGAAATTTCTTCCAATGCTTTTGTACTTTGATCATCTTTATGAACCTGTTTGAAACTTGATTGTAAACACAACTCTTTGAATTTATTACCTAAAAAAATACAATATTTCATAAACAAAATAATTAGACATTAATCTATCTTTTAATTCTTTCTTTCTTTCATATCATTCCCATTGAGTGAATGTCACATCGAATCTGCTGAGGTACTCATTGACAAGGGAAGGTAAACAAAACATAAAATGCAAAGCATAATAAAAAAAAAAAACAAAAAAAAAAACAACTTATGTACAGGTACAAACCGCGAAATTACTGAAATTTATCTCAATATTGCATGAATAAGCTTTCTTACTCAACAAAAAAATTATTTCCATTCATACTCTGACCTTATGTATATAAATATATAATTTTTCCAGATGATCCCAGGACCATATCACGGGTTATTTACAAGGGAAGTGTTAACATGAATCTAATTGAAGTGCAACATTTGCTGACGGATCCCTCACAAATGGATTATTTTTTATTGATTTATGTATTTTCATGGCTAATGAATAATTATATAAAATTTTAATTTGATACGAGAATAGGAGTGAAAAAAACCTGTACAAAATATATGAAGGAAGATAACTCTAAATATACAGTCATATCTCTCAAAAAGTAGCATTTTTTGTTCCTGTTTTCGTTACCAAACAAATCAATAAATTACCTATAGTTAATTATTATGTTATTAATTTTGTGTGGCCTGTCTGTCGGTCTGTTCGTCCGTTCTTCCAGTTTAATTCTCAGACATTAGAAGAGAAAATGAAACTTGGGAATCATGATTTTTTTTTTAAATCATTCAAAGTTCTGATGCAAGCAGATTAAAAAAAAAAACACTAATTTTAAATGAAAAACTTCAGGGAAGGCAAGATGTAGACATGTCTTTTTTATATTGAACTGTTAGTTTACTATTTGATCAAAGCAAATTCAAAGTATTACTCGTTGACGAATGGGGCATAAATATCTCATAAAGCCTAATTTTTAAAAAAAATTTTACAATGCGAGCTTACTTCTGTTAATAAAATTGTTTCATTTTTTTGGCCCAGTGTCACAGCCTGGTTTTTATTGTAGGCGTGATGACGCGAATGTCTCTGTGTGTGTTGTAAATACCTCTTCTGGTATTACTATAATGTTCTTCTTAACTAAATACTTTCTTACAAGCACTAGATTTGCAGGTGCGTAAGAACACTAATATACTGAACTCTCCAACGACAACATTTAGAATTATTGATAAACACACTGGTATCAGACATGGATTGTATTCACATAATAAGAATGAAATAGTTCACAAAAGATATTGGCGACTTCAGCCATCATAAAATGTAATCCAATGAAAAGAACAGCATACTACATAATAATTACTCAGTGCTCATATAATATACCTGAGGAGATGACAACTCTCCTCTCTCTACAAGAGTCTAAGATCAACTGAGGTGTTCACCTCGTGGTCAGCTACTTGACCAAGCAAAATCTAGTGCAAATTGCACGGAATAGTTAAGTGACTACTAGTCACCAAATGTTGCAAGGGTTCTAAAACTGATATATGACACCCAGTGCCTCGGGTCTTATCCAACTAGTCCGATAAGAAAACGAAATCTTTTTATTATGACTAATTGATAAAATTGTTGGTCAATTTGTTACAAAGCTGATATCAACTCACTCTGTCTATCTGGCTGGCTGGCCAAAAGATTGTACACGTTATTTCACCGTTACCCAATCTCGGATCAAGTTGAAATTTTGCAGTTATTTCTTTTACCTGACACAAGAATCAACTTAATATGAAATAGAAACAATAGATAACTATACAATCTTCCATGTTCATAGACTCTCCGCTAGTAGGGTGGTTACCGCGTTGGCTAGAGAATCATGAGAAGGCTTTAGCCCACAAATTAAAATTTAGCCCGTTCCTTTTTTTTTAAATACATTTAAAAAGCAATCACCCAGATGCCCAGTTGTTTTTCCTCATACCCATTTTCCAACTGGTCCAGACAAGTGATAGATACATAGCGTAGTGAGAAAAGTTAAAGCATAATATGCGCTAAATAAAAACAATTGCTAAAACAAATATGTTCTAATCACAGAGATGTATTATTGTTAGTCTAGATAAGATCAGAGTGTCCCAAACGTTGACTAAAGTGTAGCCTTTTATAATGTTTTGTAACGCTGAGTACCCTTCGCATTGTATCTGTCAGAAGATTGGACATAATAAATGTGTATTTTCAAGAAAAATATCAGCATAGTTAATTAAAAGGCGTGTGGTGGTTTAGCCTCTAAACATCAGAATTGTCATTCCATTTTGTATGCACTCATTGTAAAACATCTCAGCACATTAAGGGTTAATGAGGTGCAACGCTTACATGATATTACAAATCCTATACTCTAAAGCGAGCTGACGATGCCGTTGTATATATCACGCGTAGGACTGGCGTTTACCATATTGATTGACACCCCAAAATTTTTTTTAATGAGTTTCAGGAGATTTCCAGGAGCTCCTTGAAAACAAGGAGACCACGGGAACTCTATTATAAATTATAATGGTTTAATTTAATAATTTACACCTAGAATTAGCGCGGGGCTTTTGAACTTTCGGGGTCCACTGCGGCAGTGTAGGCCTAAGGCATGCCCTGATGATATCCAGCTCGCGGTCAACAAATTTTTATCATGCTGCTGCTTTTTTGGTTAACCTATTAACCTCGGTAAAACAGAAGTCATGTTCCAGAAGTCACCCAATAAAACCTACTCAGCCCAAAAATCACCGCGCATAGACATCCCTTAAAGTAATATATAATTTCACATTATCTGGGAAGCATAGTATCAAATGACGCATTGCTTTAAAGAGAGGTTGATATGTGATCAGGGATAGTCGTGCTTTTGGACGCCTCCAAGCTAGAGTGTGGCGAAATAAACCGCTCCGCCTGTCTACAAAAATCAGTGTCAACAAGTGATTCTCTCAACCCCTCTATGTGGATCTGAGACATGAGTACTTTATAGAAAGCAACTAAGACTTCTTGAACGACTTCACCAAAGACCGCAACACAAACAGCGATATTCTTGAGAAATGGTATGAACTTCTTATAATCCGACAGTCACACTTTGCAGGGCACTTATTCCGTACGGGGGACGAACATATTTTTGGCAATCTTTTTTTTAGTAAGCTGAAAGGTTGTCGGAGTAACAAAGAGGTATCACAATAACGCTTCTTTAGAATACTTATGCGATGTTTTTAAGACTTAAAAAAAAAATGCGCGATTTTACTTTGTTACTAGGTGCACGTTTTACACTATAACGTAGAAATTTTACATCACTTGATGATTCTTACGAAAGCCATAATAATAAGGCTTGTCTTCGAGTCCGAAGATTAGTGAGGAGTGCAGTATTTATCGTGGCTGCGCAGCCCCATCTGTGACCTACATATTTTGCCACACTTATAGCAAGCATAACCATTGTCCGCAGATGGTATATTTAGATTTTCTTTTCGCCGTCTGCGTTTGTCTTCGGCAGCAGATTTTCTTTTGGTCTCAAATGTGTATCCCGCGGCCTTCGTGAGTGACCTTCAGCTGTCTCGTTCAGAGGCCGCATACAACCAGTTGCTCTCTTCTATGTCAGTCAAGGAAAGTTGACGCCTTAGCTGGTCTTTAAAGCGTTTCTGTGAGGCGCCTCTGTTACGTCGAATACCTTTAAGCTCACCAAAAAAAGACTGCCTTTGGCATACATTCGTGTCCCATACGGGATACGTGCCCTACCCAGTGCAACTGTCGGACCAAAAGAAGTTCCTTTATACTGTCCATACCGGCGTTGGCAAGGACATCGCTGTTTGTAGTGCGGTCATGCCACCGTATGTTCATGATGGAGCGCAAGCATCTTTGGTGAAAGCGCTCCAGAAGTCTAAGTTGTTTTCTGTAAAGTGTCCATGTCTCAGAGCCATATGAATATATTAATTGCAATATTAAATGTCAGAAAGTAACCATTTTAGAAGTCACACTGCAAAGACCTCCTTCCAAGCCTATAATAGCCCAATATTTTAACGCGAAAGAAGCAATGTAAAACGTTAAGGCGTGAGCTGTGGTTTTCTATAGGTCTACTGTTGGGGGGACTTTCTATTCTAATCGCCATGTACAATCACATTGAGAACTGACAGAACGAAAAAGCAACTCTTCGGATTGATAGTCTTTACCCGATCGCTCATTTTCGTAATTACAACAATATTCCCATAATGACTTCGGGTATATATCCTGCTTTAACAAATTATTCATCCGAGCGAGGCTCGGTCACCTGATGTTAAATAAAATTAAGTAACTAAGCGTATACTATTCAAACATTGAAAGTGTCCTTTTTTATAATAATTGATCCATTGACTAACTTGTTGGTGATGAACATCGCTGTAAAATGTCAGAAGTTGTTTCTGTAATATTTTGTTTTATTTCTGCGAATGTTGATGTTTCTTTTTCGTTTATCCACAATTCACCCTTTTTCTTGATCTAAATAAATGCATTTTAAAATGTTTCATAATTAATATTAAGCTTAGGAGACTTAATTGACCTAGTTACATATTACACTTCTTCTGGTGAATGTTAGATTCTGACAAAAACATAATATTATATCTAGACTGGAAATCGAAATCAAATTTTTTATCCGTGATTGATCGATTCATATATAGATTTTTATGTACTTATGTACTTTTTCAAGCTGTAAGGGAAGTCGCTACAAATCTGTCTTTGAAAAGTAATGATCTTTAGTTTTCAAAGTTTAGAAATAATGCAAACTCATTTCTTGGATTGTTTTTATAGAATGGGCAATTAATCACAGAACTATATATTTACGCAAATATATGAAACAAAGCATCTTCCTGTTAGTTTTCATTGAGATAATGTTTCAAATATCCTAGATCGAAATAATTCATGTCTTTTGATTTTAATCATATATACATTTACATAGATTGACTACCTAGATCTTTCTAGTTAGGGTTGAAAAAAAAACAACTTTACTTCTTATAGCTACTTTACAAAACAACGCCTTGTTTCAACTTCAACTAAAATTGTTTCACATTGTATGTAGTTCTAAAAGATCTCCATGTCCAGTTGAGATATTTACGTCTTTCATCCTGACGTTCGTCTTTGAGTCCATGCTTTTTGAGGTTTTGACTTAGGTGGATGCACACCGTCCAACGCTGTGAACATAATAGAATGGCTAGGTTGAATAGCCACGTTGACATACGTTGTAATAGCCTCACTCACTCAATCTCTAACTCTGATTCCGATTTGACACGACCAAAAGATCACGTCCATATGTGCACAGACCAGTCCAACAAGCTCAAAGAACACGTCACCAAACAGAAAAGACTTGACACTTTACATTATTCAAACTCCAACATCTTTTTTTTTTAATATGAAATTTTAAAAACAACTCAATTCTAATAGCATTGAAAAGTAAATCTTGATCTCTTGTCATTTCGCTACAGTCCAATGTGGTCAAATAAAGGATTACAATGAATAAAACCAAATGGATATTTATTTTCATGTTGAGAACAAAATACCGAAATTGTAGACAAAGAAACGGGAATGTGTACGAGGTTCTAACTTTCGTTGCTGGCGGGGGTGGGAGAGGAAGCTGATAAGCAAATATGCTACAAAAACCAATGGTCCCAAAAATTTGTGCGTGTATGTGTAGGGGGCGCATTTTAAACTGGGTCTTTCCAAATCTAGTCAAAAAATCAAAGTGGGAGAAATTACGAAATTAACAACAAAATTGCGGTTCCAGAGAGCTAGAGTGAAAGAGAGAGAGAGAAGGAAAGAGAAATGGGCCGTCAAATTTCATTGTAATATACTCTTATCCATGGTCTAAAAATATTTTAGTTTGATCTTTAAAATATGGTCTGTTTATTCTAAAACGAGGTGTTCCAGCAATCCAGCTATGACAAACAATATAAAGCCTAGAGGCTTATCAAAGGCGTAGCCGGTGTGTAGAGCTAGTAATTTATAGATCTGTAGAATTAAAAAGCTATAGTTTGATTTTTTCAGAGGTCATGCGCTTCAATTAGGATGACTTTTACGGTTACCCTATAGTATGTCTCGAGAAATGCCCGAAATACTGCAAGTGCTTGAAACCAGCACTTGACGAGTGTTTGAGTCTCAAGATTTCTTCTGACATTGGAAAATGCGCTGCTAATTCTCGACAGGTGGAGAAAGTTTGCACTCCATTGCCTTAATTAGATCGGTATCTTCTTTAGCCATGACAACAAGGCAATCAAGCGTTTCAATTTCAAGCTGACGTCGGACTAGGTCATTCGTGTATTTTGATCAAATAATGGGAAACTATTATAAATGTAAATGTCTTTTCAAAGATTTCACTCTGATATAAGTAACAAAAATGTGTATTTATACATTCATATGGATTGATTTTTTTATTGTTAGACTAAATTTAGATTGAAATATTGGTCTAATAATGTAAAACATATTCAGTAGGCTTCTAAATAGATTAACACAACAATAATAAAGTATAGAATAATAAAGGGGCAACGTATTTAACAAAATATTAAATTAATAATATTTTAACTCACCACATCTATATCCACTACAACATTGTTTAGTGCTTCTTTCATCTCCTCGAAAGCCTGTAGTTTTAATCCTATGTCCACCAACTCAAAGTAAGGCCTCATTTTCTAGAAACTCTTGCAGTAATAGGTACAATATTGAATATCCTTCAAATAAAAAATAGTAAAATGCTAAATACATTTAGATTCCATTTGATTTGTAGTTAAAATAATTCAAAATATTGTACGAATACAGTAAAATAAAAACTTTGTGTCTCCTAGCACAGATACCTAGCACTGAAAAAAAAAAGTGAAAAGTATATCGGAATTCCCAAACCTGTTTCATTGAATAAAATCGTGTCATGTTACACGCACGAGTACACAGCTGTGTTTACAATCTAAATACGAAGTAGTTGTCACCGACTTAGACATGGAGGAGAACAGCTTTTTAGCTATTTAGCTATTTATTTATAAATTCTTTTCATAAATTTTTTTTATTTCACGACTATAGAAAGGACGAACACTTAATGATTGCTGTGCGATAAAATGATCATAGAGTCCGGTTACTTACAATCCTTCTAATCCATCATTTAATAACAAATTATAAAATCTCAGCCCATCAGTCTCACCGTGGCGCTCGGATGAAAACTGTCTTTAGAAAAAAAGATTAGGCCAATAGGGATGCTATAATGAGCCCCTTTGGGGTGCTTGTGGAAGAAAGCCTTAACAATCATGTCTCTTTCTTTTGTTTTGATACAAACGTTGTTTTTTTTTATGGCGGACACATGTATGGCTAATGTGGGAGAGAGAAGGAATATGGGGCAGTTTTTCTGGTTTTCTCGGTGTTTAGTTTCTTGTCTAATTCGAGCGTCTTGAGAAAATAGGCATTGACATTATGCTTTGATTCTTTCTGGACGGAGGTTTGTTCAGACAGGCAGAATGTGCAAGCTTCCATAGACCAAGAGTTTCTAGATGAATGAAGAGGAGAATGTGTGTCAGCGGAGACGTCGATAAACTGATTGGTGCGCAGGTATTATTATTCGTTCCTGAGAGATGGAAGACTTTCTAGGTATTAACGTAGCTTTAGAAATACACATTTCTGATAATAAGTCTTGCGTGACTTAGAAGCTTAGTGTTACGTAACATAAGAGCTTCAAGAGTATATAGTTGAAAATAACTTATTTTGTTTGTCAGTATATTTCTAGAATAAAGAGTAATGGTCAATATTACGCGTTTCGTTTCTTGGATTAAAACTAGAATATTAGTTAATTAAGCCGAAAGCACCAGTTTGCTTATATATCTGTTGCATTTTTCAGTTCTCATTTTAAATTAAACTGACATAATTCTGCTGTTAATTTAAGTGTACCTGATAGAGAAAAAAATTCTGCTCAAAATACTGGGAGCTGGGATAAAGCAAATAGAGGCTATAAAAAAAAAGACCTCAAACGAAGTAAAAGTACACATTTTCAGTACATAATTTTACGAGTATTTTACCAAAGGTCTGGGTATTTTTTAATGACTAGCTTATGTCAAGTATCCGGCATTTTATGATACACACACACACACAATAATTGTCACGACGCTACCATCGAAAACTTTCTGGCATTTTTCCTTTCCCCAATTTCCTTTCTTGTGTTATCTTATATTATCTAATACAGACGCTACTTCCAAAAATGATTATTACGTCATATGACTGTCATATGACAATCTAGTCATGCATTTATTAAATGACTTAAACCCTGCTAAGAGAATTAGAATAATACAAAAAAACATTGCCAAAGTATTGTTAATTTTATTATGTTTGAAAACGTAACTGACAAGATTGTAAAGATAGTTTGTGCTTTTGTACAAATTTAGAGAAGACACACTATGTGTCAGTCTACCTATTCATATTATTTTAGAAATAAGTGTAAATTAGGTCTTGACGCTGAACAGTAGATCTAGAAGTATATTAAATATTTACTATTGTATAAATAATTGATCTACTGAGTCTGATATAGACTAGCTCTAGAATTGGTCTAGATCTATATTAATAAAGCTGTCTTGTTCTGCAACCAGATGCTCTCTTCAATGTCAGTGTAAGCAAGTTGGCGCCTAAGCTGGACTTTAAAGCGTTTCCATGGAGCACCTCTGTTACGGCGACTACCTTTCAGCTCCCCAAAAAGACTGCATTTGGCATACGTTCGTCCCCCATACGGGATACCTACCCTGCCCATCGTAATTGTTGGACCAAATGAAGTCCCTATATACTGTCCATACCGGTGTTTGTAAGGACATCACTGTTTGTAGTGCGGTCTTGCCAGCGTATGTCCATGACAGGAGGCAAGCATCTTTGGTGAAAGCCTTTAAGTAGTCTTAGTTGCTTTATGTATAATACCCATGTCTCAAATTCATATAGAAGGATTGAGAGAACCACTGCTTGGTCGACATTTTTTAGGCAAGATGGGCGATTTATTCCTTCAAACTCTCGTCTGGAGGAGTCCAAAACACTACTGGCGCTGGTCAGATGATTATCAACTTCCCTTGAAAGCAATGGTCATTGGATACTATGCTTCATTGACATGTGAAGTGATTTACCCTCTTAAGGGGCTGTCCATTAACGATGATCTTTGGGGCTGATTGGGTATTATAGGGAGGGTGACTTCTGGAACATTACTTCTGTTTTCCCGAGGTTTATAAATAAACCGAATGAGGCGAGCTGGAGATCATGTTCATCATTCATCATCGCAAAGATAGGAGCATAAGCTAGTAGACAGAACAAGTTTTTAATTTAAAAAAAAAAGAAATCAAGATCTCAGATGTCTGAAAGCACACTAATCTGAAATTGTTAATATTTTTTGGTTCATAGTTATATTTGAAATTATTTTGTTACTATCAAAGCCAAAGTTCTGAGCCACACTCAAAGAATTATACAACAAAAAATTATTTAAAGTTTATGTAATGTATGTCAGCTAAACTTTCCTTCAAGCCAATCCTAGGTATTAGTTGGAAATTGTTTCCTGAAATGTACCTGTTGTGTCTGGCCATGTGACTGAAGCTTGTGTTCGATATTTATAAAAATTATATAATAAATACAAGCCTTAAGAAAAAATACATAAAGAACAAAATTTATTTTAAAAAATTGAATATATGTGTGGAGTCGAAACTGTGACCTATTTCGACCATATTCTAAAAGCCCAGGTCAAGTCAGGGCTAACCAGTGTAAACAAGTTAATTTTAGTCATCCAATCAGAAAAAGAGGTTAAGTGGAACAAATAGCATACCTCAGCTTCTAGAAGGTCACAGTTAATAAAATAATTAGGGAAGAAGTTTTTATGATTCTGGAAAGTACGATTGAGAAAAGTATAAATTAGAGTAAAGTTAGTTAGTCGAGGTCTTCGCATTGTAACGGTCTTTGCTTAGTAACGGTCTTGCGTTAGTATGAGGGTCCAGTAGTTGAACTTACATTAGCTTAAGTTACATTAGTTGAAGTTACATTAGTTGAAGTTACATTAGTTGAAGTTACATTAGTTGAAGTTACATTAGCTGAAATTATACTAGTCCAAGTTTGTTGTATCTTTAGGTTTTATTTTATGAAGAATTAAGTCAAGTTGTTATTGGATTGAAAAGTTTCTTATATGTGAAAGTTGAAGAAGTTTATTAAAGAAGTTTTGAGAGAATACAAATGTTTCTTTAGTGAAATATCAAATTATTAATATAATATCCGGCGTGTGATGATTCTGTTTAATCAACGATTACTATAAGATGTATTACCCAGAATTAGATAAACAGAAATCCTCACAATGTGCTCCAAGTTTTTTTGATCAATATTTGGAATAAACTTGTTTAAATTAAATTACAAATTTATTTATTTACAAGACATTACAAAGCTAATTACAAATCTGTTCTAAGCCATTACCACAATCTGTTTCTTGATACATCAGTAAAACCAATACCACACCAAAGAGTAAAACACTTCTCTGCTAGTTAGTTAAAAATTCTTGTCTAATTGTTCAAAAGTTCACATCCCACAAGGGAATTTCGGAATGTGGTGCATTTACGTCTGTGTGCTGAAGCGCAATTCTTTGTCCCTTAATTCACGGGGACATTTCAATTAAGTTCAAAGATATACACTGTGCCTAGAGAGCACCTTGAGAAATGCAATCTAATTGTGATCTTTGGAGTTTTTTGGAAAGATCAAATAAATAATGCATTTTTGGGGGGAATAGCTTCATAACTTGAAAACTATTACTGGATATCTGAAGGTTCTACCCAAGCACAATGCAACATCAATGAAATGACACCAGTTAGATATGGGGCAAAGCTTGATTAGATAAAATCAAATGTAAAAACTATACATCTGCCATTCTTAAATCAACTCTGATCTTACTAGTTGGTACAAAGTTCAAAATATAAAAATAATACCAATATTGAAGAACAACAGTTGTTTTATTTAAAATAGCAAAATAATGCATGATTTCTACTTTTTGTTTTAAATTTCAAATCAAACTTGTCTTAATAAAAAGGGCATTAGATAAAAATTGAATTTGCATGAAAGTCATAAATTATGTGTCACCCGTAAGAACATTAAAATAGAACATTAGTAGTCAAAACAAAAATACTGGCATTTATTTCATTATCATTCTGAAATTTTAGAGCAATTATAGTTTAACTTGTTCAAAAATTTCAATGTCAATGCAGATAAAATATAAGAGGAGCACATTCCAAAATAAAAATACTATGTGACATTTACTCCAGAGTGATTTAATAATGACATTACTATACAATTAAACAAAAAATATTACAGATATTTAATCATCACCAAAATGAATGTAATATATAATGTATATTAACGATTAAATATTGCAAACACCAGCAAATACAACACAAAATGCACAAATCTTAAAGTATAGGAACAGAAAAAAAAGGATGTTCCCATTAAAATAAAATAAAAAATTGAGGACAATTTTTCTCCAACGTCAACATCCTAAAAAAAATAATAAAAAAAAAATTAAAGCTATCCTACAAGCCCATCAATCAAAGTGCAAGAAGTCCACTTTACAAGCCACAAAGCTAAAAATGATGTTCTCAATGTGTCCTACTTGCTAAACAGGCTGATTCTAGTTGAACTAAAACTGAGGACAGATACAAATTGTTTTCGAAATGAAAGCCCATAGATTTCTACAAACTGCTTTTCTTTTCTGGCATAAATAAATATCTATGGGTGATTTCCTGAGACCTAGCATATTTGCAGGCTGTAAAGACACACAAAGTAAACTGTGTTTAGCCTAATACAGTAACTAGGCCTTGAAACTTTCTTGAGTTTTATTTTATTTAAATTATTTTTTAATTTTGATATTCTTTCTCTCCTAATCAACAATTTTATCGCAGATGCTTAAAAATTCAGTTGTTTTGTTATCATTTCTTACAAAATACTTTCAATTGCTTAAAAAGCTCTATTTTGATATATTAATTTTTATAAGTAGTTTGACATGGGATAGTGACTTAATGACAATTATCATTATTTTATAAATGCAACATATTACATTTTGTGAAAATATAAATAACTATCATAAAAATGACTTTTTATACAATTTGGTTAATATTGGCTTGATCTTGTTTTAAGGGAAACTAGCCCACAGTCATGAAGATTTAATTTTTAATTTCATAAACATTAATTTAAATTATCTAAAAATGGTGTGTATTATCCTTTAATTGTATACCAAATACAAGATTTTCTGATAAGTTATTAAAGTTTAATCAAAACAGGGTAGTGAAATATATATGTGAAAAATGAATAATTCCGTCGGAACATGAGAAATAATTACGGAGATATAAAATTAAATTAAGTACAATATGCTAACACCAAGTCAACATCTTACATGCGATGTTTTTTAAATAAATTTCCAAAAAAATGGCTTCATTGTCCCTTAGTAAATTTGGTTTAAATTTTTTTTTTAACAAGAAGGAATACAATGTTCTAAGCTTAGTGCTTTTTTTTTTTGAAGGCGACTTCTACATAATAGTTGATAGGCTGATCTAAAAGGAGGAGTCAACTAAATTATATTTAAAAATATATATATATATAAAAGATGTCTAAGGTTACATTTTAATTAGCTAGCGCTTCCCAAGTTATTTACCTATCTGTTTAAAATAATATTTTCTATTCACCAGGCTGTCCAACTTGAGTTGCTGCTTGGTTTGCAGCTACCTGCTGTAGCACCATCTGAGCTTCGTGAATCATGCCTTGAGACATGTAGTATTCTATCCATTCCTGGCTATAATCTGGTTCACCAGTCTGAGGGTTGATAGCTAAACAAAGAAACAAAAATGATCTGTACCAATTCAAATATTAATTTTACTTACATAAAAATAGGAAGGGTTAATCACATTTGTTAACGCAAATGCCTTATAATTATTCAGACACCATCCAAGCATGTGACTGTATGGATGGTGTCCTATCTTTAAAATTAAGACACCATCCAAGCATGTGACTGTATGAAGGGTGTCCTATCTAAAGCTACTGTGATTGACTCTCAACTCACTGGGTTGAGCATACCATGTCTGTGCTGGTTGCTGCTGCTGCATTGCTTGTTGTTGAGGTGCTGCAGACTGCTGTGGAGCTGCTGGCTGTTGTGCCGCTTTCTGTCCATACGCATCATTAGGCTGTTTAACTGTCAAAAAAAATATATTTTATACACATACCTTTTGAGTCACTGTACTGTATATTGAAATGGAAAAAAGTACAAATATTTGAGCCCTAACTAAATCAACTTTCGAAGATACCAGTGTATACAACCAAGAATTATTTTTTTGTGAATTATGTCTTTCTGAAGACTAATGCACACTGAGACAAAGTTACATATTTAAATACAAATGTGAAAATTATTTACTTGGCATATTCTGCTTTTGAGGATATTGATTTCCGCGGGTCTTTATTTGCGCATTACTGTCGATATAGTCACAATTAAACGAAATAATGATGTAATAAGTAAAGCGAATGTGTCAATGTAAAAATAGTGTGAATGAAGCTATCAAATAATTATAGCTAATAGGCTTAAATCATTTTTTCAAATTCAAACATTTGCTTGTAGGCCTACATATATTTAATTAAAGTTTGAGATGAATATGTGTATGTTCATGTGTTAAAGTATAAAGTAGATCTTGAGGTAGACTTAGATCTAAATGTACACTAATCTAGAGTTAAAAATGGGTTTTTATAGAGTTCATTCTGTGTTGCGCATGCTTGACTTTTTTTCATGAATGAATATAGGCCTATCTCAACACGGCTACGCAACTTTAGCTTACAGCAAACGAATGTATTAAAATGCTTTAGAAAAACAAATTTGAATGTTAAATTGATTAAAATATCAAATGAATGGACAATAATTAGTATGTTTATGTGTTAAAGCACAAAAACTATGTTTGCGAAAAGAAGTTTTATCATCTTAGAGTTCAATAAGAGTTTGAGACCTAGACCTATGAATAGACTCAATAGAGAGATGTGGTAATGTGTAACCAATTGGTAATGTCTAATGAAAGAATGTTCGCCAGGAAATCTGTAAAAAATGCTTTTGAAACACAAAATTGAAGGTTAATTTTATTATATAATGAAATCAATGGATCTTCTTTTGTATTTTCATGTGTCAAAGTAAAAAACTATGTGCGCAAAGTGTATTTCTTAAAATTAGATCTATGTCTAAATACTTTCGATCTTTTCTCATGTCAACATTGTTAACCATGGCCTAGATCCATAAAATACTATAGCTGTAATAGAGTTGGACAACTTTATTTTTTTTGAGGGTCTTAAGTTTGTTTTAGGGCTACAATACCTACACTACGGTCTAAGCTAGTACCCAAGGAACATTCCTGCCTAGTTTTATCAAGATTGTTCAAGCGGTTTTGATGTCTATAAGTAACATACATACATACTGTCACGTATTACGAATTGAATTCTACTTTTAAATGGCTTGCCTAGGGGAACGTGACAATAGAAAAGCAGTTGTGTCACTTATCTTAAGTCTGAATTTAATCAAAGACTTACAATGAATAACAAAAAAAAAATGACACAAGAAATCGGAAGGTAAAATATCAACTTAATGTTTAATAAAATATAACTCGAATTGTACTTTTTACTGAATCACATAAAGCAAGAAAAAAAAAAACATTTACTCAATACAAAATTGAAGGGTTGACCAAAACCCTTTTACAACAATGGCATGTAAAAATATTACAATACAAGAGTTTGAAAATATAATTACAAATACCAGCAAGGCCTTGAAAAAGAAAAATCTTAACTTACACGATAAATAGGTATACCACGCACGGGTCACGCAATGTCTCCGCTATTCTGTCTCACGGCTGTCTCCGTATGTCTGTCCGTCAACGTTACACGGGCGGTCTTTTTATAGTCTACCGCGCGTCGATATCAAGACAAATCTAGTAGTTTCTAGAACCAAATAAGTCATCAATTTCCCAGTTCTAGAACGCTCTTCAAAGAGACAGAAGAAAAAAAAAAAAACCACCCTCCTTTCAACCAGAGGTACACACATAGGTCAAGGACCGGTCACTGTCTGTGTGGCTTGACTCGCCGCGAAAAATAAAAAAAAAACTTATTACACAAGGGGCAGACAACCTACAGGTCAAGAAAAAAAAAATAGTATCTAGGTAACAATGCCTAGATACGTAACACCTCCCTCCTAAAAATAAAAAGTTTACATTTCCACGAAATGGAAATCTTTTTAGAATAATTACAAAAATGATATTTACATTACAGAATGTATTTATCATGATATATATAAAAAAAAATATACATCAAAATACTTTTTACAATCTAGATAAGGCATCGGCGATAACATTTTCGCTGCCTTTTATGTGTTTAAGATCTAGGTTGTACTCTTGTAAAATAAACTCCACCTGAGAAGTCGTTGATTCTTGCCAGACATTTTGTGGATAAATGTAAGGGGATTGTGGTCAGTAAATACAACCAGTGGCCATCTGGACCCACTGATATAAAAATCAAAGTGTTGTATAGAAAGAATCAACCCAAGACATTCTTTTTCCACAGTAGAATAATTTCTTTGATGTCTATTAAATTTCTTGGAAAAGAAACAAATAGGGTGCTCTACTTGGAAATTATCTTCTTGGTAAAGGACTGACCCAACACCTGTGTCACTGGCGTCAATAGCTAACCTAAAAGGTTTTCCGAAGTCAGGAGCCATCAAAATGGGGGAGCTAGATAATATCTGCTTAATTTGGTTAAAGGCTTTCTGACATTCATCCGTCCAAGTAAATCGGACGTTCTTTCTCAGGAGGTTTGTTAAAGGACTGGCAATGACAGAAAAATTTTCGCAAAATTTTCTATAATATCCAGACATTCCCAAAAATCTTCGGAGTTGTTTCCGATCAGCAGGAATAGGGAAAGCTTGGATAGCTTCTACTTTGGCCATTACAGGTTTCACCTGGCCTTGTCCTACAATATGGCCTAAGTATTGGATGGAAGCCTGGCAAAAATCACTCTTACTCAGGTTTACAGTAATTTTTGCATGTAAAAGTTTAGTAAAAAGACAATGCAGTTGTTTACAATGGCTAGAAAAATCTTGGCTAAAAATTACTACATCGTCTATGTATGCGTGGCAATTCTCCATGTCAGCAAGCAGGGCATTTATCATTCTCTGGAAAGTGGCAGGAGCATTCTTCATGCCAAATGGCATCACTTTGTATTGGTACAGACCATCAAGGGTGACAAAGGCGGAGATTTCCTTTGCCCTATCAGTCAGGGGAACCTGCCAATAACCTGAAAGTAGGTCTATTTTGGTGATGTACTTAGCGTCACCAATACTATCTATGAGATCGTCTATCCTAGGGATAGGAAACGAATCGGTCTTTGTTACAGCATTTACCTTACGGTAGTCTGTACAAAAACGATAAGTCTTGTCCTGTTTAGGTATCAAGACACATGGGGAGCTCCAGCTACTGGAACTTGGTTCAATGAGGTCATTTTCAAGCATATACTTGATTTCTGACCTAAGTATGGCAAGTTTTTCAGGGTTGACACTGTAAGGATGCTGCTTGACTTTGAGTAGCCTCGCCAACATCTACATCATGCATTATAACATTAGTCTGTTTTGGTACATCAGAAAAAATGTCATTAAATTCATTAATTAGTTTCATGATAACTGGCCTTTCTGTCGAAGACAGATGAGACAGTTTTACATCCAAATTCTGTAGTACAAAAGAATTAGGTATTTTGTATTGTCCAAATTTCTCCTTTACAATATCATCATCAATAGGAGAAACATGGCTATTTGAACAACTTTTGACTGTATTTAAAACACAATTACTCTTCTCTGAGTGATCTTGCCGAGATACATAAGGCTTCAGCATGTTTATATGACATAGCTGAGTCTTTTTCCTACGGTCAGGAGTTTTGATTGTGTAATTGAGGTCACTAATTTTGGTCTCAATTTCATAGGGACCAAAATATCTGGCTTGCAAGGGTTGACCTGGTATGGGCAAAAATACAAGCACCTTATCCCCGGGAGAAAATTCTCTAACAGGGGCCTTTCTATCATACCAGCGTTTCATGCTGGATTGGGTGTTTTGTAAATTATTTTTGGCCAGAACACAAGCATCATAAAGTCTAGTTTTAAACTTAATTACATATTCTAAAAGTCCTTCAGTGGCTGTTGGTGACAACAAAGTCTCTTTTATACATTTCAAGGGACCGCGCACCGAATGGCCAAAGACTAAGTCAAAAGGGCTGAATCCCAACGATTCCTGGACGGATTCACGGGTTGCAAACAGCAGCATGTGGATTCCTTCGTCCCAGTCTTTTTCGTGCTCAAAGCAATAGGTTCGGATCATGTTCTTGAGAGTCTGATGGAATCGCTCAAGAGCGCCTTGCGACTCGGCATGATACGCACTCGACATGCAGTGTTTGATGCCCAACTGAGTCATGACTTGCTTGAAAAGATTGGCCGTGAAATTCGTTCCTTGGTCCGATTGGATGGACTTTGGTAGACCAAATAGAGTAAAGAACTTGATTAAGGCCTTTACAATGTTTGATGCTTTTATGTTCCTTAGAGGAATAGCCTCAGGAAAACGAGTTGAAGCACACATAATGGTCAACAGGTATTGGTTGCCAGCTTTTGTCCTTGGGAGAGGACCAACACAGTCAATAAGTACTCTGCTGAAAGGTTCTTCAAAGGCTGGAATCGGCTTCAGAGGAGCAACAGGGATCTTTTGATTTGGCTTGCCAACCATCTGACAGGCATGACAGGATCGGCAGTACTGGATGACATCTTTCTTCAAACGTGGCCAGAAGAAGTGTGACATAATCTTGTGGTATGTCTTGTGGATGCCGAGATGACCTGACAGTGGTGTGTCATGAGCCAGATTCATGATGTACGCTCGGTATCTTTCTGGTAACACGATTTGATGGCATATTCTCCATTCTTCTTCGTTGGATGCGTCTGGAGGTTTCCATTTCCTGAAGAGCATATCATCTTGGATGTAGTAGCACGTTGATGCTAGCTCTGCCTCTTGTGATGTCATTGCGGTTTCTCGGAGTTTGGCGAGCTCTGGATCCTTCTTTTGGTCCTCAATCAACTGTTTTCGAGTTGATGCCGGCTTTTCAGAATTTGGCGTTGGTTCTTCTTCAAGAGAAGCAAAGAATGTGGTGCTCAAGTCCACATCATCTTGGTTACTGTTGGCCTTGATGACGTTCTCTTCTTGAGATGCTTTCAACCTCATTGCCCTTGTTACTGCACACGCTGGATATAACTCTAGGTCTTCCTCGGGTGTGGCAGATAAGTCGGGTGTTTGAGTGACGATGGGTTCGGCTATCACCTTTCCACCTGCTAAGTCATTGCCTAACAGCAACGAGATGCCTTCCAATGGTAATGTTGGTCGGACACCTACAACAACCGGTCCAGTAATGAGATTTGACTTTATGTCGATTAGATGTAGAGGCACATCTATACATCCAAGCTCTACGCCTCGTAACAGGATGCTCTTCCCAGTCGATGATAATTTAGACAAGGGCAAGACACCCTCTAAAAGTAACGATTGTGAGGCACCTGTGTCTCTCAAAATGGTGATTGGTCGTAGACTTGTAGAATCACCGGGTAGTGATACGAATCCTTCCGAAATGAAAGGCTTAAAATCCTCTCAGGGAAACATCAATTTTGGTTGATGCAGACTGGACTTGGGTCGAATTCTCGCTGGAGTCAT
Organism: Biomphalaria sudanica; assembly: GCA_036873155.1. Lineage (NCBI taxonomy): Eukaryota > Metazoa > Mollusca > Gastropoda > Planorbidae > Biomphalaria > Biomphalaria sudanica. The sequence goes on from JAZGLO010001553.1 coordinate 1,544,771, forward strand.
AGACATCTCTGGGAGACGCAGTGGAGAAACTCTTTCTTGAGTCAGTAGAACATCTTTTGGATGTATTTGGAGAACTCTTGATGTAGTCATTGGAACATCGGGGTGATGTCTTATGGGAACTCTTGATGGAGTCATGGGAACATCGGGGTGATGTATTATGGGAACTCTGGATAGAGTCATTGGAACATCGGGGTGATGTATTATGGGAACTCTGGATAGAGTCATTGGAACATCGGGGTGATGTATTATGGGAACTCTGGATAGAGTCATTGGAACATCGGGGTGATGTATTATGGGAACTCTGGATAGAGTCATTGGAACATCGATGTGATGTATTAGGTAAACTCTTGTTTGAGTCATTGGAACATCGGCTTGATGTATTTGAAAAACTCTTGTTTGAGTCATTGGAACATCGGCTTGATGTATTTGTAAAACTCTTGTTTGAGTCATTGGAACATCGTAAAGATGAATTTGAAGAACTTGCTGTTGAGTCATTTGAACATCGTGGAGACATTTTCGGAGAGTCTTGTACAGTCAATACCTTTAAAATAAGGTGGTGTCGAGGTATTCTTGATCTGACTTGATGATGAGGGAGTAAACCTCGACGACCACTGTACTGTGCAAGCGCTGACTTTTGAAGGAGCTTTTTCGTTTCTCTTCCTCAATTTCCAGCAATCGTCAACTTTATGGCCTTCTCGTTTGCAGTAGGAACAAGTAGCTTTACTTGTAGTAGGTTTTCTGTCATTTGTACTGCTGTTCTTGATGGAGTTGCTAGCAGTGGACTCAGGCTGTTTGACTTGTTTTGGCTTGACATCCGTCATATACTTGGCAAATTGATGTGATATTATATAATCGTCTGCCAACACTGCAGCCTTGTGCACATCTTCTTCGCCACGATCAGCTATATGCGTACGGACGTCCAGCCGCACACAACTCTTGAACTCTTCCATCAGCATTAGGTTCTTATATTTGGCAAAGTCGGTGCCGATTTCCTTGGAAGTGAGCCATTTCTCAAAGCGTCGCTCGTTTTCCCGCAGGAATTCTACATGGGTTTGGCCATCCGATTTGCGACAATCCCTGAACTGCTTTCGGTAAGCTTCCGGAACAAGTTCATATGCCTTAAGAATTAAGGCCTTAACAACATTATAATCTTTTTGTTGTTCAATGGTCAAAGAACAAAATACCTCTGCAGCTCTACCAGTCAAAACTGTTTGCAGCAAAGTGGGCCACAAAGTTTCAGGTACATTAAAATTTTTCACAGCAAGTTCAAATTGTGGAAAATAATTATCAATTGTGGCTTCATTAAAGCGTGGAATTATTTTCAAAAATTTTGTTGCTTCAGCAATATGACTGGCAGGGGAAGAATCTGGTCTTACATTAGCAGCTAACTCTAATTTTTTTAACTCTATTTGTAATTTCATTTCTATTTCTTTCTGCTCTCTAGCCGCTGCAAGCTCTAATTCTTTTTGTTTCCCCAAGATAATTTCCTTCTCTTTTAAAGCTAACTGGGCTTCTATTTCCATTTGTTTTAATTTTATCTGAAGTTCTAAATCTGATTTACCCTCATCGGGTCTAAGGGTTTCTAAAAGGTCTTCAGAAAACACTTCCTCGTCTACATAATGGATTACAATGTTATCTCTGATTTCTTGTTTAAGGGCATTTGATTTTATTTTTAACCCTAAATGTTTAGAAATAAGGACCAGTTCTTTCCTAGTAAAAGCATCAAGCTCTTCCACAGAGGGATTTGCAAGAAAAACCTGAATATCCATGACTAACTAACAACTATTACAAGCAAAAAAAAATGTATACAATGTAAATATACAGTACAAAATCAGTACAACAAAAAACCTTAAGAGAGTTTGGTCAATACTATTGATACTTTACTTCCGACTCTTTGACACAAAAAAATTTTTTTGTTAAAGTCAACTTCGCCTTTACAAAATTACTCAAGTAAGACGAAAATAGGTTCAGAAAAATATCCCGGACGAGCCCCCAAACTTCTTTTGTCACGTATTACGAATTGAATTCTACTTTTAAATGGCTTGCCTAGGGGAACGTGACAATAGAAAAGCAGTTGTGTCACTTATCTTAAGTCTGAATTTAATCAAAGACTTACAATGAATAACAAAAAAAAATGACACAAGAAATCGGAAGGTAAAATATCAACTTAATGTTTAATAAAATATAACTCGAATAGTACTTTTTACTGAATCACATAAAGCAAGAAAAAAAAAAAACATTTACTCAATACAAAATTGAAGGGTTGACCAAAATCCTTTTACAACAATGGCATGTAAAAATATTACAATACAAGAGTTTGAAAATATAATTACAAATACCAGCAAGGCCTTGAAAAAGAAAAATCTTAACTTACACGATAAATAGGTATACCACGCACGGGTCACGCAATGTCTCCGCTATTCTGTCTCACGGCTGTCTCCGTATGTCTGTCCGTCAACGTTACACGGGCGGTCTTTTTATAGTCTACCGCGCGTCGATATCAAGACAAATCTAGTAGTTTCTAGAACCAAATAAGTCATCAATTTCCCAGATCTAGAACGCTCTTCAAAGAGACAGAAGAAAAAAAAAAACCACCCTCCTTTCAACCAGAGGTACACACATAGGTCAAGGACCGGTCACTGTCTGTGTGGCTTGACTCGCCGCGAAAAATAAAAAAAAAACTTATTACACAAGGGGCAGACAACCTACAGGTCAAGAAAAAAAAAATAGTATGTAGGTAACAATGCCTAGATACGTAACAATACATACATACATACATACACCTTACATTCTACTTTATAATATACATTGTTTCAGTTCTATTTCATGTGCATTAATTGATCTCATGCTGTTTTTATATTTTTTAATATCTTTTTAAAATACGTATTTAGTTGAAGCATTACTGTTGCATTTTTCTTTGTGGTATTTTTTTTTCAAATGAATTTAACCATTTAATGCATTTTTCAACTATGATAATATTCAGCTCATGAGATTTAGACGATACACATTTGACATAACAGTGACATATGAACTAATAAGCAATATCACCACTAGATTTTTATGAGTTCTAACTAAAAGAAACGGACAATTAAATCTAGTTGAGAAAGAAGTGTTTTACTTTCCTTCCTCTGCGATTATCTTTTAAAGTTTGGTGAAATAAGAAACGGCGAAAGAAGAAGAATTAATTAAACAGGTAACAGTTTCTTCTTTATGAAAGTAAATTGAAATTTTTGTTATTAGAGACTTAAAGAAGGATCAGAAATTAGTTCCTATCGACATTTTTTGTTTAACAAATATAACAGCATAACTATTTAACTAGAAAATGTTTTAGTTTGAAATTTTTTTATTCGATGTAGATGCTGTCAATATATTGCTGTGTTATATAGTGGACTAAAGTATGCGACTGTATTTTCAGTAGTCAATGCTGTAGAGTCTATAGTAGAAAGTCTACTCTAATTTAATTTCTCAGCATTCAGAACATGTCTTATATTAGAAAGTATACTGTTCTTGAAGATACATTTTCTAGACACATATAATACAACTTTGTCTTAAAATGAGATTTTTTTAAAACAGATTCTGGATAGGTAGGCTAAAAAGACAAATCAAATTTTGTTTTTAATGCAGACTCAAAACAGTTTCACTAAAAATTAAAGCGTAAACTAGTTCTTTGATAGTTAAGACACCCCCTCTCTCTCTCTTTCTCTCTATCTCTCTATCTATCTCTCATTTAATTAATTTATATTTACAATTAGAAAACAAAAACGTTAAAACCAACTCAAGGACTTCAAGAGACTAATTCATTTTGCATGCTATTTTATTGAAAGTAAAAAAAATTAAACATCGTGAAATGCAATACTTTAAATTATGACTGCAAAAGTAGCAAGTTATGTTTAAAAAAATGATGTGTTTTTTTTAAGTTGAGGCCCTGTTTAAGCCCGAAAATCTGGGCGGCTGCTAGGTTTTGCACATGTCTGCTAAGTGATGCTGTGATATAATCTGTATACTCTGAAAAGGACTTAAATCTCACATCACATAAGACACTTGAAACTTGTAATAAAAAAATATTTTTACCAACATTTTTTAAAATTTATCTAGAAGATAATAAAACAACTCTTTCGTCAAACCAGAGCAGTTTCTATCGTTTGACAGTCTGACATAAAAAAACACATAATTTTCTGTTGAGTCCTAGCAACCCACCATTTGTTAACATTTATCCATTTTCTAATTTTTTTTAGCTTGTAGTTTGACAGAATGTATACTGTCTTAACACTATTTAAAGTTTCTCAATACTAGGCTTACCACTAGCAACGTAAAATGAACTAACTAAATTGCGTTTATAAGGCACTTAACATTTTCAGTTCTTTAAGTTTATTTACATGTATATTATACTTTACAACTATAAATTCATAAATAGCCTTAAAAAGTAAACATATGTTCTATTGTTTAGCTACAACCTATTCATGGAAGTAGAAGTAGAGCAAAGGAAGACATACTGACATTGAAGTAGAGCAAAGGAAGACATAGTGACATTGAAGTAGAGCAAAGGAAGACATAGTGACATTGAAGTAGAGCAAAGGAAGACATATTGACATTGAAGCAGAGCAAAGGAAGACATAATGACATTGAAGCAGAGCAAAGCAAGACATAGTGACATTGAAGTAGAGCAAAGGAAGACATATTGACATTGAAGCAGAGCAAAGGAAGACATAATGACATTGAAGTACAGCAAAGGAAGACATAGTGACATTGAAGTAGAGCAAAGGAAGTCATAGTGACATTGAAGTAGAGCAAAGGAAGACATAATGACATTGAAGTAGAGCAAAGGAAGACATAATGCCATTGAAATAGAGCAAAGGAAGACATAGTGACATTGAAGTAGAGCAAAGGAAGACATATTGACATTGAAGCAGAGCAAAGGAAGACATAATGACATTGAAGTACAGCAAAGGAAGACATAGTGACATTGAAGTAGAGCAAAGGAAGACATAATGACATTGAAGTAGAGCAAAGGAAGACATAATGCCATTGAAATAGAGCAAAGGAAGACATAGTGACATTGAAGCAGAGCAAAGGAAGACATATTGACATTGAAGTAGAGCAAAGGAAGACATAGTGACATTGAAGCAGAGCAAAGAAAGAGATAATGACATTGAAGTAGAGCAAAAAAAACATAGTGACATTGAAGTAGAGCAAAGTAAGACATAGTGACATTGAAGCAGAGCAAAGGAAGACATAGTGACATTGAAGCAGAGCAAAGAAAGAGATAATGACATTGAAGTAGAGCAAAGAAAGACATAGTGACATTGAAGTAGAGCAAAAAAAAACATAGTGACATTGAAGTAGGCCTATGGTAAGAGATACAATTCTCTTGGAGCCTACGTAAGTCTACAAAACCCGAATATCGACTGAAAAAAAAGCAAAGAAATCAGATAGGCGTATAATCGACTGAGATACTTCCTTTGTAGCTTGAGTTTAAACAAATAATACCATTTTTTTAAATCGATAAATGAAGTGTTAATTTTTTTTTATAAATGAGTATTAGAAAAGTGTCTAAATCTTGCGACAAGCATACATATATTAGAAAACAATATAGTAATGACATTTAATAAATAATAACAAATGTTTTTTTTTTAAATACATTCAAATTAAAATGCAAATAAAAGTAGAAAAATATTGGTAGAGAAATAAATGTGGAGTGTTTAAATTGCACTTTAACTTTCATAGAATACAACATACGCTTTGCTTTTTAACAACTAAAGTTGTTTTTTCTTTTAAATGCGTTTTATATTAATCGTTGTTTATATACATTTGTTTTAACTATTTTTTTTTCTTCGCCTATTTAGTATTTAACTTTAACAATCATTGTAGACCAATGATGTATTTTTACATCAGCATAAGCTTGAATTATTTATTAGTTTTTTGTACCTATAAGGTTGAATTTATCTGTTTCAGACTGACCAATCGACAAGAGAATTCACACATTTGTGTATTATTATTATTATTTACATACCACCAGAATTAATCTTCCCGTAGCTTAGTACAATTTATATATAAAAACAAATATTAAAATATTAAATTAACTACTAGTCATTTGGCTAATTGGTTAATTTTTTTGATTAATTCGTGTATTGTTGACATTTAGATTGTCAAAATTCAATTGCAAAAACAAACAAAAAAGATTCAGAGTGATTTATTATAAGAATTGTACAAATAAAAAATACCCTTTCAGACCTCACGATGTATAGGGCAGATGATGTAAAGATCATCTGTTTCTGTGGCCTACGGTTAACTAAGGTGTCAAGTGGCTAGCACAACGACAAAACTCCTTGTAAAATATTCCTACCAAAATAGATGATATATTACACCCTGCATGTTAGAAAATTTTATCTAGCTTTGTCTTTTAAACAGAGACTTTGACTGTAGTACGCTGTGGCTTGTCTTACCCATCGTATGCCAGAGTGGCATTAAAATCAAACAACGCTATTACGGAGTGGTCGAAGCATAGGAAAAAAGCAGTCGTTGTGTTTCTTTGTGTCTCTATAAGTATTCGAACTTATCATCAGTTAACAGAATTAAATTTTGATAAAAAGTTTTGAAATGTTTTAAATAGAATAAATAAATATCTTACAAAAACAATAGTTCTTTTAACAGGATAAAAACATCTGAATATTTATATTAAATTATTCAACACATTTATATTGTTTTCACGTCAGTCACATCTGTAAAACGTCCCTCTGTAACTACAGTAGTTTTGTCCTGATTGTAAACATCCGATGTGGTTAATGTTTATATATCCAATACAGTGGACAACAGCGCCACTACTTCCTGGGCATGTGCTGGTTAAGTAGGTAATCTTGTTAGAACTATTTTTCGATGTGAGTTTGTCAAAAAGTTGACCAACGCTGATCTGTTTACTAAAAGCATGGTTCGGTTGTGACACAATAAACATAAAATCGTCATAATTAGAAGTTTTATTCACTTTCTGATATAATGTATCATACCACATTACTAAACTCTGTAATTTGGCAGCAAGTTGCTTATCATAAGTTTTAAAGTCAATGAAACATGTGTCTACGTTTACTTCTTGGTCTATAGAACAATCAACATAGTTTAAAACAACCTCTGGACTATCCTCCGCATCATAAAAAATCTCAGACTCGTGCACTTTGCTTCTAAAAAATCAAAAACAACACTGGTAGCTGTCTGTACTGTTACATTCCATTGATCTATGTATGAAATTTCGTTACTTTTACTCACTTTAACCACAATTCCACTTCCAGTTCTCAAACAATCCCTCCCTCTCATGTCATTCAAAAAATATGGAACCTCTGTGTTTGGCCAACACTTTGGTCTGTATTGACTGGTCTTAGTTACACTTATTCTTACTGTCAGGGTAGATTCAGTTTTAATAAATGCGTACATATCAGTATTTTGATAAGCTTGAGGAAGATGCTTGATACTGAATGTTTTTATGGGTATAAAGTTTGCATTACCTGGATTCCAGTTTGCCAAATGTCTAACTAGGTTAGGCTCTCCAAGTGTAGATATTTGTTGTTCATGGTGACCTAATAATAAAAGTTTGTAAGATAAAATTGTCCTATTTTTTTTTAAATTAAAATGTAACGTTTTTATTAGAAACTAAACATAAGGCATTGAAATAATTCCTTTTTTTTTGTTTACCTATATGAAGTGGACTGTCTTCAATACATTTAAAATCTGATAGGCCAGTAGCTTGATCAAGACTTTCTGAAATTGAAAGTGCCCGTTAGTTAAACAATTCAAAAACATGCTAATGACTTCATTTCACTTTTTTGATAAGGTCTTTTTTTTTCGATTTTTTTTTCAAATACTATTACACTTTTGTTTCTAATGGTCTTATAAAGTTTGTTATTAGAAGCTCTAACACAAACATGTTCAAATATTGTTTCATGATACAGTGTACAACTTGAACTCTTTCTTTGTCCACGTGCCGATGGAATTATTTATTTTGCTCATGTGTGTGTTTCACTTACCCTGTTAGGAATAAACTCTAATAACTTTTGTGTATGCAATCAGGAAATGTTATATAAGGATATAATTATAGAAGAATGCATGTTCTTTTTATATAAAACTAATTAAATTTTATAAAACCAAAAATTGTTTTAATTTAATGGGTTCAAATCCACTTGGTATCGTAAGTAAGGAGTACAAGAGTTACAAATACTCTTATCAATATTAACAACGTCAAAGAATGTATTGAGATTTCTAATAGTAATTTTTTAAGTGAAATATTGTATCTAAATTATTTGATTTTGGATACTGTTCACTTTATATATTTGACACTAAAACACATTTTTTCGCTTAGTATATATATCATTCTTATGAATTTATAATTTAATTTTTTTAGAGAAGAAAAGTATTTCTCAATAAAAAAGGACCACATTTTAAATAAAAGTATATTACATTTGATAAAAATTATTTTAACACATAAATCCAACTACTTCTGAAACTCCATCCTGCGTACCTTAATTCATTTATTCATCAGCATTTCGTTGACGTTTCAGCGCTTTTTGAATTGACAAATTAACATATACAAGACATGATGTAGAGCCTTGATAAAAGGGCACTTCAAATCCGCTACAGGAATAACTTGGACAATATTAAATTATGTGAATCAGATATAAGTTGCCCCATGTCAAATCAGACAGACACAGCAGGAACAGAACAAAAACAGTTTACCTATTTTTCTCAAAATTAGGGCCTGATTGGAAAATCAATAAGTTATCCCAACTACAAAATACACGTAGATGTCATATGTAACGGCTAAATGTTGTTGAGACTGATAAGGTACTGCGAGAACTCTTTTATTTAACAGGCACTCCTTATTTAGAAATATTGTGAGGTAACGTCGCATGAATTTTTTGAGACGTCAAAAAATCCTTTAAAATGGAGACCAAAACAAGGAAAAACAGAACAGGGCCGTCATCATTTCACGTTGTGTCGCTCCTTCATAGAAAATCTAAAAATGTTGAACTTAATTGAGGATTATCAATTAAACGTTGCTGGGTGATCTAAATTAACAGAATAAATTTTATATTATTTGCTTTTTTCCTGACTTTAGTTAACAGATATAGCTTCAAAAATATACATTTAAAGATTAAGATTCAAATCAACAAACCTGTTTTGACTTTTTTCAATTCAAGAGTCTGTTGTCCATGTATTTGTTTCATTTCTACAAATAAGAATAAACAACAATCATTGTTCATCATACCTTTATCGTTTTTTGAGAAACATGAATATTTACATAACATATATGCAATAAAATTAATATTTTGTTAGCAGCCTCCCAAAGAGTAGACGTACGTCTGTAACATTTAGATCCAAAAGTTGGAAAAACTATTGAAAATACGATTTAATAAACTATAGTTAAGAGTTTAGTCGTAGGTGCCAGGTGCATTTTTATCTGTTTTAAAATATTATATATAAAATGTATTATATAAATATCGATATATATATATATATATATATATATATATATATATATATATATATATATATATATATATATATATAATTATATATATATATATATATATATATATATATATATATATATCCAACAAATACATATTTTAAAATGAAACTTAATCAAGATAAGATGTAAACAATCCTTTTAAAAAAAAAACTTATTAATGATAATGAACTCCGCACTTAAAACTATATCTTTTAAGAATATAAAAGTTATTTCCCAGGCAAAAAAAATGACTAATTGGGTTATTTTGTAATAGATTCATGTTTTGTTACGTAAAATTAATAATTTTTTGGATGTTTCAACTTGATCCGAGAAAAAAAAAGTGTACACTTTTTTAAGGGAAAAAGCCGACATATATTAACCATATATGTTATCGTACATAATGATAAATAAACATTAATTCATTGTTTAAAGCGTTAATTTATCTTTTTATGATTCTTTTCTTGTCTACGCCAATGAATAATTATTCAAAATTTCAACTTGATCCGAGAATGGGTGTTAACAAAGGATCACTGTGATGTGCTAAGGCATTTCATGTCTTGAGACACGATATTTTCCTTTTGCAACTTCTCATGTGACTAAAGATCTTAATACTCAGCTGCGGTCACATGTTGGACATTGCTAATAATCTGACGCTATAGCACTTTTGTTCTTCTTTTATGTCAGAGGCATATGCCAGGTCTATCCAGTGTCTCTTTTTCCCATCTGTTGGTGTCAATTTTGAAGAGCTTCATGTCACGTTTGCAGACATTAGTATACCTTTAAAGTGGACGACTAGCGGTTCTGTTAGATCAACATACTAAATGTCTTGTGGGAGTCGACTTTGTGGAAATCTGACAACATGTTTAAGCCAGTCAAGGCGTCTTCTGCTGATAACAGCGCGGATCTCCTGACACCCTATCTTCGTATCACTTCCTCAATGGCTATTTTATCTTGACATATTAACTTTACAATCCGCCTTAGGCGTTAGAGATGGAGGCTATTCAGCCGTTCCTTGTTGCCTTCCCTCCTTGCTTTAGTACCGTATAGCAGAGTGATTATCTCACAGGTCCAGTACAGAGATTTGGTATTGTATGTCAGCAAGGTATTGTCATGCACTCTTTTCTGGAAACCGTGACATGAAAATAAAAATAATTTATAGCTTTTATATATAGCGCTACTTTCATGGTTATAGCATGCTCAGAGCACTAAGGTATCTGTGAGAATTTTTTTCACGCGCTGTATTATTATGAAAAGCTTCATTGTTATTAATTTTAAAAGACGATTTAAACTAATTGTTTTACTGTACCTATTTCTAAATGCTTTCGTAGTTTTTCCAGCTTTTGGATCTAAATGTTACAGGAGTACGTCTACTTTTTTATTAATTTTTTAAGTCAAATATTGTATCCAAATAATTTGATTTTGGATACAGTACAATTTATATATTTGACAGTAAAACACATTTTTTCGCTTAGTATATATATATATATATATATATATATATATATATATATATATATATATATATATATATATATATATATATATATATATATCATTCTTATGAATTTATAATTTAAATTTTTTAGAGAAAAAAAGTATTTTTCAATAAAAAAGGACCACATTTTAAAAAAAAGTATGTTACATTTGATAAAAATTCTTTTAACACTCAAATCCAACTACTTCTGGAATTCCATCCTGCGTACCTTAATCCATTTATTCATCAGCATTTCGTTGACGTTTCAGCGCTTTTTGAATTGACAAATTAACATATACAAGACATGATGTAGAGCCTTGATAAAAGGGCACTTCAAATCCGCTACAGGAATAACTTGGACAATATTAAATTATGTGAATCAGATATAAGTTGCCCCAGGTCAAATCAGACAGACACAGCAGGAACAGAACAAAAACAGTTTACCTATTTTTCTCAAAATTAGGGCCTGATTGGAAAATCAATAAGTTATCCCAACTACAAAATACACGTAGATGTCATATGTAACGGCTAAATGTTGTTGAGACTGATAAGGTACTGCGAGAACTCTTTTATTTAACAGGCACTCCTTATTTAGAAATATTGTGAGGGAACGTCGCATGAATTTTTTGAGACGTCAAAAAATCCTTAAAAATGGAGACCAAAACAAGGAAAAACAGAACAGGGCCGTCGCTCCTTCATAGAAAATCTAAAAATGTTGAACTTAATTGAGGATTATCAATTAAACGTTGCTGGGTGATCTAAATTAACAGAATAAATTTTATATTATTTGCTTTTTTCCTGACTTTAGTTAACAGATATAGCTTCAAAAATATACATTTAAAGATTAAGATTCAAATCAACAAACCTGTTTTGACTTTTTTCAATTCAAGAGTCTGTTGTCCATGTATTTGTTTCATTTCTACAAATAAGAATAAACAACAATCATTGTTCATCATACCTTTATCGTTTTTTGAGAAACATGAATATTTACATAACATATATGCAATAAAATTAATATTTTGTTAGCAGCCTCCCAAAGAGTAGACGTACGTCTGTAACATTTAGATCCAAAAGTTGGAAAAACTATTGAAAATACGATTTAATAAACTATAGTTAAGAGTTTAGTCGTAGGTGCCAGGTGCATTTTTATCTCTTTTAAAAAATTATATATAAAATGTATTATATAAATATCGATATATACATATATCCAACAAATACATATTTTAAAATGAAACTTAATCAAGATAAGATGTAAACAATCCTTTTAAAAAAAAAACTTATTAATGATAAAGAACTCCGCACTTAAAACTATATCTTTTAAGAATATAAAAGTTATTTCCCCGGCAAAAAAAAAGACTATTTGGGTTATTTTGTAATAGATTCATGTTTTGTTACGTAAAATTAATAATTTTTTGGATGTTTCAACTTGATCCGAGAAAAAAAAAGTGTACACTTTTTTAAGGGAAAAAGCCGACATATATTAACCATATATGTTATCGTACATAATGATAAATTAACATTAATTCATTGTCTAAAGCGTTAATTTATCTTTTTATGATTCTTTTCCTGTCTACGCCAATGAATAATTATTCAAAATTTCAACTTGATCCGAGAATGGGTGTTAACAAAGGATCACTGTGATGTGCTAAGGCATTTCATGTCTTGAGACACGATATTTTCCTTTTGCAACTTCTCATGTGACTAAAGATCTTAATACTCAGCTGCGGTCACATGTTGGACATTGCTAATAATCTGACGCTATAGCACTTTTGTTCTTCTTTTATGTCAGAGACATATGCCAGGTCTATCCAGTGTCTCTTTTTCCCATCTGTTGGTGTCAATTTTGAAGAGCTTCATGTCACGTTTGCAGACATTAGTATACCTTTAAAGTGGACGACTAGCGGTTCTGTTAGATCAACATACTAAATGTCTTGTGGGAGTCGACTTTGTGGAAATCTGACAACATGTTTAAGCCAGTCAAGGCGTCTTCTGCTGATAACAGCGCGGATCTCCTGACACCCTATCTTCGTATCACTTCCTCAATGGCTATTTTATCTTGACATATTAACTTTACAATCCGCCTTAGGCGTTAGAGATGAAGGCTATTCAGCCGTTCCTTGTTGCCTTCCCTCCTTGCTTTACTACCGTATAGCAGAGTGATTATCTCACAGGTCCAGTACAGAGATTTGGTATTGTATGTCAGCAAGGTAGTGTCACGCAATCTTTTCTGCAAACCGTGACATGAAAATAAAATTATTTATAGGTTTTATATAGCGCTACTTTCATGGTTATAGCATGCTCAGAGCACTAAGGTATCTGGGAGAATTTTTTTCCCGCGCTGTCTTTAGGCGCTCAGTAAGCACAACTCTGCTCGAGTCGGTTGTCGAACCTCGAGTCCTCTTCATAGGTAGCCGCTATTGAGTTTGTGTTTCCACACTAACTTCTTTGTAACCTAGTTTTAATTATAGCTTTGATTCCCATTCAGTTGTAGAATTAGAATTTAATCCTAAAATTACTTTAAAGTTTATTATTATTACGAAAAGCTTCATAGGATGACATTTTGAAGGTATGGGTGTATTGTTATTTTTATTTAAAAACGATTTAAACTAATTGTTATATTGTAACTATTCCTAAATGATTTCATTAAAGAAAATATTTAAAAAAAAACAAATATTCCTTAGTTGAAATTTATATTAAGCGTTAAATGAATTGTTTTTAAAAGCTAAAAAAAAAACTTAAAGAAAAGCGTAAATAAATATTAAAAACAAAACTCCCGCAAGACGAAAGGGGATGGGAGCGGGCAGGGTTTGACAGTCCAGCGCGCAGCCATCCGTAGCGACGTGTGAATACCCACGTGTTCTCCCCCCCCCCTCGTTATTTCGTGGGGTGACTATCCGCAGAAATAAGAGAGTGATCTTTACTAATCTTCTTACTTCTCGTCCAAACTCTTGAGGGAAGAAGAGAATTATATTGATTATAACAAAACAAATTTCCCACGCCCACCTGTCGATTTACCAGGAGCTCCTTGAAATCTCCCGAAATTACAAAATTTATGAAAAAGTCCTTAAAATATACGGAAATATATAGACACAAATTGTTATTTTGGGGTGTCATTCAATCTGAAGAGAAAGAAGAAGACTATATATCTATAGATAATGCAGTTGATGAACATGCCAAGTATTTACCTTGAGACTTTTGTATTTCGAGAATGTTTTCAAGCTTTTTGCTCAACTCTTTTTGTTCTTCAAAAAATTCTTCAAACTTGGTACTTACATCAAGCTGAACAAAAAAAGCTTATCTTAAAATTGTTATAATGCTGACTACCAGATAATTAAGGCTAGTGAAAGACATTAAAGAACGATGCGATAATATAATACAATGTTCTTTTTACATTTCCTTTATTCACCTTGCAATATCATCGGATCAAATACTTGGATAGAACTTTAACACGGATCTCAAAATCAGCTCTTTTCTGTTCCTATACCTTCCCATTTATTAAATGTTCTATCAATCTATCTTACTATCAAATAATCAATTCATCTCTATCTCTCTCTTTCAATCTATCTATCTGTGTATCTATCTATGCCTCTAAGTGTGTATGTATATATGTATGTATGAATGTATGTATGTATGTATGTATGTATGTATGTATGTATGTATGTATGTATGTATGTATCTATGTATGTGGTATGTATGTATGTATGTATGTATGTATGTATCTATCTATCTATCTATCTATCTATCTGTCTATCTATATGAATTTTCTTTTTGCTACCACTGGTTGATTACTACCAAATTAATTCAAAATAGATGTTTCTAGAATAAAACAATAATACAAACTTCTTTGTGTTCTTTGTCTTTTTCTTGTTTTTCCTTCAACTCTAGACAGAAAGTCTCCCATTGAGTTTGTTGTTGTGATATAAAACTACTTGCAGCTTGAAGTTCTGTCATAAACTCGACTCGAATTTCTTGAACTCGTTCATTGAATGTAGTCTGTGTTTCACTCATCTTTGAATTATTTTCTTTCTCGCAATCTTTAAACAGCTTTTCTATTGTATCTTCCTGTCTTTTCATGATTGTTTGTTGATCCTTTAATTTTTGTTGGAGTTTCTTTAATTTTGTACTTTGTAAAGAGAAATTAGAATCAATCTCTTTTACTTTTTCTGTCAATTGCAGATAAACAGTATCTGAAACAAAATATCATTAAAAAAACGAAATTATTTTTAAAAAATGATATTTACAATTTCATATTATATTCACAAAACATGCTCTACAAAGAATATATAAAAGCTATCTGTGTAACTTCGCTCAAAATAAATATAAGTTTTAAAAAAAAATCAAAAAAAGCCCTTTATTATATTTATTAAATTTTTACCTTTTGAAGCTAACTTTGAAATGTCTGTTACTGTTTTAGAACTGGCATCTTCTTTATCCCCTTTTTCTACTACTGGTACATCCAACTCTTTAGTTTGGTCACCTAACAGTATTTTCATTAACAATCATCAAGAAATCTTCTTCATTTGCTTTTTTCTTCGCTCTAGATCTTTCTTTTTTCTATATCACAGTTTTACTCTTTCTCTCTTTCTTATTCTCTCTCTTTCTTATTCTCTCCCTTTCCTTTTCTATCTTTCTTTTTTTCTCTCCCTCTCTATTTATTTTTACTCTTTTAAATGTTTAGTGTTATTTATTTACATGACAATCAAAATAAAAAATAAAAAGACACATTTCAAAGTTTAATATATATTATCCAATGTAATTAGTTGAAAATCAAGAAGTAAATTTAAGAAAAAGTGTTGTTAAAAAAATAATACCTTCTTTATGAAGCTTTTCTAAAATGTCTCAGTCTAAGTAGTTCTTGTAAATTCCTTATTAATGCAAATATTCCCACTAGTGAGTTTTACTCAATTAAATTCTGTTTGTAACAGTCCAGCTAATGGTTTCTACATAAAATTGTGCGCACATTCTATCCCACTTTACTAAATACCAAGAAACATTTGAGATGATTGCGGTAATCTCCGCTGATGTCGCTTAATAAAAAGAAAATAAATTCCTCAGCATAATTTTGATTTTATAATGATTTTTTTTTAATTTTTACATCCAAAACAGACATTCACTGTGAGTCCTGTATACATATATATCTATAAATCTAATATGTATAATTTTTTTATTATTATAGCTTTTATATAGCTCTACTTTCATGCTACAGCATGCTCAGAGCGCTATGGTCCAATCTCCTTTGTGGACCAGTGGGGGGAGGGGGTATCTAAGAGTCGGTTTTCCGTGCTGCCCATAAGCACTCTGCCCGAGTCGGGTATCGAACCTCGAGCCCCTTTCTAGGTAGTCAAGCCAAGTTCAACTTGGTAGAAAATGGACGACTTTAACGACTTTTCCAGAAATTGGATACATGATATAAAACTATGGGTATATATTGGGGTTCCAGAGTTATAAAGAGAGAGAGAGAGAGAGAGGTAAAATACACGGGCTAAAAGGTATGCTAGGTTTAAAATGTGGCCATTTATTAAAAAATAAAAAAATAAAAAAATTCTGCATATAATAAACAATATGAGGCCTAGGAAGAAACCAGCGGTCTTAGCCGCTGTGTAGAGCTAATAAAGTATAATTTTTAAAAATGTAAGATATATCTAACGCTATTTTCAGAAAAAAAGAAACAACAGCTACATGGTTTATAGAAACATTGAACTACTACAGTTTTTATGAATAATCTCAAAACTTACTTGATACAGATGTGCAACGATTTAAAATTTCGGAAGTTTTCTCTGTAATGAATTGTTTCATTTCCATAAAAGTTGATGTTTCTTTTTCCTCAATCCACAATTCACCTTTTCTCTTGACCTTAATAAATATACGTTAAAATGCTTAAAGTGTAATGTTAATCTAAGAAGACTTAGTGACATAGCGACCTAGTACTTTGTATCACATAAATGTAAAATTCTGACTTCAGTTTTTGGTACATAGACCAAACTTCTTTTGTTTCATGAAAATACTATTTTTTTACATCAAAATCTGAGATCCTTTTATGTTGAAAGGCGGACAGAATATTCACCATTTACACACCCCATCCCCTTGGTCTTGAACCTGAGGACACGTCATGCTAAACCCTTTTACCACGTGTTCTTAACACTTCAATCGTGAGTAAGTGGGAGGAGCTGACCTTCATTTCAGTCTCTAGCAGTCGCTCTATTCGCAAAAGAACATTGATGGCCATTCATTCAAAGACTCTATTCGTTGTGCTTCCTTGTTATTATTCTATTCGCTTAAACTTCGGGGAAATTAATGTTTATTTCTGTATTTTCATGATTTCTATTAAATTCGTCTCATTTATATTTAATATGTGCATATTGCGTATTTCTCACGCTTGCATCTACAGAATGTATTAATTTCATGTGTTTATAGTTATATATATTGCATTAGCTTATGTCAAACATGTTTTGGCATTATTACTTCTATAGTGTTCTTATTTTCATAAATACAATCTTTTATGTATTTGGACATTGCATTTCCTTTCATTTATCTCGGCTGATTGCCCTGTTTTTTTAACGCATTGACTCTGCGCTTAGAAATTAAACACAAATAATTTTCAATTTTCCATTTTCTTTATACCAGGCATGTCAAACTCATTAAGGTGTATGGGCCGCATAAACACTTACCATGACCTAAAGGGCCGCAGCCAAAAATCAGTTGGAAAACGTAGCCTACTAGTTTTATGTAAATTAGAAACAATACAATAGAATACGCAAGAATTAGTGGAATACCTGTCCTTTAGTTAACTAAATTTCTAGTGCTTCTGTATTAATAAAAAATTACTATGGTTCGGCATTATTTTCGTTGTCCTGATGCTTGACATCTTTTCTGGGATACAAGTTTATTAATGTCAGATTGAAGTTTGTTTGTCACTGACACTTTCATCACTGATGACAAATTTCGATCAGAAAATCTGAAAAGTGAGGTGTTTTCTAGCTTTCATAGTGGAAAAACAATCAAATTCGTCTCCATTGTCATCCAGAAACATTGAAAATAGGCTAATAAAATTGATAGCGACTGGAAATGGTCTTAGTACATGTTGGAACAGTAATTACTTTGCGCATAATGCTTTTTGGTGAATGATGCACTGAAAATAATCAAATTTAAAATTAGCATCGGCCGCACTTATTTTTGCAAAGCAGATTTGCACCAACAACATTTCTAACTCCCCATTATGGTTGGTGCGTACCTTACGCCACCTGTTGCTAAACTAGCTATTTTTAGCAAAGGTAAATTTTACTCCAATATCACTTCCTGTAATTTCTGTGGTGTTATGTATAGAACAGAGCTCAAGTAGTTCCTCATGTTTCTCAAAATTCGTGTCAAAGGTCCTTATGAATATAGCCAACTGGGCTACACCCGTTACATCAGTTGACTCATAGAGAGCCAATGAAAATATAAATTAATTGTTTCCGCAAGCTGACTGACATGTCATTTATCCTATCTGCCACAGTGTTCCTAGTTAACGCTATTTCTTTGGATGTTTTCACCTTTTCTGGACAAATTACGTTGGCAGAGTTAACGACACGCTCCTTCATAAAATCACATTCACTAAATGATTTGCTATAGCTTTCAATTAAGTTTGACAAAATGTAGCTGGCTTTCGCTACAGACTCACTCTCGTTTTTCAGTTGAACAAATACTAGATCTATATGTTTCCTTTTAAAACTATTTTTCAATTCAAGTCGCTTGTCATCTCTCGTTTTTCCATTGTAAGCATCATACACCTTTTTGTGATTAGAGTAATGTTGTTTGAAATTGTACTCTTTGGGCACACGAATGCAGGAATTGTTTATTAAGCAGTGAATCTTATTTGATACCGATGTGTAGAAATAATTGAACTCCCATCTTTCTTGAAACGATCTGTTTTCGTCCTTCATTTTTCTTTTAGTAGCAGTTGCTGCTGTAGTTACTGATTCTTTATCAGTATAAAATCCATTATTCTGGGATATTATAAATTGTCAGTAAACTAGTGTAAATTGTCTCGTGACTACAGAAAGTACTGAATAGAAAAAGAATGATAATATTAACCACTGATAATTTTTGTCTAAGTCTAACATATTGCTTATGTAAGATGTGTAATTAGCAATTAATAATAATTAAAAAGTTAAAGAAAACAGCACTAAAATTAAAAGATAACTTGCAATATAGTTTGAAGTTAATTTAAAAAAAAAAAAAAAAACTAAATGCCACATCTAATTCAATTTAAGATAAATTTGCGAAAAAAATTTTTGTTTCTAAAAATCTGATCAAAAATCTGAATACTCAGTACGCTTAACGACTTTAATTGTTACTTTTTAGTTGTTTTTTTATCTGAAAATTAGTGTTGACTGTTAAACGCTTAATAATTTAACATTATTTTGATAATTCTTGAGGTGGCCAAGCGAGCCGCATGCAAAGTGTTCGCGGGCCACATGCGGCCCGCCAACACTGAGTTTGACATGCCTGCTTTATACAAAGTTGCGCCCCTTGACTAGTCACTTTTATTTTATTTAATGCACATTCCATTGTTCATGGTCATCAGCCGTATGTAAATAATGATGTCATGGTTGCTGACCACCATCTATTGATCATGGCCATCGGCTGTATGTAAATGTCGTGGTCGCTGACAACTATCCATTGTCAAGTTTATGTTTATCTACTGCTGTGTTATGATAATTTTACATGTCTTGATTTGATAATATTGACCTGCATTGTTTGTATGTGTCAATTAGAATATGTGTGATTCTCTGGTTAACGGTTATGTCTAAGGAGAACACGAAGCCCTTGGCTTTAATCTAATAAATATAATTAGCTCTATTTTTAGCGGCCCCTGTAAGGGGAATAGCCGCTTGTCACGTACACAGTATCTATTTTTAGCTCGTCAATTAGCTCGGGTTTTTTCCCACGTGGAGATATGTTAATTAGTGTAACTTGGGCTGCATTTATTGGTTGCAATGAGCTGCGTTAGACGTGACGTAGCTGGATCCCGGGAAGATTCTAGTTTTTTAGTCAGTCATTGTATGGAACTTGGAAGTGGAAACATCTACTAATGTCTTGTATTAGAACTCAATTATATTGTTGTGTAGATCTATCATTTTATTCAAGTACGTTTAACCATTGTAATTATTTGTGAATAGCTTTTTCAAGTTCTGAATTAAAGTAATTGTTTTAGACGAATAGAAGTTTCTTCATTGAATATAGTAACATACTTAGTTCGACTTAGCGATTGACAACTTCTAGATGATCAACTGGCAACATTTTGAATGATCGTATTATCAACTAGATCTAGCTACTTCTATACGATCATCTAATTAAAAGAAGATTTCAAGATCCTCGGCAATCACGATCATCGTTGGTGTGATACAGGTCAAGATAATCTTCAACGTGACATCTATCATTGCATCTTCATAAATCTTGACATCTGACATTCACATTAATTGATGATTGTGATACCGCTATTAGGTTTGTGCAAAATGTACATCTGTCCGTCTGTCCAATTTGTCACACTCAAATCTCGAAAACTAGAAGAAAAGTGAAAAATATTATTTCCCCATGTGATGCGGCTTGAAAAGTTTAGGTGCAACGGCTACTTTTGGTTTTCTAAAAGCAAACCGTTTAGTTCATAAATATAATTGCGCAAGCAATTTTTTCATAAAAAATCACCAATTCTAAAACAATTAAGTAAATGTATGGGAGGTAATGTTACAATATTTTAACAAAGAAAGACAATGTTGTGTATTTTAATTATCATTGAGTAGAGTATATTTATAAAATGTACAAGAAATGTTCACAAATATAAATATTAGTTAAATGTGTTTTTTGGTCAAGTAGCTGCTAAAATTAAAAGAAAACATTTATGTTTGTTTTTAAAGGCTAAGAATTCACTTTGTATGTAAATATAACGCACACTTTTAAAATTGATCTTTTTTTTTATGTGCAGTAGCGTGACAAGCAGTGACAAGACATTCCGTATTTTCATCTCCTGAAAATTTCTTAAAATAATCAGATTGTATTTACTTTTTGTTTAGTGCCCCCTAAGACGCTTTTTGTGCGTTTTGTCTGTTGTTCTGTCTGTCCGTCACATTTAGATTTTAAAAAACAACAACAAAAACTAAAGACTATTGAAAACTGATTTAACATTTAATGTTCCTTCCAAATTATTACAATAGTTTTCAGTATCTATACTAGATTATTCCGGATATGTAAAAAGCAAATCAATGTCAACGAATGTTTGTTTGCTCTTCAAACTTATATTATATTTAAATTCTGTAGATAATGTTGTAAAAACACATGCTCAATCAATATGTTGTTCCGGTTTTTTAAAGTACATATAAATGCTAAATGAAAATCTCTATACTAACTTATATTTCATTAAGCATGAAATGGTTCCGGATATTGTTGTATAAAAAATGATTATTTGAAATAATCATTGACTAGTGCTGTCTGCATAAAGTATGTCCTTTTAATCGGCCCCTACCCACCCTGTCGTCGACTAGGCGTCTTGGTGGGATGCTGTCCTCCAGCCGTTTGTATTTTTCGTATGCCAACAAAACATTACATTACCTTTTTATTCTTGGCCCATAAGTCACTAAAGTTTAATAATCGATATTTCTTGTTTACCTTTGGGTCGACCAATATTTTTCGCACCTCTGGCAGCTCAGGAACAGTTACCGAGTGGAAAGCTCCTAAAGGAGAGAGCGTGGCTCTTTTCAGGAGGGGGGACCAAGCTTTTGGGACAGTCCTAGTGCTGACTGCATAAAGGATGTCCTTTTAAGTCGGCCCCTACCCACTCAGTCGTCGACTAGGCGTCTTAGTGGGCTGCTGTCCTCCAGACGTTTGTATTTTTCGTATGCCAACAAAACAGTTCGTTTCCTACGCAGAGCTAGAGAATAATATCTGTCATGATCTCGCAAGCGGCACTAGGAGTTGTGCGAAATGTACCATAGATTAGCCGAAATGCTTGGTTCTGAACTGAGTCTAAGCCCGCTTGAGACGTTTGCGAAGCGTAAACTTGTGCTAAGAGAGTGTACTCGATTTGTGACCTTACCGCACCGATGTAGAGCGTCCTCAGCACGCTTGCCTTGGCGCCCCACTTCGTCGTAGCCTTTCGCTTTATTACGTTCAATCTTGCTGAGAATTTTTGTCGCACATGGTCAGACATAACCAGCTTAGGGTCCAAGGTAACTCTCAAATACCTGGGTCGTGGGTCCGATTCGAGCGTGTTCCCATCGATTTATGGCTTCTTGGTGGATATCTTTTCCCAATGTGAATAGCGTTTGGACCGTTTTTGTATAGTTTATTTCCTTTTTCCACATACAGTTGTAGCATGAAATCGTGACGAGTTATCGTTGGATTTCCGCCGTGAGAGCTGCGGCGGATCTTCCGGTTGCCAGATTTGTAGGTCGTCAGCGAAGAGCAGAGATCGACATATTAATCATTCTGTACGATCGTTTATATAGACTAAGAAAAGCGTACATGATAATGATGAACCCTGCGGTAAACTTTGCTCAAGTGTCGCTAACGAAGACCATCCTCCGCTCACGTTTTCAATGACCAAACGAATGTTTTACGTAAAGTCTAGGACGTCCAGCCCAATGTGTTGGAACCTGTGCATTAAATTGGATAGGTACGATAGACGCGTTCAGTAAGCGTCGTGGGATTTCGATTTTTTTTTCCGGAGACAATGGCATTGCAGTAAGCCGCCACACTGACGGCGGGCTTTCGGGCGCTGAGAATAACGGTTCCTGACAACCTCTCGCTAAAGGACCAGATTAGTCCATAGCACCAAAGCAAAAGGATAAGTATCTGAGATGACAACAACTAAACGCAGGAACACTAGACCTAAGTCTTATAAACATTAGGGCACTCATATTGGTACTATTGGCAGTCGATACGATGATTTGATTTTTTTTTTGTGTGTAAAAGATTAGGGTTTAGCATTTTTCTTCCCCCCAGTGTTATCCCTTCCCTTTTTACATTAAATTTGGTTAAAGATTTGTATCTTTCAAACTAAAGTAATTGTACGATATCTGTGTGTTCTGTTTCACAAATTGTAATGTCCACTGATGTATGGTGTCGTTACCAAAACAATATTATTTTAAGTATTAATTTATTATTTAATTGAAGACATCCCATCGGCGCATGACGGCATCCACGTATTAAGTACTTTACAAAAAAAAACAATATTTTGTTCTCATTACAGAATCCAACAAATCATTATTTTATACAAATACCTTTTATTGTGATTAATTATATTAATTAGTGGAATAAGTGAGGGCTTTTCTTGATTTCTCGTCTCCAGATATACAAAATACAGTCCATACTTTTTTTTTTATTTTAAACGAACTAAGAAGTAATTCCGAAAAATATTTTGAAATTTAATTACAATTTTAATTATGATAAAATTATATATACCTCTTTTTTTCGGTAAAAATATGTCGTTAATTGTCTATCAATTTTTGACTTTTTTTAATTGTGTAACTGAGAAACCTCAGATCCTTGTTTAACTTAAAATATATCGTTCACTCTGGAATTTATGATATAACTTAGTATCAATATATTTAAGATCTGTAGAATACTAGAATTACCAAGCTATATTTTCAGCTTTCCAAAGGTCTCGTGATTACTTTGTCCAAAATTTTAATGTTAAAATTAGGACAGTGGACCTTATTCCATAGTACATGAAGAGTCGCACAATTCAGCTTTCTTGAACTCTACGATTTGTTTTCACGGCCAATTATGCTACTTACCACACATATGCTAAAATTTTATATGACCGATTGGTCAATGATTGAACTAGTTTGAACACCACGTTGTCCGTCTGACAAAGTCCTTCATTTAATTTAGAACCATTGTAAAACACAGACTTTACATTTTGTTGCTTTTGTAACATTGCAATGAATTACATTTAAAATAAATCTCTACTAAATATTTTCCCACTGCCATTAGTAATACATCCATTGAGTCTATATTATAATGTTTACACTTGTATATAAATATAGTTGTATATGTATATAGTTGCTTGTTTAGATGGAGTCATATAAGTTGTATTTTTTAAGTAGATTAGTAGATTATAACACATTGAAACAGCAAACGTTAGAAGCTTATAGAAGTGATTGAAATAAAATTAAAAAAATTAAAAAGTCGAGTATTAATAACACTTTGTACTTACCAAGTCAACATCTTCTAAAACATGGTTGAGCAATTTTTTGATTTCCTCTAAATTGTGTAGTTTTAGTCCAATCTCTACCAACTCTATGTAAGATCTCATTTTATAGATACACTTTGAATAGTAAAGCTATCCTTAAAAAGTGTATACTAAATAAAGTTTCATTCTCTTATTTATTATTAGTTTTACAATTAATATTTTACTAAAGACACTAAAATAATATTTTTGAACTTTGAAACGTGACAGGTAATATCGGAATTTCCCAATTTGTTTTCTTGGTTAGGGTCTCATGTTCTACATTTTAGCATTATTTAGTACACATTAGTGTACCATAGTTAATAAGTTCTTTTTTGACAATGGTATTAAAAACAATAAAAATCAGCCTTTCAAAAGTATTTTTTTTTTGTCTATTGTGCATGTGTAAAAAATTTCTTTATGTTACATTTTTATTTTTTTAAACTTAGCAAAATTAACCTAATAATTCACAATGATGAATTTTGAATGGATCCTAGGACACATATTCTTCTTGGAAAATAAGAAAGGTGGGCAGAATTTTAATGTCGGCGTCATCTCTGAAACGAGAAACCCTAATAAAATATAACAGTGTTAAGAATGGGCGTGGCCAGGATTGTTTTTCTTGGTTGGGGGGAAGAATGCACACAAACACACATGCATATATATATTATTATGTGTACAAACGTAATTCTCTATGTACACTACACCCAGACCAATCATTTTTTAGACTATTTTTGTACACTAGAAATTTTTTTTTTTTTTTTTTGGAGTTAGTTGAATGAAGGTAGATACCTCTCCTTTGCCAGCTAGGGGGCCGTGGAAGAGTTTCCTCCGTTAATTCGGCGTGGAATCCGCCGCCATGCATTATTTCCTGTATTTAAAATTAAAACAAAAATGCATACACTGAGATGTATACAGCTCAATGTCCTGCTACTCTTTTTCTAAAATATTGTAAGTTAAATATCAAATCTACTATTCGTTGCACTTTATTAATGTAGTTCAGCGACTTGAAATCTCGTAGATTTACTTTATTAAAAGGTTTCAAAAACTAGCAGAAAAACAGATCAAGATATTAATTATTTTTAGGCGGCGGCGGGGGGACATTTTTTTTGTTTTAGTTTGTTGGGTGAAGGAACCATTTTGATTGTTCTCAAGCAATTAAATGATTGTAGCTTTTGCTGTTCTTTTATTAGAAAGAGAAATTAACCTCAAAGTCTTAAAACATTTAAACTTTAAACTCAAAATTTTCAGCGCTTAAAGCTACCGTGGCTAAGCTCCCATTATTTGTTGACTGTATTTTGTTTGTTATCGTAGAGAGATTTTAAAACTCAAAACCCTCATTGGCTATTCACAAAAATTTGGTGATTAGTTTTTTTTTATAAAGCCTATTGAGAGGGATTTAAACTCAAAACCCTTTTGTCTCAAATCCTGGTGATTGTAGTTTGATTTATTTTATTTTTATTGAAATTTTTTTACAACTTAAAACACTCCACCCACAATAGGTTTTTTTTTTAAATTAAAAACCTTTATAGGACTTTGAAAGCTCAAAACCATCTGGAGGGCTGTTTTAAAATCAAAACCCTTTGACTGAGGTTTAGATTTAGGGTTTAAAGGTCCAACTTATTCCACCTCAGACAGACATTAATACAACAACAAAACATAAATAACACTTTGTGTGGCAGTGGGGAACAGCTGATAAAACCAGGACACTATATTGCCTTTGCACAGACTGCTAAAGAGCCTACAGCTCAGCAGCAAAGATATGGATAGAGGAAACGAAATAGGAAACTCTAGTAAAATAGCCCCGTTCGG
The DNA here is from genome assembly GCA_036873155.1 of Biomphalaria sudanica. Classification (NCBI taxonomy): domain Eukaryota; kingdom Metazoa; phylum Mollusca; class Gastropoda; family Planorbidae; genus Biomphalaria; species Biomphalaria sudanica. The sequence goes on from JAZGLO010001553.1 coordinate 1,570,757, forward strand.
TTAAATGATTTATTTAGAAGGAGAGTAATCATACGTTTATTCTTTAATAATAACTCTATGAAAACATTTTTGTGAGGACTAAACTAAACAACCCTAACAACAACATGATCGGCATAGTCTGAAAAGACTACATTAAAAAAAAAAAAATTTCTGCTGGAGGTCGATTTGACAGTATAGAAGCAATAATAAGAATTCGAGAGCTGCGCTTGGTCGGACATTATCCCGCATGGGAAACGACCGCATGCCTAAGGCGATCTTCTTTAGTGATCTTAGAAGAGGAAGAAGTAACGGAGATGCCTCCACTAACGCAATGAAGATCAACTCAGGTGACATTTCGACTAGCTGGCAGCAGATGGTCTTTTGGAGAGCTCTCATAAAGGCCGCAAGACACATATTTGAGACCCAAAGAAAACCTTTGTTGAAGACAGACATTCACTTCGGATGGAACAAATAACACTTCTATAGTAGGTTTCCTAAGTGAGGGCAATAAAACAGGCCGCAACTTGGGTTGAAAATTATCGTGTGAAACACTGCACTCCTCTTGAATGCCATTATTATACTATTTTTAGTTATGGAATCATTAAAACTTGGTAGAGTCGTGTTATTAATTCTAACAACAAAGTTTCTCTACTGAAAAGAAATTAATACACTACATTTTCTATCCTATAAAACAAATAGACTTAGGTAAAGATTGATTTAAATGTTCCATGAGGAAATAAAATATTTAACACTAAAGGTATTGAGAGTTTACTATTTACAAAATATCTTGTACCAGTGTATGTTTTTGTGAGTGTGTGGCCTGGCAACGACAAATTGATTTTTATGCGAACAATTTACTATTCTTTGTGTTTTTTGTAAATAAGAGTGAAGTTCCGTGGATAAGATAACATTTTGTTTTTCTTTGGTTAAAAGATATATAGGTCATTTGTATATATATCCGAGAGTTTACGACGGTATCATGTGGTTAGCACAACGACCGACCGCTTCTACTGCACCAAAATAATGTCACGTATCAATTGGAGTTGGGTATGCTAAATTCCCAAAATTCAAAATGTCAGCCTTCAAAAAGATTCGAACCCCAAACTCCTCGGATCGGAAGCCAAGTGCTTTACTACTCAGCTTTTTATGCACACTGTCATCAAGACTACTTGAGATGGTTCACAAAAAAGAATGCATGATCAGTAATTCTCTCAATAACTTTACAACGTTTTAAAAATGCCATACATTTTAAGGGATTTTGTGCTTTTATTAGTTTTAGCACATTTAAATAGTGCATTTTATGTTAAATGTCAACAGTGCATTTTATGTTAAATGTCAATAGTGCATTTTATGTTAAATGACAAATGATCAACTACATAACGAAATAAAACAAATTATTTTAATTCTAAACATTTCCTACACTCATAATCATTGATATTTTTATAACTGTACTTCATAGTTTAAATAAATACGGCTACTTTAAGATATAACATAATTACCTTATATTCAGGGTTACAAAAATTAGAATACAATAATACACGCAAAATACTAAATTTAGGAGAAAGCACATAGAACAAAAAAATAAATTAAAAAATATGTTATACCTACTTTAATTTTATTTCAATATGATTAGAGACATTTTGATAAATAATGTAAATTTATAATACATTGAAAAGCATAAAAAATACCGAAAATTCAGAATTCTTTGTTATAAAACACATTAAAGCATACCAAGTTTAAAAGTAAGATATATTTAAAAAAAAAACAATAACACTTTTGGTTTAAAATAGTAAATACCAAATGGAAATGCATATTGTTAAAACAAAGTAAGCGTTATGGGCCCTAAAAGGGGAAATGCAAGTATTGCTTTGTCGTCGTCTGTCTCTATCCTGTGCAGCGCCTCGGAAGCTAATAATAAACAATGACAAAGAAAATAGTCCAGCGTCTATTTTCTTCTTTACAAACTCAATAGCATTAATTTAAAGAAGATCCTAGATCATTTTTACGGCGCGACAAAGCAAAATCTGATAACATATGGATAACTTTCTTGGCAAGGCAACGCTTCATCTAAACTTTTGCGCCGCTTAAAAACATTATAAAAAGGGCATTAAAAATCACAAGCAGAACATTACCATATTTAAATGAAATTTTTGAACAAAAATGTGTAAGAAAAATCGGAAAAATGTTGGAAGACTATTTCAACGCCACTCGCTGATGAGGAAAAGTGAAAAGGACCAAGATGCCTGATGATAGTCAATGAATGAATTCTTTATGTTGTGTCTGTTCTATTTATGTTTATGTTTCTGTAATGTTGTCTTTATATCAGAAAAAAGTTCTTGTAATCTTGTAATTTCCAGAAGTAGCAATTAAGCAGTCTTAGTCTTATTAAATATATTTTTAAAAAATTTAAATCAGATATTATATTTAACAGGGTATAACGAACGTTTTTATATTTTGAAAGCTAAACTATTTTCTTTTAAAAATAATTTTGCAAACTGTTTTTGATTCATTAAATTAACCATTAAAAAAAAAGACTTCAATGCAGGTTGCCACAGACCACCATTAAGTGTGGTAGTGGAGGCTCCTAGTCTAGAGGATGGAACACTGGCGAGCAACTCCTGCATCTAATTAAGTTATTTGCCGAAAGGAAAACCGAGGAGATACACAAGCTAATATCTTTTTTAAAATCGACTTTTCATTACACATATAGTTTGATTTACCCAGGTGGCGATGGTAGTACTCTAAACGTCTCAAAGGAATTTTTTTTACCGGGTTTTCAGATCAGTTTTGAGGTGCTTGTTTGTCAGGGTTTAGCTCGAAAAATTAAAAAAAAAGCCACTCAAAAGCTGATTTTACATTTTGGCCCAAAAATAAAGTGTAATATAAGTAAAAAAAAACTTTATTAATAATAATATTGATTTAATTTGTATTCAAATAAAAAAAGAGAGATTACAAAAAATTGCTTACCGAACATTTAAGAGATTTTATGCTTTTATTAAAGTTGGTAAGTACAAACAACAACAAATGATTCTTTCCAATCTTCGCTTCAGCAATAATCTTTTAGAAGAGTACTTCAAATGTAACGACTTAAAAAGTTGTGCTAATTTCTAACCTTTGTTTCTCTAACACAAAGTGACGTATGTTAACCATAAATGCTATAACTAAGTCCATATTTTAAACTGCCACTGTGGTAGCTCATCACATGACCAAGTATGTAGACAGGGGCACCGCTACTGCCATCACACGTACATGTAAAATATGTAAACACATTATTAAAAAATCCCTTTACATATTTGTCTTTCCATTGACCAAAACTAACCTGTTTACTACACCCATGAGGATGTGACACTATAAACATAAATCTATCTAGATCTCTAGTGTCTCTGTATTTGGTATATATACTAGCACTAAGAGAACGATATTTTTCACACATTTTTACACGTCTGTCAACAAGCTGTTTATCACAAGTAACAAAATAAAAACTTGAACAATCATTTGTAATGTATTTTTTAAAATCAATATTTTTTTCAACTCTGAGCACTATATCTGGACTATTTTCTGTATCGTAGAAAAGTCGACATGTCGTGTGGCTTGCTTCAATGTCATCAAACACTAAATTAGCGGCTGTATGTACTAAAATGTTCCAGTAATGGTCTCTTGGTTTGTCTGATTGTTTACATTTATGGCATGGACATGAATCAGTAATTTTAATAACGTTTTGTACCATCCCACTTCCGGTTCTCAAATGTTTACTTCCTCTCATGTTTTACAAAAAATATGGCATATTTGTGTTTGGCCAAATTTCAGGTCTTTGTGGACTTGTCATAGTGACGCTCAATCTCACAGTCAGGCCTGCTACAGCTTTGACAAATCCTTGTCACGATATATCTCAGGAAGAAGTTCCAAACATAAAGTATCAACAGGTATGACCTGGATTTCGCAAACAGTCTGCTAGATGTCTATGTAGGTCACTTTCTCCCCCTTCGGATATTTGTTGATCATGTTTACCTGTTGATATATTAATAATTGATTAAGAAAATGTCAATTCCAGGCTACTAGTCACATTTGTTGCTTACATTAATGTTATTTACACTTTTCGAGTGTAGAGGTATTTCAATTAGAGATGGGGATCGAACCCAACTTTTTAAGTTCATGTTCTTTTCGGTCAGATTTAAGTTCGAATTTGCTTCGGTTCGATGACGAGTATAGTTCGGGCTCGGTTCGGTTCGGTCATATCTAAAGTTCGGGTTGGTTCTATGTTATATAATTAGATAATAGCGAAATATATAATAATGTTTAATTTAGTCATTAATTAGATAAAACAACGATGCAAAATCTTATTCGACCTGTGGGTCAATTGAATTTCCAACACTCGTGTCGTCAACCACATAACGGAAAAGATACACACACAAAAGCATAAATAAATAAATAACAAATTAAATCACTTTCATTAGAAACCCGTCGATATAATTTTTAAAAGTTTCTCTTTCAGACCTTACGATGGAAAGGGGGTAGGAATCTCAATGCAGAGGATGTAAAGGACATCTGCTTTTGTGGCCTACGATTAAAGAAGGTGTCATCTTGCCATCACAAGGACCAACCACCTTTACTTTTCCCAAATAACGTCAGATACCCATTAGATCTAAATGAATATGCCGCCATATTTGTTTATGTTTTTGATTACATTATTTAAAAACAGCCATCAACATCTCTATACAAATCAAACATATTTGCCTTTTTATTGCTCCGTAAATATTTTAAATCTTAAGCTTTAAATATCATTTTCTTCAAGAAAATTAATAGTTTAAAAAAAGGTATAATTTAAGACAAATATAGTTCTGTAATATTGAATTATATAATCTCAAGTTAAAGTTAACCTGATTTACCTATTATATGAAAACAGTTTGAATCACATGTATGAATAGAATCTCCAATAATTTGTCTACAAAGAAAATCTGAAATTAAAAGTGTTAGTTTAAAATAATTATACTAATATTAATATTTATCGCTCAGATCTATACATATATAATCTAAACTGGAAAACGGACAAAAATACTTATCCAATTGTTATGTAAAGAACTCTTTTTTAAGCTGTAAAGTAAGTCGCCTTCAGTTTTATAAAATTTCTATTTTTTGTCTTAGAAAAGTAATGATTTTTAATTTCAAAGTTTAGAAATAATGCTAATCCATTTTACAGATTTGAAATAGATGGGTCAATATACAAGTATATATTCACGCAAATCTATGATATGAAGTTATTTCCTGTTTTCGTTGAGGTAACGTTTCCTAAATTCTAGATCAAAATAATTCAAGTCTATGGATTTTAATCATGTTATGATTTTATATAGTACATTTTTATCTTATATCTTTCTAGATCTAGATTATGTATGTAAGCATTTCAAAATAATTATGAGAAGATTGTGATTTTATTTTCGATTTTCAATTACTCGGACACCTAAATCTAGATCACAGTTCTTTTAAATGATATGTTACTTAGGTAAGTTTTTTTGTTGTTTTTAAATAACTTCTTATAATATTTTTTTACAAAACATTCCTTTTTTTCAGCTTTTTAAAAAGTTTTTCACATTTTTAAATGGAGTTAAGAAATTTTCATGTCCAGTCCAGGTATAATATATTTTTATATCTCTGCTCCTGCGCTGAAGCATTTAGTGCGCACTAGTGCACTGTTAAAAACGAGCATAGGTCAGGGGCTAGTTACAAGATGCGTGACTTGATTCAGGGTAACTAGATGGAGTAACATAACTAGAGATAAGCTAGAACCACCTTTTTTGTAGAAGGGATCATTGCCAATGTGGTCAGCAGGTGAGAAGCTGTGAAGTTGTCTGCTCATAAAAAAGTCTTGTGAGAAAACTGTGGAAAGGGTCGTTCTTGTTAGTGGAAAACATTCCTGATAGTACTGTAAACCAGTGTTAGTGGAAAACATTCCTGATAGTACTGTAACCCAGTGTTAGTGGAAAACTTTCCTGATAGTACTGTAACCCAGTGTTAGTGGAAGACATTCCTGATAGTTTATGAAGACATCGTTCTTTAGCGGCACGTACTGTAACCCAGTGTGTTAGTGGCAAGGTAGTGAACCCTTTAGGGACGTTAATACATAGGTGGCAACAGTGAACCTTGTAAGTTAGTGGAAGGCAGCGGCCGCGACAGTGAACCCTAGTCTATATCTAGACGAACTCATAGCTAGCTTAAACATTTCTGTTTGTGTAATATTTGCTCTACTGTTGTCCAGAAAATAAACATCACTCCATTGCATCAACTAGGAAAGCAATACTAGTCAACAAAATATAATATCATAATCATAATTGTTAGAATATTTATAGGATATTACTTTTAAAAAATTAAATTCCTATTAAAATATTAACAAACCTTTTTCAACAAATCTTGTCAATTCCCTTTGTATGTTTCTTAATTTCCGAAAGCATTTCCCTATTGACATTAATAATAAAAAAAAATCCACATAATCTTTAAATTAAATGTGACATGCTTCCTTAGATCTCATGGATTATTAAACATGTTTTCACAAAGAACACTGAACATTTGTTTAAAGGCGTATGTGTGTTTGTGTGTGTGAGTGAATTGAAAATTATTCCAGTTTAAAATTTAAAGTATTTAGCTAATGATGGGTGGCCCAATTTAACGACCAATAAATATAAATCTATATTTCTAAGTAGGCTTATATTCTCTCTCTCTTTCTCTTTGAATACACAAATACTTGATTGGCAACGCTTTGTAAAATAATAAAATGACAAGATTTTGAAAGGTATCGTATTGATACATATAAATAAAAATGTAAAATTTTAAAACATAGCAAAAAAAAAAAAAAGTAAAAGATCTATGTTAGCGTTCGACTAAAAATACGAAAAATAAGAGGAAACCTCACTATTTGTATTTTTTTAAATGATATATATATAATACAGTTTTTTTTCAAATATGGTCTTAGATACTTTCTTTGATACAAAAAAATATATAAATAGCTTACTTTGATCTTCTCTTATATTGAAAACATCCTTGTCAATATAACTTCTCTGTACAACAGCCCTTGCTAAATGATAATTATAAATAGAACTTACATTTGAATGGTGACGCTTATATTAAAAAATTATTACTTTATAATTTCTGTGTGAAACAGTACAAGATGATAAATACATTATTAATAATTAATTAATAATTTAGTTTTTATAAAACAATGTCCGGAATATTTAATGAAATATAAGTCAGTATAGAGGTTTTCAGAACAAGTGGTTTTCCTTCTGTTAGGTGGGTAGTAAGCCAAGGCTAATGAGGCCCTTCCTGCACGAAGCTTACTGGTTTAGGTGACTCGTTTTCGTCCCTTCTTCTATTAGTGAAAACAGATTCGCGGACCCAATATTTCAGCCACTCGTAAAAGATTAAGAAAAACACGAGAATCTGCTCTTTCCAAAAAGTTTTACATCGATACTAAGGCAGGAATTTATTAATTTATATTTAATGTTTGAATGACTACTTCATAAAATAAGGAATTCCTATATAAAATACCCGTTGCAACGGATGATAAACCTGCTCAGAAGAAAAATTTCCAATGTGATTGGTGATTCCAGCAATACATATGGATTGTTATTTTGATTGGTTTAACTTTGAATATTATTAATGAAAAATTAAGATATGTATAAGATATGTATGTAGCTTTTAATAACTTTTTTCATTCTACAAGTCACAACAGTTTGAAATTTATTTTGAAAAAATGTTGATGGATTTGCAAAATTTGCAAGTTAAGCAGGGGTCTACCGAAAACCAGAAAACATGGCTAGGGGTCTACGAGACAAAAAAGTTTGAAAACCACTGGTCTAGATTAACACGCTAAGAATATTTAAGAGAACTTCAAAATCTGTCCACAGTGGTCTGCTATGATGGTTGCTATGATGGTTGAAATTGTGATTAGTGATGAGGAAAAGGCCTTGAGTCCCTATTATGTCAAAGCTAAGGAAGAAGAAATCGTGGTATCCAATTTAAGAAAACTTGGATTATGTTGAAGAAAGTAATTGCAAGAACTCTAGCTAGAGAATAATAAGATCTACCTGTGATATCTGTTATGATCTTCATGCAAAATGTTTGGGACTGATACATTTACAAGCATAATTTTTATGTCTGTGCAAATCTTTCCGGTTTAATATTACGATGCAGTTAATTATATACACACAATAGTTTAGATGGTTAATTATCAGAATAAGATTGCCTTTTATGCACAAAGACAAATAAGGTTTATACTTTTAAGAAAATTAAGGTCATAGTCCTAGTCTGGATCAATATACAAGACATTTTTAACTGTTAAATCAAATAAAAACTAATAAGAAAACAAAACGGCTTTAGTTATTCTTATTGTAGATTTGTTGTGATAATGTGTACTTTCTTACTGTCATCCGTTTACTGGGTGTAATCAAAACGTAATGCTTGAAGAGAATTCTTTGAACAGTCAAAATATTTCTTCTAGCGTTTGTGTTCCAGAAAGATACGTTTTTGTATTAGCTATAGTTAAATATAGATAATGCCATTTTTAATACATAAAAAGTACACAATGGTATCTAATTCACAAGTGTTTACCAAAAGGATCTTGTCTTTCTTGGATGTTTACAAAATTGTTGCTCAACTCTTCTTGTTTTTCAAATAGTTCATGTATGTTAATTCGGACATCCAGCTGAAAAAATAGTTTTTTTCTTTATGAAGTTTTTTTTTTAATATGATTTTAAGATTAATTCCAACTTAAGTATTGTAGTTGGGTACCTAATAATTAACGCTAGTGAAATACCACTACTCATATTATTTAAACAAAATTAATAGAAAATTTAAATTAGGTTAATAAGGCTCTTGTCTTCGAGTCCGAAGATTAGTGAGCAATGCAGTATTTCCCTTGGCTGCGCAGCCCCAGCTGTGACCTACATATTTTACCACATTCAGGGCAAGCATAACCATTGTCCGCAGGTGGTTAATTTAGATTTTTTTTTCGCAGTCTGCGTTTGTCCTCGGTAGCGGATGTTTCTTTTGGTCTCAAATGTGTATCCCGCGGCTTTCGTGAGTGACCTCCAGCTGTCTCGTTCTGAGGCCGCATGCAACCAGAACCATACATGTCTATGAGAATCTTCAAATTAAAATCCAAAAAAATGGTACTGCAATATTTCTTAACTTTGAAAACTAAAGATCATTACTTTTCTAAGACAGAAAAGATCGATTTTTCTAGATTCGAGGCGACTTTCATTACAGCTTGAAAATAAGCTACATATTAACATATATATAGACTAGATTTCCTTTTTTACTATTAATAATGAAAGATTATTAATGGTGTATTTTTATGAAAAATTACTGGCAAAGTTTTATTTTAAATAATACTCTTTTGTTTTTTTCAAAAAGAAAAAAAAATTAACCGTTGCATCAAAATATATAAAGATCGAAAATATCATGATATCGAATTTTCAATAATTATTATAATATATATATATATATACGCGCTCTTGACAAGATGGCTGCTCCCTGTTTACAGTTATCATAGATGAGTTAAATTTTCGTTTTGTTGTATATAAACCAAATAAAATTCCTTTAAAAAGCTATTCAACTAATAAACTAATATCTTTAAATTATAGATTTAACTTAATTCAGCATTATTTCCACTAAATAATTCTAATTAACAACTCTTAGTTTAGGACTATTTTGTCTCACTAATCAACTAATCCTTATAATTATATTTAATATTATTTAGTCTATATTTATTTTTATATTCTTAGATTTTAGATCTAGTCAGTCTTAGACTTAGACTTTAATTAAGGCCTTAGATCTACTAATCATCTACAAATACTACTAATTATAAACTAATAGTAATACTCTATATAGTTAGTTAAAATTAGTTAAACACATAAATATATTGATCTACAATTAGATCTAGATCTTGAATTAGATCTGGATCTAGTCTAGGTCTATATTTTGAATAAACCATTTGATTGTCATTGTAAATTAGCTATCACTTTAGACTTAGCTTAGGCCATCTTAGGCATTTTTAACTAGATTTAGACTAGACCTTTTAAAACTAAAATCAACAACAGTCATCATGAAACTGCTCTGGCTATTTATCCTAATAATTACTAAATACACACTAGCTGAACACAGAACTAGATCTACCTCAGTCAACACTAAACTTAAAAAGGAAACAACAGTCATAATCAATCATCACACTTTAGATCAATGCAACTTCAAAAATAACCTAACATACACATCAATAACATTAAAGAAGATTATCCATCACAAATGGAAGTTCTCAATCAGACACAGTAGAAATAAATACCTTTCACTGTTAATATTAATAGCAGGAGATGTAGAGTCAAATCCAGGGCCTAGATCTAAAGATAGATGCAACATCTGCAAAAAAGTATGCACCATGAAACAGAAAGCCATTCAATGTGACACCTGCGATGAATGGTACCATGCATCATGTCTCCATATGAATACACCTGTGTATTATGCCTTAGGCAACAAAGATGCATCATGGCACTGTGTACCGTGTGGGTTACCTCAGTTTACATCAGGACTGTTTGATTCCTTTGATGCGGACACTTCTAACCCATACTACATCTTAAACACCATCCCAAAACCAACTCACCAACCACTAGCCAGATCCACTCCTGTTAAACCTAAATCTTCAACCTACCTGATATAAATTGGAAAACACTAACCATAGATAAACACCAAAACCTTAAGGACATAAATGAGCTTTTCATAGAAACTTTACACAACCTAAGTTTAGATCAAATCATTAAAAAGCCAACTAGATGAAACAACACATTAGATCTCTTCTTAACCAACAGACCTGGATTAGTAGTTGATTATGATATTATCCCTGGTCTATCAGACCATGAGATCATAAAAATACACAGTCAGATAAAAGCAGTAGCCAATACAAAAACCAAAAGAAAAATCTTACTCTGGAATAAATGTAACCTAACACAACTACACCAAGCTGCATTAAACTTTCAACAAACATTCTTATTAGAAAAAGACATTAACCAACCAGTCGATGACCTCTGGAATTTCATTAAAAACCATCTTAAAAGCATTATAGAAAATCATATACCAACTAAATACACATCAAACAAAATAAATAAATGCTGGTTTAATAATAGACTAAAGAAGCTTTGTAAACAGAAGGAAAACCTATATAGAAAATTTAAAGAAACCAAGGCAGAAAGAGTTTACAAAAAGTATATAAAAATTAAACACCTAACCCAAAAAGTAAGCAGACAGCTGCAGAGTGAATACATAAACAATGTAATATCTAAAGATAACAACAAAAACCTATGGTCATACATTAAGTCTAAGAAAATGGAAACAACAGGCATAGCGCCATTAAAAGATGAACATAACATAATACATAATGATAATGAAACTAAAGCAAACATCCTAAACAAATACTTTGCATCAGCATTCTCAGCCCCAGGAGACAAAGACATATTTCTTAATTTGAACCAAGTAGACAACATAGAAGATTTAGTAGTACAAGAAAATGGAATTAAAAAACTATTAGCCAACACCAAACCAAATAAAGCGTCTGGACCTGATGGTATTCCAGCTAGATTACTCAAAGAACTAAGCAATGAGCTAGCCCCAGTGTTCAAAATACTCTTTCAGGCATCGCTTAACCAGGGCAGAGTACCAAAGGACTGGAAAGAAGCTAATGTCACCCCCCTATTTAAAAAAGGAGAAAAATCTGATCCAGGAAACTACAGACCAGTATCACTTACCAGCATCACATGTAAAATACTAGAACACATAATATGTAGCAACATCATAAACCACTTAGACAAACATAATGTCCTCACCCCATACCAACATGGCTTTAGGAAATATAGATCATGTGAAACACAACTAATAGGACTAATTGATGATTTCTCAAAAGGTTTAGATAATAGTGAACAAATAGATGCTATCTTACTAGATTTTTCCAAGGCTTTTGACAAAGTTCACCACCATAGTTTGCTTAAAAAATTAAAATATTTCGGCATTAACGGTCTACTGCATCAGTGGATTAAAGATTTTCTGATAGGGAGAGAACAAACTGTAATAATAAATGGCTCTAAATCAACACCAATAACAGTAAACTCAGGTGTACCTCAAGGAACAGTCTTGGGTCCACTACTATTTTTAATTTACATAAATGATTTACCAAATTGCATTAGTTCAGGAACAAAAGTCAGATTATTTGCAGACGATTGCATAATATATAGAACAATAAAAACAAAACAAGACACAGATATTTTACAAAGAGAATTAGATGAATTACAGAAATGGGAATCAAATTGGAGCATGTCTTTCCACCCAGAAAAATGTCAGTTGTTAAGAGTAACAAAAAAACTAAAACAAATTAATTCCACTTATCTTATTCATGGCAAACCAGTAACACAGACTAAAAACTCAAAATACCTAGGTGTTATAATAAATGAAAAACTGTCATGGAATCCACATATTGATGAAACTATAAAAAAATCCAACAAAGCATTAGGGTTTATTAAAAGAAATTTCTATAAATCAAATAAGAACATAAAACTAAAATGTTATTTAACCTTGGTTAGGCCAATAATAGAATATGCATCCACCGTGTGGGACCCCTCAACTCAAGAAAACATTAAGAAACTGGAACAAACACAAAATAGAGCAGTGAGATTCATAACAAACGAATATTCACATTTGACTAGGGTAACACCATTAGTAAAATCACTAAATTTAGAAAGCCTTCAGGACAGAAGACTCAAAAGTAAAGTAGCAATCATACATAAAACACTGAACCATAATCTTCAAATACAAAAACAAAATTTAATAAAATACTCTGAAAGACACAAAAATAAAGGCACATTCCTCGTCCCATATGCTAGGACAAATTTGTACAAATACTCCTTCTTCCCTAGTGCTATTAGAGCATGGAATGAGTTGCCTGAGCTAGCCAGAAAAACCAGTGACTTGGCAGAATTTAAGTCATTGGTTAATATGCATGACTAAATGCATGACGCGTAGGACGTAATCATCTTCTTTTTTGAAGTAACGTCTGTATTATATAAGATAAGATAAGATATATATATATATATATATATATATATATATATATATATATATATATATATATATATATATATATATATATATATATATATATATATATATATATATATATATATATATATATATATATATATATATATATATATATATATATATATATATATATATTAGATCTAAGCAGGAAGGACGATTGGACGGACATTTAAACCAAATAAAACTAATTCCCCTTAAGTTGGCTGCTAAATAATATTTTATTAAAATAAATGAAATAATTATAATAAATAAGACTGCCTTAAATTTTGTTGAATCTGTATTCAATTCTTAATTTATTTTAAATCTTATTTAAGAACTCCTCTAGGAAAGGGAAAAAAAAGATGTTTTTATTTTCGTCTGGCCAGTATAGACGTTCAAGTTTAGAAGTTCAAACTAAAAAAAAAAAGTATTCAACTGCATGGGAAGGCGGAAGGAAGATTTCGACTCCCGAAAATCGAGCGATAGTTTGAAGCGCATTTCGCCTAGATCCTAGATTTTAAAGATCTAGAACAAAAGTGCTAGATCTAGACGCAGTTATAGGTCTAAACATTGATTTCAAAACATTTCAAGAAAAGTTTGCCCAGATATTTATTTTTTTTTATATCAATCAAAACAAAACCATGGACCTTTAAGTAAACACTTTTAGAAAATTCCTTAAGATGATCACGTCCGAATTAAACGGTGAAAGATTGCTTCGGAAATAGTTTGAACCCAGGACCATCGAGGGAATAGCTAGAATAAAAATACATTATTAAACTCTGTTCGAAGTGATCAAATCAACAAATTATGATGAAATGCTATTCTTTTTCAAATAACAAAAAATGTGTATTTATTAAAAACTACAGAGTGTTCTTAAAAGTTTTGAAAAATATAATAATTGTATATAAATGATCTTTTTTATTCGAGTTCAAGCCAATTTTGTGAAACAAATAAGTATTTGCTTGTAACTTGGTGTAAATCATATTGAGGATGTTAATTGAGGAAAAGTAATTAATGAAAATTAAGGTTAATTTTAATTCCATACCAAAAAAAAAATAATCTAATATCTAATTGACTTATGCGTGCAGACATTCTGGGCACATTGTAGACGCAGTTGCATTTGCGTGAAATGTAATACGAGAAACTTTGGATAAGAAAAGTTTGGTTAATAATAATGCGATCTACTGGAGCTTATTTCTTTACAGAATCTGGCCATAGACCACAGAGACGCTTGAGAAACAAAGGGCTTCTTTCAGAAAGACTCGCTGTGCCGCTTCTGAGTTTGTGACAAACAGGAGCTTGTTTTGTAATCTTGTTTTTCTTTGAATTTTTTTTTTTAGTTTGCATGTAATCATAATCCGCTTATTTAATTCTTCTCGCGGTAACGTAACAAATTAAATTATTTAAATGATAACATAATATATAAGAATTGGAATACAATATTGCATGATAATTTAATTTAAATATATAAAATGTAGAAAAACATATTGTTTAAATTTCTTTTATTGATGGAATATTTTTTTTTGTATATGTTATAATTACAAAGCTCTGAGGTTTAGACTCAATAATTAAGCTTGTGTCTAGATTGTAACAATATAAAAGGTAGAAATAGTAAAGTCAAATAATATGTTTCTAGATAACAAATATCACTTACTTCATGTTCCTTGTCTATTTCTCATTCTTCCTTCAGTTCTACACAAAAATTCTCCCATTGAGTCTGTTGTTGTGGTATAAAACTACTAACAGCTTGAAGTTCTGTCATAAACATATAGAGTTACGCGCTCTTGACAAGATGGCTGCTCCCTGTTTACAGTTATCATAGATGAGTTAAATTTTCGTTTTGTCGTATTAAAACCAATTAAAAATCCTTAAAAAGCTATTCAACTAATAAACTAATATCTTTAAATTATAGATTTAACTTAATTCAGCATTATTTCCACTAATTAATTCAAATTAACAACTCTTAGTTTAGGACTATTTTGTGACTTGTCTCACTAATCAATGTGTAAATGTCTAATCGGTAATCCTTATAACTTTATTTATTATTATTTAGTCTATATTTATTATTATATTCTTAGATTTTAGATCTAGTCAGTCTTAGACTAAGACTTAAATTAAGGCCTTAGATCTACTAATAATAACTAATAGTAATATTCTATATAGTTAGTTAAACACATAAATATATTGATCTAGAATTAGATCTAGATCTAGAATTAGATCTTGATCTAGTCTAGGTCTATATTTTGAATAAACCATTTGAATTTGATTGTCATTGTAAATTAGCTTTCACTTTAGACTTAGACTTAACTTAGGCCGTCTTAGGCATTTTTAACCTTAAACTAGATTTAGACTAGACCTTTAAAAACTAAAATCAACAACAGTCATCATGAAATTGCTCTGGCTATTTATCCTAATAATTACTAAATACACACAAGCTGAACACAGAACTAGATCCACCTCAGTCAACACTAAACTTAAAAAGGAAAAAACAGTCATAATCAATCATCACACTTTAGATCAATGCAACTTAAAAAATAACCGAACATACACATTCATAACATTAAAGAAGATTACCCATCACAAATGGAAGTTCTCAATCAGACACAGTAAAAATAAATACCTATCACTGTTAATATTAATAGCAGGAGATGTAGAGTCAAATCCAGGGCCTATACCTAAAGATAGATGCAACATCTGCAAAAAAGTATGCACCATGAAACAGAAAGCCATTCAATGTGACACCTGCGATGAATGGTACCATGCATCATGTCTCCATATGAATACACCTGTGTATTATGCATTAGGCAACAAAGATGCATCATGGCACTGTGTACCGTGTGGGTTACCTCAGTTTACATCAGGACTGTTTGATTCCTTTGATGCGGACACTTCTAACCCATACAACATCCTAAACACTATCCAAAAACAAACTCACCAACCACTAGCCAGATCCACTCCTGTTAAACCTAAATCTACTAAAATTAATACACCAGCCTCACTAAACAAACCTACTAAAGAAGTAATACCAAAATACCTTAAAACCTTAGTAATAAATTTTCAAAGCATTAGGAACAAAACAGCAGACTTAGAAATTTTATTAGAATGTGAGAAACCAGACATAATTGCAGGAACAGAAACTTGGCTACATCCTGAAATTTATAATGCAGAAATTTTCAATAGTAATTATGAAATTTTTTAGAAAAGATAGGGCTGATAATCATGGAGGAGTTCTTTTAGCAATAAAAAACACTCTTATAGCAGAAGAAATTACCTTACCTAACTCAAAAAATATAGAATCTACATTTTGTAAAATTTATACCACCTCAACATCCCTAATAATAGGCAGCATTTACAGACCACCAAATTCTAGTTTAGAATACATGCAGGAAGCATGTAATCAGATTGCTACACTTAAAGAGACAAATAAAAATGCAGTTTTTTGGATTATGGGTGATTTCAACCTACCTGATATAAATTGGAAAACACTAACCATAGATAAACACCAAAACCTTAAGGACATAAATGAGCTTTTCATAGAAACTTTACACAACCTAAGTTTAGATCAAATCATTAAAAAGCCAACTAGATTAAACAACACATTAGATCTCTTCCTAACCAACAGACCTGGATTAGTAGTTGATTATGATATTATCCCTGGTCTATCATACCATGAGATCATAAAAATACACAGTCAGTAGCCAATACAAAACCCAAAAGAAAAATCTTACTCTGGAATAAATGTAACCTAACTCAACTACACCAAGCTGCATTAAACTTTCAACAAACATTCTTATTAGAAAAAGACATTAACCAACCAGTCGATGACCTCTGGAATTTCATTAAAACCATCTTAAAAGCATTATAGAAAATAATATACCAACTAAATACACATCAAACAAAATAAATAAATGCTGGTTTAATAATAGACTAAAGAAGCTTTGTAAACAGAAGGAAAACCTATATAGAAAATTTAAAGAAACCAAGGCAGAAAGAGTTTACAAAAAGTATATAAAAATTAAACACCTAACCCAAAAAGTAAGCAGACAGCTGCAGATTGAATACATAAACAATGTAATATCTAAAGATAACAACAAAAACATATGGTCATACATTAAGTCTAAGAAAATGGAAACAACAGGCATAGTACCATTAAAAGATGAACATAACATAATACATAATGATAATGAAACTAAAGCAAACATCCTAAACAAATACTTTGCATCAGCATTCTCAGCCCCAGGAGACAAAGACATAATTCTTAATTTGAACCAAGTAGACAACATAGAAGATTTAGTAGTACAAGAAAATGGAATTAAAAAACTATTAGCCAACACCAAACCAAATAAAGCGTCTGGACCTGATGGTATTCCAGCTAGATTACTCAAAGAACTAAGCAATGAGCTAGTCCCAATGTTCAAAATACTCTTTCAGGCATCGCTTAACCAGGGCAGAGTAGTAAAGGACTGGAAAGAAGCTAATGTCACCCCCCTATTTAAAAAAGGAGAAAAATCTGATCCAGGAAACTACAGACCAGTATCACTTACCAGCATCACATGTAAAATCCTAGAACACATAATATGTAGCAACATCATAAACCACTTAGACAAACATAATGTCCTCACCCCATACCAACATGGCTTTAGGAAATACAGATCATGTGAAACACAACTAATAGGACTAATTGATGATTTTTCAAAAGGTTTAGATAATAGTGAACAAATAGATGCTATCTTACTAGATTTTTCCAAGGCTTTTGACAAAGTTCAACACCATAGTTTGTGTTACATTTATATGTGTATTTATGTTTATGTATGTTGTGTGTGTGTGTTTGTTTCTTTTCATGTAGTCTCCCTTGTTCTACTGTCAGTATGTTCACGTGTTCACGGTTTACTCTTAAGTATGTCAGTAGTGTGTATTCACTGTGTATTTCTCTGCTGGTTGTTCTCTCCTTGTTTTTACGTTAATAAAAATGGAGTGTAACTTTTAAACATCAGTATTGTTAGTGTGTATAGTGATAATATAACATGGTGGCAGCTTTTTAAAAGTTCTAAAATGGAAACTGTAAGTAAAACTAACTTTAAACCAAGAATTAACCCTCCACCTCCGTTAAATGTGAAGAAAGGGTGTGAGGAATGGAAGCTTTTCAAGCAAATGTGGCTGAACTATTGCACTATCTTGCACACTATCGGCCCAGAGGCGTTGGCAGTATACAACAGTATCACCTTTAAACCAAAGCACAATGTTCAAGACATAACATGTGCATTTGATGAACACTTCATTGGTTTAAAAAATGAAACTTATGAAAGATATGTTTTCAACAACAGACAGCAGAAGCCACAAGAAACCGTAGAGGATTACCTACTAGCTCTACGCACACTCGCTAAAACCTGCAACTTTTGTGACCACATGAAAGAGTTATTAATAAGGGACCGAATGGTGGTTGGCATCAGAGACACAAGAACAAAGAAAGAACTCTTACAAGAACATAAACTAACACTCAAAACTTGTATGGAAATCTGCAGGGCAAATGAAGCTGCTGACTTGCAACTACAGGTACTATAGACAGGTAGGCCTACAACTGATGCCTCACCACCTCAGGATGAGGCGTTCGCTGTCTCGTCTCGCAAAAACATTCTACAACAAAATGCTGCTCATAAACAGCGCAAATGTAAATTTTGTGGACAAAACCACCCGTTCAAAAAGGAACTGTGCCCTGCGTGGGGTAAAATATGTAATAACTGTAAAAAAAAAATCATTTCGGCATTCAATGCAACCAAAAGAAACTGCAATATGTACATGAAGACAGTGATGATTGTTATTCGTTATCTTCTAATGATGAGGCTGTGCTTGCTGTACAAGGTGGACCAAACAATAAAAGTTGAAATGATCATAGCTGGTGAGAAGATTGTGTGTCAGATTGACTCGAGTGCCAGTGTTAATGTCATCCCTAAGAAGCTTATTAATTATGCACAAATCTGTCCCACTCAAAACAAGCTACGTGTGTATGACGGTAGCACACTCATACCTATTGGAAAGGTACAACTCGTAGTACAAAATCCAAGGACCAACAAGAGATATCGTGTTGATTTCGTGGTTTTGAGAGATGACTTAACTCCCTTGTTAGGGAAGAAAACGTCAGAAAAAATGGGACTAGTTACAATTAACTATCATACTTTTGAAAGTGTTGATAAGCCTCTACCTAGGTTATCGACAAAAATATTTGAACAGTTCTCTGATGTATTTGATGATCAGCAGGGTGAATTACCTGGTGTTGTACACTTAGAAGTGAATCATGACATAACACCAGTTACATGTCCATCTGGTCGTGTACCTTTAGCTATACAGGCTAAAGTACAGTTTGAGTTAGAACTGCTAACAGAAAGAGGAATCATTGAGCCTGTTGATAAACCTACTGACTGGGTCAGTCGAATGGTAATTGCAACTAAAAAATCTGGAAAACTCCGTATCTGTTTAGATCCTCGACCTCTCAACAAGGCACTTAAAAGAGAACGTTTTTCCCTTCCAGTAATGGAAGACTTGCTTCCTAGATTATCAAATGCAAAAGTGTTTTCAAAACTGGATCTTGCAAATGCATATTGGCATGTGCATCTGGATGAAGCATCGAGTTTGCTAACAACTTTTCAGACACCATTTGGACGTTACAAGTGGAGAAGATTACCATTTGGAACATCTGTGAGCTCAGAACTGTTTCAGAAACATTTAAATGCTGCTCTTGAAGGTCTTGAAGGTGTGATTGGTGTAGCTGATAATATTATAGTTTATGGTTCCGGAGACACATGGGAAACAGCTTCCCATGACCATGACAAGAATATTACAGCATTATTTGAGAGATGTCGCTCTGTGGGAATTAAACTGAACAAAGAAAAAGCTGAGATTAAAATGAAAGAAATTACATTTCTGGGACATCTAATTACAAGTGATGGTTTAAAGATTGATCATGAAAAGGTAAAGGCTGTTAAAGAAATGAACAAACCAACAAACGTTGAGGAAGTTCGGCGCTTTTGTGGGTTTGTGAACTATCTTGCTAAATTCCTACCCAAACTATCCGACGTCATTGAACCAATTCGGCAGCTACTTCATACAGATATCCCTTGGTCATGGTCGAGAAAACATGACAGTGCATTCTGTGACATACAATCTATGGTGACTCAAGCTCCTGTGCTAGCATTCTACAATCCACTTAAAGAATTGACCATACAGTGTGATTCCAGCCAAAATGGTCTTGGCGCTGTCCTAATGCAGGAAAGTAAGCCCATAGCTTACGCAAGTCGATCTTTGACTGATACTGAAACTAGATACGCACAGATCGAGAAAGAAATGCTAGCAATTGTATTTGCACTGGATAAGTTCACACCAATACACGTTTGGTCGACATATAACCATTGAAAGTGATCACAAACCTATTGAAGCAATAATGGCTAAACCTCTCTCAGCTGCTCCTCGAAGATTGCAGGGAATGATGTTGCGCATACAAAACTATGACATAACTGTAATTTATAAAAAGGGAAAAGAAATGTATCTTGCCGATGCACTTTCAAGAGCTCATATCAAGTCATCAGCAAACAGTCAAGGGGAGTTTGAGCTCATAAATATGGCCAGTTTTCTAGCAATTGGGGAAGAAAGACTACAGAAACTAAAGGAAGAAACCGAGAAAGATAGGACGCTTTAAAAACTTCTAATCACAATTAATCAAGGTTGGCCAGAAGGCAAGCATCTTCTACCATATCAGCTAACACCTTATTATAATTTCAGAGACGAAATGTCAGTTCAAGAGGGGCTTATATTCAAAGGTGAAAGAGTAGTAGTGCCCAAGTCACTACGTTTAGAAATGAAAAGAGAAGTTCATTCTACACACTCAGGCATTGAAGGATGTCTAAAAAGAGCTCGTGAGAGTTTATTCTGGCCAGGAATGACCGGTGACATAAAGCATTATATTTCAACTTGTGAAATATGTCAAGCTTTTCAACCCAATCAACAGAAAGAGACTTTAACAAATCATGAAATTCCCACACACCCCTGGGAAAGGGTTGGTGTTGATCTATTCACACTTGACGGCAAAGACTATCTTGTGTGTGTAGACTACTACAGTAACTTCTGCGAAGTTGATCGTCTAGAGAACACTAGTTCAGAAACTGTCATAAGAAAACTTAAATCCCATTTCGCTAGATATGGCATCCCATCCACAGTGGTCTCTGACAATGGACCTCAGCTATCTTCAGACAGCTTTGCAAAATTCGCCAACGATTGGAGTTTCAACCATTTGACAAGCAGTCCCCACTATTCCAGATCAAATGGAAACGCTGAATCAGCCGTGAAGACTGTAAAGACATTATTTCTTAAAAATGAGGATCAGTTCATGGCTTTACTTAATCATAGAAGCACCCCGAATAAAACTGGTACTAGCCCATCACAGGCATTCTTTAACAGAAGAATCAGAACCTTCCTGCCTATAGCTAAAAGCCTGTTGAAACCTCAAGTTCTGGATCCTCAGAAACATAGAAAAGCGCTGAAAGAAAACCAGAGGAGATCAGCGATTTACTACAACTCCCACGCTAAAGATTTACCTCCCCTTGCTAAGGGTGAAGAGGTGAGACTAAAGTCAAGGTCGCGTGGCCATGAGCGTTGGCAAAAGGGAGTTATAACTCGCCAGTTACAACGGTCGTATGAAGATGAATCGGGCGGAGGAGTTTATCGCCGAAATAGACTTCACTTACGAAGAATCCCACTGCCTGCTGAAACGAATGCGTCTACACCAACAGGTACGACCGAGCCTGACAACCCCGCACCTGTGGATGCACCCAGCACAGATGAAAGTAGGCCTAATGCTCAGAGACCTGAGAGCCATATAGAAGACGGGTCTCACAGATCGACAACCTATACAACTAGGTCAGGCCGAGTGGTCAAATCCACAAGAACTAGTGACTATGTATATGACTAACCTCAAACACCGGAGGATGTTACATTTATATGTGTATTTATGTTTATGTATGTTGTGTGTGTGTTTGTTTTCATGTAGACTCCCTTGTTCTACTGTCAGTATGTTCACGTGTTCACGGTTTACTCTTAAGTGTGTATTCACTGTGTATTAGTCTCTGCTGGTTGTTCTCTCCTTGTTTTCACGTTAATAAAAATGGAGTGTAACTTTTAAACATCAGTATTGTTAGTGTGTATAGTGATAATATAACAGTTTGCTTAAAAAATTAAAATATTTCGGCATTAATGGTCCACTGCATCAGTGGATTAAAGATTTTCTGATAGGGAGAGAACAAACTGTAATAATAAATGGCTCTAAATCAACACCAATAACAGTAATCTCAGGTGTACCTCAAGGAACAGTGTTGGGTCCACTACTATTTTTAATGTACATAAATGATTTACCGAATTGCATTAGTTCAGGAACAAAAGTCAGATTATTTGCAGACGATTGCATAATATATAGAACAATAAAAACAACACAAGACACAGATATTTTACAAAGAGAATGAGATGAATTACAGAAATGGGAATCAAATTGGAGCATGTCTTTCCACCCAGAAAAATGTCAGTTGTTAAGAGTAACAAAAAAAACTAAAACAAATTTATTCCACTTATCTTATTCATGGCAAACCAGTAACACAGACTAAAAATGCAAAATATCTAGGTGTTGTAATAAATGAAAAACTGTCATGGAATCCACATATTGATGAAACTATCAAAAAAAATCAAACAAAGAATTAGGGTTTATTAAAAGAAATTTCTATAAATCAAATAAGAACTTAAAACTAAAATGTTATTTAACCTTGGTTAGGCCAATAATAGAATATGCATCAGCCGTTTGGGACCCCTCAACTCAAGAAAACATTAAGAAACTGGAACAAACACAAAATAGAGCAGTGAGATTCATAACAAACGAATATTCACATTTGACTAGGGTAACACCATTAGTAATATCACTAAATTTAGAAAGCCTTCAGGACAGAAGACTTAAAAGTAAAGTAGCAATTATACATAAAACACTGAACCATAATCTTCAAATACAAAAACAAAAATTAATAAAATACTCTGAAAGACACAAAGATAAAGGCACATTTCTCGTCCCATATGCTAGGACAAATTTGTACAAATACTCCTTCTTCCCTAGTGCTATTAGAGCATGGAATGGGTTGCCTGAGCTAGCCAGAAAAAACAGTGACTTGGCAGAATTTAAGTCATTGGTTAATATGCATGACGCGTAGGACGTAATCATCTTCTTTTTTGAAGTAACGTCTGTATTATATAAGAATAAGTTGGAACTTTAAACCCTAAATCTAAACCTCAGTCAAAGGGTTTTGATTTTAAAACAGCCCTCCAGAAGGTTTTGAGCTTTCAAAGTCCTATAAAGGTTTTTAATTTTAAAAACCCCCTATTGTGGGTGGAGGGTTTAAAGTTTTTAAAAAAATTTCAATAAAAATAAAACTACAATCACCAGGATTATAGACAAAAGGGTTTTGAGTTTAAATCCCTCTCAATAGGCTTTATATAAAAAAAAAATTTATCACCAATTTTTTTGTGAATAGCCAAAGAGGGTTTTGAGTTTTAAAATCCCTCTACTATAACAAATAAAATACAGTCAACAAATAATGGGAGCTTAGCCACGGTAGCTTTAAGATGAAAATTTTGAGTTTAAAGATTAAATGTTTTAAGACTTTGAGGTTAATTTCTCTTTGTAATAAAAGAACAGCAAAGCTACAATCATTTAATTGCTTGAGAACAACTAAAATGGTTCCTTTACCCAACAAACTAAAACAAAAAAAATATGTCCACCCGCCGCCGCATAAAAATAATTAATATCTTGATCTGTTTTTCTGCTAGTTTTTGAAACCTTTTAATAAAGTAAATCTACGAGATTTCAAGTCGCTGAACTACATTAATAAAGTGCAACGAATAGTAGATTTGATATTTAACTTACAATATTTTAGAAAAAGAGTAGCAGGACATTGAGCTGTATACATCTCAGTGTATGAATTTTTGTTTTAATTTTAAATACAGGAAATAATGCATGGCGCCGGTTTCCACGCCGAATTCACGGAGGAAACTCTTAACGCCTTCCAAGGCCCCCTAGCTGGCAAAGGAGAGGTATTTACCTTCGTTCGACTAACTCCAAAAAAAGCCTTTTCTAGTGTACAAAAATAGTCTAAAAAATGAATGGTCTGGGTGTAGTGTACATAGAGAATTACGTTTGTACACATAATAATATATAAGTGCATGTGTGTTTGTGTGCATTCATTCCCCCCAACCGAAAAACAATCCTGGCCACGCCCATTCTTAACACTGTTATATTTTATTAGGGTTTCTCATTTCAAAGATTACGCCGACATTAAGATTCTGCCCACCTTTCTTATTTTCCAAGAAGAATATGTGTCCTAGGATCCATTCAAAAATCATCATTGTGAATTATTAGGTTAATTTTGCTAAGTTTAAAAAAATAAAAATGTAACATAAAATTTTTTTTTACACATGCACTAAAGACAAAAAAATTCTTTTTAAAGGTTTATTTTTATTGTTTTTAATGCCATGGTCAAAAAAGAACTTATTAACTATGGTACACTACTGTGTACTAAAGGATGCTAAAATGTAAAACATGAGACCCTAACCAAGGAAACAAATTGGGAATTTCCGATATTACCTGTCACGTTTCAAAGTTCAAAAATATTATTTTAGTGTCTTTAGTAAAATATTAATTGTAAAACTAATAATAAATAAGAGAATGAAACTTTATTTAGTATACACTTTTTAAGGATATCTTTACTATTCAAAGTGTATCTATAAAATGAGACCTTACATAGAGTTGGTAGAGATTGGACTAAAACTACACAATTTAGAGGAAATCAAAGAATTGCTCAACCATGTTTTAGAAGATGTTGACTTGGTAAGTACAAAGTGTTATTAATACTCGACTTTTTAATTTTTTTTATTTTATTTCAATCACTTCTATAAGCTTCTAACGTTTGCTGTTTCAATGTGTTATAATCTACTTAAAAAATACAACTTATATGATTCCATCTAAACAAACAACTATATACATATACAACTATATTTATATACAACTGTAAACATTATAATATAGACTCAATGGATGTATTACTAATGGCAGTGGGAAAATATTTAGTAGAGATTTAGTTTAAAATGTAATTCATTGCAATATTACAAAAGCAACAAAATGTAAAGTCTGTGTTTTACAATGGTTCTAAATCAAATGAAGGGCTTTGTCAGATCGACAACGTGGTGTTCAAACTAGTTCAATCATTGACCAATCGGTCATATAAAATTTTAGCATATGTGTGGTAAGTAGCATAATTGGCCGTGAAAACAAATCGTAGAGTTCAAGAAAGCTGAATTGTGCGACTCCTCATGTACTATGGAATAAGGTCCACTGTCCTAATTTTAACATTAAAATTTGGGAAAAGTAATCACGAGACCTTTGGAAAGTTGAAAATATAGCTTGGTAATTCTACATATATATTGATACTAAGTTATATCATAAATTCCAGAGTGAACGATATATTTTAAGTTAAACAAGGATCTGAGGTTTCTCAGTTACACAATTAAAAAATTCTTGCTGCACATAAGTCAAAAATTGATAGACAATTAACGACATATTTTTACCGAAAAAAAGAGGTATATATACTTTTATCATAATTAAAATTGTAATAAAATTTCAAAATATTTTTCGGAATTACTTCTTAGTTCGTTTAAAATAAAACAATAGTATGGACTGTATTTTGTATATCTGGAGACGAGAAATCAAGAAAAGCCCTCACTTATTCCACTAATTAATATAATTAATCACAATAAAAGGTATTTGTATAAAATAAGAATTTTTTGGATTCTGTAATGAGAACAAAATATTGTCCTTTTTGTAAAGTACTTAATACGTTTATGCCGTCATGCGCCGATGGGATGTCTTCAATTAAATAATAAATTAATACTTAAAATAATATTGTTTTGGTAACGACACCATACATCAGTGGACATTACAATTTGTGAAACAGAACACACAGATATCGTACAATTACTTTAGTTTGAAAGATACAAATATTTAACGCAATTTAATGTAAAAAGGGAAGGGATAACACTGGTGGGAAGAAAAATGCTAAACCCTAATCTTTTACACACAAAAAAAAAATCAAATCATCGTATCGACTGCCGATAGTACCAATATGAGTGCCCTAATGTTTATAAGACTTAGGTCTAGTGTTCCTGCGTTTAGTTGTTGTCATCTCAGATACTTATCCTTTTGCTTTGGTGCTGTGGACTAATCTGGTCCTTTAGCGAGAGGTTGTCAGGAACCGTTGTTCTCAGCGCCCGAAAGCCCGCCGTCAGTGTGGCGGCTTACTGCAATGCCATTGTCTCCGGAAAAAAAATTCGAAATCCCACGACGCTTACTGAACGCGTCTATCGTACCTATCCAATTTAATGCACAGGTTCCAACACATTGGGCTGGACGTCCTAGACTTTACGTAAAACATTCGATTGGTCATTGAAACCGTGAGCGGAGGATGGTCTTCGTTAGCGACACATGAGCAAAGTTTACCGCAGGGTTCATCATTATCATGTACGCTTTTCTTAGTCTATATAAACGATCGTACAGAATGATTAATATGTCGATCTCTGCTCTTCGCTGACGACCTACAAATCTGGCAACCGGAAGATCCGCCGCAGCTCTCACGGCGGAAATACAACGATAACTCGTCACGATTTCATGCTACAACTGTATGTGGAAAATGGAAATAAACTATACAAAAACGGTCCAAACGCTATTCACATTGGGAAAAGATATCCACCAAGAAGCCATAAATCGATGGGAACACGGTCGAATCGGACCCACGACCCAGGTATTTGAGAGTTACCTTGGACCCTAAGCTGGTTCTGTCTGACCATGTGCGACAAAAATCCTCAGCAAGATTGAACGTCATAAAGCGTAAGGCTACGACGAAGTGGGGCGCCAAGGCAAGACACTTTGCATGCGGCTCGCTTGGCCACCTCAAGAATTATCAAAATAATGTTAAATTATTAAGCGTTTAACAGTCAACACTAATTTTCAGATAAAAAAACAACTAAAAAGTAACAATTAAAGTCGTTAAGCGTACTGAGTATTCAGATTTTTGATCAGATTTTTAGAAACAAAATTTTTTTCGCAAATTTATCTTAAATTGAATTAGATGTGGCATTTATTTTTTTTTTTTTAAATTAACTTCAAATTATATTGCAAGTTATCTTTTAATTTTTGTGCTGTTTTCTTTAACTTTTTAATTATTATTAATTGCTAATTACACATCTTACATAAGCAATATGTTAGACTTACACAAAAATTATCAGTGGTTAATATTATCATTCTATTTTCTATTCAGTACTTTCTGTAGTCACGAGACAATTTACACTTGTTTACTGACAATTTATAATATCCCAGAATAATGGATTTTATACTGATAAAGAATCAGTAACTACAGCAGCAACTGCTACTAAAAGAAAAATGAAGGACGAAAACAGATCGTTTCAAGAAAGATGGGAGTTCAATTATTTCTACACATCGGTATCAAATAAGATTCACTGCTTAATAAACAATTCCTGCATTCGTGTGCCCAAAGAGTACAATTTCAAACAACATTACTCTAATCACAAAAAGGTGTATGATGCTTACAATGGAAAAACGAGAGATGACAAGCGACTTGAATTGAAAAATAGTTTTAAAAGGAAACATATAGATCTAGTATTTGTTCAACTGAAAAACGAGAGTGAGTCTGTAGCGAAAGCCAGCTACATTTTGTCAAACTTAATTGAAAGCTATAGCAAATCATTTAGTGAATGTGATTTTATGAAGGAGCGTGTCGTTAACTCTGCCGACGTAATTTGTCCAGAAAAGGTGAAAACATCCAAAGAAATAGCGTTAACTAGGAACACTGTGGCAGATAGGATAAATGACATGTCAGTCAGCTTGCGGAAATAATTAATTTATATTTTCATTGGCTCTCTATGAGTCAACTGATGTAACGGGTGTAGCCCAGTTGGCTATATTCATAAGGACCTTTGACACGAATTTTGAGAAACATGAGGAACTACTTGAGCTCTGTTCTATACATAACACCACAGAAATTACAGGATGTGATATTGGAGTAAAATTTACCTTTGCTAAAAATAGCTAGTTTAGCAACAGGTGGCGTAAGGTACGCACCAACCATAATGGGGAGTTAGAAATGTTGTTGGTGCAAATCTGCTTGCAAAAATAAGTGCGGCCGATGCTAATTTTAAATTTGATTATTTTCAGTGCATCATTCACCAAAAAGCATTATGCGCAAAGTAATTACTGTTCCAACATGTACTAAGACCATTTCCAGTCGCTATCAATTTTATTAGCCTATTTTCAATGTTTCTGGATGACAATGGAGACGAATTTGATTGTTTTTCCACTATGAAAGCTACAAAACACCTCACTTTTCAGATTTTCTGATCAAAATTTGTCATCAGTGATGAAAGTGTCAGTAACAAACAAACTTCAACCTGACATTAATAAACTTGTATCCCAGAAAAGATGTCAAGCATCAGGACAACGAAAATAATGCCGAACCATAGTAAGCATATGACTGACAATGTGACATCCAGTGAAGGTCAGCTCCTCCCTGTTACTCACGATTGAAGTGTTAAGAACACCTGGTAAAAGGGTTTAGCATGACGTGTCCTCAGGTTCAAGACCAAGGGGAAGGGGTGTGTAAATGGTGAATATTCTGTCCGCCTTTCAACATAAAAGGATCTCAGATTTTGATGTTAAAAAAAAAGTATTTTCATGAAACAAAAGAAGTTTGGTCTATGTACCAAAAACTGAAGTCAGAATTTTACATTTATGTGATACAAAGTACAAGGTCGCTATGTCACTAAGTCTTTTTAGATTAACATTACACTTTAAGCATTTTAACGTATATTTATTAAGGTCAAGAAAAAAGGTGAATTGTGGATTGAAGAAAAAGAAACATCAACTTTTATGGAAATGAAACAATTCATTACAGAGAAAACTTCCGAAATTTTAAATCGTTGCACATCTGTATCAAGTAAGTTTTGAGATTATTAATAAAAACTGTAGTAGTTCAATGTTTCTATAAACCATGTAGCTGTTGTTTCTTTTTTTTCTGAAAATAGCGTTAGATATATCTTACATTTTTAAAAATTATACTTTATTAGCTCTACACAGCGGCTAAGACCGCTGGTTTCTTCCTAGGCCTCATATTGTTTATTATATGCAGAATTTTATTATTTTTTTATTTTTTAATAAATGGCCACATTTTAAACCTAGCATACCTTTTAGCCCGTGTATTTTACCTCTCTCTCTCTCTCTCTCTTTATAACTCTGGAACCCCAATATATACCCATAGTTTTATATCATGTATCCAATTTCTGGAAAAGTCGTTAAAGTCGTCCATTTTCTACCAAGTTGAACTTGGCTTGACTACCTAGAAAGGGGCTCGAGGTTCGACACCCGACTCGGGCAGAGTGCTTAAGGGCAGCACGGAAAACCAATTCTTAGATACCCCCTCCCCCCACTGGTCCACAAAGGAGATTGGACCATAGTGCTCTGAGCATGCTGTAACATGAAAGTAGAGCTATATAAAAGCTATAATAATTTTAAAAAAATTATAGATAATATATGTATACAGGACTCACAGTGAATCTCTGTTTTGAATGTAAAAATAAAAAAAAAATCATTATAAGGCAAAATTATGCTGAGGAATTTATTTTCTTTTTATTAAGCGACATCAGCGGAGATTACCGCAATCATCTCAAATGTTTCTTGGTATTTAGTAAAGTGGGATAGAAAATACGTTCATGTATATTGAGCGCACATTATGATGTAGAAACCATTAGCTGGACTGTTACAAACAGGATTTCATTGAGTAAAACTCACTAGTGGGAATATTTGCATTAATAAGGAATTTACAAGAACTATTTAGACTGAGACATTTTAGAAAAGCTTCATAAAGGAGGTACTATTTTTTTAACAATACGTTTTCTTAAATTTACTTCTTGATTTTCAACTAATTACATTGGATAATATATATTGAACTTTGAAATGTGTCTTTTTTATTTTTTATTTTGATTGTCATGTAAATAAATAACACTCAACATTTTAAAAGAGTGAAAATAATTAGAGAGGGAGAGAAAAAAATAAAGATAGAAAAAGAAAGAGAGAGAATAAGAAAGAGAGAAAGAGTAAAACTGTGATATAGAAAAAAGAGAGATCTAGAGCGAAAGAAAAGCAAATGAAGAAGATTTCTTGATGATTGTTAATGAAATTACTGTTAGGTGACCAAACTAAAGAGTTGGATGTACCAGTAGTAGAAAAAGGGGATAAAGAAGATGCCAGTTCTAAAACAGTAACAGACATTTCAAAGTTAGCTTCAAAAGGTAAAAATTTAACAAATTAAATAGAGATTTTTTTAAAACGTATATTTATTTTGAGCGAAGTTACACAGATAGTTTTTAAATATTCTTTGTAGAGCATGTTTTGTGAATATAATATGAAATTGTAAATATCATTTTTTAAAAATAATTTCGTTTTTTTTAAATGATATTTTGTTTCAGATACTGTTTATCTGCAATTGACAGAAAAAGTAAAAGAGATTGATTCTAATATCAATTTACAAAGTAAAAAATTAAAGAAACTCCAACAAAAACTAAAGGATCAGCAAACAATCATGAAAAGACAGGAAGATACAATAGAAAAGCTGTTTAAAGATTGCGAGAAAGAAAATATTTCAAAGATGAGTGAAACACATACTACATTCAATGAACGAGTTCAAGAAATTCGAGTAGAGTTTATGACAGAACTTCAAGCTGCAAGTAGTTTTATATCACAACAACAAATTCAATGGGAGACTTTCTGTCTAGAGTTGAAGGAAAAACAAGAAAAAGACAAAGAACACAAAGAAGTTTGTATTATTGTTTTTCTAGAAACATCTATTTTGAATTAATCTGGTAGTAATCATTCAGTGGTAGCAAAAAGAAAATTCATATAGATAGACAGATAGATAGATTTATATAGATATATAGATAGAAAGATAGATAGATAGATACATACATAGATAGATTTATATACATACATGTATATATATATATATATATTATATATATATATATAGATATATATATATATATATATTTATATATATATATATATATATATATATAGAGAGAGAGAGAGAGAGAGAGATAGATAGATAGAGATAGACAGATAGATAGATACTTTAGATAAAAGGTAAATAGATAAATAGATCGATAAATAGATGGATAGATAGATACTTTAGTTAATAGGTAAATAGAAAGATACATTGTTAGATAGATAGATAGACAGATAGATGGATAGATAGATAGATAGATAGATCAATAGATAGATAGAAACAGATACTTTAGATAAAAGGTAAATAGATAGATAGATAAATAGATAGATAGATTGATAGATAGATAAATAGATAGATAGATTTTTTAGATAAAAGGTACATAGATAGATAGATACAGACATACATACATACATACATATATACATACATACATACACACTGAGATGCATAGATAGATAGATACACAGATAGATAGATTGAAAGAGAGAGAGAGATAGAGATGAATTGATTATTTGATAGTAAGATAGATTGATAGAACATTTAATTAACAGGAAGGTATAGGAACAGAAAAGAGATGATTATGAGATCCGTGTTAAAGTTCTATGCAAGTATTTGATCCGATGAATTTGCAAGGTGAATAAAGGAAATGTAAAAAGAACATTGTATTATATTATCGCATCGTCCTTTAGTGTCTTTCACTAGCCTTAATTATCTGGTAGTCAGAATTATAACAATTTTAAGATAAGGTTTTTTTTTCAGCTTGATGTCAGCACCAAGTTTGAAGAATTATTTGAAGAACAAAAAGTGTTGAGCAAAAAGCTTGAAAACATTCTCGAAATACAAAAGTCTCAAGGTAAATACTTGGCATGTTCATCAACTGCAATATCTATAGATATATAGTCTTCTGTTTTCTCTTCATATTGAATGACACCCCAAAATAACAATTTGTGTCTATATATTTCCGTATATTTTAAGGACTTTTTCATAAATTTTGTAATTTCGGGAGATTTCCAGGAGCTCCTAGTAAATCGACAGGTGGGCGTAGGAAATTTGTTTTGTTATAATCAATATAATTCTCTTCTTCCCTCAAGAGTTTGGACAAGAAGCAGGAAGTATAGTAAAGATCACTAAAGATCACGTGGGTATTCACACGTCGCTATGGATAGCTGCGCGCTGGACTGTCAAACCCTGCCCGCTCCCATCCCCCTTCGTCCTGCGGGAGGTTTGGACTAGGAAGTAAACTATCTTCAACTCTGAAGGAACATCCGAAACATGTAAAACATTTTACAAACAAACATTTTATAAACATTAAATAGCATGGCCGAATTTAAGCATTGTGAGGCCCTATTCGAAACGGATTTCGTGTGGCTAAGTTTGTGTAGGGAAGCGGACAATAAATGAAATTTAAGAGTTTGAATTAGAAAATAAATTCGTCTATGCATTTTATTCATTCTTTACTACGTACAAAATTACTTTACGAGCAAATTCATGTACTATATTATAATGATTCTGTTTCCTACATAGATCATGCTCAATAGCAAGAATTACCAAATGTTTCAATCTATCTTTGAGAAATGTTGACCTCAAGTAATTCTTCGTTAGCTTGATGCGCGAAAAGCTTCTTTCACCAGATTACACAATTACGGCTGATGCATAATTCCGCGCGTGGGATTGGCGTTTTCCATTTTGAATGACACCCCAAAATAACAATTTTTTGTCTATATATTATCCAATATTTTAAGCACTTTTTCGTATATTTTGTAATTTCGGAAGATTTCCAGGAGATCGTGGTAAATCGACAGCAGGGCGCTGGAAATCTGTTTTGTTGTAATATGGTTTAGTTTAATAATTTATACACCTAGAGTTAGCGCGGGTCCTGTGAAAGTGCGGGGCCCAATGCGGTCGCATAGGTTGCAATGCCCTGCAAAATAGCGCGTTTGCTACGCCGCCGATCGACTACTTAGTTATAAAACTAGATTCAAAGAGAGAGAGAGAGAGCGTTGAAGAAGTGGATAAGAAATGCTTGAATACCTTTCTGTTTAAAACAAACACTAGTTGAACGTTTAAGTGTTTATTTTCCTTTCTTATTATCGCTCACTCTCTCTCCCTCTTAAAACAAGATAGTCTAGGATTCCTGGTTCCTGTGTCGTTGAAAGAATTTGTTTTTAAGGTTAAGAAATCCAAAAAGTTTTGTTGACGACCAAAATCATGGGCGATGATAACAAGCCGTCTTGTGACAGAGTTGATAGAAGTGGATCAGCATGTTATTACTAGAACCGAAATGATCGTGTTCTGGTGTAATATAATTATCTGGATGTGACTGTATTTATAAATAATGTTTTACTACAAAAATGTAGATATTTTGTTTTATATCCAATTGATGAGTGAAGTCATTCTTGCGTTACTACTGAACTAGAACATTTTTTTTTATCTAAAAGAGAAAAGTGATTTGTAAAATAAAAATGCAAAAGTGTTTAATTAGATAAAAACATTGAAATAAGTTCTTTTTTTCTTTTCATTGAGCAC
The DNA here is from genome assembly GCA_036873155.1 of Biomphalaria sudanica. Lineage (NCBI taxonomy): Eukaryota > Metazoa > Mollusca > Gastropoda > Planorbidae > Biomphalaria > Biomphalaria sudanica. Next base: position 1,604,512 of record JAZGLO010001553.1, read on the forward strand.
AGGACCTAGAAAATATCAACGGCTCTACCCAAGACGTTGCACTAAAAGATGATCAAAGTAAGTAAATGACTACTTGTATCGAATGAAACTTTTTTAAAAAGCAATGATAATGAAAATTCTGTTTTTTATACAAACTCAGAGGCAGGCCTAAAGTTACCACCTACTGAGATAAAAATGCAAGTGTTAATTTTTTCAAGATAAAAAGATGATGAATAACCCCACTATATACTTCTCTCTATTTCATCTCTATATTTAAAAAAAAAACTATGTGCAGGAAAGTTGTGATCGTATTATTTTTCTTTTTCAGGTCTGGAAGGCGAGGAGATAGATTAATGTTGTTGTTAATATTATTGCATAGTTAATATTCATTGAACTTTTAAAAGTGTTCAGTAGACTGTTTGCAGGTATAGCTTTGGCTACGCAGAATGGATATTATCAATTGATCGTCTCATGCCTGCTGGCAACTCTCTCATTTATGGTATCCGGAAAACCTCATTACAAATTACAACTCGTGTTTATTGTATGATACATTAATAATAACCCTTTTTTTAATTATGTACATACAAATATATTCTTACCATTAAAAATATATTTTTAGCAAATTATTATTAGTATCTCGACAACAGAGTACACAAAAAATTATAGCTTTAGTTTATAAGAAAGGGATGATAAAAGTTAGAAAATATACATTATTTAGGTTGTTGTTTTTTCTATTATAACCTAAAATGATTATAAATAGTAATTACTTTATAAATGATGCATTTGAAAAAAACAAGGCTCGTATAAATAATTTTCAAAAAAAAATGGTACAATGTAATAACAATAGTGATAATGGCACCTAAAATTTGAAATATCTTTTCCAGAATTGGAAATCTAAGGTTACATACTAACTTACAAAGTTTTAGTGGATTTTTAATTTGTGAACTGTTAATATTTAATTAATGATAAATCTTTTTTTTTATTATAAAAATGAGCATTTTTACCCCTACCCAATTCCGTCCCTCCCAAAAAAATGTATCAATTTTACTCAAGAGTTGTTTTTTTTAATTCTAATGATATGAACATCCTACTAGTAAAAGCCAAATTTAGACAAAGAATAAGTTTATATACTATCAACAAAGGAAAAAAAAACATCTGGAGAGGACCTATTTACAGCAGAAGTAATCAAATATGAAGGAAAAGACTTGCATTCTCAAATACATGGACTGATATTAAGAGTCTGGGAAGAAGAAGAAATTCCAACAGAAAAGAAAACAACACTTATAACCCCAATAAAATAAAAAAGTGTTGTAATCACAAAGGAATTATATAGGAATCTCTCGTGAGTGTAACATACAAGATACTAACTAACCCTATTACTAAAAGACTTGTAAAGTATGCACAAGAAATCCAAGGTGACTACCAATGTGGTTTCAGACCTAATAGGTCCACACAAAAATGATATTAACTCTTTGCAATTCTTCCAAAAATCCTGAAATTTTAGTTCTGCTTATATGACTAAAAACATTGAATTTATTTATTTATTTTTTAGTGAAATAGTGATTATTATATGTCAATAGAAAGATAATTGAATGCAGTTTAATTTTTGACCATTGAAAATATGATATAACTGCTTACTTTGGTTTGGTATTAAATTAATTATGTAATGACAATTTTTTTTCTGAAAAAAAAATCAAAAACATGAAAGACACCATGAAGAAAAAAAAACTCAGTATGAAAGTAAATTTAAATCAAACATATTTATTTTGAAGAGAATTTATTTCTCTACAAAGGAAAACAAATTCAATGTAATTTGTAAAAAAAAAAAAAAAAGTTATGCAACAAAATTTAAAATGACATTTTGAGGGGACATAATTAGAAAAAAATGACAATTTCAAAAAAAAAAATAATTACCAAAGGTAAAATTCATAGAAAATATTACAAAACCAGTTTCATAGAACAAACATATTTAAGTTAGGCACATATACAAACTGATATGTAAAAAACTAAGATTGGTGATACTTTAGTAAGCAGTTACTTTTACCATGGAAACAGAGATATGTATCACATTCCCCACATTTAGTGCTAACTTTTCTTTCCACCCCCAAAGTTAGTTTGGTAGCACAATTTACAGTTACGTCTGGTTTGTGAAAATTCTGGGATTATAGAATGGGTCGTTTTTTTAGACTGTTTGACATTTGATGCAGTAGGAACACTTTGGTACTTTTCTATTTTTCCTAATTCACATGTTAGTTCTTCTGAAAAATCAAGCTGTAAATAACGGTTAGGTCTTTTGAGCTCTGGTATGTCAGAATGGGTTTTCCTCCATTCTTGAAAAAGAATGTAACTGTTTACTCTAGCAATATCTATAAAATGAAAGAATAGAGTTTTCCAATACTTCTTAGTTTTTCTTAAAACATTGTATTTATTAATGAGTTGGTCACTTTTATCCACCCCACCCATATACACATTATACTCCTTGATAATTGAAGGCTGTTTCACTAGTTATCCCTATATTCTCCATTGATTTTAGTTCTCCTTTTGACAAATGAATAACCATTAGCTGTCATAAAATTTGACTTAACAGATACAGTTTTGTTATCTCGCCATTGAGTTGTCAAAATCTCATCATCCCTAACCCATCGCATATCTCCTCTATTAGAATTCTTCTCAAATGTTTTTACATCTTTTAGAGCATTAGGGAATCCTTTCCTATTTTTTAATATTGTTTCACAAGCACATATACCTTTTAACAATAAATCATTTAAAAGTTGATAACTAGTGTAAAATTATCAAAATATATGACATATCCCTGGTTTATAATACTTTTGGACAAACGCATAACAACATCATAAGCCAAACCAAAACGAGAAGATGGACTGTTGTCTTTGCCAACATAGATCTCAAAGTCATAAGTATAACCTGTAAGGAGTCAGCTAGGACCCATATTTTCATCCCCCAATTAGATGGTTTGTCACGTATGTACTGCCGAAAACCATATCTCCCTTTATTTTGTACCATTCTCTCATCAATGAAAAGATTTTGATGAGGCTGGTAAAGTTTTGACATTTTTTATGAATGTATTCATACAAAAAACGAATTTTACTTAGTTTATCTTGACGATCCTCTGTTTCAAAATTAGATACTTTTAAAAAGGACATGATCTGAAGAAATCTTTTTTTTAGTCATAAAGCTTCTTGCCCATAAACCATTGTAAAGTGATGACCTACACCAATACTTGGAAACAGAGGGTGCTCGAACAATAGACATATACATGGGCAAACCCAAAAACGTATAAAATTCATCTAGTTACATCATACCATCCTTTATAGACTGTTGGTTTCGTTGGTCCGAAGTGGGCAGCATATTTGTTTGTGTACAACACAAGCATATTGACAAGGTCGACAGTGAAGTACAGCTTGAAGAAATCTGATGGATGTAAAAACTTTCTAACTCCAGCCTTAGTCAGAATCTCATCATTCAAATGAACTCCTGGTTCTCTTGCTGGTCTAAATTTTGGTGTTGGGGCTGGTGGTCCTTCATCCACATCATTGTATCCCTTGGGACTGAAAGAATAAAAGTAAAAAAAAAATTAATTATTATGCTCTAACAAGTTACTTAGATTATAAATCAATAATTTAATGCTAATTTTTTTATGTTTGCTTGATATATACATATGAGTGTTTCTCCAGTACTGGTGCCAAAAAGGGTCACATTATGCTAAAAATTAAAGTTGAAGTTTTTGGTTTCATTTCAACTGTATTCACTTCTTCAACCAGTTCACTTTAAGAATTTATCAATAGAAAATGAATTGCAAGATGTAGATTTTGACAGCAGTGTCTATTCATGGGGTACCCCCTTTTGCCTCACAGGTGCATCACCGGGACACCACTTAATAATTTAACAACTACCAATTGATAAATTCATTGTATTTTAGCATAATATAACTGTCTTTATTGTTATTAGTCTTTAGATACTGAAATTTATGCTTTTGCATAGAAAAAGTGGATTTGAGCTCAATTCAAAAATTGGGACATCGTAGCACCTGTGACACTACAAGTTAAATTTTTTAAAAAGATATTCTGTGAGAATATAGAAATTATTTTATTTTTGCACTAAAGTGATCCTTTAGACTTATTATTAAGTTCACTATTCTAGTCATAAAGTACCCATTTGTAAAAATGCTGCTTCAATTTCACAAAATGTTGCGGGTGCTTCATGGGACACCATTTTTTAAAATAATGTTTAAAAGTTTAAATTTTTATTTTACCTGTGCACAAGTAAATGGTCATTAATATTTTTAATGATTGACAAATATATATTTTATATGTTTTTTTAGTCTAACACACAGAAAAAGGTTTAAAAAAAAAAAAAAAAAAAAAAGAAAGAAAAAACGCATAAAACTGTACACAAATTTTATTAGACAAATTCAGAAGTCAAAACCTTCCACTCTCTCAAACTATTGCCATTTGGTATCAACATCACTTCAGTAACAATCATGTCTGCATACACTATTTGTATGTCCTGCACTTCTGGGTATACAAATATAGCTCTTTTATTTCTGTGCCTTTTTTTTAAATTTATTCTGCGCTGATCATCCATGACTTCTATCACAACTCCTGTTAGAAAAAATTACCAGCAATGTTAAAAAAGTTAATACTAAAACATACTTTGAACTTTTTTATTAAATGTAAAAGGTACACAGTACAGACAAAATTATACCTGGATAGAATATTTCCCCATACTTCACAATCACACAGCTATTTACTATGTACTTTTGATTTGTGGAGGACAATGTTTGGGCCTGAAAAAACAACAACATGGGGCTGAAATACTTAAATTCGACTGAAATGAGTCAAAAATTATTTAGCAGGGTATATTATTAAAAAAACAACTTATACAATACAGGTAACATAAGATTCAATGAAAAATGTTAAAATGCTTATACTGTATGTAAAAGCTCTTTACCTTTGAATTTGAGCATATGGGACTGACATCCAAAGAGGCTTCAAGATTTGATTGAGATTGCACCACTGAAGAAAATGAAACACATTTAGAAATCGGTTAGGTAATTTTAAAATGAATATGTTTTCTCGAATAATTGTAAAATGGCTATTTAAAACATAAATAAATAAATAAAAGTATGGTACTTACCATTCTGTTTCTGAAGTTTGAACACCTTCCAAGATCCACATATTTCATCATGCAGGCACTGACTGCCATCTGAATTTCTGCAAGGAAAGCAGAAACAGCTTCTTTTTCTGTAGGCAATATTGTAAGGTGTAATACCTCTCACTGCATGGACTGACCTTGATCCCTGAAGACTTCGAATCTTTTCGTTGGACCTGCCAGGCCTGTCGATTGGTTTCTCCTTGTTCCACAACTAAAAATGTTCTTTAACTCGTAGGCTCTGCCTTTGTCATGTATTCTTTTGTCCAAAGAATAGCCCCTTTGCGTCAGAAATAATGGCTACTCTTCTTTTAATGGCCAATGTAGCATTTTTTTTAACAACACCTATTTCAGCATCGCATGGCCCTTTTCCACGGCGACTACCGAAATAGTGCCTCTCTATGGACACATTTGTATCTTCCTTTGAGAAAGATAAGTCTACAAAATTTAATTTTCCTTTGTATTGTGCTGCACATCCATCACTAAAACTGATAACTTTAGTGAAAGCATGACCATGATTAGCTAACTCATAAATCACTTTCGTTTGAAAGTGTTGTGATGCATGGCCATCATGTTTTAGGTCATTTGATAAAAAAAAACATGCTTTCTTTGACTATCAAATCTTTGTCTCTGTAGTAGCTCACTACTGGGTGAATAGTGACCTCTGTTCGAGCCCAGTGTGCACCTTGGATTTCATCCTGGTGGTGGCATGTGAAATTTTGACCAAAATCAGAAACTAGCAAAAGCCAGTCACATGGTAAATCTTGTATCAAATCTGCAAACTGCTGCTGTTGCCAGTTAGCTGTAAAAAGATGAAGGCTGAATTCTTCCAAATCTTTCTGCATTGATGTTACTAGTTCATTGAAAGGGCCTTCTTTATTTACTGGTCGCCACTTTGTTACCTTTCGCAGTGTACCATCACTCTGAACATACTCATCTGTCATCTTTGACCATTCTGCTAATTCATCCATGCAATTTTTTAAAGGCTCAAAATACTTGTTAATCAAATCCACACCACAGTTGCTACATGATCTTTCAATGCACTGCAGCTTATGAAAACAATTGGCATTAGTTCTTGGGCATAGAGTTAAGTCAAGTGATGAAGCTGGATTTTTTAATGTCAGCTCTCTGTGTTCTTTTTTTGATAAGAAACTTATTAATGCCCTCCATATAAAGAAAAATCTTCATACAGAACTCACATAAGCAAGACTGCATCTTATTATGTTGAGTAGCTTTGAGAATATGCCTCCTTCAGCATTTTCTGCATGAAGCGTTTAGGTTTTCCAGTTCGTGCACTAACAGATGATTGAGATGGATCAGTTCTTGAGACATCCTCTCTGCTGTAAAAGTTGTGAATTGTTTCCAAGGCATTTTGTGTAATGCAATCACTTCGTTTTTTATGTTTTGTGATTTGCACTTGGACATAAAACTTCTTGAAAAAACAAAATGTTGGAAATGAGTAGCACAACCTCTGAATTTGTTATACTTAGTAAGGATACTGCAGAGTACTTGTCTGCGAGCATTAGACATCTGACTCCTTTTTTTGCTGGTAGAGTGTAGATAGGTTTTGATGCTTTCATTAATGTTGTTTAGAAAGATGAGCTTTCTAATCTCAGGTAGACGCAAAAAGCCTATGTCTTGGAGAGCTTTACTTCTTCTTGGGGAGCGTATTTGTGTGAGACCTTCACCAACTGCAGCATATTTCTTGGGTGATCTAGGCAATTTCATCAAAGCCCTTGAAACAGCCATTTTTTTGGCCACTGGAGTCTGGAATCCAGTACCTAATGATTCACCAACCTCTGCTGAGATGACATTAAGTGGACTATTAGCTTGCTGTTTTCTTTCTTTGCGTTTTCTGTTCACCCAAGCTTTTTCGTGTGGGCTTAACTTGGCCCTGTATGCAGCTTTTCTCAACCTCTCCTTTTCTCTTCGCTCTAAAACAGCAGCACGTGTTTCAGGTTTTACTTTTTTTTCATTAAGAGGGAGACCTAGTTCTTTCTTTTTTTGTCTGCATTTTTGTGTTCTTAAATTACTTAAAAGTCGAGCTCTTTCTCTCTTTTCTGGTGTAATATTTTGTCTGTAAGCCACACTTCGTTTTCTATCCTTTTCCTTGTAAGCAGCAAATTTTTCTGGATCAGCTTGTAGTTTTTCCCTGTGTCTTCTATACCTTATAGCACTAGGTGTCAACCCACAAACATTATTTTGAGTGACATTTTTTTACGACACAGGCTCTGGTACTAGTACATTTAGAAATGACTCAGGCTCTGATGGTTGTATATTTAGAGAGTCTTTCTTTGCTTGTAAACGCCTTGAAACTCTAACAGATAGCTCCATTACTAAAATCTGTAATTGATAAAAATTTATTAGTATCAAAATAAATAGATCCATTATGTACTGATAGCACTCGTAAACATATAATATATATTGGTGCATTATTTAAATCTAGTCTAGTAATGCCCATAATTGCTTTATAGGGATAGACTCAATGGTGTTGGACTAGTACAGTTAATTAATATTATATAACTTAAGTTACAATCATTCAGTGGTAGACTAAAAGAACTGAATACAATATACTGTATAAAAAATACAATGGAAATTAAGTTAAGGTTAAACCAAAATTTTCTATTTACAATCTACATTTTAATATAGGTCTATAATATAGATCTAGATTATTCTAGATTCTAGAGATACTTGTCAATTGAAAGAAAGAATCTATTATTTATTATCTAGAATTAGAGTAAAGTGCGAAGTTCGAGCAGCTCCAAATTGTCGCGAGGTTCGAACAGTTCACTTTTTATTGCTAAAACTTTTTTATTGGAATGTTTACCGAATTACTACTAGATTGCGACTGCGCATGCACCTTTTTTTTTCACGTCTGCTACGTTTTGCTTCCTTTTCCTTGACAAGGCAAAGTTCACCGTCAAGACAAACTTGAGAGGTATGGAATTATTTTTTTTTTATCATACGGTAAACAATGGGAGGGGTCATGGGCTTAGGGCTATTTTTAAATCTGATGACTCATAAACTTAAAGAGAATTCTATATTTGGCGTACAGACATATCGGGAAACACTTTTGAAAAAAAAAATATGTTGTGCATTGAGTGTGAAATTATTTATTAGGGTTTTTCGAGCTTTATTGCGGAACTATAGAGTGTTAGTAAGCTCGAGCAACATATTTCTTATCTGTTTGTAATAATGTACGGGTGTTTTGTAGATTATCAGGATTGATATTTCTAATTTAAAAGTGCAGATTAAATTAATATTTAAATGTAATTTTCTAGTAATGTAGATCTAAATTTAATTTTTTTTTTTTTAGATTTCTAAATTGAATACACTTGACCCATCGGCTACCATGAAAATGTCTAAAGGAAGCAAAAAAGGAAAAAGAGTTGTCAGGTATGATTACGACGTAAAGATTTTGAAAACTGCCATTGATGAATTGAAAGCAAAGAACATGACTTTGAGACAGGCTTCTAAAACATTCCGAATACCTGCGACCACCCTCCACGACAAGCTTCACGGAAAGCAACCTCTCGTGCCACAAATTACTCTGCTAACGAAAGAAGAAGAAAAGAAACTCGCCGAATGGCTGATTCAGATGGCTAGCTTAGGTTTTGGAAAAACAGGTGTAGAGGTTCGGGAGACTGTGAGGTCCCTGATACGAGCCAGAAAAAATAATGGAAAGACTAGTAGTGAAGATCATGTACCACTTCCGCACCGTCAATGGCTATATGGTTTCCTTGCCAGGCATCCAGAACTTTCCTTACGATTAACCATGCCACTAGGTAAAGACAGAGCTCTTGTGTCACCAGGGGCAGTGGAGTTATGGTTCAACAAGTTCCAACGGACCATAGAGGCCACTGATCCCACAATATTCACCAGCCCTGGGCGTATATTCAACGCTGATGAGACGGGATTCGCATTCAACACTAAGACCCGTCAGATTGTGGCAAGCAAAGGAACCAAAATTGTTTATAGCATCACATCCAACACCAAATCACAAGTATCCGTTCTCGCATGCTGCAGTGCAGCGGGACAGTACATTCCACCAATGTTAATTTATCCTTACAAGAGGATCCCTCAGAAAAATTTGCTAGAAAAATTTCCAGAAGCCTTACTCCAAGTGTCCGACAACGGTTGGGTAACTTCTGCCATTTTTTACAGTTGGCTCAGGGACATCTTTATCCCATCTACAAATAATCTACCAAAACCTATCATACTCCTTGTCGATGGTCACCCAAGTCACACATCCCTTCTTGAGACATCAGTTATTTGTTCTGAAAACAAAATAATCTTATACTGCTTGCTTCCACATGCCAGCCACATATTTCAGCCCCTTGACCAGGCATTTTTTGGAGCCATCAAATCTGCATGGAAAATTGCAGTTAAAAAACATGTTTCAAATGTTGGGGAGGGTGTCAACTTAGAAACTTTTGCTGGAGTATTTAAGCCAGTGTGGGACAGTGTTACTACTCCAGTGTTAGCAATAAACAGTTTCAGAGCTGCCGGAATTTGTCCCTTTAACCCAGGCAAAGTAATAAGTTCCACAAAACTTTTGCCTAGTAAAGTTTATTTTACTGAAGAAAATGCCATTCAAACAACAGCTTGTGAACCTTCATCCCCAGTCGAGGCAGAAATGTCTGTACCAGTACCTTCCATCGATGTCGAGGCCTTTTCAATTCCGGAATCAGCTGCAAAAAACTCACTTGACTGCTCACCTTCCTCCCAGAAAGAATTCCATTTATCGCCATCTCATACTGATGCTAACACATCTCTATTGCCTCTAGACATCTCTCTAGCACTCACACCCTTAATATTTCCAGACCCAAAAGGAACGCCTATAGACAGTACATGTATTGTCCAGACAGAGGTGTCTCTAACACCAGTCCCACCTATAGCCTACCCAGTTAGTAAAGAGTCATCCGACTCACCTTGTACATCACCAATCATTTGCCAGATTTCGACTAATGAAGCTCCGCCAGAAAGCCATATCTCCAGCCCTCCTCTGGAATTCAATACTCAGCAAATTAATGCTTTGAAAGAACATTCACATTTCATATTTGATGAAATGACAAAATGTGAGTTGTCTATGTTTTTCACCAGACTTGAAGACCCACAAAACCATAGTTTTCCAGATTCGTATCATGAAACACAATTTGACAAATTTACCGCTCTGATTCGCGCTGTTGCGCATGCCTTTAGAGAAACCAATGATGCTCAAACTCAAGTTACGCCGCCCAAATTCACGCCACCCAAAGCCACAACATCTTATGACAAGATATTCAAACTACCTTCTTTTGTGAAAGGTAGTAAGAAAAAGTCAAAGACCACACCAACATTACCATGGGTAATCAGCGGCAAGGAATTTAGAAATGTCCTAAAAAGGAGAATCGATGATAAAGATGAAATAGAAAAAAAGAAAACAGAAAACAAATTAAAAAGAGAGGAAAAGAAAAAGAAACGGGAAGAGGAAAACAAGAAAAATGAAGAAGAAAAGAAAGAGAAAAGAAAATTGACTGAGCAAAAGAAAATCCCAAAAGAAAGAAAAAAACTAAAGGAGCCAAGAAAAAGACAAGTGAAACAATCAAAGCAGGTCAGAGGAATAACTGAAGGAAGAGAATGTGGCATAGACGAAAATGAGGATCCATTGGCAAGAAAAGATATGGAGATAGAATTGGTAAAGGAGGGTAATGTGATGATCGACGACATGGGCTATTTTAAGAATGAAAACTGCTTGGGGTGTGGCACAAGGGACCGTGGGGACCTCTAGATTCTCTGTGACACTTGTGACTCTTGGTGGCACACTATCTGCACTCATAATGCCAAAGATTTGACAGCTAAAGAGTTGAAAACTTTTAAATTTGTTTGCAGCTGGTGTTGCCCCAGTCTTACATAGTTACATTGAATTTAGAGGTTCCCTACATTCTGTTATGTATAAAACTTTAATGTACATAATGTATATACGTATTATGAAATGTATATAAAGACTTTATATGTAACATAAATGTTTTAAATTAATCTGTACATATCTTTTGTGTATTTTAAAATCTGGTATATATAAAATGGTACATCATCTTTGTAAAAAGTTTATTTATTAATTTATTGTTAATACTGGTAGTTATATTTCATATTTCTATAAATACAATTTAAAAAATAAAAAAATCTAATGTAAATAAATATGTATATATTTTTTTTTTAAATATCTCTAATTTATACCAATAGTGCCAGAAGCTTTAAGATAGTGATATTATACATTTTTTAAAATGGCCACTAGCAAGAACCAAATCATGAGAGAGAATTGAAGACAATATAATTATTGATCAAATATATGCCGTCATTTACACGCCTACGCAATATACTTGTGTCTAACGGGAACTGCTGCCAAACCTGTTGCAGGAGCGGGAACTGCTGCCAAACCTGTTGCAGGAGCGGGAACTGCTGCCAAACCTGTTGCAGGAGCGATACTAGTGTATACAATTATCCATCGACCAGCTACGCTAAATACTGTGTCTGGACGAGAGCTGGTTTCAAGCCTGTTACATCAATTGCTCTGAGCTTGGTATGGTCTCAAAAGAATGTTATAATCAATAGGAATGGACCCCCCCCCCCCTCTTTTCCCCCAAGTCAACTGAGCATGGTGGAATAGTGGAATAGTAGATACGCTCTGAGTGGGAAAGAGTATGAGGTCACCTATCACTCATCCTTCACTCCCTCCCCTTCTAAATCATTCTCCCAAAAGAGGCTTTTTACTGCTCTACGGGTAACACTGTCTGGTGACCTTGGTTGACGTCAGTGACAAGACGTGAAAGAAGTTGTGGAGCGTGTGAAAGGTGGTAATGAATGATGTTCTTGCGCTAGAGTAAGATTAAAGCATGTTTTAGATATATTTTCTTTGACCTGCTCGAGCCTTCCATCAGCTTGCTCGAACTTACTAACTAGGGGGAGATATCCGATCGAGGAAAAGTACGCTTGGCGATACCCACCCTACTCCTCTTTGACCTCATATTTAATTTTAACTAAACCTAGTGATACATTAAATTCAATCTATTTTCATAGAAAAAAGGACGAGGAATTCAGAGATACTATCAGTTTTTTCATAGGTCAGACCGTTACGGTGCTATAAAAATCCAAACTTGAAAATTGCTGCCAGCGGGCTTAATGCGCTCGAACTTCGCACTTTACTCTAGATTCTAAATCTAGTCATTAATGATCTAGTCTAGAGTCACTAGTCTAGATACATTATAAGATCTAATCTAATAGTCTACTTATTTCTACTATCTAGTCTAGATCTAAAGTCTAAATCTAGATAATGAATCACATAATTAGATCTAGGTCTAGTCTAGAGTAAATCTAGATAATGAATCACATAATTAGATCTAGGTCTAGTCTAGAGTAAATCTAGATAATGAGCTAGATCATTAGGTCTAGATCTAGACTAGATTAAGTCTAGATTAAGTCTAGATCTAGACTAGATTAAATCTAGAATAATGAATTAGATATAGGCAAAGTCTAGAGTCTAGCTCTTATAAGTTTTAAAGACAAGTGTCCGAGATACGCCTCAAACGGAAAATCAATTAGATCTAAATTTTATTTATCTTATCTTATCTTATATAATACAGACGTTACTTCAAAAAAGAAGATGATTACGTCCTACGCGTCATGCATTTAGTCATGCATATTAACCAATGACTTAAATTCTGCCAAGTCACTGGTTTTTCTGGCTAGCTCAGGCAACCCATTCCATGCTCTAATAGCACTAGGGAAGAAGGAGTATTTGTACAAATTTGTCCTAGCATGTGGGACGAGGAATGTGCCTTTATTTTTGTGTCTTTCAGAGTATTTTATTAAATTTTGTTTTTGTATTTGAAGATTATGGTTCAGTGTTTTATGTATAATTGCTACTTTACTTTTGAGTCTTCTGTCCTGAAGGCTTTCTAAATTTAGTGATTTTACTAATGGTGTTACCCTAGTCAAATGTGAATATTCGTTTGTTATGAATCTCACTGCTCTATTTTGTGTTTGTTCCAGTTTCTTAATGTTTTCTTGAGTTGAGGGGTCCCACACGGTGGATGCATATTCTATTATTGGCCTAACCAAGGTTAAATAACATTTTAGTTTTATGTTCTTATTTGATTTATAGAAATTTCTTTTAATAAACCCTAATGCTTTGTTGGATTTTTTTATAGTTTCATCAATATGTGTATTCCATGACAGTTTTTCATTATTATAACACCTAGGTAATTTGAGTTTTTAGTCTGTGTTACTGGTTTGCCATGAATAAGATAAGTGGAATTAATTTGTTTTAGTTTTTTTGTTACTCTTAACAACTGACATTTTTCTGGGTGGAAAGACATGCTCCAATTTGATTCCCATTTCTGTAATTCATCTAATTCTCTTTGTAAAATATCTGTGTCTTGTTTTGTTTTTATTGTTCTATATATTATGCAATCGTCTGCAAATAATCTGACTTTTGTTCCTGAACTAATGCAATTTGGTAAATCATTTATGTAAATTAAAAATAGTAGTGGACCCAAGACTGTTCCTTGAGGTACACCTGAGTTTACTGTTATTGGTGTTGATTTAGAGCCATTTATTATTACAGTTTGTTCTATCCCTATCAGAAAATCTTTAATCCACTGATGCAGTGGACCGTTAATGCCGAAATATTTTAATTTTTTAAGCAAACTATGGTGGTGAACTTTGTCAAAAGCCTTGGAAAAATCTAGTAATTTACAGTAATAAGTACAAATTTTAAATTATTTAATATTTCTTAAACACTATCGTTTTATTTATTTTAGATGTAGCTAATATTATCTGATACTGTAAAATCTTTAACAAAATATCACTAAAATCTATTTGGACTTAACAGACGCAAACTAGGACACCATTTGTAAACAAACAAAGTGTTGTCCACTGAAACGCCCCAAACGATGTAAAGTAAAAATTCAAAAAAATATATAATGAAAGATGTCAAAAAATGTTCATTTAAAATTATTAATTATGAAAACATTTTATTACTACATAAAAATCATTTAATCTTAATTGAAACTTTCCATGAATAAAGAAAACTTAATATACCCTGAACTCGTACTAGACGCTACACGTGACGTCATAATTTATGCATGGAAAACACCAACACGGGGTCCCATGGAACGCCTCAATGCCTAACCCAATCTACTTCTCAAAATAAAAAAAATGTAGATTATTTGTAATTCTTTCACACGTCTACTATTACATCAACATAATTGTTTTAAAAATAGAAACTTTTTGTTTAGTAACAGGCTTTAAAATTGATTAACTTTACGATTTAAAACTAAATTGTATTCAAGACGCTTCACGTGACGTCATGATTGAATGGTTAAATCTAGTAACCTCGTACTAAAAAAGCACTTCGATTAGGATATTGCAATCAAACTTATTCGTAATAAGCTTAAATTTCAGTAGAATAATGAAATATCTACGTACCTGAATTGTTGTTGCTCCACAAATGATCACAAAAAACAGTTTAAATGAGATGTTTGTACAAGATTGCCGGCGATTGATCGTGTCGACGCTTGAGGCGCATCAATGGCTAATTGTGGGACACGCTATTGTTTAAGTAGTCCTGTTAATTACTATGCTAGTATTTCCAGCGGAAACGGCACTTCTTTTGTTCTACACAATACCTGTGATGCTCAAAAGAGCTCTCATTCATAAAAAGTAGTGTCGTGGGAAAAATAATCCCATTCGTAACACATGCAGCACAGGCGCTTCATTTGGGACACCTCGACCTATTTTAAGCTCGTTATGCATGTTTAGAAAGCTTTTAAGAAAAAAAAATACTTTTAAAGAAATCTTTCATGCTTGTTGTAACAGAAATGCAATGTTGAACATATTATTTAAGTCTTGTTTACAATTCATAGAGGATTGTAATTCCGTATAAAGTGGGACACATCGCGATGCGCCTCAAACGCCTTTTTGTGGCCGTATTTAATAATTATTTTGATAACCTTGAGAAAAACTAAATAATGACATTGAAATATGAGGATCTTGTTAACTTATCCCAACAAAGATGAAAGTTTTATGCTCTTTGGTTTTAGTATGATATTAATTCAATCAAACCATGGTTACATCAAAAGCTGCCATTTTGGGTAGTAATTTCACGCATTTTTACAATTTTAATATTTCCTTTGCACCTTATGAGCTCAAAATATCAAAATTTATAGATTAACCATTTCTTAATGCAATGTAATGTAAATTGTCACATTTGAATAACAATCTTATGAAATACAGACTTTTTAGTGAACCAACACCTAGTTGTAACCAGTACTGGAGAAACACTCATATATATAAATTTAGATCTAATCTACATCCAATAAAAACATGGTAACAATAACTTTCTAAACTGAGGTTGTAATGTCTATGTCAATGTGTGCATCCAATATAAACAAACCCTTAGCAACCAAATTGGTGTAAAAAAAACAATGATTGAGTGACTATATTATGTTTATCATACTGAACAATTATGAAGAAATATAAGCGTACAAAGGCTATAAACCTATTCTAGATAAGTTTATAATTCTAATAGTAATTTCTAGTTATAATAACATTGTTTTTTATTTTTGAGAAGAAACGAATGATTTTCTATTGTAAACAATAGGTAGGGAGCCGAAAATACCAGGAAGTGAAAAAGTAAAAAATGACCGATAAACTTGAGATTGCGTTTTTGACTTTTTTTCACATAAGCCACACTTGCAAATTTATTACACTTTTGAATGAAATGTGAGAAGTTTTAAACTTGTGTTATCGATTACTTAAGACAATGGCCTACATAAAGCTTAATTAAGTTTTTTTTTAAAAGTTATTAGTCATTTTTATATTTATTATAAAAAATACTCATTTTTTGTTTTTAGCAATACAGGGTCCAGCAAAATGATCAAACATTCATTTTTTTTTCACAGTAGATATCATGCCTGGCTATAATTCTACCAAGTTTTATCGCGATTAATCCGTCGCATCGCCCAAAAACTTGAAAATACGGTTATCATTGTGGGCTATGGGATTTTTACAGTTTTTGTGAATTTTGATAAGGAAATTTCGTCATCAATTTATAACCACTTGATGTCATGTAATGCCTAATATTCTGGATATATTCAAATAGTTTTTGTGAATTAATCGTCGTCGCATTAATTTTAAATTTTTTAAATATTTTGTTATTTTCTGCCATCACAACGCCGCCATTTTGTCCCTGCCTCTCTGACATTTCTTGTAGATCTAGACCCGATAATTTGTTTATTTCATCAATATTTACATTTTAAACAAGTAAAGTTCATAAATATAAATGAAATCAGATTTGTGAGCTAGAAATTCACTATGAATACTAAATCTACTATTAAATTTCTTATTAATAAGTAGATTTATCCTCTACGAAACTCAATTCCAACTTTTTAACTTTTTGAGCGGGGTGTATGTCTCGCTGGCTTAGCGAGCTAGACGCTCTCATCTCACTTGTTCCATGTCAACCTATTTTAAGCCAAAACGACACAAAAAAAATCATAACTTTCTAACTATTATTCATACAGTCATAATTTTTACATCGATGGACAGTTCTAATAAAGTACTTTAATGATTTACTAAGCAAAATTTTTTTGTTCACCTCCCTACAGTAACAGTAGGTCTAAAATAGTCTAATACTTACACAATACACAGCATTGCCTCTGTCTGTGGGTGAAGTAAAATCACTCAAATTTTCAATATCTGAGTCAGAATCACTGCTGTCTGGCTTCCAGATATCTTCATCTGAAGATTCATCACAAAAACTTGCGTTATTTTCATCGCTAGACATTTTTATTCGATTTTTACTGGTATGGTACAGATAAAGTACTTTCTCAAAAAGCAAGATGGCGGCGGATGTGACTTTTAAATAGACGCATGTTCATTCGCATTTTTTAAATGTAAAAATAGAAACATATCGCAATTTAATGGCTTTTATTAATAAAAAAATAATTTTTAAAAATATTAAACCAAAAAAAAATTGTAAAAAAATGGAAATCAATTGAAAAATAAGCCCTAAAAGCGTCGATCTTTTAAGATCGATTTTCAAGGGAGAGAACTGTAAAGAGTTCTAATACAGTTTACCAGTATACCAACTCTATGTAGACTATAAAATGGCTTACCACAGTATCAAAAAGAAATATCTATTTCAAACACTTCAGTATTTTGAAACACCTAACAAACTGATAAGACTTATGCATATGACATTAAACAGCTCAAAATTAAAGTCAAGATCATAGGAGAACATTCACTGAAATATAACATTAAATGAGGACTAAGACAAGGAGACTCACTTTCATGCATTTCCATTAGACTCCAGAAAAAAAAAGGGAATATACAAAATAAACACAAGGGGAACAATTACTACTTCAGAAGAGAAAACAAAAGTCTATGACCAACAGGAACAATATGAAACCAACCACAACAATACCTTGCATATGCAGATTACATTAGGTAAAGACACCTCTGACATTGCGAGAGGTTTCACACAACAAGAAAAAGCATCTTGACCAGCAGGACTTGATATAAATGACGACAAAACCAAATATGTTCTAATGACAGGAGAAATTCATACAGAATTAAAATTACTAACCACAAGTTTGAAAACTTATAAATGTTTAAATAATTAGGAAGCATAATACATTCAAAAAATGACCTAATGATAGAAGTAAAAAAAACAACAAGAAGCAGGCAACAGAGACGCACAACACATACTTGAAAGTCAATTTACAGCTAATAGAAGACAGACACATTTTTACAAAACCATAATATGACCAGTGGACCATGTATGCAAGTGAAAACTGGGCGACCAAAAAAAAAAAGAAAATCTGCTAAATACTTGGGAAATGAAAATCTTCAAAAAAAGTTAAAGTGCTATACCTAAGGTCTCCGGATGGAATACTCGCACCAACCAAGAAATCTACCCGCTCTATAAAAACCTCTCCATAGTGACGGAAATAAAAAGGAAGAGATGACGTTAAGGGGGGGGGGTCACCTCTAAAGAATGTCAGAGAACAGAGGAGCAAAGATTGTTCACCAGCAAAAACCTAAACGGCAGTCGTCCCAAAGTCAGATCACGAGTACGGTGGTTTGTTGACCTACAGGCAGATCTACAACAGCTCAAAGTCCTGGTGATGCAGGCCAAGGCTATCAATAAATTTGGATGGGTGGATGGTATGCATATAGTTCCAAACTGTGTCGACGTCTGTTATTTTATTAATCAATAACACCTACATGCTGAAAAACCCGTAGATGTATCTGTTGAAGACAAAATATTTTAAAGACAAAATTCTATTTTAAAAGAAAATGTTTTCAAAAATAAATGACTGCTTAACTAGAGTTTTCCAAGTTTGGTCAATTAGCTAGTTATTTTTTATTTCAAAGCTATACATCAACAGTCATTTTTTTAGAAAAATCGTTAGAGCCGTTTTCGAGATCTGTGTTCAGATTTTTCCACCAAAGAAGAACTCCAATCTTAAAATAAGAATTGTAATAAAAACTGTTCGTTTTCTCTCTCTCTTTCTTTCTCTCTCTCTCTCTCTTTTATCGATATAGTTATTTATTTATTTATTTATTTATACATTTATTTTTAACTAGGAAAATTATTTAGCAAAATAAGAAATGTTCAAATGGAAATTAGAAGAGGTAGGGACAAAGGTGAGTTTTTATTTCAATAGGTTTCTTAATACGTTTAGTCTGTCATTCAGAGGTTTTGTTTTTATTTCTTCTACTGATGAAAAATTAACAAAATATGAGCAAAAGTGTTGCACATTTTTAGGCTTTTAAACTACATTTATTGATGAATCTTTTTTTTAATAAACATTTTCCTTTTACTATGACAACAAAAAAGTGCAAAATATTTATTTACATTAATTAATTTTAATGATTTAAAACATTTTGTACGTTGGTAACAATTAAATTATTTTAAACCTCGAAAATTTTATCCTAATAAACCACCATAATTTCAAAATTTTTCTGTGAAAAAACTTGTCAATCTGATGTCAAGTGCATAAAAAATTGTCTTCATATCATAGGTAAATAATAAATTTAAGAACTTTTAATAATGTTTTTATGTTTTTTAATGTTTGCAAATTACATATTAAAGAAATTTGGCTAGCTTAAAACTAAAAATTAATAGTTGTAGATAAAAATATTTACAATTCATTTTATTCCAAACTATTGCCATGAATGTCACTATATTCTCTGTCAACTGCATCACGCGACACTTTCAACTCAAAGAACTTGACAACTCAGGGCTCCAAAGTAACATAACACTTTAATGTCCGATACATCACAGCTAAATGTATACAATAGATTTAATGTAACATTGACTGTACAAATAGTTGGTCAAAATTTCGTATACAAATTCGTTCTGGTAATTTAACCGTTTTGATTTCGATCTTGAAAATGGCTAAATTTTGATAGGTTTCATTTGAAAACAGCTTAATAAATTTTTTATTTATTAGTCAACGGAAAGTTTGAGAATTAGTGATTATCAGTGAGTGAGTGCGTCATCAGGGCCAAGAAAGTTCTATTATTGATTTATTTGTGTACATTATATTTATTTCAACGTTTGGAAGTATATTTGTTTTGTAATTTGATTTCAAAAGCATTGATCTTCCATTAATTCTTTCTTTTTTAAGGTGCTTTATATGTAGATAAAATATTAATGGTACATGTTCAGAATATTAAAATTAGCTATGATATCTTTTTAAAAGCTATACATCGATTTTGACTATTGGGCGATTTTAGCTGTTGAGCAATGAGACTATAATTTATTATATATTCCAGCTAGTTTGCTCAAACAGCCAAGAGCTAGCACCAGGGGAGAGTACTGTGGGAACGGAATGAAGATAATGTCACTTTCCATTTAGAACAGATAGGGAGAAAGCAAACTATTAAATGGCTCCAACACCAATAGAGTAGCTTTGGTGTACCTCTGAGGCCTACGTGTTTTACATAAATGACGTAAAATTTGCATTAATTCAGGAAAGGAAGCCTGATTTTTTGCTAACAATTGCATTATTTATAGAACAATAAAAACAACACATGATACTGAAATTGAATAGAGAGAATTAAATGAATTATTGAACCGGGAATCAAATTGAAGTATGTTTTTTTCCCCAAGAAAAAATTCCGGTTATTAAATAAGTAAAAACAAAAAAAAATTGATTTTATTCATGGGCAAACCAGTTACGCAGACTAAAAACTCAAAATACTAGCGTGTACTAATAAACGAACAGTATATCGCGGAATTCAAGTATTGATGGAATTAGTAAACATTTAAAAAGGCATTAGAATTTATCCAATTATTTTTTTACAAATTAAACAAGTAAATAAAAATACATTTTATTACAAATCTTCTATCAACTCAATCTGTCTGTCTGGTAAAAAGTATGTACTCGTTATTTTCTCCTAAAACTAACCCAATCTCAAGACAACAATTAAACCTAGCAGGATAAAAGAAATCAAAGTAAAGTAACAAGAATATTTAAAACACTAAACCACATTTAACAAATAGAAAAGCAAAACATAACAAAATTCTGAGAAAGACACATAAATAAAGGTGCATGTTTTAATTCATATGTTGAGATGATTTTGTACAAATTTTCTTTCTTCCTTACTATTAGAGCATGAATGGGTTGCCTGAATCAGCCAGAAAAAAATAACGAATTAGCAGTTTAAGTCACTGATTAGGATGCATCACTAGATTGACACATGGCATAGGGCGCCATCGTCTACTCTATTAAATTTATCTTCTGTAATTTTTAAGATAAGAATAAGAAAGAAAAATTATGATTTAAAATAATTTTAATAAAATAGGTCTACTTAGACTCGTACATAAATGCTTATTTATCATCGCATTGCAAAATCTTCTAACAGGATACTGTCGTATTGTTTTATTATTATATTCTAATAGGCCAGCATGATCAACAAATATCTGAAGGTGGACAAGATTATCTACATGAATATCTAGCTGACTGTTTGCGACATCCAGGTCATTTAGATTTCATACCTGTTGATACTTTAAGTTTGGAACATTTACCTGAAGATCTCCGTGACAAAGATTTGAATGACCTGATCAAAGCTGTAGCAGACCTAACAGTCAGAGTGAATGTCACTATGACCAGTTCACTTAGACCAACGTTTTGGCCCAACACTAAAACTCCATTTTCTTTGTACAACATGAGAGATAGTCAAGAATTAAGAACCGGAAGTGGGATGGTACAAAACATTATAAGAATCTTAGCAGACACATGCCCATGCCAAAAATGTCAACTTTCAGGCGACCCAAAACCTAATTACTGGAGTTTTTGTGTGGGTACAGTTGCAGACCTTGTGTATGATAACATTGAAGCTAGTCACACGACTTGCAGATTTTTCTACGATACAGAATATAGTTCAGAGATAGTTCTAAAAGTGGACTACAAGAGAGTTAATACAAGCGTGGAAAATGGTTTGTCATTTCTTTTTTGTTCTACATGTGATGAAACACTTGTTGACAAACTCGATAAATCGTTGCAACAGTTTTCACGTCTCCAAGTAAGATTAGGTTTAAAATACGAAAAAACACGTTACAAATTAATGTTCCTAGTGTCACATCCTCATGGATGTAGTAAACGGGTTTGTCTTGGTCAATGGAAGGACAAATATAAAGAAAGCGTTTTTATAACGAAGTATACCTACCTTACTTCTATTTGTCCAGGATGTAGTGGAGGTCCTGTCTACTTTCTGGGAGACAAACGACATTATCATAGTGGCAGTTTAAATTTTGGACTGGGTTATAACAATAGTGGCTGAGTAAAGTCACCCGTTTCTCGAAATATGCTTTTTTAAATTGTTGATATAAAAGCTGCTTAATATTGTGTTTGTATGTAATAATAGAATTCAGTGTAATAGCAAGTTGGATGGTTGCCTGGTCGTGCGGTTTGCGTGCATGACTCTCGTTCTAACTTATCGATTGTTCATGATTCAAACCCTATCCGCTCCAACCCCCCCCCCCACCTCCGTCGTCCTGCAGGAGATTTGGACTAGGAAATCAATTTTTTTCAACTCTTATAGGACATCCTAAACATGTAAAACATTTTATAAAACATTTTTACAAAATATGTAAAACATTTTACAAATCAGGATTTTTTTACATGCGAATATTGATAAATAAAACTCAAGATTTGGCTAAAGCTGGTAAAAAGTGTTTCTAACAGAATCTATTAGGAAACTGCAGTAATGCTGTGTTGTGAAGACAGTTGTGCGTTATAAGACCAAGTTCATTTTTAACAATGTCTATAAATGTCAGTACTTCGTGACAACTTGAACCTGGACGCTGATCTTTAAAAAAAAAAACGCCTCTAGTGATTTGTGTCTAAAGTTGAACAGTGGATTTTTTTGTTGTTGAAAATAATGACTAGCTCGTTAGGCACACGGGGGACAACTCTAGTTTGACTTTTATCAAGTAGAAAATAAAATAATTTAAATTTCTCTAGAGATCTAGATCCAACATTGGTATCCAAATGTCAGGCGTCATTGATTCAATAGTTTAAACAATTCGTGTTCAGGAAAATTTTGCGCATCGTCTTCTAAGTCTAGATCTAAATGCTTATCATCGGAATATGATATATAGCTCCCTTTCGTGGTCGAAAATAAGCACATTTCTCAATTGCTATGGACTCGAAGATGACTGTAAAGTCCTATCCTCGCTTTAAAAAGTCGGCCGCATACTATGCATGGGTGGGTTAGGTCAGTTGCAGATGGGCCTGCTTCTTCTCTCAGCCTTTTTCACCCTGGCAAGTCTTCTTGCTTAAAATCTTGAGACTCCGAGACTCAAAGCTTCACGCAATGAGGAGCGATTGAGAGCTAGTGCTTCCCAGCGTGAATGTCGATATCGCATTCCTTGAAGGCACTCTTGAGAGTGTCTTTCAAGCGCTTGTATTGACCTCCCTGTGAGCGTTTTCCTGCACACAGCTCCTCGTACAGAAGTCGTTTGGGAAGACGAGTGTCTGGCATGATGGCTACATGTCTAGATCTGTGGATTCTACATTCCCTTAAACAGGATACTTCCTCGGAGAGAAAGGGCGAGGTGTTGATTAAGAAAATGTTCCACTGTTTTTGAAATCTAACAATGATTAACTTTTAACAGAAAAACAGTTGCTCTATAAGTTGCTCTCAAGTTCATCTTGTCTTTTTTAAATTGTTTTTTGTTCTTGTTTTTGTTCCAAATTTAAGCATTAAATATCAATTTTATGTTTTAAAATATGGATTTTTATTCTCAATACATTGAATCATGTTTATGTAATTAATCTGAAGGATTTCATGCCATTTCTTTTTTAACCAGTGGTGTGTGACTGTATGCTTGAAGTTGCAGTATTTTAATATGTATTTCTTTCATTAAATAAACGTTATTTTGTCTGCTGAAATTGCACTCAAATCAGTGTGTACCATTTATATTTGTCCAGTACTAAGTTTCTAGTGCAAGTCAATAGTCATAACTCAAAGCCACACGAACCCAGCATTCTACATCTTGATGACCAGCAAGTTCATGTATAATATTTATATTGGTCAAGTAACATTCACAGTCTTGAGAGACGATCTTTTCCTTATGCAACTTCTAGCTATAAATTTACCCGGCTTTGCTTAATTCAAAAAATGTTACACAAAAGCATTGTCTGACAATGAGAACGTGAATTGTCTACAGTTCCATTCAAAAGCTTATCTTTTTGTTCTTAAATTGCCTGCACTCCTCCATATGTTCCTGACATTTGTATTTACATTGTCATATCATAAAGCCACGCTCGTTCCTTTTCACCTACTAGAAGATATGCAAATTGATCTCATCCGGTTTGTGTTTATTATTAAATCTGATAATTTGGACATCAGTTTGTGCTATGCCAGATGCACGGTTAAAAAAATGCCAAAGTTCCTTGTATACATTCTGTCTCTGACATGTACATCTTTAACGTGGCTTTTTCAACCATTTCTAAACTTAGTAGGACATTGTTTTTCTTCCCATTGGCTCCATTAACTTTGTAGATTTTCTTTCAGTGGCTAGTCTGTAGTATAGAACATAAGACAAGGATGAGCAACTCTACAATCTCAATAAAATTCCTTATTTTAATCAAGATTCATCGACAATATGGTCACGCTATGTCTAGTTTCAGCTGTGCCCTAAGCAAAATGATATCAAGCAAGATGTCTTCACCAGGTTTTTCTTCGTTACGTCAATTATAGAAATGTCTTCTGTAAAATATAATAGTGGACCATAATAGTTTGGCACACAATACGAATTCATTAATAGAGCAATGGGACTTCACTGAAATACAATTAATCGCATAGCTATTTGAAATGTTTGATTTAATTTATCTAAGAATACGGGGTTTGTTTTAGGGAATCCCAAAATAGAGAAGAGGGTCATTGTGTTATAGTGCGAAAGAGAATTTAACGTCTGCTTAAGAGGATAGACATAAATGATCTTGTCGTTGATAAGGTGAGCTTCTAATTCTAAATATATTATTTTGAGAGTGATATTGTTTTAATGGGAAACTACATTAAGAATATTGTATTGATTATACATACAACTATTCATATTTCTTTAATATTCCTTTCTTGAAGATGTAGATATATTGTTTCCAATCAATAAATCTTTATGTACAGGACTTAAGACTTGCTCAGAAAATAGTTCAGTCATTGTAAACTATTTTACACAAAAGAATTGTTTACATTAAAATGTTTAAATAAATAATGTGTACATAAGAAACCTAAAGCATGGACTTATGATTTGTTTGCATTTGTCTATTTAATGGAATACAACAAATTGTTTTGTCTGAGTAGGTGTCGGATGAAGATGACATTTCATACAAAAATTATTCTTCAAGCCAATGGTAGAAATTTAATTTTCAAATTTACTTTTGAAATGAGTTTTTCCCTTTTTCTCAAAACGTTCTGTCTTATTAAATACTATAAAGGAAATATGCCAATATCTTTCATTACCCGTTTAATATGAATAGGATATGTAAAAGTATATGTCAGTGGAACTATAAGGATGTGCGGTTTACATTCCATATCACTTTCTCTCTCCAGTAATATAAATAAATAAAAAAGTCTCAAATGGATTCACTGAAATCAAACTAAAAGAAAATATCTGTTTAATTCCTATTGTTTCTAATTAATATTTACTTTACTCCATATGTATCGATTTTTTTTTACTATTGTCAGTATCTTCGTTTGTTTTTTTTCGATTTATGGACTGTGACTTGTTGTAAGTTGACGTTATTTGACCTTTGTTACGGATAACGTATAACTACATTTAGTCTTGAAAATGACCATACAGTAGGCCATGTTTTAGCTTACGTATTATGTTGATATTTAATTTTTGGTTTTAGATGTCTTAAATGTTCCTTTAAAAATAAAGCTTACATTCTAGCCCATATGGGTAGGCAGCCATCCTTAGATTGAAATTAGCTTCCAGCATTGTCAGTTGAAGTTTTGTCCAATCAGACCAATCATTAGAGAAGGCCTGACCACTAAAGGTCTTGATACAAGTACTTTATGTTGAGTTCATACAAGTACTTTATGTTGAGTTCATACAAGTACTTTATGTTGAGTTCATACAAGTACTTTATGTTGAGTTCATACAAGTACTTTATGTTGAGTTCATACAAGTACTTTATGTTCTGGAAAAAGTGCAAAACAGCAACAATTAGAAAATATTAAAAACTCAGCAATCTGCTTATTGTTAAGTCCAAAAGTGTGAGCGTAATCAAAGGTAACCTTATTATTAAGTGATTTTGCACCTCGCACGTTTAAATCAAAGCAATTGTAGTCACTCTCTAGAAGGTCATGTCTACGTACGTCCACTATAACGTGAATGTTCGTTTTCAATAGAGCGGAGAACCATCAGAGCCATTTACAGTATCAAATATGGTAAATCAGAGTTATATTCAGTATCGTGTTCCCCTCTATGCTGACAAGTACAACCAGAGACAATGATAGTATCTGATGTACAAATTTGATGGTGGCCTATTCAACGACTCAAAACCAAATCCAAAACCAAATCAGCAACAAAAAAGGACCTGTTATTAGCTGATGATTGGGCCTCAATGATGTTCCGAAAAGAAATGCAGAGCATGGTCTGTACATTTTCAAGAGCATGTTCGGCGTCACTGTGAAACCTCAAAAGACTTAAGTCTTACAGTTGCAAGCTCCAGACTCCAGGCAAAGCCTACTCTGATCAAGACACCAAGATAAACATGTGTGTGGTGTCTAATATTGTACATTGGTTGCTTTAAGATGAAAGGTTGCATAAAAAAGAAGAATCAATTTTAGGCCTAGAGATAAAAAATATTATAACATAAAACATTTTATTACTGAATCTGTAGACACTAAACATTATTTGTACACCTAATCCCAGACGTAATCGTAATTTAATTTTGACGAATTAGAAAAAAATTAAATTGGTCTTGGAAAAATTGCTATTGCATGATGGTTTTGGTTTCTAAACGCACCTTCTTTGCTTACAACATGCATTTAACAGTTTCACAGACTTTGAGATATTTGACCAAAATAGCAACATTAAAAAAAACAAGACCTGCACTTATAATAAGTGATAACAGGATAACAGGATAACTAAATGTCTGTAGGAATTGTGAGTCAATTCTTTAAATAGTGATAAAATATATACGAAACTTTTGAAAACCAGTACTAAAAGATGTTAATATTATTTTCAAATGTAAAGAGAAATATACGGTACCTATATAAAAGAAGAAAACTTAAAGTCAGTATTGGTCTTTAATACTCGTATTTCAAGTCGCTCGGTGATCGTGATCTTGTGAGAGGATCAAATGTATTCGATTATTTATTGTTCGATTATTTCAAATTCACAATGTAAATCACATTTAAATCATGCTACTCTTCATTTGGATATTTCCGTTGTTACAAAAATGTTTCTTTGTAGAAGAAGATGAAATGAAAAAAAAAATCTCTTAATTATCCCATACAAAGTAATCAATCGTGAAAACCTCGAACACGAGATGTTAAGTATTATATAAATAAATTATTTTAAATTTGTAAAGCAATCTCACTAGCTCTTACAAGAAATGCGAGAGTAAAACTTTAAATTTCGTCCTATAAGGTTTGTTACATATGCGATGTTACTAAAAATATTTTTTTTTCACTTTTAAAGTTTAAATCTTTTAAAATGAAATTTTATCAAACATAAGTACTGCTTCAATTACAAGTTGTTTTTTATATATTAATTAAATAAATTCTCCGTTTGGAAAAGAAAAAATTAGCCGTTGCATCAGAGTTTTTAATGATCTAAAATATCATGATGTCCGATTTTTATTTTAATTTCTAGTTTCGGATATCTAAACGGGACGTACGGACAGACAGACGACACAATACTAACAGCGACTATTCATCTAACAATGATATAAATAAGTACAAAAGCAAACACCAGAGTCATCGTTCCAGGAAGGCACAAGTGTTCATTACATTGATTACACCACGGGTTATAAGTGCAAGATAACGTTAAAGGCAGAACGGCCTAAGTTAAGACATTTGGAAAATATTAGTTAGAAAGTGTTTCAATTTCAGTTTGTCTGTGCTTGCAAAAAAAAAATAATTTTTATATGCTTTGTCTCTGTAAAATGTGTAGAACAATTTAATTTGTGTCTACTATATTAAATAAATAAAATGAGGCCTTATAAAGACGTGCTGGACAATGGGCTGTAATTAACTTCTTTACAAGAAATTAAAGTTTGTATACAGAATGTTTTAATCGACTTTGATTTGGTAAGTGAAAAATGTTGTAACATTTATAGCTAGTAATGAAGTGAATATATAATGTATATTAATGTAAAGCGTATTTTCATATTATAATTCTCAAAATAAGTACGATGATTTTATAGTTTGAATATGAGGACGGCCACACAATGTCATAGGGGCGCGGTGGATGGGTGGTTAGGCGCTTGGTGTCCTAACCTGGGGTGGTTCTGTATTCTAATCTCAGTGAAGACTGGGATTTTCAATTTCGGGATTCGTAGGGCGCCCCTGAGTCCATCTAACTCTAACGAGTGCCTAACTCAAGTCTTCTTTGAAATTATTAATGACATAAAGTTTGTGTTCCTTGTTATAAAAGGGTATCATGTTTTTAAAAGCAGCAAACAGCAAATAAAACAGTTTGCTACAGATATTGTGAAACCAATAATGATAGCACATTACACGTTCATATTCAAAAGATTTGGGGAGTTTTTAACCACATAGACACAAAATCAAGTTTGAAATTATAACATTTTTGTTAGTTGGACCACAAACTTCCTAAAACAAACTTTAAACTGTAAAAAAATGTATACACTAATATGTGTAGGTCAAGAGAAAAGGTGAAATGTGGATGGAAGAGAAAGAAGTATCCACTTTTAGACTATCTCTGTGAGAATCTAATCAGATATTCTAGAGCGTTGTTTATCTATAGCACGTAAGTTTGAAGACTGTAAATAAAAACAACACTGACAAACAATGTGAATATAGATTAGTGGAGTTTTTTACGTTTAAACAAAGACTATACATTTTTTATTTTACGTTTCGAAGGTTCCTTTAGAGTTAAATATAATCTACTTTTTTGTCCAAAACTCCCGCAGGACAAAGGGGGAATGGCAGCGGACAGGGTTTGAACTCTTGTCCATCGAGACAACCGAAAAACAGACCAACGCGAATAGCGCACGACCAGGCATCCATCCAATTTAATACAGTTGTAAACTATGTAAAAGCTATAAGGAACAAAAATATCTAGCATTGTTACAAAAAAACAACAACTTAGCAATACATTTTTAATATTTACAACTATATAGCTCATCATCATTTTCTTCCTTTTTTACATGATATAAACCCCCCCCAAAAACTTGCTGTCGAGAGGGCAGAAGACTTTCCACCGAATTCTCTTCCCAAGTTGATGTGAAAAGTTTAACACGAGCCACAAATATTTGTTACATCTCCTTTATTAATTAGTAGCTAAATAGTCTGGACTATAACATACTGAACTCGTTCAAATCTTTAAAACTCAGCTAAACATTAAACAATATGTTCAACTTTTTTTTCCCAACATATAGGAGACATCTATGAAAACAACGGAAGAGATGTCGAGGCTTGCGCCAAAAGGTTAGGATTTTTACTTGATTCAAGATTCTAAATATCTGCAATTGACATAGTGAGTTACAGATATGACTTTTAATTTGCCAATCTAATTATTTAAAATTTAGTGAAACTGTTACGCGCCGCTGGGAAAGGCCCCCATTGTCATGCGGCTCTGGGAGTTCTGTGTAATATGAATTTTAATTTGCCAATCTAATTATTTAAAATTTAGTGAAACTGTTACGCGCCGCTGGGAAAGGCCCCCATTGTCATGCGACTCTGGGAGTTGTGTGTAATTAAAATAAATTATCATTAAAATAATTTATTTTTGGTGACGTTAGATGTAGGGTTTTTAACGCCACCATAGACCAGCGTGCCAAACAGATCGGAAACAACGCACAGGTAACATACAATTGAGAAAAGAAAAAATGTTGTTAACAAGATAAAATTTTAATGTAATGAAAAGTAAAAGGAGGAAAAGTAAAAGTAACATATCTATAAGTGAAGATACATGAGATAATTAACAAATTGACTGCTGACTGTATAAATCTGTAAATACCCTATTGTTTGTATGACTTAGCTCTTAGATTCCTGGGTTCGGTCGTTGTCTAAGAAGCTTATCCCTCTTCCTTGATGCTGTAAGCTGTTTTAGTCTGCTAGTATGAGCATCAGCTAGGGAGGTGCCAGCTCCAGCTGAAATACTGCAGTTGAATTAGTAATAGCCAAGCCGCTATTATGTGTCCTCGTAGTGGGTGTGACACAGCAAGGGTGGGGTAAATTCAACGATGATTAGGCAGGCTGCGGGTGCTGAGAGTTGACTTCAAGGTTCCTTCCTCCAGCCACGGAGTTAAGGGTGGGCTCAACAGGAAAAGCAGGAACGTGAGTTCTGGAGGTCGTTGTGTTGAGCCAGGAGGGCTAATGGGAATTCAGATATGAAAAACATGATGGAATCAAGGATTCGGACCCAGCAGCAGGTAGAAATTCCACGTAAAGAGAAGTGTGGGAGATTTTGCAGCAGGAATTCCACGTAACAGAAACCCGTCGGTGTCTCCAATCGCAATCAGACACAAGGTCCAAGTGAATAGAATAAGAATAATGGAGCCCAATACTAGGAGTCTGTGAATGAAAGCCCCTCAACGTTCTTAATAAAGTGGAGCGACAGCTCGCGATTGGAGAGGTTTGAGACTTATATGCGGTTGGCGGAAATAGGAATTGGGCAAGACAGCATGTGATAAATCACATGATGGGTCAAGATCATCATCATCATCATCAAACTCCATTTGAGTGAGAGCTTGAGAGGATTAAATCCTCTCTTGCAAAAACCCTGGACAGAAACCCTGCTGTCTTGCGTAGTGCGTATATGTCACCATACTGGGGCAGTCAAACAGAAATGAGGCACGGTTTCATCTTCTTCCCCGCAGCGAGGGCACCGTGAATCAAAATTTGGCCTTAGCCGTGAGAAACATGAGCAAACAGGACAGTGCCCTGTTCTGCACTGTGCTATAATAGCTTGCTCTGGACAGCCTCTACCAAGGGAAAGTGCAGTCAGGGCGCCTCATGCGCTCCCAGACTCCACGGAGTTTTTGGGACTTGTCCCAGCACTCAAACGACTTTTACATTTCTGTTTTTTTAAATTATAGCCAGGGCATGATGCAAAGTTACAGCCTGTTCAGTGGGTGGAATTTGCCTTCCCTGGTATGCCAAGGAGTCTGCAATAGTGTTGCCAGTCACACCTATGTGACTCGGTACCCACTACATTATTACAGGGGTGAAATAGCGCTGCTTTATTTTGGGTCAAGATAGACAATGTGACCTTCCGGTCAAGATTAGTGCTATTAAGAACGCCTGGCCAGAGGTAAAATGTGACGTGCGCTAAGGGTCTAAACAATAAAGGGAAGGGCAGTGGGGATGCCTGGCAAGATGAAAGGAGCTCAGATCGTCTCGCGCTAGTGATGAGGTCAACAATGTTGATAGACATGACACTAGAATAGAATACTAGAGGATTGTCCAGATGGTCAGTCTGGTGAGTCGCACATTTGCGCTAAGAGAAGGGGAGACAAGCAAAGGAGCATAGCAACGCTGTCGCTATTGTGGTGGAATTAGTCGAGTGAGGAGAGGATCAGGTGGGGCTTGGGGTTAAAATTGAACTTAGAAAGGAAAAATAATAGGATGGAATTAATAAGTACTTATCAATGCTGTGATAAAATTGAGTGACACTGAAAGTAAGATTTTGGTCTGTGACAGAAACACAAGAACAAATGAATGGACTAGTTTTGGCATTTCCAGAGGAGATTATGGCCGAACTTCAGATGGCTAGTGACTTTATGTCACAATTACAAGCACGGGTTGAGACTTTGTCGAAAAGCTTCAAGAAAAAACAAGAAGACAGGGAACAGGAGGTAACTTTTTTGTTATTGAAACATGCAGGTATGCAATCTGCCGTTGTAAAACAACATTTTAAAAACAAGTGGGCAGGGGAGATAGAAATGAAAGTGTAGGATGTTCTTAGCATTATTCTTACAAATAATGACACAGATAATTAAGTATTAAAAGAAGACTTCATAGTAGCCTACTGAAGTTTTAAAAATGTGTCTACAAAAACTATTGTAAATTATATGTTTTGCTAATTGCAAACGATAATTTTATGTTTATTTATCGATTTCTATCAAGTTTCTCTCAAATCGAGATATATTTATTATATAAAAACTTTTTAAAAAATTAAGTTACAGATTCATAAGCATTAAAAAAAAATTTCTTTTGTATGTCTTTATTTATTAAGCAAAAAGTTTTCTTAATTTTATTCGTGTCTTATTCTATATGTTCAGTTAAAAAACACTAGACATTTTATCTCAATAATTATTTCTCAAATATAGGAGGCTGAGCGGTAAAGCGATTGGTTTCCAAACCGTGGACCGGGGTTCGAATCCTGGTGAAGACTGGGATTTTTAATTTCGGGATCTTCGGGCGCCTCTGAGTCTACCCAGCTCTAATGGGTACCTGACATTAGCTAGGGAAAAGTAAAGGCGGTTGGTCGTTGTGCTGGCCACATGACACCCTTGTTAACCGTAGGCCACAGAAACAGATGACCTTTACATCATTTGCCCTATAGACCACAAGGTCTGAAAGGGGAACTTTAATTTACTTTTCTTTTACCTCTCAAATATACATCACTAGACTTAATTATTAGGCAGCTAGTATTGATAACAAAATGTGTATAATATATTTTGTTTTCTAAAAAATGAATGATGAGAAAAAATATATTTCCAGCTAGATGTCAGAACCAAGATACAACAACTGTTTGAAAAACATGAAGAGTTGAGCAGCAAGTTTGAAAATCTGTTTAGACAAAAAGATTCTCTAGGTAAACAAGATTAGATAAAATTAGTAAACTAAACGTTATGTAAGAAAACCAATAAGATCGACTCTTCTATCTTACACAATAGAATCAAACTCCCTCTCAAAAGCTAATTTCAGCAGAATGATGTGTAGCCAATATCTGGATTTAACTAGGTAAATGACTCACTCATACGATTGCTAATATGGACAGTACTGTTGATATTCGCAAACAATCTTCAAGAGTGACAAAACTATCGTATATCCGATTGATTAATTGATTAATAATATCATAAATAGCACCATAGTTCCATTGTTGTTGTTTTTTTGTTTTTTTTCCTGTCTGCAACTTTCAATAATAAAAAAATCAAGATTCAATTCAGTTTTCCACACAGAAAAAAAGTAGCTTTTCGAAAACCAAAGTTTTTTTATATTTTAAAATAGATGGCAAATGATTTATAGTAAAAAAAAATGTGTGTCCCCTGTTCATGTGCTAATATCTAGCCTAGACTGACAATAAATGGTCGTTATCTTTGGTATGTAGGGTCTCAAATTGTTAACACAGTAGTTTATTTCATCCAGTCCAACGACAACGTCTATAAGTAAACAAGTCTCTGATATTTAGAGTGTCCACATCTTAACAAGTCAACATATACATGTATACAATGAAGCTCTGCGGTTGTTGACAACTTGAAATACAAATACTAAGAGCATCTATAATGTGGGCAAGGGAGAATACCCTCTTACTTGTTACGTCTCATTCCTACAAATGTCAATGTGCCATCAAATCACAAGCTCAACATGCGCCTAGCTCAATATGAGATGGCTGACTGGTCGTGTTGTATACCCTCTGGACTGACGTCTCCATGGTTACGGGTTGGATCCTTACTCACTGTCCTGAGGTAGGCTCGGTCTTGGATGTCATTTTATACTTTGGAAAGGACATCTGGCTAAAATGTGTGACTTCCTCGACATACCAATGGGCGAGTTAATTTTCGCTACCGCCAAGAAAAACAGTAAAAACATTAATGATAAAACCTGTCTTATTTAATATTTCTCCTCAAATCTATCTCAAAGGCAACGATGATGTTAAGTTCTCCACTTTACTCTGAACTGAGATTAAAGGTTACCATCTCGACAAGGACCCAGGACCTAGCCGCTAGTTATTAAAATATTTGGTGTTAAATAGTTCCTATCACGATTAAAAAGTTGTTGGACAACTTAGAGTCCTCCCTCACATACACAGACTGGAGTCTTTTCCTCTCTCAGAATTTAAACAATTGTATTGCTATCGTTTATGAACAGTTCCACTAACATGGTTGAAGAAATAATTTTATTTGTGTTTGCTTCGCACAGGCGGACTGTTTTCATTTTCATTTAACCAAATTTTGTTTAAAAAAAACAACAACCTTACTTACAGAAAGGAAAGGAAAAAATGTTTAAAGCTCCAGTTCTGTGCCATTTTACGTCTCGAGAGACGATCTTTTCACTTTGCAACTTCTTGTGTGACTAAAGAAGCCAATCTTTGATACACAGCTGCAATCGCAAGTTGGGCATATGTAATCACCAAGCGCCGTTGCAATTTCACCCTTCTTTTGCTTCTGTTGTGTATGACATCTGCAATCCGAGACCCTTCCTTTATGCTCTCTCTCCATGTGGATCTATCTAGTGCTACTTTTTCCCAGCTGTTTAGAAAAGCTTCATGTCGCGTTTGAATACATCCGTATAACGTAAAAGTGGGCGACCAGCGGCTCTCCTGCCTTCTATTAGATCGCCATACAGAATGTCTTGTGAAAGTCTAGCTACTGGCATTCTACAAACGTGGTCAAGCCAGCCAAGGCGTTTGCTGCTGATAACAGAGCGGATGTCCTGGCACCCTGCTCTTCGTAGCATTTCCTCATTGGTTAATTTATCTTGCCACCTTATTTTAAAGATCCGCCTTAGGCTTCTGAGGTGGAAGACATTCAGCTTTTTTTCCTGCCATAAGTAGGTTGACCATGTTTCACTTCCGAATAGCAAAGTGCTCATCACACAGGTCCGGTAGACAAGAGCTTTAGTATTTTTAGTCAGCAATATGTTGTCCCACACTTTTTTATTGCAACCGTGACATGGTGCCCATTGCTTTGGCTATCCTTTTGTTAATGTCTTTATCCAGTACAGCGATGTTGAATATGATGTAGCCAATATAGCAAAAGTGATCAACAATTTCTAGTGGCTGGCCATTAATGTTTACGTGAGGTGCAGTATTTGTGTTCTGAACTAGTATCTTAGTCTTGCTTTGACTAATATTTAAACCGAACTTTTGGCAAACAGCAGATAGTTTGTCAACCAGGGACTGAAGCTGAATATCAGAATCAGCCACTATTGCTGCATCATCAGCATACAGGAGTTCCCTGATAAGTATTTTCTTAACCTTGGTTTTTGCCCGCAGCCTTGATACATTAAATAGTTTTCCAAAGGATCTTGTATATATATATATATATATATATATATATATATATATATTTAACATTACCAAATTATAAACACGTAGTGGATTTTTTTCGCCTTTATACGTTCCCTTTTGAAGGAATAGGCGTATTATTGTATTGGACTGACGCGTCACGTCAGTGTTTGCGTAGCCACGAAAAGTAGTTATATATCAATTTTCTTTAGCATCATCTGACTTTATAAAAAAAATTCACTTTATTCATTAGCGACAGGTGAACATGATCAACAAATATCTAATGGTGGAGAGGAGGACCTACGTCAACATTTCCCTTGCTGTTCAATCAATCCAGGTCATACAGATTTTATACCTGTTGATCAGTTTTGTTTACAACATCTACCTGATGGGCACCGTGACAAGGATTGGAATGACATGATGAAAGCTCTAGCAGACCTGACAGTGAGTGTGAGTGTCATTAGGACCAGTCCACACAGACCAAGGTTTGGGCCAAACACAAAAGTTCCATATTTTTTATACAACATGAGGGGAAGTACTAATTTAAGAACCGGAAGTGGGTTAGTACAGCACGTTACGATAATCACAGACAAATTATGTCCATGCCATGAATGTCAACATTCAGACAAGCCAAAAGACCGTTACTGGAAAGTAGTTATAATCACAGCTGCTAATGTAGTTTTTGATAACATTGAGGCTTTTCACACTAGATGTAAATTTTTCTATGATACAGAAAACAGTCCTAATATAGTGCTTAAAGTACAAGGCAATAAAAACATGAACTTTGACTTTTCCAGTTTTTCTTGTTTCACTTGCGATGAAACACTGGGTGACAAACTCGATGAAAGGTTGAACTTGTATTTACGATTCAAAATGATTGTAAATAAGAAATACATAAAAAATGCTTTAAAAAAAAAACAAAGTTTAGTTCATTCAACAATAAGTGTAATTCTATCAATTAGTTTGATCTCTCTTGCAACTAAATTAACAAAGCATGCAATTCTTAGCAATTTTATGCTTTTAGCATTCTTAATGTACAAAGATCCTATCACTAATTCAACTTATACCACCACATCTGTCAAGCACAAGTTCTTTCCCTTGTTTAATACTGTGGTGAGATAGTTGATACTTTTAGCGGACCCCGTAAGAGGAAAAAACATTTTTTATATTGCCAAATGAATCTTTAAAAATTATTACTTTTGACAATCAAAACTAAATTATCATAATATTCCTTGCAAATAGGTGGATTTGATAAGGATCCGACGGGGGCGCCTCTGAGTTAGTGTGATAACACAAACTCTCTTTGTAATCTTGTTATGTTTATGTTACATTGTGACAATGTGCTCACAACATTGATTTAGTGTGTTAATGTCGAAGTATATTTCGTCAGTTTATGTGTCTTTTTAGTGTAATAAAATCTTGTTTTGGGGTTCGCTCCAGTGTTACTTTAATGTTATTTTCAGGTACCAAACAAAATAATTAATTGTCAACAGTTAATAAATTAACTTTTTTCCTTTTCTAATCCTGTTTTAACTTGATCCGAGATTTTGTTAGGGAGAAACAACATGTACAAACTTTATACCTGACAGACAGTCAGACAGAGTTGATATACGTTTTGTAAATAGAAATACAAGAAAACCAGTGATGAACACAGTTAAAGGTTTAGGGCGTCACATCCTCTCGGACATATTAATAAATTGTAGTCTTGGCGAATGGAAGGACAAAAACACAACAGGGAATGAATGTAAAAGGTTGACACATACTAACACATTTAGATATTGAGAGTACGCTACAAGTGGACACTTCTTAACAACGACTGAATTCAATAACGGACTTCGCCGACGACGTTGCACTACTCGGATCTACAAGAAATGACGGAGAGACAAAAATTCCTCCGCATAACTAGGATATGACTAAAATTGTGCGAGTGGGATATATGTCTAAGGGTGCCCCCATCAGACTTGGCGAGTCAAAGCTTGAAGAGTTGGACTAGTTCACTTACCTTGGCAGCATTATAACAAATAATATGACGCAGCGTGCCGAACAGGAAAGACATGGGGCATTTTTCAAAGGCTGCGACCTTTGTGGGCAAATTAAGTAATTGGACTTAAGACAAAAATACACCTAATTAACGCAATCGTCATCCCAACAGTAACATATGCTTGCGAGACATGGAAGTCATTTGTCGAAATTGAGAGAAGACTAAATGTGGCTCAACAAAAATATTATCTTATCTTATCTTATCTATTACTAACGTTACTTCAAAAGAGAAAGATAATTATGTGCCAATCTAGTCATGCCAAGACGTTGGTTTTACTGGCTGATTCAGACAACATTAGGGAAGAAGTAAAGCTTGTACGATGCGCCAAATTGGTTGCGCCCAAACGTCATTTACCCTCCTAAACTCTTGATATTTATTATCATATATTGCAAAATAAAATGTGATTTTAATGTGTTTTAATGTACGAAACTTTTGCTTAAAAAAAAACCTCAAACACACAGCTTTTGAGTTATTTTATAACAAAAAATAACCAATATTAATGTAACAATAATCTGTTTCAATAAAACAGATATATGTTTCTATAGTAACACAACGAAAACGCTGAGGCAATAACAATTGGTTTCATTCCTCCATGAGCTAAGCAAGACTGAAATGTTCAACTTTTAATCACTGTACGTCTCTTTTTAGCAAAAACGCAAAACTCTACTACCTAAGATTCTATTTAGTGAAATAAATTAAAGATTTGGTTGACTAATTTATAGCTTAGTTTCAATTTAAAAAAAAAACAAGAAAAACTTTTTTAACCTTAGCCTGCTTAGGTTCAAATAATATATTTAATGAACTATATACATTATGTTTCTTTGATTGGATCAGACAACAATCAATTGTCCAGTAAGGGGCTCGAAACACCGACGATGGCCTTACTAGCGCGACGCTCTATCAACTCAGCTATCCAGCTATACTAGGTTGTGCTAAATTTTAGCTGTAAATGGCTCTTTTGACAGCCGTCCACCTTCCTTTGGATAATGGAGAACGTTTGAGTTAAAATAAGTAGGAATTGAAAAAAAAAGATACATAGATACATATACATATAGAAAACTAATTCAGATACAAATCTCTAATGTAATAAAATATAATTATAATTAGATGTGTAAAAGTCTATCTACTACTTTTAGTTCCAGTGGTTTTAGAAAAGGATGTTACGATTACTTCAGGTTGACTTAAGAGGAAGCTCTTCAAATTGACTTATATAACCGTTATCTTGAAACTCATAAAATGAGCTAACTAGCTAATCGCATATGTCTGTTGTCTGCGATAAACCTGAGCATTGGAAATGTCTCTAGTGTCTTCGCTATGTTTTCATTCAAAACGTTCAAAATATTTAAAGTTTAAATAACACCGACACTTCTATTTCTAATTGGACGAACTGTTTTAGACAGAGACCCACAAGGTACAACATTACATGTTACTTGAAATAGCCTTGACATACTTATAAAAAGAATTAGAGCAAAGAGATGATTAAAAGTCTCATATCAATCAGTGGAAAATGTACTTATTTAAAATTAATGGTTTTATAAATACTAAACTTTGCTTTGTTTTACTTACATGATCATATAATAAGGATAAAAAGGTATTATCAAATACAGGATTTAGTTTTCAAATCTGTTGAAAGAACAAGGTGGAGGAGAGCTGTGTTGGGACAACATTATTTATTGATATGAAGTTAACGTCATGAACAAAAGTTGCTTGAGTCAGTCTTTGACGTTTTAAGTCGGAGAAATATTAATATGGAATCTGAATTTAGATAGTCGTAGCAGGCGAACAGTGCAATCCTTTCTTCACACAGATGTTGTTTATTTATAATCATGATTTAATTTGTTTTTTTTTGTGATTTTCTAGATGAGACCTTACTTACAGATGACTTGCATTTTATCAAAACTACAAAATTTAGAATCAGTGAAAGAAATATCACAGAAAATTATTGTGGGCATTGATTTAGTAAGTTTATTATAAATAAGAGGTTTTTCTTTTTTAGGCGAAACTTTAGCAAAGGGAAGAAGTCAGCAATACCATAAATACTCTACCTGGTTTAAGATCTTGAAGCTAGATATGCTAATATCATCACTAAGACATGAAGCATTATCTTGTCTGTTTTGATTCACCTCCTGCTTCCTGAGTTTAGCTAAATGTTTTCTTACTCTACAACCATCTCATCATAATTTACTCCACATATAATTGTTTTGTTGTAAAATTTCCTACATTAAAGAGTTTGAATAAGTAGTCAGGTTCTGTGCACCATTTTAGAACTATCTCACTGTAATACACGAAGTCTAGACCATTTACACAAAACAAAAGACTTGTTAGTTACTTACTAGGCGAAACTTCCTGCATGACGATAGGGGATGGCAGCGAGCAGGGTTCAAACCCGGGAACAAGGAGACAACAGACGGTG
The DNA here is from genome assembly GCA_036873155.1 of Biomphalaria sudanica. Lineage (NCBI taxonomy): Eukaryota > Metazoa > Mollusca > Gastropoda > Planorbidae > Biomphalaria > Biomphalaria sudanica. The sequence continues at coordinate 1,644,043 of JAZGLO010001553.1, forward strand.
ACAGGCTTGCTACGAAATCAAGACAATACAAAAATAAAATGTTATATCTAACAACACATGGATATGGAAATGGAGAGAGATACAAGATTGGGCATGGATCATACAATAATAAATCTCGTAAGGAGTCCAAACCGACCTCTGTAAATAGACACTCTACTATTTTCTATATTCAGTAGCACCACAAAATTAATTACTTAGAAAAAAAACTCGACATTTCTCTGGGTAAGATGAGATGCCTTAGAGCAGGGATTCTCAACCTGTGGGTCGCGACTCCTTTGGGGGTCGAATGACCATTTGCCAGGGGTCGCCTAAGACCATCAGAAAATTCGTGGGGGAATTGAATTTTTTTTTATCGGAAGTTGTTTTTTTTATGTTCTTATGTGCTGTAACATTTTTGTACCATAGTGGATATAGATTTGTATTGTAAATTACAGCGATGGGACATTACTCAACTAGCATTATTACCAAATAAATTTAGAAACGATCGTCAAGTTTCAATAAATAAAAAAAGTGTCGGTGACAAATATAAACATAGAGACATATTGCAAGACAATACAGAGGGCACTTTTAGTGAATGTAACATCCTTGTTTGATAGTAGACATGTATTATCTATCTGTTCTTCTTTGGGTTTTTTTTTTTTTTTATAATTGTTATATAAAAATCGACGTTACAGACCACATCATTGTTGTTACAAAATATATTTTTCAACAATAAATGTACTGTCTATCAATGCATCGAAACACATTGTGGGATCAAACATTTCTATGGTGAATATCTAATCACGTCGTGAAGAAAATTCAATTAATATTAGGCCATCGTATTATAGTCAATGGAAAAAATGTTCATTATGTAACAACTCATGAACACAGACTTCGAACAAAAGAAAGTTAATAAAAGAAAGAGAGTGACAATTTTCTTTTTGCGGTATAGATTAAGCAGAAACCCGATGCAAAATTTGTAATGAAGTTCTCTCTGCCGTATGTATTGAGGTCGAACAATGTCCGAACTTTGCCGATTACAACATACAGTAGTTTAGTTAGACTCAGATGCAAGTACCACAATTGAAACATATCAGCCTATGAATCTTCTTGTTTGGTGGCTCTCAGAATCGCTCGAGTTCTGAAACCTCACACCACTACCAAGCAGTTATTGTCGTGGCCAAAGATATGATTGGAGCCAAATTTATTAATTAATTTAGTGTAATTTGCATACCTAAAGCCACTATTTACAGGAGATTAGTTCTTCTGATATTAATGAAATGATATCTGCTTGTTATACAATATTTAGCATCCAGCTTGATGAATCCAAAGGCGTTGTAAATTGTTCACAATTACTAGTTCCGGTATACTTAAGATATACCGGTATACACAATGTCGATTTCAAAGATTAGTTTCAATGCAAAACTCTTTCAACGATTCCTCTACAGCGCGTGATGTAATTGACAAAGTTGGTTAAATTTGAAAAAAGTAAAAGACTTCTTGGAAAAATAATTGTGGCATCTGCACAGAAGTTCCTCTAAGTATGCTTGGATGTCGGTCTGGAGGTTCTATGATTGGTACAGAATGAGTCCCCATAAGAATTCATCCAAATTCACTTTATTATTCATCGACATATATATTTTAGCAACGTCAATAACAATGCATCTCAATATTTCTCTTCAATGTCAGTTACAAAATTCTGGATCAATTGTTTGCAGTCACTCTGTTCTAGATCAGTGTTAATGTTTATGAAACATGTTTTTTCTGCCTGTTAGTTATCGAGTCTAAAAAAGAAATAAACTTGATGCAGAAAATGTGAATTCCTAATCTAGTGAAATAAAAATAAGCTTAACTTTCGCACTAACGTTGGTGTGTTTGTTATTTCTGCGGCCACATTTTTCAAGATAATTAATACTTTTTAAATTGTATATTATGCATGTTACGTGAATATTATAAACACGCAATAGAAAAATCAATAAATGAAAATCATAAAATATACTTTTTCAAAAGTGTAAGCACTAATTTATTTTACACTAAATATATATGATAAGTTTCTAAAAATTAAATTAACATCATAGATATTAGTTTTGATAACCATTTTATAACTAAATCACTTTGACCTAGACCTATGACAATTTTTTTTGTTATGGTTGGGGGTCGCCTCCTAGTGAAAAGTTGTGTTAGGGGGTCGCGGAGGTAGAAAGGCTGAGAACCGCTGTCTTAGAGTAACCATAATGATATAGTTGTTTCCTGGTGTCAGATCTTAGTTAACAGCGTTTTCTCTACATACAATAAGATCATGTAATTAATTTTCTTGTGACTATAAGTTACAAAATGCTAAATTAAAATATGAAAAAGGCTTTTTTTATGTTGGGTTAACCTACAAAATGTCTTTAAACATTTCACCGAACAAAACTCCGACATAATGGCCTATTTAAGTAAACATTAACGACCTTAAATATCGGTATATATTAGTTATCTAAGATTGGGCTAAAAAATTGCATCTATAGGCCTAGCGTTTAAAAATGTGTTTTAAATAAAAATGAGATCAAGACAAAAAGTGAATCATGGGTTCAAGGAGACGAAACTTCAACTTAGGAAGAAAGAACAACAATTTGTGTGACTGATACATCTGCAGACAGTCTACAGTGCTGTATGTCTATGTCTGGTGAGTGTTAATAACGGGAAGGTCAAGGAATCTTTTACATTTTATTTCTCCCACTTTGGATCAAGTTGAAACTTTGCATAATTATTTTCTGTCGATGAAAACACATGAATTAGTTAAAAATAAATTAACCCCATAAGTTTATCAATTAGAACTAGTTAATATTTTTTTAGATAGAAAATATAATAAGCCTTGTGTAGAGAATTAGTTCGTTTTTGAAGCAAATTAGCTATTGACATGTCAGCTTTATGGGTTTTTTCTTTTTTTTTCAATTCCCTTGGATTTAATGTGAATGCTTAAAACTATTATTTGCTCATTTGTTTTTATTTATTCTTATATAAAATCTCACTACTGAGCTTATGTGTTGACAGAGACAGATTATGCAAAAGGGCATATTTATTAACATCTTTATGTATACATCTTGTATCATCTAGGATATCTATAATTTTCTTATGCGTATTTTGAACTTTAAAATATTTCTTTAAATCAAGATTATTTGCATTTAGAAACTATTTTACATATTTATAAAAGTAAATATTCTATTTTGAATATTCATATTCCGTTCACTATATTATCAATGCTATTCTTTAAACAAAAGTTTACAACTAAATATAGTGAAACAGATCTAGAAAATATACATATTTCATTTTGAAAGAATATTAATACTTCTATTTTAGAACAGATTCTACTCGACTCCAATTCTACTTTAGAAGGTAAAAGCTTGCGATATTTACTAGTATAATTATTTTTAAATACCTTAGTTTCAATAAAGTAAAGTATTCAAATCTTCGTTTTCATGAATACTGTTTAACTTAGTTAAAATGATTAACAGAGAACTAGTAGTTTTTTTTTCTTTTTTATCTAGCTTCAGAGTTGCAAAGGTTAAACGCAAATGTTGATAACTTAAATTCTAAAGTAACTCAACAAACCAAAAACTTCACAAGCTACACAATAAAATTCGATATCAGCGTAGAATAACGAATGATATACAAGACATGGATACCAAGTTTATGGAATTTAAAGAAGCAGTAATCACAGAACTTCAGACTGCGAGTATTTTTATGTCAGATTTACAAACAAAATGTCAAAATGTATGCGATGATTTCAGAGATCATAAAGAAATGATAACAGTACAGGATAAAAAGGTGAGATTTTAATTCCTATAACAATATTGTGTAAGTAAAAATTAAAGCAAAAGCAATTAAGTTATAACTTTTTTAGTAGCTCATAACCGTAAGGCTCAGCCGAGACCAATTGTCATAGTAGGCCTGAGCGCATATATGTAATGTCGCAACGCTTAACTGATCTACACTCACCACAGGTTGTCATGTCAGAAACTGAGGATCAAATTATAACGATGAAACAGAATGAAAATATGAAGTTGAAAGAATATTTAGGTTAGTGACGTTTTTTTTAAAATAGTGTTACAGAGCATACAATGATTTTAAAACACTACCTAAAATGAATGTTTTCAGAGAAATACCTGAAATCCTGGGGAAAAGACCGATATATCCGGCAGCGTCTTCCAGGACATGTGGTAGTAGCTACAGAGGCAGGGTTAATTGATACAGATTGGTACTCTGCCCATAAGGTCCAAATTTTATCCGGTTTCCACATTATTGATTTCCTTAGTAGTCATTGTGTAAGCAATATATTGTAACGTTTGTAACTATCCAGGCTCTCTGCTAACTGCACCACACGACACCACCAACTTAAAGAACTTGTCAACTCAGGGCTCCAAAGTAACGTAACCTTTTAATGTCCCCTAAATCACAGTCAATACTGTACAATAGGTAACAACGTTACACTGACTCTGCTCCTTGACCAACTTCACACCGTACAGATTCTGTCTATGACTTCAACTCGTACTAGTGAAAGTGCGAGGTAAAGTGAAGTGACTCTGACACATTTGCTCTTATAAAAGGTCCCTATATGCCTTCTAGAACCGTATGGAAGGTCGCTCGACCATTCTGGTTGATCACATGACTACATTCGCCTGAGTACTATTCACAACACAGTTCCTTCCCGAACTGGAGTGTACTGTCACTCGTCACGATCCAGCAGGGTTGACCGCTCTTCTTGCGTTGGCATGTGTCTGTTATGTATTTACAAGTAAATTGAGCCAGAATTTCGTAACAATTTTTAGGTTTATAGCACAATTCAAATAGCATTTTAATAATTTAAAATTCTGTTCTCTTAGTAACGGTGGTTGAACATGTAAACTTTATGGATAAAGATGTTCTCAAAATAAAATATGCCCAGAGTAAGTGAGGAACTTATATATATATATATATATATATATATATATATATATATATATATAATAAAATACTTGAAGATTAAATTTTGCCATTTTTTTATCACCACATTCTTTAGTATATACTTTTTCCTGTTCAACTATTGTTTCTTTAGGGAAAATGTTTTTCAAAGAACAAAATATACAAAAGGATGTAACAAGATCAAATGGAATCGGTTAGTTATAATTATAAATTGTTATACAAATGTTTTACCTGTAATTAATTGACTAATTGATTAATTTGTTATTGATTCATCTCTAGTCTATGTCAATGAATAATTATACAAATTGTTAGCTTGATCCGAGAATGGGTGTAGAAGAAATAACGTGTACACACTTTTTACCAGACAGACAGACAGAGTGAGCTGATATAAGCTTTGTAAATGTGCTTACAATAAATGTGATTTTCTCAATCTGAATTATAAAATGTATAAGCAAGTATGAAAAATAAATTGGATGGCTGCGTGGTTGTTCGTTTTGCGCGCTGGGCTGTCGTTTGAAATTATCGATGGTCCTGGGTTCAAACCCTGCCCCCGTCGTCCTCCGGGAGGTTTGGACTAGGAAGTAAACTATCCTCACCTCTGAATGAACATCCGAAACATGTAAAACATTTTACTATTGAGAATTTTTTTATTTCTTTGTCTAATTACAATGTTCTATTTATTTTATTCTCTTTGCAACGTTAATTGTTAATTACAATCATGTTTAGAACTGTGCACATTAACTCATAAATATTCCAGTTTCAGAGTTTCTTTGTCAAAAAAAGCTATACACCTAATGTCCAGTGTGTTAAAGACTGTCTGCATGTGATAGGTTAAATATATAAATATATACATATGTATTAATTTTTATTTAATTTGGGGTAGAATAATTAAAAAAAGATAGAATTTCAGAGCATTGTAAGGGGGCTTGGAGGCTGAGTGGTCTTAGAATTTCGGTGAATACTGGAATTTTTTGTGTGTAAAGAACGTCCATAAGTCCTACCAACTCTCATGGATACCTGACATTTATTGGGCCAAGTAAATGCGGTTGGTGCTGGCCACATGACATCCTTGATAACCGTCAGCCAAAAGAGAAATAATGATATCTTGTATAATCTATCCTGATTTACTTTGAATGATATTAAGAAATGACTAAAAAATATATTATTAACTCTTTCTCTCCTAATTGACGATGCCAAGGTTGATTTAACCCCTATTAAACTAAATTCATTTTGGATTTATAAACTTTAATTAGTGTTGTGTAAAAAGAGCATGCATTCTCCTATTATTCGATACCAAATATAACATTTTCTGTTAACAAACAAAAAAAGTTATTGAAGTTTAATCAGAACAGGATAGTGAAATACAAATGAGCACGATGAATAATACTATCGAAACGAGGAAAATAATTACGGAGAGAAAGAATTAATTTTTTTAAATTCAAAAAGCAATAAAAATATTTGTATCGGACACTACAAAAAAGACTAATAACAAATTATAAAATGACTTCATTTCGGAAATTAAAACGTTGTTGGCTATTTATAACCACACTAAAAGAAAATAAAGACCTTCATTTAATAATGTCAACTAACACTTTTAAACTTGCGTAACGTTTCTCGTGCATTTCGAGATGTATAAATGACGTAGTTATTTTTGTCTCTAGGACCTAGAAAATTATAAATCGATTCGTAAATGGACTAAGTTCACGTGAGTGTTTTATTTTTATTGCATTTTACACACAGCAGGTCAAGTACACTTTATACCTATTGATACGTTATGTTCGGAAAGTCTACCTGAAGGGAGTCAAAACAATATATGGTACAGCATTATCAAAGGCGTAGCTGATCTGACAGTGAGAGTGAGTGTCACGATGACCAGTCCAGACAGACCTGAGTTTTGGCCAAACACAAAAGTTCCATATTTTTTGTACAACATGAGAGGAAGTCAAGATCTGAGAACCGGAAGTGGTAAAGTGGAAAACGTGATTAAGTTCAGTAATGAATCATGCCCATGCGAAACGTGTCGACATTCTGACAAACCAAACACCGAGTGGTGGAACTTCAAGGTCTACACAGCTGCCTATGTCGTATTTGATGGCGTTGAGGCAAGACACACGACGTGTCGATTTTTCTATGATACAGAAGAAAGCCCAGAGATCAGTCTACAAGTTGTAGTGGACAATGACTTCAAAACGAACATAAAAGGCGACTGGTCTTGTTTTTGTTGTGTTACGTGCACTAAGAAACTCGATGAAACACTACAGGGCATGGTGGAAGATTACGACATTTTCAATAATATTGCATATCACAAATACAATGGCACTAGTGAGGAAGACAAGCTGATGTTTCCAGTGTCACACCCTCACGGATGTCGTAAACTGGTTAGCCTTGGTCAATGGAAGGACAACTACACTAGTGACATTATTTTACAGCAGTTTACTTACTATACATGTACAGTGGTGCTCCTGTCTACTGTGTTGGACACTGCTTGCATTAAAACAGTGGCAGTTTAAAAAGTGGACTCTGTTATAGTAATTACGGCTAAGTTTCGCCCTTAATTATCGAATGTTATGTGCATTCATTTAGTTAGTATATTTTAATGTAACATGGTAAAAAAAATATAATAAAATAATTTTTATTGAACGAAAATGTATTTCAAATAATGTAGTAAGTAACCAAATTAAAACCATATCGTCTTCTATATCTTAAAATTTTAATTATAAACTAAGAACGGATTACTGTGATTTATTTTTAGTATGAAAATGTGTTGACATTGCATACATACATTAGCACTGACCCTTGTCAATGAATGGTTTTATCGTTAATAATTTTTTTTTATCGTTTAGTGAGTTGGTCAATAGTCAAGACATTAAGTATCGCGAAGACATTCTTTAATTGCTTGTCTCTGTACATAGTCCAATTCAGTTGTCAAGTCAGAGAGGACAATTATTCGCCGATCCTCCAGGACATCATATAGGTAGCCAGGTATGTTATGTAGTTGAGTTTGTAGAACCAACGTCACTACACGTCCTTGATTGGCTGGAGTCACTGAATGGCTGGCGTACTAGAAAGACACATAGATTATTGAAATACATTGTAATTTTTTAAATATACCAGAAAATAACCACATTCAAAAATTAAAAGTAAAGTAATGGAAAAAAATCACATATTATAACGTCCGACCTCAATCAACACATGAACTGGTCAACAACAACACTATTATAACTATATACATTTTGTTCATGATCTGCTCTAGTCAACTGACTCAAATTTAAGTTTGAAAATTGGTAAGTAACTAAAAAAATGTATCATTTATTTCAAGCTAAAATTCTACGCATAATAGTATGGCTGGGTAGCTAAGCCATCTAATCACGCGAAACGTCTAGCTTCTCTCCCAATACTGGCCCATTTCGTTTCTATTTATTTTTTCAATGGTTAATAAAATATTGTTTGGCTTCTGAACCGAAGGTCCCGGTTTCAAATCCTGGTGAAGTTGTCCCAACTGGGATTTTTAATTTTGGGATCTTTAGGGCGCCTCCAGCTTTAATAAGTGGCTTACATTAGCTGCAGAAAAGAGAAGGCGATTTGTCATTGTGCTGGCCACATCATCCACGTGACACCTTCGTTAACCATGGGCCACACAAACATGACCTTTACATCATCTGTCCCATAGATTACAAGGTTTGAAAGGGAAAGTTTAATATATTGCTTAAAAATAATGTAGAATTTGATTTAAATGCAATCATTTTCAATATTGCCTGCTTAAATCTAATAATAATATAACACACAAGACAATGTCTTCGGATCTGAAGATTTATAGACACGAACCTTCATAACAATATCGGAGAGGTCGTAGTTGTTCAGAAAGCTGTTTGTTATAACTAACAGTATCCTCCAACTATCTCTCATGGCTTCAAACATCTGTTGGTCAGTGTAGCCTGGACCTAGGTCACGATGATGGATAAACGTGGTCACTTTAAGTGTTTTCTCCAAATACCTTCAAAATTACAAACAGAGGTGCTACATTTACAATTGAATACCAAGGTATTATATAAGTCAAAGAAAATAAATGGTCGATGGAGATTGTGATATGACATGTTACACAGTGGGGCAGGGGCGGACTGGCTATATGGGCGTTCGGGCAATATGATACCTAAATGGGCCGGTAAGGCCACCTAAGGAGCCTCACAAATGTCATTATTGAAAGTATTAAATTTTTAAAGATTTTATAGCATTCTGTTGCGTCTGAGCGTCGTGTTTAAAAAACAACTTTAACAGACTCTTAAAGCTACTTTTGTCTTATCACATTTTCCGAAATAATGTAGGCTAATAGCCAACACCCGTAGTAGGCTTCATCCTTAAAGGGCCTACATACTTACCCATTAAATAGCAACATAACGCTTATATTTCTTATATAGACTAATATAGAGTTTACTGTGTGCATGCGTTAAGTTATCGATACATTATCAAACTTAAAAAATTGATTTTTAGGACAAGTAGAACTAGAATTGGATGCCTATTATATGATATTCAAGTTTTGGGCCGAATGGTATAGAAATGCCGGGGCCGATTTTGACAGCCAGTTCGCCCCTGCAGTGGGGTATGACATGTTACACAGTGGGGTATGAGATGTTACACAGTGGGGTATGACGTGTTACACAGTGGGGTATGACGTGTTACACAGTAGGGTATGACGTGTTACACAGTGGGGTATGACGTGTTACACAGTGGGGTATGACGTGTTACACAGTGGGGTATGACGTGTTACACAGTGGGGTATGACTTGTTACACAGTGGGGTATGACGTGTTACACAGTGGGGTATGACGTGTTACACAGTGGGGTATGACGTGTTACACAGTGGGATATGACAGATGACAAAGGTGAACAAGAAAAAAAATCTTTAAAAAATGTTTTTTTTCTTCTTGTGACACAAAGTGCTCATTGCAGTCAATGCACTCTTATTACTAAAATTGTGTAATAAGTCTTTTAAAATTTGTAGAAGAGTGACATTTGGTTTGATAATATACTACATCATTTTCTCTTATTTTTAAGATTCAATGTGTATACAAATCAATGATAATAAAAAAAAAAAATTAATAAGCATTGTTTTCTATTATATACTACAAATAGACGTCTCAAAATAAAAAAGCATTGCTTCTTTAGATATTGAAACAAAGTGAAAGGCTTGTTTCTTTGAGGCTTTGAGTGAGAGATTAAGCCTTCACAAAACCACTAATCCAATTGTTATTCTATTATATCCATTTGACCAGGCTGACACTCAGCAATCTTCATTACAATCAGTTCGTTGAAAACATAAGGATAGTAAAAAATTAATGATATTAGTAGTAGTATATCTTAGTATCTTGTGGTATCATGTCGTCAGTCGGACTAACATTATAATAACACTTAAGAGAAACACAAATTCCCACATGATAACTGAGTTTTCAACAGCACTGACCTCAATAAAATATGCCTGACAAATCCGACGTCGTCATCAGCGTAGCCAATGAAAACGTATGTCTTGTAGTCGCTTGATTTCATTGGTCGAAAAGCCTTGATGAAGATCCTTACCAAGTAAGCTTCTATGGCGGTTCTAAATCTGTGCACGAGGTAGGCCATCAGGAAGGTGAAGGACATCACGAGCAGTAGAACGATGGAGATCATCAAGTAATTGCTGGCGGATAAATTCACAGTATATTGCAGTCAAGACAAAAACTAAATTTCAAACAATCTCTAGTTAAGGAAACAAAAACAGAAAAAGAGTTGTCTAGTCGACTTACAAGCAAAACATACACATCTTTTTTTTTTAAATAAAAGCTTATCTAAGGGAAAGAACTCCACACTTACTACTTTATCTTTATAACAGTTAGTTCCCTTATTCGATCGCAAACAAAATAATTAATTAATAATTTGTAATTATCAGATTTGTTAGATCCAGGATTAATTCTTTTTATTACATACAATAAATGGTTGTTTAAAGTTTCAACTTCATCTTATAATGGGTGCGGGAGATATAACGTGTACAAACATTTTACCGACAGACAGACAGACAGATAGACAGACAGACAGACAAATAGACAGACAGACAGACAGACAGACAGATAGACAGACAGACAGATAGACAGACAGACAGACAAATAGACAGACAGACAGATAGACAGACAGACAAATAGACAGACAGACAGATAGACAGACAGATAGACAGACAGAGTAAGTTGCTGTAAGCTTTGCATAAATGGAACGACATACTAGCCATAACAATTTCTGTAAAATCCTATGGAGTCTAGTAACAGCATAGAAGTAGTAATAAGTTGTCCTTCTTGGGATGTACATGAGTAGTTTCCCTTGTTATCCAAAAAGTCGCTGATATTAAGCCAGACTGTTTTAAGAAAATATATTTCAAATGAAAAAAAAAAGTGTAAGAAAAGATTGAAACTTTCTTATCATGTTCAAAGTGTAGGCAATTGTCAAATGTTGGTCCACCTTTTGCTCCAGTTCTGGGTGAACAAAAAAAAAAGAACATAGTATATTTAATACATGTTTTTTTAAGTCTGTAAAACTAACTATATTGTTTTATTTATCCATAAACGCATTTAATATGTTTATTTTCAGCAGCGTTTATAACGTTTATAATTTAATTCAAATCATATAAATTATAATAAGCAAATGAATTTAATAATTCAAACATCAATAGAGCCACCAGAAATTAGCACGCACTTAAAAGGTGGGGAAAAAAAGAAGAAAAATCTCTACAAAGGAAGGCGTAACAAAATGTTAAGAGAAAGTAAATTATAAAAAAAAAACAACAACTAGGCAAACCATCTTTGTGATGAATTACCCACTTCATGAAAAGCTAGATGTAGATCTATATAAAATGTCATATTCATCAGATGAAGCGACTTTTCTCAGTAGCTCATCATTCGTTTGACTATTTGAGTCGAACGCCAGGCACAGTTCCCTTCAGATAGTACTTTACAAGTCTTATACACATTCATATTTTATGCAATGTGTATAGGAAATATTCAACAGAGTAAGAGCCTAACATTTTCACATTTTAGAAAAAATGCCGGAATTGAAGGCATGAACCGAATAAAAAGAGATGTCCTATTTTTGCCCGACTTCTGGTAAACCTATTTGCACATAGAGCCAATGAAGAAATTCGCACTAACGAGTCACTTGATTAAATTGAATGAATACTCGAGAAAGATTTTTGGTCTGATGAGATTTTCCATTTGTGGATGCTGTACTGGAATGCGAATGTACCCATGAGGAAAGTAGGGCGGATGTTTGTGTTTGTGAAGACTGGATACCTACTAATGAAAATGCAAAAAAAAAAAAATGATGTAAACACTTCTGACCCTTTAATCTCTATAGTAGGGTCCCTTCTCTTGTAAAGAAACAGGGCAGCAGCATTCCATTAAATAGGGTCATAAATCCAGATATGCAGAAACTAAAAAAGTATTTAGTAATAAACATTCTGCATTACTAATATAGAATACACAAAAAAAAACACCTCTGATAAACCAAATTACAAATATTTATTTCTCTGGGGCGATAAGAGTTATGCACACCAACTCATGCGCACACAATCACACACACACACACACACATGCATGTGTGTAAGTCTAAGAATATTTTCAGTTTAATTTAAATGTAGCGCCCTTTATTTCAATGTAGCGCCCTTTATTTCAATGTAGCGCCCTTTATTTCAATGTAGCGCCATTTATTTCAATGTAGCGCCCTTTATTTCGATGTAGCGCCCTTTATTTCAATGTAGCGCCCTTTATTTCAATGTAGCGCCCTTTATTTCAATGTAGCGCCCTTTATTTCAATGTAGCGCCCTTCAATGCAAATACTCATATTCCTCCACGTACTTTTTATTTTTTTCTTTTGTTCTTTAATTATTGAGTATATTTATAATGAAAGCCTTCCTTTATTTTAGTGTGTGTCAGTGCACTGGCGGATCCAGGGGGGGGTGGTAGGGGCGATGCCCCCTCGACCGACCCTCCCCTTCCCCCCAGAGAGGAGGCGGCGGACGAATTTAAGTAAAGAAATCACACAATTTCTATACGAATTTATTAGTTATGTTAATAATATATACTAATTATTTATTTTTCAACCAATTTTTAGATTATTTCACCCCCTCTCTTGTTTGTTGGCCAATATGGTGGGGTGGGAAGGTAGCAATGGCATCAATCCCGCCCCCCTCCACCATAAACTTTAGAGTGAGGGGGGCGGTCCAATTTATTTGTAGAAACCACATTTTGTTACAGAATCAATTAAATATCTATATGATTAAAAGTTGCTATTGATATTCTAAACAAACGTTAAATTATGTGGTTCCCCTGTGACCGATTGGGTGGGTATGGCGAATACATCTACTGCCCTTCCCACCTAAACCCTTTGAGTACTTTTAATTAGTTGAACTACTATATCATTTTTATATTATGTCGCAACACTCTTGGTATCTTGACCGATTCGGTGAGATGGGTGGGGGGAGAGGGGTGATTGCTTCTACTGCCCTCCCCTCTCTAGCCCTCTGTATTGGGGGGGGGGTCCTATTCTTATGGAGAAATCAAAGTTTGTGAACAAAATTAGTAGAATATCTTTAAAAGTTACATATTGAGATTTGAACCCATTTGTATATTATGTCGCACACACACTCTAGTGTCACATTTTATCATTAGTAAATTTATATGAAAAAGGGTTGTACTAGGTGGGAGGGGCGATACATACAATCTCCGCTCACCCATTGGACAAACCAATGTCATTGCACTTGAATTACATAATCATTTTAGGAAAGACTTTATTTTGGAAAATTTAGAATTCATACTAAATTTTTAGTATAAGAGTAACTATTGTGATGAGTTCTGAACCCAAATATTATTTTCCTAGTCACCTTTTTCCAACCTTTACTCATACTGATATTTTTCTATTGTATAAATAAATTGGGACTATAACTCAGAATATAAGCTTGAATCCCGAAAATGCAAAATATTTTGAGTAAAATCAAATTGGTCCACTTAATTTCTCCTACCACTTTATATTTGTTTAGAGCTTTGAAAACAAAGTTACAAACATGCTTATTGAACAAAATGTACCACTTACAAATGAGCTTTAAAAAAAAAAAAATTGAATAATATTTTTTTCGTTGGCGATCCTTAATGCCTTAATCTAAATTTGTTTGGGTATCTTTTTAAGGAACCAATTGGTTGTATTTGCAATGTAGTAAGGGCATGTAAATTCGTATTAGAATATTTTCAAGTAAAACGTTATTCAAAAGGTCGTTTTTAATAGGATGAATAATGAGCTGTAGACGTCAAGAGAATGCTTTTCTGCAGTGAAGTATGCAAGATAACGCTTTTGGCGTCGGGGACCCCAACTTACAGCGCTCCCCCAGACCCCCTAGCTGTCAAGAGAAAGGCCTCAGCATGGCTGATTTTTTTTTCGCCAAATGTTGAGAATCACTGCTTTTTAAAAATTCTCATATATATGCATTACGCGCGTTAATTCATAGGGCTAGGTTTACTGGGCGTTAGAGTTGGGGTTTGGTACAAAAAAATCGCCCTTTACCCACTCCTAATTTAGACCAGGTTCCCTTCTAACTTCACCTATTCTTTGGTTTGCTGGACCGCTGGGGCACCATACAAGATCCGTCAACATTCTCTCTCCATTCTTCTCTGTCATTTGTCTTTGATATTATTTCATTCTGATGTTCTTTCTGAAAATATTGAAACCTGCCTTTTTACCTGCCTGGGTGGGCCAAACTGTTTTTGTAACCTTGTTGATTAGGTTTCTGTTAAAAAGTGAAACTTACATATAAATTGTATCTGAGAACACACACAAGCAATATTATTTTCTGCCAGGGCTAGATAGAACTCAGGAACATTTTCCGAGTGTTTCGTCAGAGATGACATCTCCTCTTGTGTTAAATAAATGATTGCGTTTCCAGACAGATCAAGAAATTCTAAGTTCAAAACCAATCCCATATATATGGGTAATTTGGAAAATCTATTTTTAGACAAAATCACGTGACTAATGCGAGGATTTCTTGCAAATAAATTAGTAGGTAAGAAATTGAGTTTATTGTCAGTGAGGTCTAAATATCTGAGCTCCGTGAGTTTATAAATAAGTCTGTCGATAGGCAGACGTTGAAAGAACTCTTCGTTCTTCATAGATCTCAGTGTAAGAAATCTCACAGTGGGGAAGTCGTCGAAAAAAAACGAAGAAACCAAAAGTGAGTTTTCAGAAAAGTCTAAAAATTGCAAGTTGGTCAGTCCCATGATTCGACCTGTACATCGGCTTAGGCTGTTACCAACGAAGTAAAAATGTGTTAAGTTACCAGCTTCATTAGCGTTTTGAAAGAATCGGAAGCTTTGGTTTCCGTAGTTGTTATCTCCTCTGAATGTGTACATAATTTTAAGAACACGCAACGCTGGAGGCATTCTGAATGTCCAGGTGCCGGAATTTCCAGGATAGGGAGGATTTTTGGAAAATCTAAAAAGCGCTCGCTCACTAATGGAGCCAAGTTCAGCTCTTGATGTGTACTCAGATAACGCAATAGTTTCAAAAGTTGAGTCATTCTTCAAAGGTTCATTGATTATTGTGGCATTAGAAAATGCAGCATTTTTTAAAACTGTGTTTAAGTTAGTATCGAATCTCGAATCCTCTCTTCCAAAATTGTGATTTATATTTCTTTCATTTAAGTTAGGTTTGTGGTTAAGTCCTGAACATACTGAACTGGATACTGTTACATCTTTCCTGAAAGCATGAAGCCCTAGGTAAGATGATGAATCGTCGTTTTCCGGGTTGAGGGATGTAATAACGATTTCCTTTAACTTCTGAAGCAGTACAGCTTCTAGCAGAGGGTATCTCCATCCCAACCACCCCATCATGTTTTTAGAGAAATCTAAATATTGTATGTTGTGTCTCCACTGTGGACTGGATACAACTCCCGGTGCTATGGCGAAAATATTGCTGTCAACCCAGGAGAAATGTGTAAGAGTTAATCGACTTAAATATTTGGCTGTACTTTTAAATATGACTCCGTCTTGAAGAGTTAAGTTTGGCGTATAAAAGTCTCTTGTATAATGTGTTGTCTCAAGGTATAGTGTATGCAAGGATGAATTGATAAAATGTTTGAATTTTCTGGCCATGTTTTCATTTCCAATTCTGCAGTTGACGATTTTCAGGGTCTCCAGAGAGTTCAGATTTTGTAAAGCGTCATCATTGAACTCTGTATAATCAGGATCGAAGTCTGCCGGGTCAACAGTAAAATTATCAAAACCGATCAAATTTAGTATTTTCAATCTAGAGTTCCACAGTCCCACGAAGCTGTCGTTTGGTATTATTGTTACATTCGTGCAATACAATGTGAAATTGTATAAGTTGGTCAATAATGAGAACTCCGATCCGATGTGTAACTTTTTAAAACCGTCCATTGTGAGGGTAGACAAGTTCCGCAGGTAAACGAAAGCGTCTTTTAAGTTTTTGGACAGGCCGAGATTATAGCCAATAAAAAGTTGCTTCAGATTTGTAAGATGCCTAAATGTTTTAGGGCTTAAGGAACTGACGTCATCCCTGAGGAGATTTTTTTCTAGGTTTAAATTTTGTAGTTGGCTTAGACCAAGAAATGCGTCAACCTGTGGAGCATACAGACAGAAAAAAGGCAGACTTAACACAAATATTGGCTGATGCATATATTATTTAAATCGTTTATTACATAACTTATTTACTTACTAATCAGTCTACTTATCTATCTATCTATCTACTTATCTATCTATCTATCTATCTATCTATCTATCTATCTATCTATCTATCTATCTATCTGCCTGACTGTATGTCTGTCTGTCTATGATTTATTTACCTATCTAAAATGCTGACTGAGATGAAAGTGATTCGAGTATTTACTGATGAATGTCCCCCATGATTGATGCATAAACTACGCACACGGGACATATTGGGCATCTCGAAACCTTTAGGACTCTTCAGAGAGTTAGAGGATTGTTAGGGTTAGGGTTAGGGTGAGTCACGCATCTGAAGTGTGTTTGACTGCCAGACAAAAAAAAAAGGTTGTGCATCACAGATTGACCCCTACCTTAAAAGTTGCAGGGAAGAGTGAAAAGTAGTAAAGAGAAGAACTGACAGATGTAGATGCTAAGAAGCATTTTGCTTAACATAATTATGCCAGAAACAGCTGTAACACATTCTTGAAGTTAAGAATTTTAAAGAGAAGATACAATTTTTGGTAGCCTTGGGAAACCTTATAATCAGTAGGAAAATAGTCTATATAGTTCGTCCATCATAATCACGCCGATAATCACTTTTGTCATCCAGGTGGGCTGAGAAGCCTAGAGACCCATGTTTGTCTGTCTAGTAAAAAGTTTGTACACGTTAGTTCTCCCACACCCAATCTCGAATCAAGCTTAAATATAACATTTATTTCTATTACCTGACAACACAAGAATCAATAAGAAAAAATAAACAATTAACCAACTAACCAATTAGTTAGTTAACTATTTTTAATTAATTATGTTGTTTGTATCTTAAACAAGAGAGAAATTTTACCTTATTGAATAGGTGGTGATATAAGCTGAATTAGTTGTATAAAAAAAAACTTGTTTTTCAACACTCACTTTATTCTGTACACCGGATACACCAAAAAGCTTGCTATTTATAGTTTTTTTCGCCATCTTCGTTAATATAAAGCCTTTTAAAAATGGTATAAATAATGTGTAGAATACCTCAATGCGATGAACGTTTGACGACTTGATGCTAAGTTCTCGAAGCAAGGCCAACGTGTGGAAAGAACCATTAGTCAGTGCAGTCAGGTTGTTATTGTCCAGGACCAGTACTTCCGTAGAAACTGGCAAGCATCGAAGGTCCACAAACGTCCATTTCAAACTGGAACAGTTGACTACAAGTACATCACTTACATTGACCACTGTGCAACATTGTAAACTCACATCATCATTGTCATACATCACTGTTGAGTTAGCTGAGATGTTTGTGAGAAGTCTAATGATGATCATTACCTGGCAAGTTATCAGCAAGCATTTAAACATGATGCCAGATTTCTTCTCTGAAATTATATATATTAAAATATATTATATATACTTTTGTGATGTTGGCTAGATTTAGAATTCCAATATCTATCCATCTATCTGTCTATCTATCTATTTATCTATCTATCTATCTATCTATCTATCTATCTATCTATATATATATATATATATATATATATATATATATATATATATATATATATATATATATATATATATATATATATATATATATATATATATATATATATATATATATATATATATATATATATTTATCTATCAGTCTGTCTTTTTTGTATAAAGGGGGGGAAGACAAAGACTGCTGTATAAACAAATTAGTTACCATTTTAAAAGTCTGCTTCAGACTAAACTGGACATATTTTTGCATTTAGATTCATTAGGTATAAGAATGTTAATCATGATGTATAGTGCAAACTAATATTGTTAAAATAATTTGTCATTTAACAAAGTGCAACAAAAATCCAACGTGACTACAACTCTGCATTGCAGTGCTAAACATCCAAACAAGCGAAATATAAAATATTTTAAAAAAAATAATACAAGCTTATCTAAGGGGAGAACTGTATATTTAGAGCCATATATAGATATCATTATTGTATGAGTCCTTTCCCATAATCAGTATACAAGTAAATTAAATAATTAGCATTGATTAATAATTTGGTTAATGTTTGAATGATTCATACTTAGTTAGGTATAATGAATAAATGTGCCAACTTTTAACTTAATCCGAGAATGAGAAGTGGGAGAAATGACGTGTAGAAAAAAGTACTAGACAGACATGCAGACAGACATGCAGACAGATATTACTAGACAGACATGCAGACATACAGTACTAGACAGACATGCAGACAGACATGCAGACAGACATTACTAGACAGACAGTACTAGACAGACATGCAGACAGACAGTACTAGACAGACATGCAGACAGACAGTACTAGACAGACATGCAGACAGACAGTACCAGACAGACATGCAGACAGACAGTACCAGACAGACATGCAGACTGACAGTACCAGACAGACATGCAGACAGACAGTACTAGACAGACATGCAGACAGACAGTACCAGACAGACATGCAGACAGACAGTACTAGACAGGCATGCAGACAGACAGTACTAGACAGACATGCAGACAGAGTGGGTTTGCTTAGCATATGGGTAGGTACAATCTGTGTTCAGAAGTAAGTGCTATTTATTGGGCGAAAATATATGGTCCACACGATTTAATTGTATGATCAAAGTGTATGGGTTATAAACCGTTCAACAAGTTAACTTTTTAATGATAACAAATGCATGAAATGCTTCATTAGATTTATTTATAAATAAATTAGTGTCTACCGCTTGCATATACAGACCTGAAGAAATTGCAATTAGTGTCTAATTTAAAAGAAACACTACCACAGGTGGTCTTCCTTGATTACGCTTCATGGAATTGGTAGAACATCCTTGAATAAGTTCACATAAACGTTTAAGTCTGTGAAGATTACAACCACTCTTTGTATTGTTGATTATATTTGGCATGTAAATAAAACAATATTCTTTGTTCACAATTGCATGTTATAAAAGCATACATCTTTTCTGATATTTTCCTCATATACTATTCAAAAAGGTAGATTGTATAGTCCTTAGCATGCAGCCGGCCAGGTGTTTAGAGCAGGTAAAAACGAGCTGTGGGGAATGAAGGCAAGACACGAGGAAGTACATTTCAAACCGTTTTGAATTTAAAAGTAAGAAAAATGAGACTTTGTTGAACTAACGTATTTTAGGCTTCCAAGTAAATACAGACATCTCTTAAAGACTTTCCCTTTTTATATAGATGTCTTTCTTTCAGGTACACGTATGGACTGTATCACACGCTGTCATTAACTGTATACATATACCTAGTCAAAACCACAAAGTCAATCTTAAATGATGTCTGTATTCCATTTTGTGGAGCTTCCCCTTACATTTAAAACATTTACTGTCTATTGGCTATGATTTTGAGAGACCTCCTTAGATTCGTTTAAAAAATTATCAATAATTCAATAATACAGAATGTTTACATAATGAATAGTCTAGGTGACCTGTAGCAGTGGACCATAGTAGCATGACATGGGACATTGTCTAGCTGTTAATATTCTAAGGAAGTGTTTCACAAACCTAACTCCTTCACAGAACACTTCGCACATTCTGAGTATATAATGGAACACTTTGATTATTTTTTAGAGAGGTGAATTTACTTGGTGGCCTGCTTGTTAATTATTCCAGTAGTTCGCAGAACACTTGTTCAGGCCACCTGGAACCCTAGGAGCACACTTTGGAAAACACTGTTCTAGTAAGTCCCTTGCCGACAAATTTTTAAAGAAAAATCTTCGGTTTTAAAGGAGAATATAACAAGTTCAAGATTTTATTTTATTGAATGGGAAATCATGTCACTATTTTAGAACATAAGACAAAGAAAGTATGTATAAAATAAAATATTGCGAATATTTGTTTCTACGGGTTGCCTTTTCTTTGTGTGTGTGAATGTGTAAGTGTGGGTGTGTGTGTGTGTGTGTGTTGCTGTCGTTGTTTTTATTGGACTTAAATCTTCACTTTCTTTTTTTTTCTTTGAGTTTGAGTTTTTGGTACATCGGCACAATTTAGGCCGTGTCGTGCCCGTAGTCCTTCAAGGATTACTCTCCCTTTATATCACCAGAGCTAAATTCCATACAGTTAAATCATTAAAAGCAAGGTCTATTCACAGTTAGAATAGTAAAATTAGAAATAATTTCGTAATTTAGTAAAAATCTTTTTCCTTTTTTAAAAATACTACAACTACAAAAAAATAATAATAATAAAGTGGCGTTGTTTTTAAGGGTAAAATGTAAGTAATTAAATTGTAGCTCATGATTCTTTTTACACAACAGGACCGCTAGCCCAATAATATATATATATATATCCCTGATAGCTAAAAGTGACTGAAGTAAATATGAAGTTAGATACCAAGAGCTAGCAATTTCTCCTATGAATGTTTTTATTCAATATATAGAAGGATTATATTTTCTGATAATAGCGGTATTAAGTTACACAATATTTACATTACATTGAATATAAGAGTTTTATTAATGAATCTCACCCTATTAAACAGATAGAAATCATAGTTTAAATATCATGTAAGTATAAAGTGTGTGTGTGTATAAATATATATACACACACACATATCTGACCCTAAATAATACATTGAGTATTCAGTCTGCTAACCTACCTCGTTGTCACTGTGCTGTTGCTGTGCGCGCTGCTAATTCTGGATTACGGAGAACCACGTAATGACAAGTGAGAGGCTACTTTTTTTTTCTTCAACTAAAAGTGTTCGGCTTATTTAATGTGTGCAAACAGAACATTCAGTGGACGAGGCTCAGAAATATAAAACTTCTCATGATTGAGACTCTGTTTCATTGCTCCAATAGGCTGCCTATTTGTCATGGTTTCTTTGATGCTTTTGTACATTTGAAAAAAATAAAACAAGGAAAAAACAAAACATTTTAATGTAAAATATGGAAATTAGTGTAGCAGAAGCGTGCTCCAGAGTGGTCCAACATCCCCCCTCCCCCTACGCACACACCAATGCACGTTTCCATATTTTCAGCAGGAGTATTAGAAGCTATAGACTATAAAGTGCAAACAAATAAACAACCACCAGCCCACAATTGACATGCCTTTTGTTGAGATACCACTACATGGTTATGTGTGAACAAGTTGCACAGTGACAATGAATCATAACAGCGTGGTAGTTGTTTTTTGTTTTTTAAGAAATAGATAAGAAAGACTTTTTTTTATCACTATGCTGTTTACAAATGTATAACAGACGATAAATTAACCAAGTTGAATATAATGTGTAAATAGCATTTGTTTTCATACTTCATTAGCAGGATCACACTGTATATGTTGTATATTTCTTGCTAATATCAAAAAGGTAGGATTAATTGTCCTTATTTATTTGCAGCATTGAATATTGATGATTTGTATTATAAAAATTAGAGTCGATCTGTTAAGTAAGATTGTTTTTTATTCTTACTTGTATCTCTTGCAAAATGTAATCATAATGAGAAAACTACAATCATACAATCATATAATCATACAAAGCCATCATATTTTATTTTCATTTTACTTTCCCCTCATGCATATTTAGGGGTGCGGTGGCTATTCAGTTAAGCGCTTTGCTTCCGAACCTGGGATCCTGGGTTCGAATCTCAGTGAAGACTGGTATTTAGAACTTTGGGATCTTGAGGACACCCTCAACTCTAATGGGTACCTGAATCTAGTTGGGGAAAGTAAAGGCCCCTTGGTCGTTGTGCTGGCCACATGACACCCTGTTCGTTAACAGTTGGCCAAAGAAACAGATGATCATAACATCATCTGCCCTATAGTTCGCAAGGTCAAAAAGGGTATTTTTTTTTTACATGCATATTTGGATGATTTTGAAAAAACAAAACTACTGTTTCTGTTTAGATGCCCAAACTACGGCCCGTGGGCAACACCCAGCCCGCGACGTGATTCCATCAGACCCGCCGACACGTTGGC
Organism: Biomphalaria sudanica; assembly: GCA_036873155.1. Classification (NCBI taxonomy): domain Eukaryota; kingdom Metazoa; phylum Mollusca; class Gastropoda; family Planorbidae; genus Biomphalaria; species Biomphalaria sudanica. The sequence continues at coordinate 1,666,597 of JAZGLO010001553.1, forward strand.
ATAAAATGTAGAAAATCCCTACTACACACACACTAAAAATGTTTTTCAAGATGTATCTGTCCCTCTACATAAGGGTGTGAGTGGTTTGCACGTAACATTCGATTAGCGTTTCTAATACAAATGATTTATTATCTATTTCCTTTTTTTTATTACATTTGACTGATGTGGCCCGCGACACGAGTGTCGGAAATTAAAATGGCCCGTAGGCCTAATAAGGTTTAGCATAACTGGTTTAGAACAAATGAATGATTAGAATGACAGTAGTTTTACCTGTAATTCTAATAAACAAAAAAAAAGTAAAAGAGAAGATTTAGAGATAGTTAGCATTATGCAATATATTTCTCTATATTATAACTTATTATAACTCTTTTTTTTCCTTTTGAAGATGAGACCTTACTTAAAGTTGGCAGACGTTATGTTAAAACTGAGAAATTTAGAGGAAATAAAAGAATGTGTGCACACTATTGTAGAGAGAATTGATTCGGTAAGTTTAAATTCACTTACCATATCATGCTAGGCTAGGATGACAATGAAATGTTTATGGGAAATAAAATGAAGAGCTGTAATATTATACATTATGTTGTCTATACTTTTTTTAGTTCTTGTAATTTCTGTCTCATGTCGAATTCGTTTTCCTAGTTCTTTAATACTATTTTGCTTTAAAATTTATATTGGGTTCAGGTCGTTATGCCAAGAAACAAGCTTAGGATTGCTACATTTTTTGTAGTCTACAAACTGATTTATTCTTATGTGTACAATGCAATTATTCAACAGCTTTTTTTAAAAACACGTATTACATCTTAGACACTACACAAAGCTGCCACAGATAAACGATTACAGAATAGTCCTACTAATTCGATTTGAGATACTAGTTTGAGTAGCGTGTATAGAATAATACAATGAAATACACGTTTAGAGATGCTAGAAGAAATGGATAAATGTTTCAAGGTTGACTAAAGTGTTCTCAAGTTATTGGAAGAGCATCTAAGAATCAAAATCAGCTGTGCCAACTTGCAAGAGATTGAATTATTTTAGCTGGAGCACAATAGTTGTCTATTTATCAAACCTAAAAAATTGAAATATATATATGTGGGTGTGTATGTTTGTATATTTGTTTGTTTGTTTACATATTATGCTAAAATTTCACTTGTATTTGCACATATAAATGAATGTTGATATTTTTGTTAGATCAAGAAGAAAGGTGAATTGTGGATTGAAGAAAAGGAAACATCAACTTTCATAGACATCAAACACTACATCACTGAGAAAACATTAGAAGTTGTACAAAGTTTAATTTCTATAACAAGTAAGGTATAGTTACTATAGCCACATCTATAGCAAGTAAGCTACAGTGGACGAGAGTGACCACATGATTATATATGGTTTATTATAATTAAAGCTATTAATTAAATTAATGTATGGAATATTATATTTTCACTTTCAGGCAGTACAATTCAAAAGTTTGTAGATTCACCTTCAGAACAAGCTGACACAGATGCATTTAATGTTTTAAACTCTAGTTCTATTGGTAAGTGGCTTATAGGCCTACAACTAAAATTATGCATCACGTTTAGGCCTAAAACTAAAATTATGCGTCACGTTTAGGCCTACCAGAGTGTTAATGTTTGGTCGTTAGGATGTCAATGAAGACAGGAAGTCCAGCATAACCGTTGTAGGTCTCTTAAATAATATAAATAGCAGACGTTACTTAACAGAAAATAAATACGACCTACTGGTATCCTTGAGTCCATCTAGTCGTGCTCGTTAATTACACAAAAACTCTGCTAAGTCAGAGTGTTTTCCTGTAACATGTTCCATGCTCTAATGGCACTAAGGAGGAAGAAGCACTTGCAATAATTTTTTTCTAGCATATAGGATAAGAAATGTACATTTATGTTTTTCAGAGTTTTTTTTTATTAAGTTGTGTTTTTGTTATTTGTAAATTACGGTTTAGTGTTTCACCCATTGTTAGTACTCCATTTTTTTTAAAGTATTATTACCGGTACTTGTTTAATGCAGAACCTGGATAAAACTTGAACAAATTTTTTTTCAATGAATATAACTGGACAATACATAAACAGCTTTCAGCTGAGTGTATGTAAAACACAATTGAACTAACAGTCAAAATAACAAAAAATACTTTAAAAAAAAAAATAAAGCTTGTATAGTAAAAGAACTGCATATTTCCAGACAAATCTCTCAATTTATATCCCTTTTCTATAACGTAAAAAAATAACCGCAAATTAATTTGTAAATTTTTTTATTCATTATCAGGCGGCCAAGCCTCGCTCGGTTAAATAATTTCTTAAAGAAGGCTATATTCCCGAAGTCATTTTGGGAATATTTTTGTAATTACGAAAATAAACTATCGGATAAAGACTACTTATCTGAAGAGTTGCTTTAGTGTTCTGCTAGTTCTAAATGTAATTGTACATGGCGATTAAATATAAAGTCTCTTAAGTCCTCCTACAGTCTAGACCAACCACAGCTCACGTCCGTCTTATAGTTTTACAATCCATCTTTTGAGTAAAACTATTGTAGGCCTACTATTATGGCTTGGAAGAAAGTCTTGCCCTGCCCAGCCTGACTGTCGGACTATAAGAAGTTCATATCGGCTTTTGCCATCCATCCATCCATCCATCCCAGTGGTGCTACAGCCCGTGGAGGGATATGGCCTGCTTTTACAGATCCCCCCCATTCAGATCTCTCCTGGGCCCTCCGTCACCACGCCCAAACCCCAAGCTTTTTACCGAGGTTTATAGTCAAATCAAAAGAGGCTGCAGCGTACGCAAACTAGTTGACCGCTAGATGGATATCATGTTTAGTGTGAGCACGTAAGGCGTAGAGAAGCTGTGTTATGACCATTTCCTTTGTTTTGGTACGGGACAGTAGACACTGAAGCATGAACACATGGTAATAATTCACCAGCAAAATAATAATAATAATAAGGCTTGTCTTCGAGTCCGAAAATTATTGAGGATTGCAGTATTTCCCGTGGCTACGCAGCCCCAGCTGTGACCTTCATATTTTGCCACATCCAGAGCAAGCACAACCATTGTCCGCGGTGCTCGATTAAGATTTTCTTTTAGCGTCTGCGTCAGTCCTCGGCAGCAGATTTTCTTTTGGTCTCAAATGTGTATCCGCGGCCTTTGTATAGAGGGAATTCTTTAAGTCCGACAGTTATGCTGGACAGAGCAGTATCCTGTATTGGAGACGAATCTCAGACGAACGCATGCCAAAGCCAGTCTTATTTGGTGAGCTAAAAAAATTGGTCGACGTAACACTGAAATGCTTAAAAGACCAGCTTAGGCGCCAACTTGCCTTAGCTGACATAGAAGAGAGCACCTGGTTGCATGCTTCCTCAGAACGAGACAGCTGGAGGTCACCAGCAAAATAAACAACAAACGCTCTACGCCATTAAACAGTAAACAATTTATTAAGCATTTAAAACACATTAACTAATCCTACATCGGCACATTTAATTTCATTACTTTTCTTTCATAGTTCTATAATAAATCAATCTACAGTAAGATGGTGCGCAAATGGTTAATCAGGTCTATTGATTCTTTAAAACTCGTCCTTGTTTGTAAAGAAATATTTTAGTGTACTGCAGTAAGCCAGTGACGTAAGCAGCGTTTTTTCCGTTGACGTCATGGATAATTTTCATTCATAAAACTTTCTTGCCAAAATTAATTTTTCGATAATGAGGCATTTTCAAACCGATGTAACGGTCGACTTCGAGTTTTCCCGATGTGGCCAATGAGTTGAGATTTTTTTTTCTCACTAATATGCACATACCTTGAAATTTTAAAGAAAATCGTTAGAGTCGTTTTCGAAATAAAATTTATACATAAAAATATATACATACATACATACATACAAGAATTGCTCGCTTAAGAGTATAGGATTCAAGTTTTTTTAGGGACAATGAATAACTGCAAAGTTTCAACTTGATTCAAGAATGATACTTGGGAAATCTAAATATGCACAAAAATTTCTACCCGACAGACAGGCAGATTGTGTTTATAAAAGCGATGATAGCGATATAATAAAATGTTGCACAATGTTAACAAAATCTAGCTCATTTTAAGACTACACCTTTTTCTGTCACTGACTTCAAAGTTCAATCCGTTATTTTGAACCTCAACTATTATGGACTTACTCGTAGTTACATCAGAATCCATACAGCCAATAAAACACATACTCCATAGCATAGAGATTAAGAGTTGTAACTATTTATCTACTATTTACTTATATTTTGGTTAGATTTAGAAAGTGAGAAATTACAAGAAACATTTCGTGAGTTAGATTCGTGTGTTACGTTACAACGAAACATTTTGGAGAAGATTCATCAACAACTACAAGATCCACAAACAGTCAAGCAAAAAGTGGATGATGATTCTGCATCAAAGCTGAAGGTCATGGAAGCGTTTGAAGGGAAGCTCAATGAGTTCAAAGTTCAATCTAAACAGAAGGTGAAGGCCGCTAATACTCTAAGGTCACATCTACAAAGTCGATTTGAGAGTTTGTTAAAAGAAATATCGGATAGTCAAATCATTGACAAACAGCAAGATAAAAAAGTAAGAATGCATTATATATCTTTTTCAGTGATTACAGTTATTTTCGAAAATTAATCACCTTGCTGGTTTATCTATTAACTATTTATATACATTTTTTTAAAATTTATTTTATATGATTTGTCTTTTTTTTTGCATAAATTTTAGGATCTTTTTTTTTTAAAAAGGCAACACTTACATTTAAATTTAAAAAAAAAAAAAGAATATATGATTGCATTTGTAGATTGAGCTTATGGCAGTGAAGACAGGATTCCTGGTCAAGACTCAAGAGGACATAAATAAATACATTGAAGCTATCTTACATGAACAAGGAGACTTCAGCTATCACATGGAAAACGCCTTACATAAACGTGTTTCCTGGGGTAAAAGTAACGTGTTCAAGAAATATTTTCATGTTAAAATAATGTAGCCTATCTAAAGAATTTACTTTTTAGACATTCTATAAACCATTTAACAGCGGCCTTGAAATCAGAGTTGTCGTTTTCTCTTTGCGATTCATCATCTTAGCCTGGCGATCTTCATAGACCATAAGCTCCCAGTTTTAGAGGCGCCAGATATCATTTTTAGCCCCTTCACAAAATGTTCCTCTTTCAGACCTTGCAATTTATAGGGCAGATGATGTAAAGGCAGTGGCGTCACTAGAGGGTGTGGTCCGTTAGGGAGGTGACACCCAAATAAAAAAAAATGCACTTTGGGAAAAACTGACAATTCAAAAAATAATCGACAGTGGCTAAATATTAAAGCATGTTATTCACAATTAATAAATAGATCTATACTTTTTTTTCTTTCAGCTAAACATATTTTAATTAATTTTTTTTTCAATGAAATTCTATCAAAATATTCAAAATGATATATCATACTTAATATCCCAAGAAAAACGTGAAACCTTACTTTCAGATGTATACCAGTTGTGTGGATATGTATACGAACACTGCTTTGATTTTTTAAAGTGGTTTAATTGAATTTATTAAATTTGTACCTAGCACCATAATATCATGCCAACCAATAGTCTTTGTTTAACGAAAGACGACATACTTAAGGCATAAAATATGCATAAAATATTATTGAAATCTCACTTGTAATTAAAGTATTTTTTTACAATAGGAAAGTAAATAAAGGCCATTTAGATTTCTGAAGATGGCGATGTAATTTCATTTTTCTGTAAAATAAGCTCTAGCCAAGATGAAAGAAATATTGCAATGTGTCAGTGGAATAATATACGTGAATGTTTTAAGGGATTTTTCTTTTTGGCGTGTGCATTTAGGAAGGAGAAAAGAAAAAGTACGCCAGTTGTCAAAAGAATGGTTCTGATGTTTCCTAATTGGGACGATTTTTTTTCAACTAATTATATAGAAAAGAAATAGAAATTTGTGACTTAATTTAATGTGTGGTTGAAATAAAGTCAGAAATTGGAATATTAAAAGATGTATGAAGATTTTATCTGGATTGGAAAATTGTAAAAAAATGACATCCGGCTACAAATACAAATGGACAAGGAGGTCGTGGCTATGATTGGTGTGAAAAAGAAAAACAATAAAAGGAGACATTGCACGGACTGTTTCTATACAAGAAAAAAATTGGACATTTTGTGACCATATTAACGACGAGTCTTTATTGGATAAAGAAGTTCGTTGAGAAGATGGAAATGTTATGTAATATAATTCAAACTCATAGGTGAAAGTACAACTGCAATGTCAAAAAAGTTCATAAATATTTTAGCAAACGACATAATTGATATTAAAGTCAGAATGACTGTAGGCACCTTTGACAATACACCTGATATCGCACCTGACAAGCATACACCTCATATCGCACCTGACAAGCATACACCAGATATCGCACCTGACAAGCATACACCTGATATCGCACCTGACAAGCATACACCTGATATCGCACCTGACAAGCATACACCTGATCAGATTCAGAAGTTATACTATTTTGAGGGAGACAAACAAATATCTGATGAGATCAACTAAATAGCTTGAAATGTCTAGAAAAGGTCGAGCTTGAATGTATATGTGAAGTTCAGGGGATATGAAATCAACTTCAATGTCTGGAGTCATGGAGGAATACAGGAACTTATTAAGAACCAACAGAAAAGCTATTTAATAGATGTGTATAAAATTCCCTCAACCTATGTGTTCGAGGTGGCTGAGCGGTACAGCGCTTGGCTTCCAAACCGGGGGTCCCGGGTTCGAATCCTGGTGAAGAATGAGATTTTTAATTTCGGGATCTTTGGGTACCTCTGAGTCCATCCGGCTCTAATGGGTACCTGACATTAGTCTGGGAAAAGTAAAGGGCGGTTGGTCGCTGTGCTGGCCACATGACACCCTCGTTAACATTGGGCACAGAAACAGCTGAACTTTATATCATCAGGCCTCTAGACCACAAGATCTGAAAGGGGAACTTTTTATAATGTGTTAGAGGGTTTTTTTTCAGAAAAAGGCTTCTTTGTCCTGAAGCTATAGCCACTAGAAACGACTAGAAACGGCTTTTTTTTGTGGGGGAATATGTCCTTGAAGGCCAGAGATACACAAGACTAGGCCTATCTTTAAAATATGTTGACAAAGTGGTGACTAATTAAACCTTTTCTTTAACAAAAGCATAACACGTTAGCGCACAGTGTTATAAAAAAAAAACTCTCTTTTAACAAAAAAAAAAAAAGCATTATGATTCAGAAGACAAAAAAATTATTGAAAACAAGAAGCGGTGGCTGAGTGGTAAAGCGCTTGGTTACTGAACAGGGGTCCCGGGTTTGAGTCCCAGTGAAGACTGGGCTTTTTATTTCGGGATAAATGGGCGCCTCTGAGTCCACTTAGCTCTAATGGGTACCTGACATTAGTTGGGGAAAAGTAATGGCAGTTGGTCGTTGTTCTGGCCACATGACACCTTCGGTAACTTCAGATAACCTTTACATCATCTGCCCTATAGACCACAAGGTCTGAAAGGGAAACTTTACTTTTTTCTAATGGGAAGGGGGGCGAGGGGTGACACCCTGAGGGGGGCTCAACGCACCGGGTGACACCCGCCCTAGTGACACCACTGTGTAAAGGTCATCTGTTTCTGTTGCCCGCGATTTACGAGGTTGTCATGTGGCCAGCATAACGACCAACTGCCATTACTTTTTACCAACTTATGTCAGGTACCCATTAGTGCCGACTCAGAGGTGCCTTTAAGATCCCGGGACCTATCTGTTCGGAAGCCATCGCTTTACCACTTAGCCATCGCGCCTCTTTCAACAATAAGTTAAAAGTTTAATGTTTCTTAATGTTTAAAGCCTGGCTTAGAATTTGTTTGATAGAAGCTTTTTGAGGCTTGAAAATTAAGAAAGACATTCACATTAAAACAACATATTTTATTTGTATTAAAATTACATTTTTGGCTAATGTTTTGTTTAAAAAAAAATAAATATTGTATACCTTTTTGCAACGCTATTTAATATATAGAAATAATTGCTATAAATTTTTCATTTAATCTCAGAATTACTTTGTAAAGAGACTGGTAATCTGAGCGTGAAGTGTTTTAAAGACTGCCCTCATATTATAGGTAAAGATTTAAAATGTTGTTGTTTGAATAGATCATATATAGAAATATCAATAAATCCGTATTAGTTCTTAATCTTAAAACTACACCAACAATAATGTCTATCAATATGCTGTGACAATATTATTTCATTACCAGGTCATCATGAACAGCAAATATCAGAAGGTGGAGAGGCTGACCTATATATACATTTGGAAAGCTGTAAAAAAAATCCAGGTCATACCAAGTTCGTACCTATTGATACTTTCACTCTAGAACATCTACCTGAGATTCACCGCGACATTGACTTATATGGATTGATTAAGTCTGCAGCTGACCTGACAGTGAGAGTGAGTGTCACTATGACGAGTCCAGACAGACCAGAGTTCTGGCCAAACACAAACATTCCATATTTTTTGTATCACGTGAGAGAAAGTGAAAGTTTGAGAACAGGAAGCGGAAGAGTCAGCAGAGTTGTGAAAGGGAAAGTAGGAATGTGTCAGTGTACTCAATGCAAACTCACAGCCAGCCCAAACAAAGATTGGTGGACGATCACAGTGTGGACAGCGGCCAGTTTGGTGTTCGACGAGACTGAGGCCAGTCACACGAGCTTGAGATTATTTTACGACAAGGCAGATAACCCAGAGATCACTGTTACAGTTGTCGTTCGTGAGCTAATCAAAGACGTTAGCGTAGACTATTGCGTCTTTGACTGCGTGACTTGTGACAAGACTCTTGTGGACAAACTTGAGCCAATGGTACAAAAATATGACGATCTTTACCTCAAAGTAAACGAGAAATATAAAAGGACGAAAGACATTCATCAGTTGATGTTCATTGTGTCACACCCGCACGGATGTACTAAAAGGTTGAGCATTGGCCGATGGCAGAAGAAATACTTCGTGGGAAATCGTTCTAAGAAATATACCTACTTCACGTGTACATGCCCAGGTAGCAGTGGAGCCAGTGTCTATTGTCTAGGCTGTGATTGGCGAATCCATAGCGGAAGTCTAGACTCGGGACTTAATTATAGCAGTGCTTAGTACATATTTGTTACAGAGCTAATATCAACTTACTCTGTCTTTCTGTGTGTCTGTCTGTGAGTCTGTCTGTCTGGCCAAAAGTTTGTACACGTTATTACTCCAACCAATCTTGGATCAAGCTGAAATTTAATTAACAAAGAGATTTAATTACAATGTACTTTATACTCTTAATTAACAATTCCATTACTTTGCAAGTTCTTCAGGAAATGCCATCGCGTGTTTGTTATGGAGTGTGCTTCTATGATGACTTTGGGAAGAGGCTAGCGAATGATGCAACATAGATGGCGTTGTCGTCATTTCAGCTTAGTTAGGAGACGACTTCGGAACGTGAGTCTGAAAGGTTGTGTTATTGTAGTGAGTTAAAGTTTGTTAAAGAGTAATATTGCTAAAGTCTAGTAAAAAAAAAAAAATAATTTCATCAACTCCTTTTTTTTTTCTACATTATAAATAAAGTTCTATTTTGTATTTTTCACAAGAAAGTTATTCAAGTTATTTGAAGTTTTAATAGTTAAGATACATTACGCCTACAACGGTTTAGTTGTCTACCAGCGGTTTGATGCTACAAGTCAACGACCGGTAACAACAATAGTGCTTCCTATTGAATTAGAGAATGGTTGGAAAGTATCTCTAGAATAATTGTTCTTTGAACATAGCTACAAACCCATTTCTTACACCTGTCTGACTCTTTCGCTTTACCTTTTCTATAAGATTTTATCTATTTTCATAATAGAAATTTTTCGAAGCTTTTACTTCCAACATTTGCTAGATTTGCCCTTTGAGGGGCAATAATTCCAATAGTTCCTATTTAAGGTCTTTAGTGGAAACATAAATTCATGCACTTATTCTGCGCAGCCATCACTCCAGTCGCTCAACCGTCTGAATAATATTAAAAACAATAAATTAAAAAAAAAAAACAATACCACTACATCTATTGTTGCTTGGCTTGTCGAAGTGAAAGTGAAAATCTCAGCAAGTAAAACAGAGACGATGTTTGAGGGAGACTTTCCGTGCTATCATTGTGTTCTAGCAATATGCCTCTTTTTGTGGGCTTGCGTTTAAAAATAATTCTCATTCATTAAAAAACAAGTTACTAAATAATATTTCAAGCCTGCACGAAACATTTTGTGGAAGAGCCACAGCCAAATAGTCAAAGAGCCACAGCCAAATAGTTAAAGAGCCACAGCCAAGTAGTCAAAGAGCCACAGCCAAGTAGTCAAAGAGCCACAGCCAAGTAGTCAAAGAGCCACAGTCAAGTAGTCAAAGAGCCACAGCCAAGTAGTCAAAGCGCCACAATTTGGATTCAGTCACACTCTGAATACTTTAAAATTCCTGCATCCTGTAAACAGTCTAATTATAAGACACACAAAACATAAAACAGTCTAAGTATAAGACATACAGAAAATAAAAGTCTAAGTATATGACAGACAGAACATAAAGCAGTCTAAGTATAAGACATACAGAACATAAAACAGTCTAAGTATAAGACATACAGAACATAAAACAGTCTAAGTATAAGACATACAGAACATAAAACAGTCTAAGTATGAGACATACAGAACATAAGCAGTCTAAGTATAAGACATACGGAACATAAAACAGTCTAAGTATAAGACATGCATAACATTAACAGTCTAATTATAAGACATACAGAACATTAACAGTCTAACTCTAAGACATGAAGCACATAAAACAGTCTAATTATAAGACATACAGAAAATAAAACAGTCTAAGTATAAGACACAGAAAACATAAAACAGTCTAAGTATAAGACATACAGAACATTAAACAGTCTAAGTAAAAGACATACAGAACATTAAACAGTCTAAGTATAAGACATACAGAACATAAAACAGTCTAAGTATAAGACATACAGAACATAAAACAGTCTAAGTATAAAACATACAGAACATAAAACAGTCTTAGTATAAAACATACAGAACATAAAAGTCTAAGTATAAGACATGCATAACATTAACAGTCTAAGTCTAAGACATGAAGCACATAAAACTGTCTAAGTCTAAGACAGTCAATGTGAATCATAACGTAGATAAAGGGATACAAAAAAAAATGTCGACATGAATCTCTAAGATCGTCTGAATGACATATCATGTGGTCCTTATCAGGATTCAGATACAAAAATAACAAGATCAGGAGTTATCTGTCAAAAAAAAAACATCAAAAATTTTACAAGAAAATGAGAATGATAGAGAGTAGTAAATAGAGTCCTATCTCGCATGTCTTGATAAAGCAAGACTTTTAAACAATAATATGTTTGTCTAGCAAAATGTAAACTATTTTATGAAGGTTTTAAGAAACTTCTTCTTCTTCTTCTTCGTTCTCATTGTTATGTTGGAGTGTTCAGATGAGTAGACCAATACGTGAGATGAAATGCGCAGTGGTTTCCAGATCAGGGAGCTCTCCATATAGTTTCCTTTCTAGTGGGGTGATTTGGGGCCAATGTCTTATACGGGCCTCTTGGTATAGAGAGCAGTTTTGGAGGACGTGGTCTGTATTCTCTGGTGATTCTCCACATGGGCAGATTTCACTGGTTCCAATTTTGAGCTTCCGGTACATGTGTTGTCGCATTCTGTTGTGTCCGGTCCTGAGTCGAAAGATTAGACGTTGGTCTTGTCGGGATAGCTTATAGTAAGCGTCATCTTTCTTGTGATTTGGATGAGAGCTCGTCCATTTCTCATTTATTTTATTTACTATTAATTTCTTCAATTCTTCTGGATAGAGTGCAGAGTTTATTAGTGTGTTAGTTCTCCCACTCTTGGCGAGTGTGTCAGCCTTCTCATTTCCTTCTAGTTCTATATGACCTGGGATCCATTCAATTAGTTTTTTTGCTGATGTTGTTGAGCTTTGTAAGTGCTGTTTTGAGGTTATTAATATATGAGGAATCAGAGTTTTGCAGGCTTTGGAGGGTTGTTTTTGCATCGGTTAGTAAGACAATCTGACTGTGTGGGGAACTTGGATGATTTGCTAGCATGGTAGCAGCTAGTGCTAGTGCTTCCCTTTCTGCTCTGTGACTGTCAGAGAGCTCTCCAGTTGCAATAGATTTTTCTAGTTTTCCTCCATCTGGCCATTCGATAAGTATTCCAGCTCCTCCATTTGTGGTGGCTTTATGGGTTGAGCCATCTGTGTAAACTCTGATCCACTGATTGGTAGGATAATTGGTATGTAGAAAACAGTTCACTATTTTCTTGAGCTCTGTTGGTCTGTAATCGGATTTTCTTTTAATGCTTTCAATATGGTCCCTTATAGTAGGAAGAGGGCTTTCGTCCCAGGGTGGAGATTTATTATTCATTTAAGAAACAACTCTCCGATATTTGTGGACGGGAGTGTCTCTCCAAAGTAGGGCTCCACATCCACATGAAGAAGTGTGCGAGATGAACCATAGTGGCTCTACTACTGAAGGAGGCCAACCAAGAAACATTGCTAATGAGAACACCTTCAACTTCAGTATAGTGTATTAGTTCATTTCATTTCTGTCTACTCTATATTGTTTAAAGAAAAAAATGAATACACGATTAAAAAGAGAATTTATTTTATCACACTGACTCAGGCTGCCCCTGACGGGTCAGTTCATAGATCCGCAATGCAGGTAGACATACTGATCTTATCAATTTTAGCACGAATATCAGATATATTAACAAAAACTATCAATAAACACATACAAAATGTTTGCCTGCTATCACTTCACTTTTGAATAGCTATTCTTATCGTATACTTCTAATTGTGATTTTTTTTTCTCTCTTTACGGAGACTCTAAAATAATTACAACCCAATGCTGCACACCAGAATGAAAAAGTGCCTATTGTGAACTAGCGCATTATTCAAATCAGCATCATAAATGTATGATGTGAGAAGTCATTAACATTAAACAACGAGAGAAGCTGTGTCTTTAAGTTGGGAGACAGCGACTGTCCACAGTCAACTGGCTTTGAAGGTGAGAAACTAGCGGGTTAAAAGCAGACAGCTCTAGAAAAGATTAACTGTAAAAGAGGATGTGGCTATCTATATACTTGTGACATGAGATTATCAAAAATGTAGATAGCAGTCTTGGTCTTGCTTTTATTTCCTAAACAAGACACTCAGACTGACAAACAGGCTTCACAAAAACAAAAGCGGGTTTCCCGTAAAAAGGGAGCCGCTAAAATAAAAGATGTATTGTTTGCATCATAATTAATTAATACTTTCACATTTTTAGAAGTAGAAATTATTCTAAATCATTTGAAAAGATACATGAAAATACAACTTTCAATCACATATCAGTTTTGTTTTCATCAATTCCTCCTTTATTATGCTGATCTCCCCGACCACTTTTTCATTCCATTATTTTGTAGTGCTACATCAGTCCAGTGGTCCTTGCACAATCAAACTCTTTTATCGATTTCAAGCCCAGTGATCCTTGTACAATTGAACTCTTCTATTGATTTCTACATCATAACACGGTAAGCTCAATGTCCATGTTCGTCTATTCAACTCCTCCCTGAAGACAAAAAAACATTTGAGTCGAGTGCGAAGATACCAGCTGAAGTGTGGTCATAATAAAAAGAAGCCAGATTTATTTGTACATTTATAAATAAACAGATTTTTTTATCGTTGTAGCCGTTTTTAAACTAGTGTATATGAGTTTTTTTTTTCTTTGTTACTTTTTGAACCCATGAAAAGTATGCAAGCTAATAGGAGAAATTCTAAACAAAAACATTAAGATTGTTTTACAATTTCAATAATGAATTCTGAAAGCCTATTCTTTATCAGTATAATAATAATAAAAACGTCGTGATAAAAAGGAAATAAATGTCAATATTTCTTAGGAAATCAAAACACCATGGTACTATTATATTGACACCATTAGGCCTACACTACACAACGTAACCATGGCAGTTAAACGTTGACATGCCAGAGATAAACAATGCGCCATAAGCCACTGAGGTGTAAGGCCTATTCTATAAAGTGTTGTTCTGAATTGTGAGCGCACTTCAAAACCTTTAAGCTACATACAAACACACATCTCATGCTGATAAGCGTAACAATTAAATTAGAAAAACAAAGGTATATAATGTTGATAGTTGATAGCACACTAATAGTGTGAAAAAAAAATGGAGATAACCATACAGAATGTTTATTCCAGTCCAGTCATTATATTGTGCTCTTACTGAAAAGGTATGTTAAGCTACCACATAACTCAACGAGAACATAATAATAGCAGGGGCGGACTGGGTATCAAAATCGGCCCGGGCATTACCATATAAACTGGCCCACAAATGGCATGGCATATATTTTCGGTGGGGGGATTTTTACCCCACTCCGCAATTTATCTATAAACGTATATTAGTGTGTGTGTATATGTAATTAATCTTCATTACATTACATTCTGATCTTTCATTCTTTCAAAGTTTTTTTCTACCCTACAATAATCTCTTCCTATAATAAGTGGAAAGCCAGTACACACAGTCAAAGGACAGCTAGAAAGTCCGGGGGAGCGCCGTGAGCTCTCTCCAGTGGGGTCCGGGGCGAAGCCCCGAAACCAAGCACTATATCCGTTATTTTAAGCTTTAAAAATGCATATTCTGAGGTATCTACAGTGCAATTAGCCTGCTACTCTTCCGCTAAAAAAAATTCAAAAACCAAATCTGCTATTCAATGGAGTCCAGCAACTGATAGAAAATGGTAAAATGCTTTAGTTTTTGTATTGGAGGGGAAGGGAAACCACAAAACCACTTTTGGCTACGCTCATGAAATTTGGTGACTGTAATTTGCTTAATTAAGTTGGCTGCACTGGGGCAGTAAGTAAAGTTTCCCTTTCAGACAATGAGGTCTGAGGCTAGTGATGGTTTGAAGACTCTCACGTCTACGTCCGTGTGTTATATCATAGATGTAAGCCTAATTCTCTACAAAATATATAAAGTTTGATAATGCATCGAAAACTGGATGTATGCATTCATTGGATTACATAATGTATTCTATTTATACATGTATGTAGTCTGAAAACTATAAACAATACAATAGCAGCCAAATAAGTTTGAAGCTTTTTGGTATTACTTCTAGATTACAGACGTTTCTTCAAAAAATAAGACTGTTACGTCTTACGCATTTCATGTGCCAATCTAGTCATGCATGTTGATCTGTGACTTAAAATATGCTAAATCATTGGTTTTCCTGGCTGACTCAGGCAACCCATTCCATTAAAATATAAGAGAAAGCAGAACGGATAGAGAGGCACTTACTTAATGTGAAAAGCTCTTGCTTCCTCCTAGTACATTCTTAAAAACGCGATTTGTATATGAATATACTATGACCCATTATTTAAAATTATTTAAAATATAAATCTCCTTTCATTAAATTTCGGATGTGACAGCGCCATATTGTAATTATTGTAGATATAATAATTTTCATCATTAATGACTTCATACTAAGCATAAGTTTGCCATTAATTATAATGTGGAAAGCGTGGTCGAGAGGATAAGTGCGCATGAACTTAGCTTGTCTTGGCTACCTAGAAGGGGCAGCACGGAAAACCAACTCCTAGATACCCCACCCCCACTCACTGGTCCACAAATGAGATTGGACCAAAGCGCTTGAGTATATGCTATAAGCATGAAAGTAGCGCTATATAAATGGTATAATAATAATAATAATAGTATAAAAATGGATTTAGATGTTGATTTATTTCTTAATTAGTTTTTTTGTAAGCCTTAAGTTTAGTATTTTTAGATCTATGTTATTAAAAATAAACAAAAAAAAACTTGCTCGCATAAAGTAGAGCTTTATAACCATATTGAGCTGTGAATAAGTTGGGTGGTTTGCAATTTAGCGGCTGTGTGAATGTGTTTAAGTTAGTTTCTATTAAGTATTGTTAAAGAACTTATTGTCACGCCTATTTTTATTTTTTTTATCATTATTTTTTATTTGCTGCGTTATATCAATGTTTGGTACCTGACTTTAGTTGGGGAAAAGTAAAGGCGGTTGGTCGTTGTGCTGGCCACATAACACCCTGCTCGTTAACCGTTGGCCAAAGAAACAGATGACTTTAACATCATCTGCCCCATAGATCGCAAGATCTCAAAGGGAAACTTATTTTTTTTTATGAAATAGTTATTGTGTGAAGACAAATCATTGTAGGAGTTTCACGTGTTATAAGACTAGACCCTTTCGTCACGTGACTGTTATCTTTAAATTGTTGTAATACCCAAGTACCGTACCTTATAGAATCAGAAGCTGCCTACCCTGTCA
Source organism: Biomphalaria sudanica (assembly GCA_036873155.1). NCBI lineage: Eukaryota > Metazoa > Mollusca > Gastropoda > Planorbidae > Biomphalaria > Biomphalaria sudanica. The sequence continues at coordinate 1,682,978 of JAZGLO010001553.1, forward strand.
ATGGTAAGTTTGCTTAGTTGTTTACATTATACGTAAGTTGTTTTTTTTAATAGAAAAGAAAGGCAAAACAAAACGTACTCATTGGTTTACATTATAAAAATTGTTCAGTAAAAGTGTACTCATGGCTTTGTGTGTACTGTATTGTTGCGATTGTCAACAAACTCTCTCTCTCGTTTTAAAAAGGAACAACACGTCATGGGTAAAACTCATAATTCTTATTTATCTATTTGTGTATAGCGTTAATTAAGCTTATTACTATGAATGCTGTATTTTATAATTATTAAACGTAATCTTTTAGAACTTGTTAAATGCAAAATAAAAGGATTGCGTTTCAGCCTCTGGCAACAGTCCAGCACCTTTCCACCTGTGGCTTTGCTATCACATGCGATGAAATTGCATTTACTAATATTTGAAGGGGTGAAAGCATTTCTAAGAGTCGGGAAGTCGGAGCTTGTAAGCCTAGTAAAGCAACTGATCTATAAGAGGTGTACTTTGATATCAAAAAAAAAAAGTTCCCCTTTCAGACCTTTCGGTCTATTGGGCAGATGATGTAAAGGTCATATGATTCTGTGGCCTACGGTTAACGAGGGTGTCATGTGGCCAGCACAACGACCAACCACCTTTACCTTTCCCCCACAAATGTCAGGTACTCATTAGAGCTGGGTGGACTCAGAGGCGCCCGAAGATCCCGAAATTAAAAATCCCAGTCTTCACCAGGATTCGAACCCCAGACCCCGGTTTAGAAGGCAAGCGCTTTACCGCTCAGCCACCGCGCCTCCACTTTGATTTCAAACTTCCGTTATTTTGCGATCCTGAAGCTTCAAGAATCGACATCCAGGAAAAAATCAGAATTGAAGGAAATCTGTTAGGCGTTGAGACTATCCAATATGATGTTCACATCTACATATACTGCTACAGAATTGGTGCCACATTTATTGCTGAGCATTCCTTTCGATCACACAAGCAAATTCAAGAGATAAACCATGACGCTAGAGCGACCAATTATCATTTATGTAAGGACCATGAATTAACTTTTTAAGTGGAAACTGGGCTGCTCTATATCTCTGTAGACAGAACCAACATACTCTTCAATTCTCGTATATTCCGCGAAAACAAATGTTTTTGATAATATAATAATAATATGATAATATAATATAATATAAAACATTCCTGGTCCCTAACAATTTTCCAACTTGCCTCAAAAAAATAATTGTATAAAAAAACAACATATTAATTATAACTATTTCAGATGACAGACCAATACTTTGAGGATATGACTCGCAATGCCCTGGAAGTATTTAGAAATGACGAAACTCTGGCCACCACTTGTGCACATCTTTCTAAAGTTTCAATGTAATGATAAACCCAACATATAGGGATAAAAAAATTATATTGAAGATGAGACCTTATTTAGAATTTATAGACATTGTTTTACAGCTTCAACATTTAGAAGGCATTAACGAGTTGTGTCTGAATGTTTTGGTGGATATTGATTCGGTAAGTTTAGTTTTAAACAATTGAAACAATAATAGTATGGTATAGAGTTTGAGATATGATGTCAAAATTTGGGACCCCTTAAACATCATATAAAGTTGACTTATAACTTTAAATCAATTTTATACAAAGTTTATACTACTTGACTATATATGTCTGTCTGTCTGGTCAAAAGTTTTTACATGTTATTTTTCCCACACTCATTCTCGGATCAAGTTGAAACATTGCACAAATACTCACTGACATAGATAATACATTAACTATTTATAAACATTAACCCATTAGTCAATTAACTACTGATATTAATTTTTTTTTTGATACCGATAAGAGAAATAAATCCACCAATATTCACGGATATGGCTAAATGTGTAGGGTTTGTCCCTTCCAATGATTGCTCACATTTTTTCGCCGACACCCAATCTCGGATCAAGTTGAAATTTAAAACAATAACAAATTTTATTTATTGTACCTATCAAAACATGAAGCGATTAAAAAATTAACCAATTAGTCAATTAATTATTGGTAATTAATAATTTTGTTTGATATCGAAAGAAGGAAATAACTTCTATATTATTGAAATATACAGTTGTACAGTAGAACGTCGTTTATCCGAACGTTTATTATCCGGACCAGTTTTTTTTTTTTTTTTTTATCAACCACATGTACTGTGATGCACATATACTGTATGAATACGAAAAATAAGTGATTATTTTCCACAATAAAGGTAAAATTGCGACATTTGTCACCTATTTTGCTCGTTCTTCACGCACGTGTCCCGCATGTGATGATTTTCAATATTCGTATAGTGTCCGGTTGCATATACTGCATGGATCGCTTCGGTTTTCGGTTATCCGAACAATCGCGTATCCGAACGGTGTCCGGTCCCAATTGAGTCGGATAAACGACGTTCTACTGTATTATTGGTAATTAATAATCTTTTTGATATCGAATGAAGGAAATAACTTCTACATTATTGAAACATACAGTTGCAAGTGCGGAGTTCTTCGCATTTGGTAAAAGTTTTTTTTTAAGGATTTGTCCACATTTGGCTTGTACGTGTTATTCTCTATATTATTTATAGAATTCCAGGCTGTTGAACAAATAGTGATGAACTTTGTTATGACTATTTATTAGATCGTTGACAAGGACGGGGAATAATTATGTGGTGACATTGGGGAACCCAGAAGAGGTTTTCAAAATCCTATATATGTTTTATTATTGTAGAGAAAAACTTTGAATTCCACTTATCCACTATATGAAGTGAAATGTAAGGTTTATGTCTGTTTGCTTTATTTACGTGATATCTAGACAGCAATATTTTTGGGTGAATCTTGAAAAGACGTGGCTTTAATATGAGTTACATTTACTTGGAGACTGTTGGACATATTGGAATTCTCTCATGTCGACATCGGAAAATAAAAGTTTGTCGGAACTGTGCAAAAGATGGTGGCGTATCTAGGGTGGGGGAGGAGGGGGGATAATTTGAAAATCCCCCCGGGCCCCCACTTGAGTGGGGTGTAAGGGAACTCTGGGGTTGAGTTCTTTACTACATACAATATGGGTCGATAGTCTAGGGTATGATTCTCACATGCAGACCTTAACATGTGTAAATATTACAAAGTATCACTCAACGAAGGAGTATAAAATGAGTATTTATTTACAGCCAACAGCAAGTACACATATAATATTGAATGCGTAAATCATCAATACTGTGCCCAACTGACATACTACAGGGCGCTTAGACTAGATTCATTGAACAAAAGGCTATCAAGGCCATACATAATATTACCCACAAATAGTCAGTTCTCATACATAACAATGAATAGAAATATAAGTTATAACATCTCCTTACGCTAGGCATAAAACCGGTAAACAAAACACAAGCACCCTACTCAGACCAGGTCAGCTCTCCAACTGCTAGACTGATCGCTAGAAACCTTATTGTCCCCCCTTGAAAATCCCGTGATAAAACAATTCACACACCAACCAACAAAATAAACAAAACACACACACAATCTCACATCTTACACACCCCCGCTCTTGACATGGGGCCCCAAATTAGTGTTTCTTAAAATTAAATATCATGCAAAATGCAGGGGCCTCCAAAGAGGTCTAGCCCCCTGGCCCCAAAACGATGGAAAATTTCTAGCTACGCCCCTGGCAAAAGACGTACCTACTACGCTCCAACTTCTTTAGCCTTCTACTGGGTGATATACTGACTAGTCCCAGAACCACTTCACTTACTCAATATCTACCTTCCAAGTTTCACTGCCTGTACTCTTTTCTCGTATGTTTGAAGTCTGTCATTACTTAGCAGGATGTTAATTTCCCATATCATTATAATGCTAAGAATTATAAATCAAATTCTTACATGAACACAACTGCTTTTTGTGATTATTGCAACAGTATTTTTATCACACTTCAAATAAGCGTCTCTATTTTGTTCTTGTTGTTTTGTTATTCCAATATTTAGATCCAGAAAAGAGGCCATCTATGGATTGAGGAAAAAGAGACGTCTACGTATACAGATCTCAAACAATATATTCAAGATAAAAGTTCAGAAATGTTACAAAATTGCCTTTCTATGATACGCAAGTTTAAAGGTATTTATAGTTGTCAATGACATATATAGACTACTTACTTCGGCTGATACATTTTTATTACTTTCATCTAATGACCTACATTAACCAATCGATCTGGATAAATTAATTTATCCACCTGTCTCTGGTCATTAATTCGGAAAGCTATAACAAGATAGAATCTTAAAGAGATATCTTTTTTGGAAGTTGAATTTAACTGTTTTTCTTCATATGCTTTGATGGAGAGAGAGGAACCAACAAAAACGAACAATAGTACCGATTTTTTACGATGTCAAAGTTTTTTCCTTTTACTGAAAGTTAGCTAATATACAAGGGAGGGAATTCAGATTACCAGCGAAATTAAAGAAATGTATCTTGTCCTCTATGTTACAGGGCTGCTAAAAGTCTATTTGTAACTGATTTAAAGCTTACTACCTTACAGAAATCATTGACATTATCGAAATCAATGGCTATTGAAAGCTATAGGTTATAGGCTATTAAATCTACATTTAGACATATTGTTTTTATATCGACGAAGAATATAGACATAGACATAGACATAGACATAGACATAGCCTATAGTCATAGTATTTTTAATAGATAGACCTATGTTGGAAGTCATTTCTGTACTGACAATTTTCAACTTTGAAGTTTCACGAACATTTATATAGAAGCTGCTTTTAATTGATGTGTATAAGTAATATGTATAAAGCGAAAACTGGCATTTACAACACACGACCAATACATGTATAGAAAATAAACATTTGCATGTGGAAAGATTAAATGAAAGATTTTTTTTTCATTTCTTTAAAGATAGTAAATTTGATCAGTTCGCTGAGACAAATCCACTTTTACAAGAAGTCGATCAAGAATCAGCCTCAATTATAAATGGTAAATATATTTTTCGAGAACTATTCTTAGTTCAATAGGTAGTAGTAATGATTTTATAATTTTAAAGTAAAATGTTTCTATAAACATTATTTTGTTAAAAAGAACCAGTAAATACTATCTTTAATATTTTTGACTTAATTCTTTAAAAATGTGTTAAATATATTTTGTCAAAGATTCACACAATGACTGCTTAAAGGTCAAAATGAACGACAGTTTCAGAACTACACAGTTAGAAAAGATTTATCGAAAACTAGATGACCAAGAAAAGATGAAGGACAAAATAGATGTAAGAACAGAAATATCGCTGGATGACTTTCGAAATGTCCAAAGCAAATATATTGAGTTGTACGAAGAATTAATGGCAGAGCTTGACTCTAACAGCAGTTTCATGTCTCAACTAAACACACAGTATCATACATTGTCAACAGAAATAAAGTATACCACAGAACATAAATCATTACAACAAAGAAAGGTAGTTCTTCACTTTATTCCACATAATAGAATTAGAATAATTCTAAAACATATATTGACCTTGTGACATTTAGCAACCGAAATTACAAATTTCTTTCTAGGTAGAAAGCATTAATAGCTTGGCTGAGTTACTTTTCCAAAAGCAATACAGGTTTGGTAAAAAGTGTCAAGTTGTCCTACACAATCAAGACGACTTCAGTCACAGCATACAAGACTTCTTATCTCAAAAGGATTCTTTTGGTAATTTCGTTTCGAACGTTTGTCGGACATCGTGATAATACTTACATAGTTAGGGTGCATATTGTTTATTGTCATAGACAGTGCTTTATTTGTGACGGTACGCGTCGTAACGGCACCTTTTTCAATGTGGGGACAAAATTATTACTCTTTTTGTATTTTAACGTTTATTGTTAATTTATAAGTCGTTAAAAGTGAATGAATCGCTCACTGAGTCCCGACTGCACCTAGTTGTGGTCATGAAGGTTGTGTTTATTTTCTACGTTGGGGATGTTATTTCAGATTTATGATAATTTAACAACCCAAACTGCCCTTTAGGACGGCGGGTTTGTGGGGCATGGTTCGAACGATTGTCCATAGCGGCTATCACACAACCAGGCAGCCAACTAAAGCAGTTTTATCAACAATATATTATATTCGGACACTCGGATTCATTTTATAGTATCTGCATTCTCTACCACGAGATTATTGTGATCCCCAGAACATATTTACCTAGGAACTAAAATTTTCCATAACAGGTTATAGATCTATGAATACTTACTTTTTTTGTTTTCAGAAACAAGTGATGAAGAATACACTAGGATTAAATTACAGTTGGTACGCAAAGGGATAAAAAAAAAACAATCAGGTACTTCATTCGCCTATACTTTACTAGAGAAAAGAAGAACAACAGTTTCAAATTCTTTTCAAAAGAAATCAATATCTCCTATATACAAATTATAAAGCGATTCGTTTTCTTTTAATATATAATGAAAAATGTTGTTTAAAAAGTATTTTGTTTACTCCGTCCTATTCCCCACCCCCTCCTATCCCGAGAAAAAAACTCCTGAATCTATAAATCTAAAAGTATGTAAAAAGAAATTCCCTTTCAGACCATGCGGTCTGTAAAGGTCATCTCTTTCTATGGCCCACGGTTAATGAGGGTGTCATGTGGCCAGAAAAACTAAGCTTTAAACTATTCTAATAAATAGCCCTTTCGATCTAGAATTAGAAGACAGTGCGCACCATTTTCCTGAATATTAATTTATTAACTTCGACAGAGAAAATACCAGAAGACGTAGAGTCTGTTCAAGATAAAAATCTAGGTCTCTAGCCACATTGTTTTTTTTTACTATTTATAGTTTGAAAAAAGTATAACGGTCGAACTAGAGTTTTCAAGTGTGGCAAACGAGCTACTGATTCTTGAATCAACCATATGTATATATCAACTGTCAAATTTCTAGGAAAATCGTTAAAGGCGATTTCGAGAATCATTTCCACCCACTCTTTGACCGTGAATGTGTGAATGGAATAGAGCTATTGTAATAACAAAAAAAAAACATTACAAAGTACGTGTTTGTAAAAAGACAATACCTCCATTATTAAACTTAAAATATAATAAAAATATTTTAAAAAAGCAAATTACGAACTCAAAATGCTTTGAGCGTAGCCAAAAGGGGGATTAGATGCTTAAAAATACCTCTTCAATGTATGACAATGTATTAGTTTAAGCCCCCATCAGCGAGATTTGAAGCTAAAAAACACATCTTTAACATAAAAAAACAGCAAATTACGCATTCAAAATGCTATGAGCGTAGCCAAAAGGAGTTTTGAGTTTTAAACCCCCCTCAGATGGGATTTGAAGTCAAATAATACCTCTTCAAAATAAAAAAGCAAATTACACAAAATTCTCTGAGCGAAGCCAAAGGTGTTTTGAGTTTAAACCCTCCTTCAGGAGTTTGAAGCCAAAAAAAATACCTCTTCAATATAAAAAAGCAAATTACACACTTCAAAATATTATGAGCGTAGCCAAAGGGGGATTAGATGCTTAAAAATACCTCTTCAATGTATGACAAAAAAAAAGCAAAATACGCACTCAAAAGTCTATGAGCGGAGCCAAACCAATGGGGGTTTTGAGTTTAAAACCCCCTCCTCCAGAGGGCTTTTTATTTCAGTTTTTGAGTTATCTTAGCTCATTCCGGCTACTCATTCCATGCTATGGCAGTTGGGTAGAAAGTGCACTTGTACAAATTTGTCCAAGCATGTGGAATAAGAAATGTGCCTTTATCTTTGTGTCTAAGTATTTTATTGGGCTGTGCTTTTGAATTTGTAATTTATCGTTCAGTGCTTTAGTTATTATTGCTTCAGTGTGGAAAAAAAATAAAAATGATTTTTTTCCTTTATTAGCCAGAAACTTAAAAGATATAAAGAGAATAGAGAACGAGAATTTGGATAGCATACCAGGTTAGTGAACACTCATCTTGCTCACAATAAACATACCATCATTTTAATATTTCAGTTGGTGCTTGCATACTCAGATGTATGTAATAAGCAAGCGGAGCCAGGAAAATTATTTATTTTTTTGGGGGGAGAGGGGGGGTAGGATGGTACCTTTTTAACTTTATTTTTCTTTGCATTCACACAAACACACTTATGTGTATACAATCTAAATTTTTGCTATGAAAAATTATACACAGATTTCATTCAATTTTTAGAACATTATTTAGCCATAGGAAAGTAGTGTAAGTATAAATGTTAAAATATAGAAAATAATAATTTCCATTTTTAATATAATGATGACCCCTTACTGTTGTTTTAAAACCTGTGTATTTTATAACATTGCGGCTTGCATGATTATTTATAAAAACAAAACAGTTACATTTCAAAAGACAAACAGTGGCCATTGCACCTTAATTTTACAAGATGCAAATATCATGAAACTAAATTTTCCATAGCTTTTCTAGTTTTTGAGATCGAAATGTGAGAGGCAGATAGCCGGTTAGACGGACGTACGGACAGACGACACAAATTCAATATTGACTTTACCTCTTTCGGGAACCGCTGATATCATTTATGCTGAATTTATATTTCAGAGTTGTTCTTTTGTGTTTTAACTGGTCAATCAAATGTCAAATGCAATGAAGACTGTCCTCATGTTATAGGTAAAAAAATTTTTTTTCAGTTTCTTAAAATTTAATCACTTGTTTTTGGTAGTGTATCCGTAATATTGTATTACACTGAATAAAACAACATGTTTAACTATAATTATTTCATAAACAGGTCATCATGAGCAACAAATATCTGAAGGTGGAGAGGATGACCTATATAAGCATTTGGAAAACTGTATAAAGAATCCAGGTCACACGCAGTTTATCCCTGTCGATACGTTTAGTCTAGAACATCTTCCTGAAGTTCATCGCGACAATGACTTATATACATTTGTAAAAGCTGTAGCTGACCTGACAGTTAAAGTCAGCGTCACACTGGTCAGTCCACAAAGGCCAGAATTTTGGCCGGAAACAAATATTCCTTACTTTTTGTACAACATGAAGGGGAGTAAATCTTTAAGAACCGGAAGTGGGATAGTGAAAGCAGTGATAAAGTGGAAAAAGGGAAGATGTCCAATTGATAGGTATCAAAATTCATTCAAGCCAGAGAAACAGTGGTGGACATTAAGGGTACTAACAGCAGCAAATGTAATTTTTGACGACTCTGAGGCGAACCACACAACGTTAAGATTGTTTTATGACAAAGAAGATAGCCCAGAGGTTGTCGTAAATGTGATGATAAGCAATGTATCAAAGGATATCAATAACGACATATCTTTGTTGGATTGCGTCACTTGTGAGCTAAATCTAAATGTCGTAAACAGGCTACGGGAAATGGTGAAACATTATGATGATCTGTATGAGAAGGTGGCACACAAATTTGAACAATCTAGAGACATCGACAAGTTGATGTTTATAGTGTCACATCCTCATGGATGTCGCAAACAGGTTAGCATTGGTCAATGGAAGGACCATGTTCAATTTAGTGATTATTTCGACCGGTTTACATACACGACATGTACATGCCCAGGAAGTAGTGGAGCCAGTGTCCACTGTTTGGGATATGGATGGTATATTCATTGTGGACGTTTGCAGACTGGACTTCATTATAGCAGTACTTAAAATAAATCAAATGTGTTTTGTTTTTTTTTGTATCGATATAAAAAATATAAACAGACTCTACATTAATGGAAATGAAATAATTGTTGACATCTCTGCGTTACTTCTCTTTGTTTACGTAAATATTATGTACAATAATTTAATTCATATTTGAAGAAATGGAAGTATTACAATCATTTTTTGTGAATTAAAAAAACAAAACATAAATAATGATTGACTGCATATTGTGAACGTTACATTGTCAATGTAGTTTATGGTTATTAATTTATTAATAACCTTCCCTCTCACCATTGTGTAGCCCCTACATCCACATAAAGACCACGCGTGCTGTTTGTTTTATAAATATAAAAATATAGATTTTCTTATATAATCTCCATTGATTAACACATCTTTGCATAAATATGATACAAAAAATAGAAAAACATTTTTACGTTCAAATGATATAATAAACGAAACATTCATATTTTAGTTGAAAAAAAAAAAACAATAGAAAAATGGCCCGAAGCTCTAACAACTTAGATAAACAATCATATTACTATGTTCCAAATGTCAGTTGAAATTAAATTATTCCAATTTTTTTACTCTTGTGTTATTGAGTGTTTGACTTGTATATTGTGGTTTTGGCATTGTAAGCCAATCATTATTGGCCTCTTTCAGTCGTAGAACGACTATGGTTCATCTCGAACATGGCTTCATATGGCTATTTTGGAGAGAGCTAATAGTGTTGTGAGCTTATAGCGTTGTGAGCTAATAGTAGGCCTATTAATCGAAAGAGAGATATAAACTTTTTGTTCAGCTTGAATGAAATAAATCTATGCCATCTATAATCTGTAATGATGGCAGTAGATACTGACTTTATAGATTTGAAGTATTATATGACAAAAAAACATTAAATTTAATAATAATAAATGTATCCGTGACAAACTCATATATGGTTGACGTTTGTCGAATATCTTTATTTAGATAAAAATACAAAGGCTTAAATGATTTTCGGTAACAATTTTTTATCGTCAGTGGACGTCAAGTGTGTTGTGGGAGTGAAGGCTAGTGAATAGATAGATTAAATATTTTTAGAGTAAATAATACGGCACCATCAGAGTGTCCTATGTGTAATATTATAGTATAAGCTATTGCTAGACATCACTATAGAAACTACATCTGCTTTTTTGTTTTTGTTTTAAAACTTTAAAAATGGTTCGGACGTTCGTTATGTAAATCAAGACCTTAACGGGAAGAAGGATTATCAGCAAAATGTTTAATACAGTGTTATATCTTAGTTTTTCACTATTTCACTATAGGACTATCATGCATGTGTGCAGGGCCGCAGCGAGGGTTGTGGCCGCCTGCGTGCGAAATTTTAAAATGCAGCCCTCCCCCACCATTTTTTTAGAAAAATAATTCATTAAAACTGAGCTAAACACTGTAAAGAAAAATGTGCCCTTTGATTTCAATCCATTTTTGTAGACAATTCCTATTGTTTCCCTTTCCTATTCGCCCCGTTGTTATATCGCACACGTACAACTAAGAACCATGCACTAGGAAGAACTTCGGATTTACGTGTTTTCAGACATCTGAACTCTTAGCTCTTTGAGCTAAACATTCAAAATTGATCTATTTCTAACTACTCGCTTATGCTTCTGTACTTCCGACGATGAATTTATAATTGATGAGCAGGAGCGTAGCTAGGGATTTGGGGGTCCGGGGAGATTGACCTCTAAGGGGGGGGGGGGGGCTTGCATTTTGACATTAGACTTGAGATAATGTACTTAATAAATATATAACCGTACCTTCAAATAGGTAAAGTATATCAGTAAAATTAACAAGAAACAATCATTAAGACTATTTTAATGAATAATACCGTTGTTTATTGGCGAAATAAGGCACAACTGACAAATCTCAATTCATATCACTTCACGTGTTTCTGTGAGGCAAAAGCATCTATAACAGCATCTACATCGATAGTGTCTAGTATTTGTAACTCCACTGACATTAAAGCCATGCTAAGCCTTTCTTGCGTCTTTGTGCTCCTGAGATTGTCTTTGATTAACTTGAGCTTTGAGAATGATCTCTCACATGACGCAATGGAAGTTAGAAGTATTCGAATGAATGTTGCAAGGTTTGAGCACACATCATTACCATATAAAGCCAGTTTCCTCAATATGCCAGTTGGTGATTGTAGTACTGGTTTGTTGATGAAAAGTGCTTGTGCATCACTGACACCATTGAACAAGCAATTGGCCTGTATCTCATCAAACAGGAAAAAATAACACAGTTTTCCAACAGCGTGTCATCCTCCATAGACTCCAGAAAGTGTCTTGGTTCAAGAAGAAATTCAAAGGTGTCCACATGGTTTTCCAGCCTTTAGAATCTGTCCTTCATCTCCATTTGAAGTCTGTCCAGCACTTCTGTCTCAACACGTTTGGATTGTAATTCTATTGACAGTTCCGCATCAGAACTCAACTCGCCATCAAGTCTTTTTTTTTTTCTTCTGGTTATTTTGATTACAAAAACTCAAAAGCATTCACTATCTTCTTTTGCGTCTTCGATGGATTGGGTGATTAGTTTCATCTATTTCACATCATTTTGCAGAAATCATGAAAGGGTTTTAATTTCTTCACCAGCTTCCCGTATGTGCAGTCCAGACTTTTGTAGTTTATTCTGAACTATATGGATTTGGTGTAGGAGATTTAACCAGAATTCCAGATAAGCAAAAAGTTCATGAAGATTCTGTGCATTGCTTCTAGTGTCCATTCTTTCAGTTGTTGATTCAGAAAGTTTCTTCAACAGCTTGATGATTTTGTCGAGATGCAAGGAAACTGCCGACGTAGCTTCTTCTCTTGCGGACCATCTTGTATTACTCTCCTTTTTTAAAATCCCAGCTCCATCTTCTTTCAGTTTGAACCATCTATGGGGTAAATTGGAAAAAAAGTTGAACAATTCATATACAGTTCCAAAAAAAGGTGACAATAGCTGGAACTATCTCAGGTTGAGAGAATGATTATCACAGTTCAGAAATTTTGCCTTTGTATTTATGTCTAAGAGACAGACGGTCACTCATTGTGGCTGCGTTGTTATGGGTTTGACCTCTGCACAGATCAAAACCCAGAAAATGCATTTCTGAAAATCAAAGCTCTCGGACTCTTCTGATGTAGTACGGGGAAAATGTGGTTTAATTCCTACAGATTAGGAACATAGTGAACATACAAACAAAAAAATATTTAAGTAAAATTTATTTGTAAAATAAGTTTTGCTAGTAATGCCCATCATCCTAATTGGACTTGAGGGCCTTTTTGATTTCCAATTCTCGTGTCGCGGGCCACACGAACGAAAAGGTGCAAAAACGAAATGAAATCGACCCGAAACTATTAGATTAGAAACTTACATTAATTAATGAAACAATGGAAGTTCATTTTTTTTTTACTCGTCGGAAGTGGCTCCCTTTCTCTACTTAAAATGAGAGCAAAATTGTAGCTAGCTTAACCACCGACTCATTTTCTTGTCTCTTTTTGGTAACTATTCTCACCAATCCTCCAAAATCTAAGCGTAGTTCAACAATCTTTTATTGTTTTTTACATTAAATAATAAATATTACGCTAAATGCAGGGGCCCCCAAAGAGTCCCGGGCCCCCAAATGATGGCAAATTCCTAGATACGCCACTGTCTAATATACTATCATTCTAGATCTGTTGTTGTTTTTAAATTCAAGATCAGTATGCCTAATTGTTTATCAAAATGATTTATTTTAAACCGACATAGTAGGGCCTACCTACTATCTGCATAGGTATCTGGAAATTTAGGCACCGGATATTTAGTCACCGGATATTTAGGCACCGGATATTTAGGCACCCGGAAATTTAGGCACCCGGATAATTAGGCACCCGGAAATTTAGGCACCGGATAATTAGGCACTTTTTGACAAGGCGGAAAATTAGGCACCGGATAATTAGGCACTCTTTAATTAGCGACCTTAATTTTGAAAGTAGTTTTAAAGTGTTAACGTATATGTTATCCTTAGGCTATGGGCTATCGGTGACATTATAATAAATAGCAACTAGAACGATTCTAACTAAAGAAAAGCTGACAAAATGGGGAAAATGACAATCATGAGGATGTGTGAAAAAAAGAGTCATTATATACTATAGACATCACAGGATTCAGGGGAGGGGAGGTAGAGAGGATTCTCCGCTCATTGCTTCCGTCCATCACCAACCCCTAAGGTTGACTGGTGAGTTTTTTAAATTGATGATTATGCAAATTGTGTAAATATTTAGTTACTAATGTAAATACTTAGAATTTAAAAGTATTATAAAATATTTTTATTATGTCGGGGAGTGTTGGCGATAAATATAATCGCAATCGCCCTCTGCTTGTGGGAAAGGGAGGAGTCGTACTTTTAAAATGGGATGGGCGGGGTGGGGCGCACACACTCTCACTTAAATGAGAGAATTTCTCGCAGGTAGATGTAAACTAGGTCGTAAAGTTACGTAGTGAATCTAAAGGCTACACACTGGACTAAAGGGTATGGAAACACAAAGGTGTTACAATGGAAGTCTGGGGATTATATTTTAGAGGCCTTCCAAAAACTTGGGTAGACACATTTCTGTTAAAACCATCATAATAATAATTACAGTAATAAAAATAATAATAATATATAAGGGAAATGCAGATAGTTAAATTTCATAAGGCAGTGTTGAAAGGGAAACGAGTGTTTTTTGTTGTTTTTTAAATCATATGTGTGTGTGTGTGTTTAATAATGTGTGTATGAAACCTTTTTTGTCGTTTTTTTTTTCATTCTGAAGAAAACAAAACTTGTCTCTGGAACTGAACACAAAACTTGTCTCTGGACTGAACACAAAACTTGTCTCTGGAACTGAACACAAAACTTGTCTCTGGAACTGAACACAAAACTTGTCTCTGGAACTGAACACAAAACTTGTCTCTGGAACTGAACACAAAACTTGTCTCTGGAACTGAACACAAAACTTGTCTCTGGAACTGAACACAAAACTTGTCTCTGGAACTGAACACAAAACTTGTCTCTGGAACTGAACACAAAACTTGTCTCTGGAACTGAACACAAAAGGAATGGGGGAATCATACCTTCTCGAAAATTGTAGTAAATATATTTGGTTTATGATAAAGAAGGCGGGGTTAAATTGGAACATCAACAATCTTCTATAAGCAGAATAAGTGTTAATAAAAGATCAATATTCCAAAAAAAATGATATTTAAATTTTTAACTCATCTGTCTTTTCCATAAACTTTTTTTTACATTTTCAAAGCATTATATTTTATCGTAATTTCTATCCGTTTTGCGATTTCCATTGCAATTTATATAAATATTATATTACATAAATTTACATATATATTCAATAAAAGTTAATTACCACATTTGAAGGACGTAACACACCTATACACTCACACAATAGATCTTCCTGAAGAGGTAACCCATTAACAATATAAAAGAAGGATTGTTGGTAATAGATATTAATGCTATTATAAAATATGTATGCTGCTTTAGTTTATCAACATATTTAATTCCTATAAGTCCCTCCTGCTCATTCCCATTCCCAATTTTCTCCAGACTTCCATTTTAGCAGTTATGTACAATGCTGTACCCTGCACTGTACTCCAGTATGTAGCCTTGAGTCTCATAACGTCATTTTTACGACCTAGTTCAACATCTACCAGCGACTAATCCTCTCCTTTTAGTGGGAGTGCGTAGAGGAGGAAGGGCTAAGGTCAGGAAGCAATGAGAGGAGAATCAACTCTACCTCCCTTTCCCTGAATCCTGTGAGGTCTATATTTTATAATGACTATTAATCTGGAGTCATTTTTTCCATACATTCTCACGATTGTCATTTTTTCCCTCGTTTTTTGTCAGCTTTCCTTTTATACCATGAAAATTCAGTAAGAATCGTTCTAGTTGCTATTTTGTTGATAACGTCACCGATAGCCCATAGCCTAAGGATAACATATACGTTAACACTTTAAAACTACTTTCAAAATTAAGGTCGCTAATTAAAGAGTGCCTAATTATCCGGTGCCTAATTTTCCGCCTTGTCAAAAAGTGCCTAATTATCCGGTGCCTAAATTTCCGGGTGCCTAATTATCCGGGTGCCTAAATTTCCGGGTGCCTAAATATCCGGTGCCTAAATATCCGTAAATACGCGGTGCCTAAATATCCGGTGCCTAAATTTCCTAAATTCATCTGCATAAAACCCCGACTTATAAATATTTTACTTCACTAGATCTAATCAAATCTAGAGACAATGTCTATTCCTTTTAGATCTATATAATAATAACAATAATAAATCTCTTAATTCAGAACATTAAGGATGCAGTGTTTCACATGACTACGCAAACCCAGTTAGATATGCAAGACATCTAGATCTAGATCTAGGTAGAATAAATGTATAAAACATTGCCAGAAAAAAATAACTCTTCATATTGAAGTTACTTTTCTTGTTCCATTTGTTTTTTTAAACGCAACAACGTGCGGCCAAAGATCCAAATTCGCATTCAAGACAAGTAGTTTAGATCTAGAAATACTAGATCTAGATCTATCTAAACTGACTTAACTAGACTTTGAATCTATATAGATCTATGTCTAGATCTACATCTTGGATACCAGAGTGAGTTTAGATCTAGAAGGCTGGTATTGAGCAAAGAAAAGCTTAAAATTCTAGACTAGTAATAATCTAGAGTACCAGACCAGTCAGTACTAGATTCTTAGCATTCTCCTTTTGGTAATTTCCGCATTAAGATCTTATATTTACCGTTGCTATCACGGCAACCGGCGGCCACTTTTTGCCAGATGGACTTCGTTACTGATGCAATAATAAAACAAAAAATAAAATTGAGGAAGAAGTTTTTTAGTTTGCTGCCAACTAAAAAATATAATTCTGATAAATAAATATATATGGGTTAGTAAGTGTAGACCTATTTTATTTAATCAAAACATATACTACATTTTAATATATCGAGAATCTATAGCATTTCTATACATTTTTATGTGTTTTATAGCTCAAGTTTGTTAATAATAAAATGTTTATGTTCTGTCTTTCTCTGGCAATTATTTAATAAAGTTTAAAAAAATCATCTCATGTTTCTTCTTTTTTTTTTCCGATTTGCTAATGGTTCAATTAATATTGCGTGTGTGTGTCACCGATGATTTTCCCTATTATCCTATACGTGGACTTTTTTGTTTACATTTTTTAATAATTAATACGGGTATTTAAAAATAAAATATTTTTTTAAAAATTTACATACCGATTATCAATTAGCCTAGCTTATCGTGATTAATGCCGGCCCTCCTCCTTTCTCATTCTGGACTTGGGACCAGACTAATGGTGGAGTTACCGGCTTTTAATGACACGACTACGGTACGCTACGACGGTAGAGGAGACAGAGATGCTAGTTGATATATCCAGAAGCGGCCTTAGGGGGTGGCGAGTGGGGAAATTTAGGCACCGGTAAATTAAGCACTTTTTGACAAGGCGGAAAATTAGGCACTCTTAAATAAATTTCCAGTGCCGCGTCTCGGGCGGCCCCACGATACCAGAAATATTTTTATAGAGTTTGTTGAATCATTATTTGCGTCGATTGAAGGCATATAAATCAATATTAGAGGACTGCAGACAAAACCTTACTAGCTAATACTTATATGCAGAACAATTACAATACAGTACGTAATTAATAGTCTAACGGCCAATGGTACGATACCTACGTAAAGTAGCGCTTTAGGATTTTGTAACAAAAATAAGGCGTATAGCATTAGAGCCGAACTAGCTCATTTGGTTCATGAGATATTGTCTAAATACTTTTAATAGTCTACACTTATGGCTCACGGGCAAAAACAATGGGGAGGGGGGTATAGGTGGTAGAAACAGACAATCCCAAGAATAAGGAGGGGAGGGAATAAAAGTTATCTAACAAAGTCCAGGATGACATCTAGATGTGAGAAGGTGTAGGGAAATCCTTCGGCCAGCTGCGCGTCATTGATGTCCGTCTTTTCTACGCGGTACCTGAGTAGGGGGACACAACCAATGGGGAAACAAATTTACTAAACTATAAAAAAAAACTCACACGGTTTATTAGTAAAAATGTGAGTGTAGTTAAAGTTTCAAATTATAAATAATTTACTATGCATTTAAAAGAGAAAATTCAACTTGTGATGTAATACTATAATTTATAAAACTATATCTATCAAATATAAAATTGATAAATCAATTTATTTGGGAATAATAATAGCAAAGGAAAATCTGTCAAGTTATTACACTGAGGAATATTTTCAGAGTTCTTCATAACATAATGAATCAGGCTCCCTTTCACAGACGGCTACTTCCAAACATATTGGGTCTACATGTCGATCATCAACATCAACTTTTTACCTCACCACCCCTATCTTTTCAAAAGTGCGCCTCCCCTTCTAAAAGCACAACTGAAGGGTTAAGGTAGATAGGGAGAAGGCGATTAGCCTATTTTATCGACAACACTCTCCCATCCGAGTATGTGTCTATCATCATAATCCTTTGCTTTATAGTTGAAGTTGGTGGGGGGGGGGGGAAGGGGGACTGAAGTGGTAACATTTACTACCCTACACTCAAACTTGACTTTGCGTTTGCTAAGGATTTAGAAGTTGCTGATTTTTTTTTGTTGAAATGTCTTATAATTATCTGCACATTACAAAAATTTTCAACAGAACGATAAATTTGATATACAAATAAATCTAAAAAACTTGAAGTCACGTCAGAAATCTCTTTAAAATTTCTAAGACTAATGACACAATTATGGTACTTAGTGAACAAGCAGAGAAGATGCTGACAGAGATCTAAAGACTTCTCTATGAACATCAAAAGTTCCCTGTATTGACAGTAAAAAGTTCCCTGTAAGCAAGCATTGATGGTCACTTCAAAGCTTGACCTTCATCGACCTACAGCTACACGAGTTCCTGTCTGTTTGCGCAATGCATCTTGCCCTGCTACTGAATGATTCGCACCTGGACGTCATCATTCTCTGGTCAATCTATTGTTTCCCTATCAAAGAATATCTCAAGTTTGTCCGCGTATGTCTGCACCCTCACCCACCTCTTAGCCTCTCCCAGCCCGTGTAAGGGACTCTGGGGTTGAGTTCTTTACTACACACCCCTCCCAGCCCGCTCTCGCGGTTTCACCATCATCCTCTCCCCCCGCCCGCAGTTTCACCCCATCCTCTCCCCCCGCCCGCTCACTCAGTTTCACCCCATTCTCTCCCCCCGCCCGCTCCAGCAGTTTCACCCCCATCCTCCCCCCCCCGCCCGCCCGCTCCCGCAGTTTCACCATCATCCTTCCCCCCCCCCCCCCATTTCAGTGACCACATTCCTTTACTCTAGTCTAGATTAGATTAGAGACAGTCATTGTACCTGGTATATATCTATCAAAGGAATAAATATTTATGACATTCTTTTCTATAAGGACATAAGCTGTTTATAGCGTGTTCTAGATACTATGCAACAAGCCTCATAACACACAACAATTATTGCAACTTTGTTGAAAAATATTACAAGTTGTCAGCACCTTAAATCTACATACGAAACATTTAAAATGTAGAGTGTTTATCTATACAATAATCCCATCCTATCTATTTAAATTCAATGTTTATAGCATAAAAAATCGGTACCTAGATTTACGCTTTTTCGTGTTATTACGGTCATTCT
Source organism: Biomphalaria sudanica (assembly GCA_036873155.1). NCBI lineage: Eukaryota > Metazoa > Mollusca > Gastropoda > Planorbidae > Biomphalaria > Biomphalaria sudanica. Next base: position 1,702,273 of record JAZGLO010001553.1, read on the forward strand.
AATTTAAGAATAATAATGTATACCCCCCCCCCCTTTTTTAATACTTCAACCAATATAGCATATATTCCTATTAATTCTATTTGTTTTATTTTCTTTCTCTTCCTAACATGTTTTAGCTCACTGTATTAAAAATCAAGTAGGTTATCCCCCCTTAGAAATATTTCTTTTAGTCTTGATCCAGCAGCTAGACAACGTAATAAAAATCTGGCCTGCACCAATATGGCTGCCTAGAAACGTAAATAAATGAACTAAATGCGGATCATGCCCTAAAGAATCATATAATGACTAGATCTAGTCCTAAAATTTATACAGATCTAGACTCTATCTAGATCTAGACTAGTTACTAGTATAATTAATATTGTATTATTTAATAAGTCATATTCAGTCTAATCTACTTTGACAAGTCTACTGACTCGTCTAGATCATTATTAGATCTAGTCTAGATCATGAATCATCAAGTCAAGATTCTATCTATTATCTATATAATCTATCTATAATAATCTAATATATATTTAAATTATTAATATAATACTGCATAGGCGTAGCCGGGGGTGGGGGTCGGAAATTAGTGACTGATTTTTTGATTTGATTCTGTTTATTTTAGGAGATATTTTATACTAAACCATCACTAGCCCCAGCACAGCCAAGGGAGTTTTGAGTTTAAAACCCCCTACCAGGGGGTTTTGCAGTCAAATTCCCCTCTTCTGTAAAACAAAAAAAATGATGTAAACGACAATACCCCAATTCTAAGAGCATAGCTAAGGGGGGAGGTATTTTAAACACCTCCGAAATTTATGATAAAACACCCCCTCTTCAATATAAGACTAACCATACATCAGTCACCAGATTCTATGAGCATAGCCAAGAGTTGTTTTTTTTTGTTTAAAACCCCCTTAAGTAGGGTTTGAAGCTAAAAAAAATCCCTCTTCAATATAAAAAAAAAAGCAAATTACACACTCAAAATTATCTGAGTGTAGCCAAATGGGGTTTTAACTTTAAACCCCCTTTCAACAGCGTTTGATGCTAAAAAAATACCTCTAAAATAAAAAAAATAAAAATTATATGAGCGTAACCAAGCCAAGAGGATGTTGAGTTTAAACCCTCTCCTCCAGATGGTTTTGAGTTTAAAATCCCCCTACAGAGAATTTTGAGGTTGAAAACCTCTCTCTACAATATTAACATGATTTTGATGAAAAAACTTCCCTTTTCGATATAAAATCTAAAGCAAAATACAGTCACCAAGAGCATAGCCAAGAGAGGTAACAAATTTCTACTGGTGGCTGGGCTCCAGTAATAAAGTGCAGTGAATAGTCATCTGACAAAATTGCAAAAGACTAAATGTAGCGCAACAAAAATAGCTAAGACGGATTTTAGGAGTCAGTAATATAGATTTGGTCTCAATCAAGGAAATCCTATGCCGAACTGTGAGTCAACCCCTTAGTAAGGTTGTGACAGAGTGTCGCATGAGGTTTGTGGGACATGTTCTCCGACAAAAGGAGTACGCATAATAAGAGTTGCGATGACATGGAGGCCATTACGATGAAAGTGCAAAAAGGGAAATCCCAGTATAACTTGGCACCACACTTTCATGGAGGACTTCAGAGCAGAGTGGGAAGAGGCTTCAGACATTGCAGGTGACAGATTTTTGTGGAAGCAGCTTGCTGCTTAATGCACTGAATGGTGCCTGAGGATCTAAGTAAGAATAGCAGATTAGGTTTTTGAAAAAACACTTTTTAATAGCAGGATAATGCACTGTAGATACCTCAGAATATGCATTTTGTTGGCTTTCAATACCGGAAATAGTGTTTGGCGGCGGGGCTCAGATCCCCACTGGGGGAGCTCTCAGTTCTCCCACAGACCCCCTTGCTGGCAAAGGCGGAGAGTCTACTATTTTTCCACTAGCTCCAGGAAGAACCTATTGTAGGGTACAATAAACATCTTCTGAAGAATGAAGGGTCAGAATGTAAAAAAGATTAATTATGTACACATGTATATTTTGGAGGAAAAATCCTGGCTACGCCCATGTAATAATGTCTTTACATCCATGATGAAGATCCATCATCTGACAATTATAATTTAAATCTGGATAGTTCATATCATGTTTCTGTAAAGGTGACAAGGTCATCTGTTTCTATAAATGTCATGCTTCTATGAATGATTAAAAATATCATCTGTTTTTGTGGTCCACGGTTTATGAGGGTGTCATGTGGCCTGCACAACAACCACCACCTTCACTTTTACCCATCTAATGTCAGATACCATTAAACTAGAGCTGGGTGGATTCTGAAATTAAAAATCTCAGTCTTCACCAGGATTGGAAAACGAAACCCATCTGCTTGTAATCAAAGCTTCTCCACTCAGCCACCCTGGCTCTTGTGTACATGTGTAGGCTGTTACATTAGTTCAGAAAATGTGTTCAATTAAATTAGTATTACATTGTAGAGCCTATACAAGATTTTTTTAAAACATTACATGATGCTCAAAGGGTCACTTTTATAAAGAATATTCTGAGACCTTTAACAATTCAAAATTTGTCATAGTGGCATCCTTGAGGCCATTTGGGTGGCCCTAGCGGCCCATTTGGTTATCGGCCCACCGGGCATTTGCCCAAATAACCATATAGCCAGTCCGCCCCTAGGTCCAATAGAATGCTTAAGTTATGCTAAACATTACATAGATCTAGGGCCTATTATTTTGAGGGGAGGGTAGTTTATATTCCCAATGCCTACCGGGTTGTATTCCTTATTTTTGTATTTTCCTTTCCTTGAAGAATTGCCTGACTAAGCTATTGAGAACCTGGAATCTGCCTTCCCTTCCCCCTTTTAATTGTTAGTAGGAAGTTTCATGAAGCTTAGATCTAGATTAGTGTTTTAGATGCATGAGAAGCACAGGTGCTGCTGGACTAATGCCATTTAGGAGTATTTTTTTATAAATAAAAAAAGGGAGATAATAATAAAGGACTGTAACTACCTTTGAAACATCAGGTTATTGTAATGGACCATGTCAAAAGACTTAACCTAGTATATATATTCACAAATAATAAAGGGGTGGGGATTTATGATGATGCCATGTGCACACTTTAAAATGATCTAGTGTGTATAGCGCTAGACTTGAAGTTTCTAGTACAAGATTCATCTTGTGGATTGTGAATACATAGTCAAGTTGAGGGGAGGTTAGTAACTATTTTAGTTTTGATACTTATAAAAATGTTAGTCTAATACTTTTTTTTTTTTTGTGGTTTTAATTTTTTTTTTTTTTTTTCAAATTATTTTGGATGCGAACTTATCAAGAAGTCTCAGATACAGTTAAACAACTAAAACATTTGGATGAAATCAATGAATTCCTACACAATGTTTTCCATGAGATAAGTTTGGTGAGATAATATTAGGCATACTTAGAATATGTATTAACAAATTTATTTATTTAGCCCTGAGTTATCTTACTACAGTTTTTGCCTAGGTAAATTAAAATGTCAAAATTCCTTGATTATTTTAAAAGATATATGTACCCACTAACTAAAAGTATTGCTTCTATATACTCCTGCCTGAAAGAAAGGAAAGAAAAACAACTGCACTTCATTTATTAAATGAAGATAGGATAAGTAAATAGAAAATAACCTTTTATAGCTATCAATGGTAAAAAAAACAAATACAAATATGATTAATTTCAATAGCTACAAAAAAAAAAGAATGTGAATACTTAATGTGCAATACCAGACTAAGAAGATTTATGAAAGGACTGGAAGATTTAAAAAGGTGAAGTGGATTGACCTTTTTTCTAAAGATTTACTTTACTTTTGAAAATTATTCTTATGATGATGATGTTGCACTAGAAAATAATTTTACTAAATCTATTTCAAAATGTTTAAGATGGTATCGGTTTTCTTATTAAGTTAAAATACAATTTACATAATTATTTTTAAACTACCAGAATTCATTTTAAATCTTTTTATTATATTTTTTGTCCATTTCACAAACTTGCCATGCTTAAGTAAAATTTTTAGTAAGTTGACTGCTATAAAGAGATGTGTATCATTCTTAAATACAGGCATAAATAAATTTCATAGTTGTAGATATCTCTGTTTTTAGATCAAGAAGAAAGGTGAATTGTGGATTGAGGAAAATGAAACTTCAACTTTCACAGAAATGAAAGAATATATTACTGAGAAAACTTCAGAAATTTTACAACATACTATTTCAGTAGCAAGTATGTTTTAATATAATCATTTTCTGTATTTTTTTAAATAATCTAATTTTTTTGCTTTGTGAAGCTGTATATAACCATACTTTTTTTTAGTGCATATTTCTGTTGATTTTTTATTAACTAAATTCTTATGCATTTGATATGCGGCTGTAATTTTAATTAATGATGTTTTGTTGAATGTACTTTCATTGAAAATTTAGTTGATACTGCTCCAGTTTTAAAACAAGTTGATAAAGATGGTGGAGTTGTTAAACCTGGAGTCTGTCCTGAAGGTTGTAAAAATAGTTTATTTTATTGATTACATTTACCCTAATCCAAGGAAAGTAATTTTTTAATTTGAAATTTTACATCTAATTAATGTAATAACATAAGGCTATTTGGTTGTACAAATTTCACAATATAAAATAAAAATATGAATAAATTGTACATATTGTTTCAGAGAATCAGACCTCAGAAAAGACCAATGTCAATAAGATTAATTATTTGTTTAGTTCACAAAGTACAAAATTAAAGAAATTACAGCAAAAAGTAATTGAGCAGCAAATGATCAATGAAGATCTGGGCAAGAAACTAGATACATCGCTACACAAAGATGAACAGGAAACCCCTTTACAATTGAAGGACTTTCAAGAAAATTTGAATAAACAGTTAGACAGGTTTAAAGATGTGATGTGATGTCTGAACTCCACTCTGCTGGTATCTTTATCACACATTTACAAACTCAGTGGAGGACTTGGTTGAAGGAACAAAAGAGTAATAAAGAAATAAACATGTTGCAAGGCTTGAAGGTAAGATTTAATGTATTTGAACAATCATTCTCAGTGTAGACTGGGATTTTGAATTATCTGATTTTTAGGATGCCCTGGGCCCAGACAATGTTAGAAAGCAGAGTTATTTCAGATGTGCCTAAATATGCAGGTCGCTATTGGGACTGTGTAAAGGTAAAGTTTTTCCCCTTTCAGACCTTATGTATAATAGGGCAGATAATGTAATGGTCATCAGTTTCTATGGCCCATGGTTAACAAGGATGTAACGTGTCCCCAACTTTTATAGCTGGGTGGACTAAGTGACAACTTAAGATCCCGAAATTAAGAATCCTAGAATGCACAAGGATTTAAACCCCGGGAATCCTGGTTGAGAAATCAAGCTCTTAACCACTCAGCCACTGCCTTTTCTATTGGGACTATTTGTGCAGATAAGAATAATTTGATTTAAAATAAGTATTCAAATTAAATAAATTGTCCATAGATATTTTGCTTTATGCTAAATTAAAAAATTTTAAGTGTAAATATATATATATATACATTAAACCATTGTTAATCATCAGATGTTCTAAAAAATTTTCTAACATACAAGAAGAGTTAATGCAAATACCACTTTAACATTTTTAGCACATAAATAATTTAATTGCAATGAAATAGAAATAAAAATTATTTCAAAAATATGAGCACCATATTTGTCTACATTCAAAAATGTCATTTTCATAAAAATAAAAAAAAAACACTAAAGTTTGGCTTACATTAACTGAACTAACAATATTGGTACTCAAATTATTTTTTTTTTAAATGGAGCAAATCCTAACTTTAGTTATTGATAGAGTGTTTCAGAGTTTTTGATGTAATATTTAAATTCACTAGTAAATTAGATTTTTTTTCATTTTAAAAACTTTTTAAAACAAACAAATTAAAATAGTTTAATTTAAAATGTAAGCCTACTTTACTCAGAGAAATAACTAAAACACTCATTAATAATGTATGGGAATATTTATTTGAAATTTACATTAAAGTATTAATTGTAACATTGGTGAAACCTCGATTTCTGATTTTAGGAGTAACCAGCAAGAATTTATTTTAAGTGTAATGTTTGTGGAACTATTGGACTTTCACAAATTTGATTAAAATCAAAATGTTTACTCATGTTTTCTTATGTTCATCTCAAATTAGCTAAGGCTGACACCCATATTGACTTTGAGAAAGAACTTAATGAAATTAAAGACAATCAGTGTGAGTATTTGATTTAGATGTTTACTTTTATATCCTTTACTTTAATAGTTTGAGGGTAGGACAACATGTTTAAATGATTATATTAGGCTCTCTTTCTGAAATCAAAATTGTGTTTTCCCCTATAAAAAATTAAGCGTTAAGAAGAAAAGCAAAATGATGGCGGCATTCAGCGCATTTTTTTAAACTATTGCATGCCAAAGTGTGATGAAGTATGTCCACTATTCAGTTAACACTATCCTATGAGGAAGGATGTCCTCTGACTACCTATCGTAGAAAAATAAAGAGAGCCACTTCATGATGCTAAACTGTATCTCAAATTCCATAGGAAATTGGTAAAGGGAATGTATAAAAGTTAAGAATGGTTTGATGGTATAGGGCAGGACAGAATTTAGTCTTTTAACTCCCCATTTACATTGTCTAATTAATGAATGCATTCTTATAATTTCACTTTTTTTTTTAGCACAAGTCTTACGCAAAGTAAAAAATGTAGAAAGAGAATTGATGAGATTAAGTGAAAGACCAGGTTAGTGGATAATTAAAATTGCAGCCCTTCAATTGTATCTTTTATAAGTGAAAAAATTCATTCTGTGTTTGGATAATTACTTTATTAATGAAATAGTTTAACATAAGTTTTACAGTCTTTTTTCCTCATTTAGTATTATTTTTTTTATAAAGTGCCGTTTTTTAAGAATTTTTTTCTTCATAAAATAGAAACTAAATTTAGAAGCTCTTTATGAATTTCAGAACTTCTTTGTCAAATAGTTAGTGATAGTGATGTTGATTGTTTTGAAGGCTGTCCTCACATCGTAGGTAAGCTCAACATTCTTTAATTTTTTAAACTCATTAGATTTAAGCCTTTTGAAACAGTTTCAGCAGATCAGTAGTATATTTTGATCAACTAGACCAGTGATGCCTAAGTAAGGCCCGCAGGTCTCATCCGGCCAGTGACGTGTTTTTTTACAGCCCACTGAAATCTCTCCACAAAAAAAAAAAGAACTTTGGAAAAAATTATCTTTCCCTACGCTATGACTCGTTCTTATTAAAAAGTGGCTCTTTTAATGAACAAAACATTAAACAATTTTATGAAATCAAACCTATAAACAAATAAGGTGGTATTCTTAGTTTGAGATGCAATTGTAAGATTGCACCTAGAGTGAAGGATTGTTGAGAATATTTACCAAAAAGAGACAATTATATTAGTTGGCTGTTTAGCTACAGAGTTACTCACTTTGTGAGTAGAAACCTGAATCCATTTTTCGATGGCCAATGGGGAAAAAAGTGCTTGCTAGTTATCATGGAAGAAATGAATCCAGAAAAGAATAATGCTGTTGAAGCTTTCAACCTTACGCATGAAAATTACAAGGCAGGTGAAAGATATAGGTAAATATCTCCATTGGATGACAAGTTTACTGACATATCTGATACTCTCAAAATCTTGGTATTTATTTGTTACAAACAGCAGCTTGAAGTCAGAGAAGTTAGTATTTAAAAAAAGCATGCATGGGGCTACAAATTACGATATAGAAGATAGTCCAGAGTTCCTAGTGAGAAGTTTGGAAGAGGAAGCTTGCTCTTGTAGAAAAAAATATTAGTGAAGACTGGTGCACACTTGACTATATAACTTGTGATGCCAAACTAGTCAAAAGACTTGATAGGATGGTGGATCGTTATAATGAACTGTCTGGAAAAGTAACTGAAAAATACAAAAACTGCCAAACCCAGGAGAAATTAATGTTCCTAGTTTTACATCCTCATGGCTTATGTAAACAGATTAGTATTGGTCAATGGGAAACAAATTCATTGGGAATTTACTTGAAGTTTACTTACTCCACATATTCATGTCCAGGAAGTGCTGGAGCCATTGCCTATTTTGTAGGTAAGGGGTTGCGTACTCACAGCGGAAATATGAAATCTGGACTTAGCTATTGCAGTGGTTAGACATAGCCATGCTTGTTCTTTGTTTTTTAATTGATATGGATATCTTATTGTTAGAACTGAAATATTATAATAATAATCATTGTAGTTTTAAATAATATCTATAGTATTTCTATCATTTCATTAAAATAGAATCAGCTTATATAGATTATAAAAAACAAGGCACAATTATATAAATCGATAAATAAAATGTTATAAGGGTTTTATAGATAGTATAAAAATGTTTTTCAGTAACCAAAATACAAAAAACTGTTACAAGACATACTTAAGAAATATATTTATTATTCACTTTTTCTAAATTATGTATAGACCAATAGAATCTTTTTTTATTTTTGTCTTAAGAAATTTTTTAGAAGAACTTTTCCCTACTAATAAAGATATAGCTACTTTATAATACCAACAAAAAAATCTGTATTATGCTGCCCCCTCTCCTTTCAGTAGTATAACGTGTAGTCCTCTTACAACTTGGATTGCTTGGACCATTTACATGTGTATTTGTAATTTTTTGTTATTGTACAATGAACTTGGAAATGAGAACAAACAGGCCTAAAATATTTCAGTATTTTATGTTTATAGCTTAAGACTATAATGTATTGCTTGTATTGACATTTTATCTTTTACAAACAAAGCAAACTACTTTTTCACTCCAGTTAATACCAATTGAATAATGAAGAGAATTAACATTAGGACCCCTAGCATACTTCCTTGTAGAGGAATCTAGAGTTATTTGTTAAGAGTGAAAGAGAAAACACTGTTGCCATTTATTTAGGGGAAAGCAATTGTTATGGATGGTGCTTAAATAAATTATTGGTAATAATATTGGTTATGTTGTAACAATGAGATTTAAAAGATTTATGACACAACATTTTAGAGCCTCATTTTTTTACTAAATTGTTAGATAATTAAATTTTTTTTAAAATTAAATTTCTGTTGTCCCTATGAATAGAAGTCATTAAAGAGTTTGCTAATACTGTTATTTAGAAGAAAAAATAATAAGTCAATTGATTTAGTAATCGCAGAAAATCATTTGAATAACATTTTTTAATAATGTTTTGCAATTTTTTAAATATTTTTTTTTTTAAATAAAAATATCTATTTATCCTAATAAATAGAAAAAAACACTTTATTACATAGATTGCTTTTTTTCTCTGGAGGATAGACTACAATTTTTGTGTGTATATTTTGTGAGAAAATAACTCAGTACTGTAATTGATGTAATTGTATTTTGATTTGTTGTTGTTGATTGTTTTATATTGTAAGGTGCATTTCTATTAACATGTTGTTTATTTCTGTTTTGTTTAAACAAGTTTCAAGTTTTAAACATAATAAACATGTCCATAGTCTCCCACTTTGAAAAGAACGTTTTCTGTTAGTTTTTTTTTATTCTGAACTGAATATAATGCTAATACACAATGAATGGTGGTATAAGATTTATTTATCCAGAAACTATGTACCTTCACAGACTTTGTTGATAGCCTAGAGCTAGTGTGAAACTGCCCTAAATAGTTGTAGATGTTTCTTAGATTCTGATAAATTTGAATTTATTTTCGTTCTTTAGTTCCAAAGCTCATGAAATGTAAGATGCAGAGAAAACCAGAGACCAGAATTAGATCAATAACTCTTAACTTAAATAACAAGATGAAGTGTAGAGGAGCATCTAGTGCACTGGAAAGTAGAATATGTCCATTTATGGAAAAAGAATAATTTCATTGACACATAAATATTAGTTTAGTTATAAATATATTTATATGATTTTAAAACATAACTAAGAATTTGTTATTGAGACACAACCTCAGAGGCGGACACCAAATGGTCAACTCATGAGTCCTCCATGTTTTTGGTAAGATTGTATGTAAAAGAACAGGTCTCAATATTTCAAGCATAAATGTAAGAAGCTATTTATCAACAACCACAATCCTACACACACACAAAAGCGCGTGTGTGGAGCGAAAATGTTGCCTTGCTTGCTGGCGTTATTTTTCAATATCTGATTATCATTGTTAAGATATTGTAGAGTGTTAGTCTGGCCTATTGAAATTCCCCATCCATTCACATACGCAGAATTCCACTTCCTGATTGATCTTCGTGAAATTTACCTCTAAGTGGCTTACTAAGAAATAGCTTGGATAAATCCCCAATCTAAGAGAGGCGATTCACTAGTTATCAAGAAACAAAGAAAGACTCCGTAAAAAGTAATAAGGCGTGCTTTCGGGTCAGAAGATAAATGAGGCATGCAGTATTTCCTGTGGCTATACAGCCCCAGCTACGATATACATTATCCAACACAGATAAAACTGCAAATGGTCGACTTAGATTTTCTTTTCGTCGTCTACATCTTTCCTCGGCAATAAATTTTCTTTTGGTCTCAAATGTGTATCTCGCGGCCTTTGTAAGTGATCTCTACCTGGTAGAAAGTTTTGAATAATAAGAAATGTTACTATAATAACAAGAATAATATAGATAGCATTGAGCTTTGATTGAACCAACACTCTACTAGCATTGTACTGGTGAGTAATACAAAACAGTAATACCTCATAAAAAGAATTATGCGTTGTCACAATGCTGTGTAGAACAGGTGTTTATAACAACCTCACTTAAGCTTATAACTTCCTACAAATGACATCACATACCATTTTCGATGTTGATTCATACAAGTACAAAACAGCCAACAAATGGCATAAAATTACAAAAAACAAGATAATTTCAGGAAATGGAATTTCATTGACCTGAGTATTTAGCAACAAAAAAAAAAATTGCAATAAATCAACAACCATGACATGCAAATTTTATAAAGTGTAAACAATATCTTTAAAAATCAGGATATTCATGTTTTCTAGATACTCATTATATTTTCACTATATAAATCTCTAGTGTTTCTTAATTTACAGTGGGCTTGTTGTAATAAAGATCTCCTCAAGTGTCTACAACTCCTCGGTGGTACACCACTTGTAAGCATTTTCAAACATCTTCATCCTAGGGGAAAACTTGTGGGCATCTGTTACACTACTGCCAGGTCCAGATGCATCGCTTAGGGAGGGGCATGAGGGCCAGGTGTCTGCCGTCTGGGGAACAAACCCCTGCAATGCCTTGAGGTGAACCATTGGTGTATGTTTCTGTGGGTTGTCAATCGTCATCCACATACCTGAGTGGCACCAAGTTACTTGACTCTATCTTCGCTTGAAGGTCTGAAGTTTTGAACACCATATGCCTTAAATGGGAAGGAATATAATTGTTACATTATAAACATGATTTCTTTCAATAAAAAAGACATTGTTCATTTAATTCATTTTATACATGTTTTACTGAATAGAGCTGAATGCGCTCTCAACAAGTTTATCATATTGTTGTCAGACTAACTAACACAACATTGGAGATATCAAGTTTTGAACTTATTCATGTCTTGAGTAGATGCTGCCTGGCAATGTGGTATGCACTTCAGACTGTCATTACAATGATCCCAAGTAAAAACCCTGCCTGCAGACATCCACTGCCACCCTGCAGAAAGTTTGGGCTAGTACGTATGAATTTACATGACTAAAAGAATGTCAGAAACTTATAAATCAATCAAACTCAAATATGGTCAGAGATCACATATTCCCTACAGATACAGAGAGAGGGGACTAATTGAGTCAATAGTACTGCAATCAAGAAAAACTCAGAATCTGAATCAGCAATAGAGGCCTGATTTTTTTTTGGTCTCAAATGTGTATCCCGTGGCCTTTGTAAGTGATCTCTGTCTCGTTCTAAAGCTGCCTGCCTGCAACCAGGTGCTTTTTTCTGTCAGTTAAAGCAAGTTGGCGCCTAAGCTGGTCTTTAAAGCGTTTTCGTGGGGCACCTCTCTTTCGTCGGCCACCTTGCAGCACATAACCCAGAAATTTAGCAGAAAGCTACATAAACAAATCTAAGAAAAATTGAAACAACGGTACTAGCTCCCTTATAAAGTAAAGATAACTTTACACACAATAATAATGAAATTATAGCTAGCATTCTAAATAAATACTTCGCATCAGAATTATCATCCCCCAAGAGACAAAGACCTGTTGCTTAATTTAAACCAAGTCGAAAACATAGGAGATATAAAAGAAAAAAAAAGGATCCAAAAACTATTAGCTAACACACACACATATATATATATATATATATATATATATATTTCGTCCATCGTGGTTCGATGATGACCACTTTGTCATCCAGGGGGCTGAGGACTTTGCAATGGGGTTTTATGCCTTCTCATGTGGCTGGTGAGACCCATGTGAGCCCGGAATGTTCGGCTGCACACTGGGCAGGTTATTCCAGCTGGAGCTAGTGTCATTGGCCTTGCTTTTCTTCTCTGGCGTTTTTCTTCTGCAAGCGTTGTCCTCGTTTCCTCAGCAACCTGTGTGCCAGTTTTGACAGCGCGACGCTATGATGTTCTGTCATGTGTCTCTGTCTTCCAGGTGGCTGGGTCTATGCTGAACGCCTTCAGAAAAGCTTTGAGGGTGTCCCTGAAGCGCTTTCTTTGACCACATTGCAAAAGCTTTCCTTCGCTTAGTTGGCCATACAAGAGTCGTTTAGGGATGCGGCGGTCTTTCATTCTAGACGCGTCCTGCCCATCGCAGCTGGGACTGCATCAGAATTGTGTGTATGCTTTGAAAACCCTCTTCAAAGGACTTCAGTATCTGGTATTTTTTCTTGCCATTTAACATTCAGTATTTTTCTTAGACATGTCATGTGGAAGTGATTCAGTTTCTTTACATGTTTTCTGTACACTGTCCATGTTTCTGAGGCATAGAGCAATGTAGGGAGAATGACGGCTCGATAGATCCCTAGCTTTGTATTTGTGGTAATACCACGTATGTTCCAGACAGTTTTAGGCAGTCTGCCATAGGATGCAATGGCCTTGGCGAAATACAGGTCGATTTCATTATCGATCTTTCCGTTTCTGCAATAGAGGCCTGCTTTTTTTAATACCCTGAACTTTCTTGATATTTCAGGATCTGATTGAAACAACTATAGACTTATTTTATTTATTTTGATTTTAATTTTGCACATACAAATCCACACATTAACAAATGCAGGGACAACTGGTTTTCTTTTAATTTGGACTTTTACTGTGAAAGAGATGAAAATGGTATGTTTTTGAACAAAGAAGACCTAGTTTAAGTTCATAGACAGGCAGTATGCAGATTAAGTTCAACAGACTAGTGGCAGTATGCAGATTAAGTTCAACAAACTAGTGGCAGTATGCAGATTAAGTTCAACAGTCTAGTGGCAGTATGCAGATTAAAAGTTCCAAAGGCTAGGGGCATTATCCAGATTAAGTTCCACAGGCTAGGAGCAGTATGCAGATTAAGTTCCACAGGCTAGGGGCAGTATGCAGATTAGTTTCACAGGCTAGGGGCAGTATGCAGATTAAATTCAACAGTCTAGTGGCAGTATGCAGATTAAGTTTCACAGGTTAGGGGCAGTATGCAGATTAATTTTCACAGGCTAGGTGCAGTATGCAGATTAAGTTCCACAGGCTAGGTGCAGTATGCAGATTAAGTTTCACAGGCTAGGTGCAGTATGCAGATTTAGTTCCACAGGCTAGGTGCAGTATGCAGATTAAGTTCTCTTAAGAAATGCTGGCTATAACTAGAAAAATGACAGACAGACCCTTCTAGAAAAGCAATTATTTGCATAAATGAGTAAGGGTCTAGATAGAGAGTATGATATATGACATGGGGGGTCTTAAAAGTAAAGGTCTTGGTATGGTAATATTTCTGCAAAAGATCTCTCAGCTAAGCAGCAATAAAGCTGGCTAGAAGAAAAAGAGGTATGGTAATATTTAAGAAGCATGGAGTTGGAGTTATTGTTTTTGTACTCAGTTAGTATTTGATCATTATTATTATTCTTTTGGTAACTACTCAGTATGGACACTTCATCTTGTTCGTAGTGTCACTTCATAGTGTACTAGAAATGATTGAACTATATTAATAGAACCTCCAAATCTTCATTTCAGATGATTATGGAGAAAATAGACAGCTCTATCTTCATACACCATTGTGACTAGACAGCTCTATCTTCATCATTGATACTAGACAGCTCTATCTTCATACACCATCGTGACTAGAGAGCTCTATCACCATCATGACTAGACAGCTATATCTTCATACACCATTGTGACTAGACCGCTCTATCTTCATACACCATCGTGACTAGACATCTCTATCTTCATTCACCACTGTGACTAGACAGCTCTATCTTCATACACCATCGTGACTAGACAGCTCTATCTTCATACACCTAGTGACTAGACAGCTCTATCTTCATGCACCATTGTGACTAGACAGCTCTATCTTCGTACACCATCGTGACTATACAGCTCTATCTTCATACACCATCGTGACTAGACATCTCTATTTTCATACACCATCGTGACTAGACAGCCCTATCTTCATACACCATTGTGACTAGACAGCTCTATCTTCATACACCATCGTGACTAGACAGCTATATCTTCATACACCATTGTGACTAGACAGCTCTATCTTCATACACCATAGTGACTAGACAGCTATATCTTCATATACCATTGTGACTAGACAGCTCTATCTTCATACACCATTGTGACTAGACAGCTCTAACTTCAAAAAAGAATGAAATCATTTAAAATTAAACAGTTTCTGTATAAACATCTACTGATTCAAATTAAAATATTCTTTCTAAACATAATAATAATCTTTTTTGTTTCAAGTGAAAATATATGACTATGTGAGTCTACTGTTAAAAAAATCCCCTCAAATTAGTTAGAAACAGTCTTTACATCATTAGTAGCCTGCACTTCTCACACCCTAAAATAAAAGATTTTTTCTTGTAATGTTGTTGGTAGGGACTAATATATAGGCTCCTCCTAAAAATAAATACTAAGCCTTAAAAAAAAAACAAAATAATCTACAAAATAAAAAACTTGGTCCTGACCACTCATGTTTGCATTCACTCATAATCAATCTTTCTCCTTAGGAATACTTTTCATTGGTGTTACGGAATTATTCATTTTTCCATTCATAGAACACTTGCCAAACGTCTATAATTTCATTGTTTATAATCAGAAAATGTTATATTAGGTATAGAATTGCAGACAAATTTGTATAATACAAATTAATTTTGATACAGAAACAGATAGTATTCTAATTTTGGATTAAAACCGTTTAAAAAGAAAACTCATTGATTTTAAACAGGTCATCTAAATGAATGAAATATTTTATGTTTCTTGCATTGAATGACCATTTTTTTAAAAATTCATATCATTATTTTCAAAACACTTAATTAAAAAAAAAACACAAAATATTGAGTTATTATCCTATGTCACTGCCATGGGAAAAATCACACACAGAAATGAGCAAATTTAAGCAAATTTAAAACGTACCTGGTAGAAGCTTTGGACATTTATACTTGGTAGAAGCTTTTAACAATTAATACTCTTTAAACATTCATACTTGGTAGAAGCTTTGAACATTCATACTTGGTAGAAGCTTTAAACATTCATATTTAGTAGAAGTATGTTGAAAAAAAAATGGATGGTTAAAAGTAAACTAGTTAAGGTGTAATAGAAAGCATTTAATTAAAATGTAAAGTTACTTAGCATAGTGAAATAGCTATAACACTGATGTGTATGTGAAATCATAGTGAAATTTTTTAAATAAAAAAAATATTTAATACTAACTAAACAGAAAACATTTCATTAATGTGCTTGTTTATATAGACATTTAATACTAACTAAACAGAAAACATTTCATTAATGTGCTTGTTTATATAGACATTTAATACTAACTAAACAGAAAACATTTCATTAATGTGCTTGTTTATATAGACATTTTTTGTCAGAGCAGTGAAATGAAATTGGATAACAAACTGAACATTTTGAGATAACTAAATGGAATTTTTAAAAATGCATTTGTCATGCTTCTAATAAGTTAATTTTGTGACACTTCATTTGTCAAACTTTATTTTGTTTTCAATATTTTGTTTTGGTTAAAATATATTTATATATATTAATTCAAATATCTTTACTTTCAAACTTAATGTAAAATCATGTAGAAACTTTACAAATAAGTTCAATAATGTTTTGTTGTATTCCACTTGTTTAGCCAAGAATGTTGACACTATTGATACTATTGAAAAGAGCTCAAAGAAATACAAGCCAGTCACAGAGTCAGTAGTAGATTTTCTTTTCATTTGTATTATTTATTGTAGAATATACAGTCAAGCTTATGCGAAAGCCACAGAAGAAATTTTGAGGGTAGGTGTTAATGATTTTATGTTGTATTTGGCTCATGGTAGATGGTTCACTCCTTCCAAAGCTTTTATAGGTCTCATTAGGTGTTATTAAACTTCTTGTTCAACATTCAGTATCAGTGCCGACTATCTTCTATTGTTGGCCTCTCGCTTGTGTTATTGCATTATTTTCATGTTACCTCCTTCTGACTTAGCTGCATGAGACATGGATCAGAAGTTTTGGAGAATTCATCTGCCAGGAAGAGGCAGAAGTTCAAGTATTCGGCTTAGTCTGCACCTAAACCCTGATTTTGTAGCCATGTCATAGAAGCCAGTGGCCTTTGAACTGAGGTAACAAGATAAAGTTTTGTTATATGTTGGAGCATTGTATAGTGAAATAGTTCTGCTTTGAGAGTGAAACAGCCGCCATCAGTTTTGTGGTGAAGGGAGGAAAACCGTCATGTCAAAATTGTCCTGAGGAAACTTCGCTTGCCCAGCATCTTGTTGCCAGGTCAAGATTGACCATTGAGATCACTCCAAAGAACTTTTACAAAGTCATCCTTTTACCTACAGTACTCGAGTACTGTAGTGTGATACTGCTATACTGATTGGCTGAATCTGAACTACACGCTAGATATTATTATTTTGTCTCTGGAATCTGACTTCCTATACTATTGGACAGTTCCAGTTCGTTCTGTACTGAAGACATCACTTTGCCTGTGTCGGAACCAGCAACCGGAGCCAGAGGTTATGGCACGATTAGCAATTAGTTATTGTTTCATAATGCAAGGGAAGCTTTGACAATGACACACTAGTAAAAACTAGGCTAGGTTCTGAGAGAGAATAGCAAAATATATTGGACAGGGGCATGACAGATTTATTTTTTAACTCAACATATACATTGTCTTAATCTATTTCTGATAACAAATTTTATTCTGCCAGACCTTCATTTGGTCAAATGCTGTTTAATTCATTATAAAGAAATAAAATTGAGTAATATTCTTACAGTTAAGCTGCTTGCTTATTTATTGGAAAGACTTAATAATGCACAGTTATAATTCGATTTTTTAGCACAAGTCTTAAGCGACATAAACAATGCACAAAGAGATATTGTCAGATGAAATGAACATTCAGGTTAGTAGATAATTTAATGTAGCCTCTTTTTGTAGCCTCATAACAGGATGAACTTTCTCTGCTTCCTCTTTAGTTCCTTACTACACACATTTTATTTAGAAAATTTCTTTATCTGAAACAGTTCAACTGTTCCTAACACAGTGATAGTTTTACATCTAGGCTCTAGCAACAGCATGGCAGAAACATTTGCTTGCACATACTACCCCCCCTCTTATACACACAAATACTGGATTATAGATCCAGCCTTGACTACAGCTTCATCATATTCACTAAGCTGCATCAACAGTCGCCCATAAAGATAATACCCATTGCCCTATTCAACTTATTATTACATTATTTTTATTTCTCTGTTCTATTAAGTTCAATAGTTTGTGTCTGTGGGGGGTAAGATATCTAAAGGGAAAAAAAATCAAAAGGCTGGCCAATGCGTTGATAAATGTGTTAAAGACTGTCTTCACATCATAGGTAAGCTAAACTCGACCAAATTTGATGGTTAGTTTGGGTGCAATAAGTTTGGCAACTGGCAATTGTTATTGTACTGTTATACTGTTTGTAATCTCATCTGTCCCTTGGCTTTGTGGTAGAGGTCCTTGGACAGTTCACTAATCCCTGCACTTTACATACCAAAAAAAAAATGGTAAGAGATTTTCATTTAAGGCGAAAAATTACAAGCAGCTTTTGGTGTATCTGGTGTGCAAAATAACAGAAAATTCCAAGAGCACATCTAAGGAAGATTTTACTGAACTGTTGAACCCAGTGCAAGCCCGGAACGAGACGGAGAGGCCAGTGCAAGAGTTGATACGGCGGTACGGTGTTATCGGAGAGATATTTGTACAGTGTACGTGCTGCCAATTGTACAGTACAGGCTGTTATTTATTCAACTATTAAAGTGTTACGTTACTCTGGAACCCTGAGTTGTCAAGTTCTTTAAGTTGGTGGTGTATGGTGCAGTTTCGCATGTACCAGAAAATAATTGTGATAGAATAAAGCCAGCAAGAATTAGCACTCGAGAAACAAATAGACCTGTGTGGCATAGGGAGATTCGTAACAATATATATATATATATATATATATATATATATATATATATATAAAGAGAGAGAGATAGAGGCAAGTATATAGTGAAAGTGCCGATACTAGACTTTCCACTGACAGTGAATGACTTTCTTACTTAGATTCTCCGCGTAGTTCGGCGCATTAAGCGGCAAGCTGTTTCCATAAAATGGTTTCCAGCACTGCCTGCAGTCTCATCCCAACTGGTGTCCACTGCCCTGAGATCATCCTTGAATTGCGTATGTAATAAAGGACGCTCCTGTTTGCGGTTTCCTCATATCGGCATTGTTACCGTTGGGGCTCGCGATTCTGTCGAAGACTTGTCTTGCAAAACCCCATGCGGCGCTCTGTCACAACCTCATCAAGTGGTCGAATGCCCGTTAGGCATGTTAGGCATAGGATTTCTCTCTTTTTAACCAGATCTCCATGACTCCGAAAATCCAGTGACTGTAGCCAAATATAAATCAACTCCAAGATTCGGGCGTTTGTTTGTAGAAAATGGCTCAAAGCACATTCGAGGTTTAAATGTAGTATAATTTGTTCGCAGTAACCGAAGCGTTGCTAGACATGCTTGTCCTAGAAATGTAAAGGTATTCTTTAGTAATTTAATTACTTTGACAATATCATCATAATAGTTGAAACAAAATGAACAGTTAGGCCTATGTCTCCCATCTCTGTTAATGTTGCGAAGAAAGAGCCATTTAAAAAACAACTGGATATAACTGAAATTCAGAATTAAAGGCTAGTGAAGGCTTTCAAAAAGGTTATAAGATAAGAACAAATACAAATTACTCTTACAATTTGAGCTATATTTTTTTTTTTTTTATTTAGTTGGCAATTTAGCGTCATGGATATCCTCGTCATCTAGAATCATTCGTAAATACTTTAAATTCTACGTAACTATTATGATATAGATCTAGATCTAGGAAAGTAAGTTTATTTTCTCAAACTGTGCAAGTATCCTATAATTCTGTTTCAATGCATTTTATGTCAATAATAAATATTTGTTTAAACGGAAAAGAGACATCATGTACCTCAAAAGGTACCGATAGGCAAATGAATAGGTCTAGATCTATATTTATAACTAGACTTCTAGACTAGATTAGATCTTTGTAGAAGAAATGTTACGCTGAGTAGTCTTATTACTTTTGACTCGTCAGGTTTATGGTCGAAGTAGGCCTACTTTACGTTTCAACATATTTTATGCAAACGACTAGATCTAGATTTAAGCCAGGAATACGTCTATATTTCATAAGATCAGATATTATTATCTCCACTTCTCAGTAATCACAGCTAAGTTTGTTTGTTAATAATTCTATTTCCCTTTATTGAACATGTATTTGTGTATATTATGTTATAAATAAACGTAGAAGTACACACATTTTAGTGACGTATTCCCCGGGCGATGCTTCTCGGTCACAAAGGGGCGCCCATGTGGAAACGGATGATTAGACCGCTAGGAGAGAGCAAAACAGACCCGCATTGGGGTGTCTTAGGACCGAGTCCATTGCACTGGTGGGGAAAGAAGATAGCCACATACCGTTCCTCAAAAAGCAGTTTTATGGCGACATTCGCTGATGAACTACAGAGAAGGAATATGGATAATTTCTTTGCATGCTCGGCCTTCGGCCTCTCCTTTAACACATGTGTCCTTCGATACAAGCCATCGGTAACAAGAATGTAACAAATTAAATCTGCTTGGATCTCAGTATCTCTCAAGATAGAACAGTAGTTCAGACATGACGATTGAGGGAAATTTCTATCAGCCAAGAGACTCAAACACTCTTCAACTCAACACTTAGTTTAATGACAAAGTTAACAACTATTCCGTCGTGTGTTTTTTTAATCCACTGATAGGCTAGTATGAAGAACTATTCTCATAATTTTATTCCTATTTTAAACGTTTAGACAGTGGATGACAATATGGCCATTAAGAAAAACAGTGTATTCTAGCCACGTCTAGCAGGCTAACTAATTACACATAGGCTTACATACGTTATTTTTATTACTTAGTTTGTAAGACACTGCAGCTCACAAGATAGAGGTGAAGCCCGTCGTCTCAATGACTAGCATACTGTTCATCACCAAAAACACTGACTCAGTGGCGTAGCTAGAGTATATGATGCCTGGTGCGGTACCTCATCTTGATTGCCCCCCCCCCCCCAAAAAAAAAAAAAAACAACAAAAAACAACTAACTAATTAATAACATTGCAAAACATTACTTTTTTTTCAAAATAATATGTATTCATTAATCAAATATTGTTAATTCTTTAATGACCTTTCATGACCGCAGCATTATCATAGCCTTGACCCCTGCAGTCCATTATGTCTAAGCCATCCAAACGCAATTTCTCTAGAATCATCTCAGCGATTCCAGCAGCAGGCGTGTCCTTTGTGTCGATGAAGTCAACAAAAGACTCACGAACCTGCACCCCGTCATTCTCCTTGACAACATACCGTAAAATTTGGGAGTTTGATCTAGCTTTTAGATGTCAGGTAAACAGTCAAAAATAATAGAGAAATATTTGGCTTGTTTTACTTGCTGTATGATTTTTTTTTAGCGTGATCCCCCAATATTGTAATAAATTCATTTTGTATTTGTGGAGACATGTATGTATTCGGTCTGGAACAAAGCTTAGTTCGAATCACATGCTCCTTCAAGAGTGGATCGGACTTTAATAGTAATTTTACTAACTCTCCAGGTTTTCGTCTCTTGTATAATCAAATCTTGAGCCTTGTTGTCAATATTGTTCCCTACTCTCAGGCAAACTTTAAGTTCCCTCCAAGAAAGCGATGACTGAATGTGAGCTCTGCTGGTCTAATGTTTTTCTATTTTCGTGGATAACCTCCACCACTCATTGAATCCATCTTTGGATTTAAATGAAGATTTGGTACTTGATCTTGTTGAGAAGAGTGTGCAGGGGAAGCAAAATAAGGATTCTTTTTTTTTTTGGCGAATAACACATCCACTTTCTAAGAACTTTCTCGCCGTTTGACATTTGCTGGAAAAACCAAGCCTTTGAAAGCTTTCTAGCCTTTCCTTTTGCTGATTCTTGATGTCTATACGCCTCTCTGAATTGACTGCCCATACGCTAAACTGTTTCAGATCCTTGAGTGAGAAGGTGAATGCGAATATTATCTGTGATGACATCAGGCCAATCTCCAATGTCGTTCAGTCAAGAGTTTATTATCCTGCTTTCTGTTTGTTTACACTGTCTGATGGTTCAGCTTCTTCAGTATGAATTTTTGAGGACATGCTTGTGTGCTGTCTTTTAGTCTCTAGAACCTGAGGTATTGAAGTATTTTCTTCTTTTCACGATGTCGGCCTCATCATTTTTTTCTGGATTCAATGATAACCGTCTCATCTTGCTTTGTTGCTTTTAATTGCTCAGTCAATTCATACCCATTAACAGCTCGCCTATAGTCGGTGGACTCTGGCAATGATGTGACTTGAAATTGTCTCGATGCTTCTTTAGACTTAAGAAATTTAAGAAACGCACCTCACTGCGGTCAAAGAAACTGCTTTATGCGGATGACATTGTCCTCTGGTCAACCTGCAAAAAAGCCGAACAAATACAGGGGCATTACAAGCAGACCTCCAAACCATCACCTCGTATTGCGACAAATGACAGATTCAGATAAACGTTGCTAAAACGACCTGGTCCCTGATCAGCCTAGGGATCGACATTCTTAAGGCTCTATTCGAGCTTCAACTCGTTGGGCTGCGACTCCAACGTGAAAACACGCCAAATATCTAGGGGTAACCCTGGATAGAAAGTTGTCAATGCTCCAGCACGTCCAAGAAAAGCCTCGGAGAAGTTAGCGTTACTAAGAAAGCTGGCCAGCACAAAGTGGGGTGACAAAGCTTACATGCTACGCACATTGTACTTAGGGGCAGTCAGATCACAAATTGAGTACAGCTCAAGTATATGCTAGTAAAACTGCCCTCGAATCACTCGACCGAGTACAAACACAGGCGACTATGGTTCATTTGTGGCACCTTTCGGATAATCCAAACAAACGCTGCTGAAATCTTAACAAACATGGCCCCTTTACATTTAAGGAGGGAGAGGGCGGTACTTACAGCCTATGAGCGCTAGAAAAGGGGCGACACCTCAATATTAGTGCGACATTGGAGAGAGAGGAACCGCATAAAATGCGATCCACTCCACCTAACCCTAACCCTATTAGAAGAATTAGTACTTGCCCTCCTTGGAGGAGATTGCAGGCCCCACAAATGAACATGTCTCTTATAGGGCAAGAGGAAGCCACCAAGAGGCGATTAACACCTGCCATACTCCAAAACTTGGCATCAGCTACACTAAAGTCCACCCATCAGATGCCATTTTCTGTTATACCAATGGGTCGGTAATAAGGGACCCCGATAGATCTGGGTATGGGACCCTTATAGTCTACCCAGACCGGACAGAACCAGAGTTGCCGATTTCTCCGTCTGAGCTTTAAAATGGTTTTGAGGCGTCAGCCAGATTAGTCAGTCTTGAGCATTGTTCATCATTTTGTTTACGTTACAGTATTACAATTAACTAGTTAGTTAAAAAAAACCTCGTAGAAAACAAAGGTTAGCTTATTTAAAAATATTAACATTACAATAGAATTATTTACAAACTTAAATTATAAAGAATCATAAAGAAATGAATAAACTAAGACAATGTTTAGAGCTAGAGTTTAGTAATATATTTGTAAACTCTATATCTAGATTAAACCAATGGACTAAACAATGAAGTAAAAAAAGGTTGGTCTATCTTCTTCTTCTTTATATTACAGAGCATCGATCAGTGTAGTAACAACATGTATCGTGTGTTCGAAATAAATCTAGTAAATTAGATTCAAATTGTTCTATAGCTTGCACTGTATTGAAGAAATAGTCAAGGAGATGAAACAAAATAGCGACATGACTAGTTTATAAATCGTTAGTTTATGTTTAAAATTCAGTAGTTTATGTTTGTTCGTGTCCATACAATTAGTCGTTTTTACTGAAAAGCTCAGGGAAATAGGAAATTAATACACACTGGGGGAATTTGGTGCCCCTCTCCACTTGGTGCCTTGTGCGGCTCGCACCACCCGCACATTGGTAGCTACGCCACTGCACTGACTAGCATGTTGTTCATAACCACACACACTGACTAGCATGTTGTTCATAACCACACACACTGACTAGCATGTTGTTCATAACCACACACACTGACTAGCATGTTGTTCATAACCACACACACTGACTAGTATGTTGTTCATAACCACACACACTGACTAGCATGTTGTTCATAACCACACACAAGAACTCTTCTTTTCAGGCTCCCTCCTTCCAACAATCTATGTAAATGATAGAGGCGTCTTGACAACGGAATGTTTGTGACTAACCCCTCTGAATAATAACAAGGAAACCTAAATGGATTCAACATCTACTGCTAGGACATCAAAGAAGGACTGTTGAGCATTCTGAACCCACAGTAGGTTCGATAAAAGATTAAAGATATCATATTGATCCTAATTACAATTTTTTTTTGATAGTAGAAACTTTTTTTTTCGTCAATTGAAACATAAAAAGTTGAAACTTTGCACAATTATTCATTGGCATAGACACGGCATGAATCAAAAAAAAATTAACCAATTAGTCAATTAGAAAGTAAAGTTCTCCTTTCAGACTTTGTGATCTATGGGGCAGATGATGTAAAAGTTTCTATAACCCACTGTTAGCGATGGTGTCATGTGACCAGCAGATCGACCAACCGCTATTATTTTTCTAACTAATGTCATGTATTCATTGAACTGGTTGGACTCAGAGGTGCCCTAAAGATCCCCCCCCCCCCCCCCAAAAAAAAAATAAAAATAAATTATCAGTCTTCACAAGAGTTCAAACCCGAAACTCACTGTTCGGAAGCCAAGCGCTTTTTCACAAAGCCAACGCGCCTCCAGTCTATTAATTACTGGCAATTAAATTATTTTGTTTGATACTAAGAAGGGAGATTAATCCTTCAGTATTGAAAAATGCGGCAAAATAAGTAGAGTTTCGCCCCTTTAAATAATTGAACACGTTATTTCTCCCACACTCATTCTCGGATCAAGTTGAAACTTTAAACAATTATTTATTGTACCTAACAAAACATGAATCAAGTAGAAATCGACAAGATCCTCTGAAGCTGCGTTTCAGGACCAACTGCACTGATGACAACTACAAGGATAGCCACTACCTCAATATGTTTCACGTAGCTGGCGTTAGAGACAAAGGTCAAGAAGTGGAAGCAACGATCACGACAACGTCTCAAGAGCAGGCTGGTCAACTGGAGAAAGAGAAAGCAGCACCAGTGGAGAACAGAGCTTTGTGCAGAATACTATCCCTGCTGTCTGTGGCTCTCACCGGCTGACCTCCACTGGACACTGAACAATCGCCACTACCGTGTACGGCACAACTATTGATAGCTGCAGTTCATGTCTGTGTCAGTGTGTGTTTTGTAGCTATTAATAACCCTAACTTCTGGTATTTAATTCCTTTCACATTCCTTTCGTTGAGTTCTTGCCATAGATATTTAAAAGTACTATTCGTTTTTGTTTTGTTTTAACATCGCTATCTATTAGACAGATGATGTAAAGGTCCTATGTTTCTGTTGCTCGCGGTTAACAAGAGTGTCATGTAGCCAAGACAACGACCAAACGTCTAAACTTCCCCAATTAATGCCAGGAACCCCTATTAGAGTTGGGTGGACACAGGGTTGTCCTTTAAATCCCGTAGTTCAAAATCCCTGCCTTTCATCGAGATTCGAACCCGCTTTACCCCTCAGCCACCACGCTAATTTCGATATCAACAGAAAACTGAAATCTGTTCAATTCGTAGAAAATTGAAATATGTTCACTTCGTAGAAAACTGAAATATGTTTAATTCGTAGAAAACTGAAATATGCTTACATCGTAGAAAACTGAAATATGTTCAATTCGTAGAAAACTGAAATATGTTCAATTCGTAGAAAACTGAAATATGTTCAATTCGTAGAAAACTGAAATATGTTCAATTCGTAGAAAACTGAAATATGTTCAATTTGTAGAAAACTGAAATATGTTCAATTCGTAGAAAACTGAAATATGTTCAATTCGTAGAAAACTGAAATATGCTCAATTCGTAGAAAACTGAAATATGCTCAATTCGTTGAAAACTGAAATATGCTCAATTCGTAGAAAACTGAAATATGCTCAATTCGTAGAAAACTGAAATATGCTCAATTCGTAGAAAACTGAAATATGCTCAATTCGTAGAAAACTGAAATATGCTCAATTCGTAGAAAACTGAAATATGTTAAATTCGTAGAAAACTTTTTTTGTTTTCATTCTCAATTAATTTCTTTCTTTTTTAGATGAGACCTTACCAGGTAGTCTCAGACATAGTCTTACAACTACAGGGCTTGGAAGAACTAAAGAATTTCTTCACAAATGTTTTTGATAAGATTAACTTGGTGAGAAACTAGTATTACTTAAATAACCATGTCATGTTCAACTGTTTATTTATCTGGTTACATTTACTAACATGTTTTTATAAAACAGTATTTCTGCTGCCTTCAGACAACCCTTTATGTCAAATACATTGCTTTCTTCAACAATAGTTGGGACTTACTGTTCAGCCAGTTATTACTGATATAGTTCCTTCATTTGCTTCGATACTTTTATTTAAACAATTCTGACATAAAAATATCTTTATATATTAATAACTAGCCGGATATTACCAGCGGCCTGCGGGCCTTACTTTAGGTATTACTGGTCTACTGGATTAGATGTAGCTCTAAGTCAAACAAGGCGAATGTTTCCTTATCATTTTTATATATTTTGCCACGAAAATGAAAGTAATCTGAAAATGGGTTTACCTGTTCAGCCAATATATTCATTTCTGATATAAAACACCCTGAAATCAGATTTACCCGACTTGTTAAAAAGTTTCGTCCTCTAATAGTGAGATATTTAGTTGTTTTTTTTATTTTGAAGGCCTTCCGGTTGTGGGTGGAACATAAAACATAAACTACGGTCTCCGCCATGATCTAAGCAACATTTATGCCACGTTTTATAGAGATTGATCAAACGGTTTTGATTTCTATGGGGGGCATACATACATACAAACGCCTTACATTTTGCTTTATATATTAGAAGATACACATACTCTATACACATATCTCGTATCGAGATGTTTAAATGTTTGTACTATGTACAGTATGATTTTCTTTAATATTGAAGCCAATATGTTTTTGTTTTTAACATCTATTATCCGGATCTCATTCAGATTGATTTAGCTAGATTTTTTAACAAATACATGGACTTTTTTATTTTATAAACCAATACTTTTTTAGATCAAAATAAAAGGTGAATTGTGGATTGAGGAAAAAGAAACATCAACTTTTTTATAAGTCAAGGACTATCTCAGGGAGAAAACTTCAGAAATTTTACAAAAGTGTAATTTCGTAACAAGTAAGTTTTAGGAATATTACACAAAAAATAATTGATAAACGTTAAAATTTACTTTTGTAAAAACTAAAAAATAATAATAATCTTCATAATAAGCATACTATTTTAACATTGACAATGATAGTCTCACTTGTCAAGTCTCAGTAGCGATAGTCTCACTGTTGGTTATCTTATTTTATCTTATATAATACAGACGTTACTTCAAAAAAGAAGATGATTACGTCCTACGCGTCATGCATTTAGTCATGCATATTAACCAATGACTTAAATTCTGCCAAGTCACTGGTTTTTCTGGCTAGCTCAGGCAACCCATTCCATGCTCTAATAGCACTAGGGAAGAAGGACTATTTGTACAAATTTGTCCTAGCATATGGGACAAGATAGAGATATTTTTTGTGCTTGCTGGAGAAACAAAAACATAAGTATGTTACAGTAGAGAAAGAGACAAAGACAGAGAAAGAGACAAAGACAGAATAATTTACCAACATGTTTACCTGCATTTTTTCAACCAAATGTTCTTACTTTGAAAAATGGACTGAACTTGCCCCCCAAAAAAACATGTTGCTAAAAATGACCAAGATGCCATTCCTTTAATTCCTATGGTCTCAACTTATGTCAAAGGTTAGCAGGGTATTCAGAAAAAAATGTTCGTACCACACACCACACACACATACATATGTAAGAGAACTTATAACAAGACATTGGATTGATTGATTTTTCACACTTAGTAGACCTCAATACATCCTGACATTTTAGAGAAAATAGTAAACAAAGGTGGGTTCAAATATATCAGGAATATATATAACAGGTGGTCTTATAATATAGGTGGTCTCATACAACATGTGTTCTCATAAAACTGGTGGTCTCATAAAACAATTGTTCTCATAAAACCGGTGTTTTCATAAAATAGGTGGTCTCATAAAACGTGATCTTAAACGACAGGTGTTCTCATAACACAGGTGGTTTCATAAATCAGGTGGTCTCATAAAACGTGATCTCAAATGACAGGTGTTCTCAAAAAACATGTGGTCTTTAACTACAGGTGTTCTCATAACACAGGTGGTCTCATATATATACGTCTTCTCACATACCTGGTGTCCTTACATATCAGGTGTCGTCACTCATTAGTCTTTTTCAGCTAAATATTTTTACATATTTAGAAATAAATAATGCCAATCTATATTTATCTATTTACTTTTATTATCCGTGAAAGAATAAAATACATTCTAGTGCCGCACTAAAGCGTCAAGAATTGAAGAAACTTGAGAATGTCGTGGAGGATCAACAAACAACAATGGATCTGATGGATGAGAAAAGAAAGGCAAATGTTTACTACAAGCGAAAGTGGGAACACCAACCAATGGAACGACTTACAAAAAGCTATCAATGAACGATTTGACAAGTTGAAAGAAGACATCAATGCTAGACAACAAGCTGCTTCCATTTGTCTGTCACAGCTACAAACTCGGTGTGATAGTTTGTTGAAAGAACAAAACAATGATAAAGAAAGAAGAAAGAACCAAGAAATGAAGGTGAGACTTATTGAAATACAAAGTCAAAAGTAATCGAATTTCAATTTTATTATTATTTAATTACGTGCACCGTTAATGTCATTGTGATATGTCAAATGTTTGAATTTATAATGACAATTAAAAATGAACGGTTTATTTGGGATTTCCTTGTACATGTAATTGTTTTAAATTTGATAACAATTTTTTTTGCTACTGTTAAATATTTCACTTCATAAGCATTTATTTCTTTTTCTAAAACGCATGTTTGAAATAAAAGTTCCCTTTTCAGACCTTGCAAGCTATAGGACAGACGATGTTCAGGTCATTTGTTTCTTTGGCCAACGGTTAATGAGCAGTTTGTCATGTGGCCAGCACAACGACCAATCACTTAATGTCAGTACCCATCAGAGTGGGGTGAACTCAGCGGCGCACTAAAAATCCCGAAGTTGAAAATCCCAGTCTTCGCCGAGATTCGAACCCAGGACCTTAGGTTCAGAAGCCTAGCTCTTTACCGCTCAGTTACCGCAACTCCAATGACGTCATGGCCACTGACAAATATTCATTATTCATGTTTATCTCCACTTCTGTGTTAAGATCATTTCCTTTGTAGTGATCTGATCTCATTGACAGACCACCGCGCCCCCGATAAAAAAGGAACACACTCATAGGCCAAATAAAATAAAATAATAACTCCTGTTCCTTTTGACCTTTTGCTAACATATATATCAGTATATTAGAGATGAAAGAAGGCTGTCTAGTAATTTCTACTTTATTTTATTATTTGATTGCAAGAGGTGAGTTACATTTTATTTTATAATGTAGGGCCAGGACTTAGTTTATGTATAAAAAGAGGCTCTATTTATCTCAGTGTTAACTTAATGTCACTACCATTGAACATTACTGAATTGAGTTAAGATATGTATTCAGTGGCGTAGCCAGGGATTCGGAGACCTCTTTAGGTGTCCTTGCATTTTGACATGGCGTAATATTTAATCTAACAACAAATTTGGGACACTCAATCGGGGAACTCCTCAAGTGAGGGTCCGGGGAGATTTTCAAATTTGGACCTCCTCTCCCTCCCCCCCCTAGCTACACCACTGTTTGTATTCTTCTTAGATAGAACAAATGTGGCAAATACAAAAAGACTTCAATAGCAGGTTGGAAGAAATTCTGAAGACTCAAGAACTTCTCGGTAAACTTGCTGGTACATGCTATTTATTGACTCTAGATACAGGACCGGCCTTAGGCCACTGCAACCTATGCGGCCGCAGTGAGGCCGCACTTTCCTAGGCCCCGCGCTAATTCTAGGTGTAAATTATTAAATTAAACCATTGTAACATATTACTACAGGGTTCCCGAGGCCTTTGATTTTTCAAGAGCTCCTGGAAATTTGAAATTGCAAAATATACGAAAAAGTCATAAAAATCTAAAATTATTTAAATTTCTTGAAAACTCTCTAAAATCTCCTGAAAAATATACAAATTTTTCATTTTGGGTGTCATTCAATATTGATTACTCCAATCCGACTCACGATTTAAAAAAAAGGCATTTTCAGCTTTCGTTTTTTAAAAATTTAATAATAGAGGGAATTTTAATCAAAACAGGAAGTTCCAGTACTTTATTTACTTTAATATAAATATAAATCTACCTCTCTTAAAAAAATCGAAAGCGATATTTTGCTAGTCGATGTAACATAATCTAAATCTAAAAGGCAGATCTTAATATCCATCGGCTTTTTGTTCGAAAACTATTATCTACTGTAGATGGCTCGTAGAGTTAATGTGACCGTGATTTTGTACTTAGTAAAGTATGAATAAAATGTATAGACGAATTTATTTTCTATTACAAAATCTTAATTTTCACTTATTATCTTTATCCCTACCCTGACTGTGCCCCGCGCAATCCGCAGTCTGTAGGACCGGCCCTGTCTAGATATTTAATTAGAGTAAAATATTTTACTAAACTACATCTTATGATATAATGATATGTGTTACACTATGTTACATCTTATGATATAATGATATGTGTTACACTATGTTACATCTTATGATATAATGATATGTGTTACACTATGTTACATCTTATGATATAATGATATGTGTTACACTATGTTACATCTTATGATATAATGATATGTGTTACACTATGTTACATCTTATGATATAATGATATGTGTTACACTATGTTACATCTTATGATATAATGAGATATGTGTAGGGCCAACATATCTGTTTCTAAAAAACAGTTATACTAATGTTTAATAAACATTCCCAAATCTTTGGAAATCATTATAATATTATTTTTATAATATTAACTTGTTTGTACATTGGACTGTACATAAGCTTTCTCCTTAGTACGTGTTCCATGATAACCTCAATATATTCGTGCGAATTTTATTCTAATCTACAAAAACTGAGAAATTATAGATCTATCCATTTCAATCAATTAGAAATGCTTTATTTTAAACAGTTGCCATGTTTCACACCGTGTCTAGTCAACAGTTTTGGGGCATTATACTTATTGGTTTGTTGGTAAAGGATTTATTTCGAGTTTGTATGGCAAAGTAAGACAGAAACTTCCATCTCGAGCATTTACAATTTCTTGTTAGCTCCCCTTCGTCTTCAGCCTCAGCACACACGAACACACACACACACGAACACACACACACACGAACACACACACACACAGAGTTAAACAAATATAGTGGGGCCTTGAGTAGATTTAAAAACAAGAGAAATAAAAAACAAAATCATTTATTAAAAAAAAAAACAAGTTTATTTAAGGGAAAGAACTCTGCACTAAGAAATAAATTGCATTATAAAGTAGAAGCTATTTCCATTATTCAATACCAAATAAAATAAATAATTACTAATGATTAATTAGGTAATTTAAAAAATGGACTAATGTTTTGTTCAGTACAATAAATAATTTTGGTTAAAGTTTCAGCTTGATCCGTCAGTGAGTGTGTGGAAACCGTTACGTGTAGAATTATCCAAGTGGACTTAACCTTACACGTTTAGCCGTATCTGTGAATATTAAAGAATTAATTTCCCTTTTTGTTGTCAAACAAAAAATTGATTAACAGTAATTAATAGACTAATTTGGTTATTTTTAAAAATTTATTCATGTCTTGTCGGCGCCAATAAAAAATTGTGCTAAGTTTCTACTTGATCCGAGAATGGGTGTTTACAAACTTTTTATTGAACGGACAGACAGACAAACAGATAGAAAAACAGAAAGACAGAGTGAGTTGATATAAGCTTTGTAATAATGAAATCTATACACTAGAGCACAAAGATAAACCTCACATCAAACTTAATTTTTCAGAGTTTCATTGTCAAGCAACTGGCCAGTCTGATGTCCAGTGTAATAAATACTGTCTTCATATTATAGGTAACCTACATTTTTGAAATGCTTATTATTCAACAAAATATTTTTATGAACTGCTATATTCACAGTGACAATCTGTTGAATAAAAGTTATTTCACCGACTCCTATAGCTATGTTTATCAAATTAATCCAATAGAATAGATCACATGCATTGAAAGCTAATTATTGTCCCATTTTATTATTACATACCTCTAACTGCATCGAATAATTAATTGCAATTGTAGTTACTTGTGATTGTAGTGTGGAGTTTACTAGCGTGTTGTTACTGATCTATCGAGCTCCTACTGAACGTGATACATTGCAGAATGCCATTAGATATGGTGTTTACATAAAGGCTAGCGAATACCATCAGAATGATAAGATATTGTGAGTACTCAAGAGACGGATAGTGGTGTGTCATTAGATATGCTGCTAACCAGGTGACGGATACTGGAATGACATCAGATATGGTCAATACCAGAGAAATAAAATATCCATATCGTTCACAAGCATACCTGTTGCCTTGATGCAAGTAACTAGAGCACCTTACACAGTCCACTCCCCGCCCAGATGATCGTGTGCAAGGCAAACAACCAAGTCATACAAATATTGTTATTTCACATACTGCATGCTTCAAAAGACAACAACTGGACAACGGAAGGGGTGAGGGTGGAAGCGGGCAGAGTATGAACACGGAAACCATCGAGACGACTAACTGACATCCCAGCGCGCATACCACATGACCAAACAGTCTCCCTCATAGATAAGACATGAAAACAATCTGAATGAAACAGAAAACATGTTGAAGCAGGCGGGTGACTCTTATGAGCTGTATGTCCTCTTGGACGGAGGCATGGAATTATATTCACTCTTTTCTTTTGGTGTAACTAGATTTAGTATTAGAAAGATAGATTAGTGTTGAGCCAGCAGTGTAGAAGGAGCTAAAACAAACAAACAACCTGATGCCTTCAAGATAATCCTATTGATAGCTCACAGTTGAAAACTTCATCTCAATATTTTTAATATTTTAACGCACGTACCGCATCTTACAGACATGCTTATTTATTACAAAATTGAAACAAAAAAAAAAAAAGACAACTGAAATACATAATAAATCCCAGTCCTTTCCACTTGAAATAGTCTTGTAGAGTTGTGCCTCGCACTTGGAACACTAAGGCCAGTAAAAGCGAATAGAAGCTCCCTTTCACCAGCCTGAATTGGGTTATTGCGAGTTCCTCCTTCCCACCACCCTGTCTGACGGGGGGGGGGGTGAGACTCGGGGTTTAACTTAGAGTTTGATTTTGCGTTCACTTCCAGTGGACACCGAAATCCGGACTCGCGGACTAGAGACGCATCCGAAGGGGCACCGCCATATTTCTTTAATATACCAGGTTAACAGTGCGGGACATGCCATTTATGCAACGGTCCCTGGAGGGAAGGCACCTGGACTTTGACAGATCGCTGCGGGAGCTATTTTTTAAACCCGCACATTGCAATGAGAATACTCTCGTACCCTCTTAGGCACTCCCGCCGGAGCCTTGTTTCGCCACCCATTTGTCCTAGTCGTCCCCTCTCACGACCGTTTCCACCCGGTCGCAACGATGAGGCAGGGCATCAAGCCCGGGCCAGTCCCTTCCTGACAGTAGTAAAGCTTAGAAGCTAATAAGATACCAAACTATCGTTTGACAAAACAACGTATGACTATTTTTAATTTTTTTTAGTACAGTTAGGATCCCCCCCACACACACACCAATGATCACGCACTCAAGTTTCCTTTTGAAACCTTGCGATCTAAGTTTCTGTGGGTCAACAACAACCAACCTTCTTACTTTTCCCCAATTAATGTCAGGTACCCACTGAAATCAAAGGTCCCAAATTAAAATATCCCAGTCTTCAAAAGGTTGGGAAGCCAAGCGCTTTACCACTCAGCCACCCACTTAGCCACCGTCTCTCCACACGCTCTCAAGTGACCCGTTCAAATAGCGTTCTGCAAAGTTTGGTATCACAAACACTTATATATCAGAGAAGGCACAATATGATCCCCGGTCCTCTTTTTACCCGGTTATTTCTTTAAATGTACAATTTTACTCTATTTTCTTATTAATCCTATTATATCTTTTATAAAATACATGCCAAAATTAAACTTTACAATAAAAGAGCATTACATTGAGTCTGTAACTATTTATAAATCAACAGGTCAACATGAACAGCAAATATCAGATGCTGGGGAAACGGATCATCGCAAATACTTGAAGGAATGCTCTCGGAATCCAGGTCACACAAAATTTATCCCAGTTAATGCATTTGGCTTATATCATCTGCCTGAAGGTCACCGTGACAAGGATCTGTATGACCTAATCAAGGCCGCGTCTGACCTGACAGTGAAAGTGAGTGTCACTATGACCAGCCCACACAGACCAGAGTTTTGGCCAAACACAGAAACTCCATATGTTCTGTACAACATGAGAGGGACTAAGCAATTGAGAACAGGCACTGGCTATGTCAATTTCGTCGAAAAACTTACAAACGAATCCTGTCCATGTGATGGCTTAAATCAAGTCTGGTGGAAGATTACAATGTGGACAGCTACAAACTTAATTTTTGATGATATCGAGGCCAAGAAAACGACACTGAGATTTTTCTATGACCACAAACATAGTCCAGAAATTGAACTTAAAGTCTTTCCCGTCTATGCCTCCCACGACGTGGCCCGAGACATCTGCTAGATTCAATTCGATACGTGTGATCGTTTCATTGTAGAGAGACTCCAGAGAGTGATTACACTTTACAATGCTTGTAAGAAAGTCAACAAGAAGTACGCTCCATCTAGTGAGATGAACAAGTTGATATTCATTGTCTCCCACCCTCATGGCTGTTACAAACAGGTCAGTATTGGTCACTGGAGCGACAGGTTTAAAATGGGTTGTGGCTTTAAGTTGACCCACACAGCAGGTACATGCCAAGGAAGTGCTGGAGCTAGAGCCCACTGTGTGGGGAATGATGATTTATGGGTGTACAGGGGACGTTCGAAATCTGGACTTCAGTACAGCTGTTCCTTGAAGTACATTGCGATCGTTGCAAATCATTCTAGTTTATTTTTTATATATTGCTAAATATGTTTCTGCTTTTAACATGGATATTAAATGTTTGTACTTTTAATCTTAAGACAAAAAAAAAATCTGTCATGATCACAATTGCACTTTTTAATCACTATTTGAGTATTAGAATACAAACAATGTCATTATTAACAATGATTAAAAATGAAATGAAATTAAGCGAAGTTCTTTCGTTCTCTAGGTAGGATCCTAAACTTTAGTAATACCGCTAGACGTATCTGCATGAGTGACGCCTTACAAAGGTTACGTTTCAATACACGTACGCCATGGTGATTCTAGAGTTCTCTTCCCTTAGAACGGTCAAATGTTTCTCAAGAGACGATCAAATCGTTCTGTTAACGTGGCGTAACCATAATAGGTCCACTATGTAGGTCCTCCTGAACAGTAAGGTGATCTCTCTACTTCCTGCAATGTTTCTTAAACGTCCGTTCCTCTTTGTTTAGTTTTTTTCTTCTTACCTGTAGAAGTAATGCTTGTTCAACGCAAGGAAAGAGAATCTCTAATGTTCAGTTTGCAACTTCACCCATTTCGGGGTAAATTTGGAGGGGGGGGGGCGAACGTAATTATTTTGGTGCTAGTAAGTCAGTAGAACAACTTTGAGAATCACTGATTTTGAATGAAACAGCAGCGCCGTATATAATGTATTGAATTGAGATGACTTTTGCTGATGATTTATAAGAATGCAAACATTGGTGTTTGATTTGTTGCAATGTGATTTAAAAAACTATATGTTACAGAGGTAATTTTTTTATGATCTTTTATCTAAATCCACAAAATATTAAAGGAATGGTCTTTTGTTTAAAAATAATAGAAAAACACATTTGTCAAATATTTCTATCGTATTGAAATAAAATGCATTATTAACAAATATTCATAAGAATATTACCATTTTCTTTTCTTAATCTTAATTTACTGTTCAATGTTTCATTTTTTTTTATTACAAATTATACATACCGTCGATGCAGTTTGTATTGCAAAAACGTTTCATACATTCTTTGACAAGAAGAAGCGATTCGAGTTTAAATTTACTACATATATCTGGGTGTACAACACGTACATAACATTTGAAGTTGATTGCATACAATGCATGCGCGTAGCCAGAGGGGGTGTGGTTAACCCTCCCCCCCCCCAAATAAAATCTCCCCCCCCCCCCCCCCATGGGAGTTTTTTTTTTGAAATTTTATGACTCATTTTTGCTCTGATTTTGTTTATTCGTGTGATATTTTAATGTTTAATCATCATTAACGCCAGCGCAGCCAAAGGGATTTTGAGTTTACATTCCCTTCGGTGGGGTTTTGAGATTAACACCCCCTTCTTCTATAAAACAAAACAAAAATAATACAAACAACAGTCAACAAATTCCATAAGCGGAGCCAAGGGGAGTTTCGAATTTAAACCCCCTCCGAATTTTTTTTCGCCCGGAACCCCGCTGGTAACAACATACAACATACACCAACAACATTCATAGTCCTAGATATTTAATAATTCAAATGAGATTCTAATAAATGTACTTGTAAATTATCCTAAACTCAAGGTAAAATACGAGCAATTCATGAAAAACATCGGTCCTCGTGGTTCTTAAAGAAATCATTTAACTAAGCCAAAAGTCAATGTACTTTATTATTGAAATCATTTAACTAAGCCAAAAGTCAATGTACTTTATTATTGAAATCATTTAACTAAGCCAAAAGACAAAGTACTTTATTATTGAAATCATTCCGAATGATGTTAAAGAGAAAAAACAACACTTTCAAATACGTCACACTGCCTATTTAGACTAAAACAAATGTCACGAGAGAGAGACAAAGATCGATTGTAAGTTAAAAAAAAACGAACCACTGTTATAGCGCACAGTTTTCACACATCCTCATTACGCTCTACACTTGACAACAATCTCAATTACAATAAACTGAGGCCAGAGTTAATTGTATTAAACAATTTGAACAAAATTTACACTTATAATCTATTAAGAAAATAGTTTATCTTCTAGCAGCTTAGGGGTGCAGAATTATTTATTATGTAGGCCTAAGCAGTAGTATCACATCAAGAAGTGAATCTGATGCGAACAGCATAAGTGCACTATAACCCAGTAGTAGGCCTACTAATTGTGATCTTAATATTGACCTAGATCTAGCTCTAGTAGATCTAGATTCTATTTATAGATTTCTAGATCTAGTCTTGATTAGGCTATAGATTTAGTTCTGGATCTTTATCTAGAGTCTATTTATTCTAGACCTAAACCTAGTCTAGGATGGTTGCCTGGTCGTGCGGTTTGCGGGTTTGCGCGCTGGACTGTCGTTTCGATTTGGTCCCGGGTTCAAACCCTGTCCCATCCCCCGTCGTCCTGCAGGAGGTTTGGACTAGGAAGTAAACTATCTTCAACTCTGAAGGAACATCCGAAACATGGAAAACATTTTACAAACATTTTCTAGACCTAGTCTAGATTCTAGATCGAGATCTAGATAGATCTAAATCTTCAAGAGTCTAGACCCAGATCTAAACTAGACCTATATAGAACTAGTCAAGAAATTTAGATCTTGTCTAGATCTAGATTCTATATATATTCTATATTCTGGATCTAGACTAGACCTATTAAGTAGGCCTAAATAGAGTCTAGAGCGATTATGATCAGGATGAGTAGGCCTACTTGTAGTTAATAGTGTATTAGCCTATGCTGTTCAAATTGTGTAGGCCCCTTTTTTATTTCTTACTACGTCTACTCCAATATATTATTCCAAATTGTTGAGAAGAAGCATTGGGGCATTGGTGTCATTGGGGTGGGGGTGGGGGGTTCGCACCGGTCGATACCATTTTTGGGGGTGACAACCAAGTTGGAAAAATATAACTTGGCAAAAGCAGACGCATTGAAAAAGATAGAAATAAAATCTCTAGATATATGCCCAAATATGCCTTGACACATCTAGATGGTGGTATAAGTGTAAATGATACAGCACAACGTTATACCATTTAATGTATAACAAAAGAAACCTGTTCATATGATGTTAAGTCTGTTTATAATTTTAATTAAATATTATTGTAAAATTTGCAATAACATTTGAATAAATGTAATTAACATTGGGATTTTACATTTGAGTAAAAATCAATAAAAGTAGGTAGTCAGCTGACTGTGTTGGTTCAACAACAACAACAAAAACAAGCAAACAAACAACAACAAACAAACTAGCAGTAGTGCTCATTGGAACATATTTCAAGAAAGTTGATGGGGAGGGATGACACCCTGAGCTACCTCACTACCGACACTGTATCGGGAGGTTTCCATGCTGATCTTAGGTGATCACTTAACGCTACTCTGCTTATTCCAGAAGAGTTAGAAGAGTCTTATCAAAGACGACGTGTTGCACTGTTTGCTTTTATGTGAACAATAACGCCAAATTTCTTTAAACGATCAAAACATTGGTGAATTTGATTGGGGCCGTCTCTGAAAACTTTCTTTGTAATCTTGTTTATATAGGGTTTTTGCGTCGTTTAAGCATGAAAATTAAACGTAAAATAAGCTACAAAAGCACTATCAAACATACATTGGCATTAATTTGCTTTTAAAAAAATCTGGAATAACCCATTATAGATAGTATTTTTTTGCAAAGTTTTGGAAGGAAAATATGTGATATCAGATTAAATTATAGTTGAAATCAGATTAAATTAGAGTTGAAATCAGATTAAATTAGAGGTGAAATCAGATTAAATTAGAGGTGAAATCATATTCTAAATTGCTTTTCGTTCTTTTTTCTTGCGAACAAAACGCAACGGGAAGACAACTAAGCGTTTTTCCTCCTGAAGGATGCACTAACAAAAAATCTTATTATTTAAAACATTTTTGGGGGACTAATTTAGTACACTATCGCCGCTGATGGTTAGCTCAGTGTATTAGCAACGGACTATTACTACTCCAGACCTGTGCTGAACACAAGCTGCTTATATCAAATACAATATCCAGTCTCCCAATGAGAATCCGAACTTCCAGAATGCAACCCTGTTCAAGAAATCCAGGATCACCAGTGTCTCAATTGGGACTTACTGTACAAATCGAAATCAATAATTACTTATACTCAAGCTTCAAATACAACCGAGCTTCTATTCCACTTGGCCTTTTTAAATGGATTCATAAATAAAGTTGTACGACTTTAATACAAGCTCGAACGCTAAAGCCTCCTGAAGGGAACTAATTCAACTAATACCACCGTATCTGTCAAGTACAATTTCTTTCCCTTGTTCGATATTAAACCTAATAATAGTTAATGGAATAAATGTGTACAATTTTAACTTGATCCGAGATTAGGTGTGGGGGAATAAACCTCCATAAACTTTTTGCCAGACAGTCAGACAGACAGCTTAGTAAAAAATGATTCCTAGAAAGAAAGGTACAAATGGTAAATATCAACTTTGTCTCATATGTAGGTGTCACGTCAGTTTTAGAACCCCTGTAATATTTTGTGACTAGTAATCACTGAACCATTCCGTGCTTGTTCGCACGAGATTTTGTTTTTTGGGCGGAAGCTGACCACGAGGTGGACAGTCAGTTGTTTTATAGACTCTGGTAAGAGAGGAGTGTTTTGGATATTAATGTACAAGTAGAGTGTCATTGAATTGATTTGTATTCAGGACTAATTTTCTTGGATGTATTTTGTGATGGCTGAAGTTGCCAATATCTTTATATTTATATATTTAATGTGAATAAAAACCATGTCTGCTACCAGTGAGTCAATCCATTATTTTGAATATTGTGGTCAGAGAGTTCAGCATGTTAGTGTTCTCACGCACTAGCAAATCTAGTGCGCGAGAGAAAGTATTTAATTAAGAAGTTAAAAAATATCATAGTAGTACCAGTACAACACAGAGACATTCGCGTCATCACGCCTACAACAAGAACTAGGCTGTGACATATGGTGGCCAGTATGTCTTAAATGACAGAACGAACCTACACTCTTTAACAAGTAAATCGTCGATCGTATACATATAATCTGGCGTAGAAGTACAAAGGACTATTTTTCCAGTATGGCGGCAAAAACAATTGAACGGAACTTAGAAGCCTAACAAACGTTTCTGCAACAACAAGAAATTAACTCAGGTGCCCTGGCTCCAGCAGGATCTCAAATCGATTCCTAGATCTAATTACGTTACCATAGATCTAAAATATAACCAACTAGACTCATAATACAATATCAAGTTGAAGGTAACTTAACTAGAAACTTCACCTTACAGAGTCATTTTGAACCAATATCTGATGCAGATTGATAATAAACACTAGGCCCATGCATCTTAACTTTTAGAGATCTACTACTTCAACATCATCATACACATAATAGTCCATTTAATTAATGTGTATGACACTGAATACAGTTATGCCTGATGAGCCGCAATCTGGGTGAAAAATTACTGTAGCAATCTCAGAATCTGTCTGTGCTACAACCTGATGAGCCGCAATCTGGGTGAAAATTACTGCAACCTGTCTGTACTAATCAAGTCCGACGTCATTCAAGTCGACTATTCATCGTGGTGTACGTCATTTGAGACTCACCTAATTATTTGTTCACTGTTCCAGTAACAAATAGTGGTACACTTGGGCACGTGATACCACCATATCGTCTTAACTGACTCCTATCATCTTCTGTGAAGAACTCTTACTAGCTTATACTGCTATTTGAGTCAGTCATTCACTGTTGGATTATCTTCTAGAAGCTCAAGTACTTTGGAGTATATATATATACTATTTGTCATTCTAGTCATTGTTGCCCATATGATTTGTACTAAGCCTTTATTGGATTACTAGTTACCAGTGTAATTAATTCTGTTTGGATTATTGAGCTCACTATTGGATATATTACCTTACTTATTTCAATGATTTCTTCGATGATTGGATTATCACTGGACAATGGATCTACACTAAGAGGATGGAACTTATCTACATCAGACTACACTAGAAAGCCCCTGTAAGTGTGAATAATTATTGTATGTATTTGTTATACATTGACATGATTTAAAGTATCCAATTAAGTGATGTTGACTATTGAAGATAGTCACTAGTAAGTAACCATTTACATTTTTCATTTTTCTAAGTATTTCTAAGGGTGGCTGGAGAGGGACTATTTTATGACTTTCATAATAATAGGATCTATTAGGGAATATCCTATCTGTTCTTTTACCTTCAATAAGACCCAACGCGTTTGAGGTCATCCTTGTTGGTAGGGAGGTACTAGATCATATTGGGAAATATTTATTAGCTGTTTTAGTCTTGTTTGTGTATTTTGTCAAAGTATTCTATTGGTATTTATATTGTTGTTTGTGTAAATCTTTGTATCTACATATCTGTAATTCTCCTGTCCTATTTCTTCTTTTTATTGATTTCTTTTTATAGCAGACTGTGTCGTCATTCATATTGTTTCTGTGTTTGTTTTTTATACATTGTACATATATTTTTGCTTCTTTTTAATTTAAATTTTTTTTTCTTCTATTATAACTGGCATAAACAATAGCCATACATAGTTCATATTGAAACATACTTGAACTATTGCATTTGTGAAAAGTATTCATTTAATACATTTAATTATTTGAATATATGATTATTAGGAGAGTTCATTGATCTTATGTTTATTTTGTAAAAATATAGTGCATCATAACACACTCATTCTCCCAGTGTAATATTTGTAACATATAATATAATACTTGTAACATATTTTTTTTTGTGCAACTGTATATTTTGATTTACTTCTTTAACTACTACATTGACAACCATGGCATCATATGATAAAATTTTGGAGCTTGTCAAAATAATGGAACTAGAAGGGGATGAGAAAAAGGAGTTTATCAAAAAAGAATTAGAAAAGGCTGAAAAGAAAGAAAAAGAGGAAAGAGATAGGGCTGAAAAAGAAAAAGATAGAATAGAAAAGAAAGAAAGGGAGGAAAAAGATAGAATAGAAAAGAAAGAAAGGGAGGAAAGGGAAGAAAAGAAACAAATTAGAGATAGGGAAGAAAGAGCTGCAGAAAGAGCTCATCAAAAAGAACTAAAAGAACTAGAGACTAAACAAAAAGAAAGTCAGGACAAAGTAGAGTTAGCTAAATTAGAAGCAGCAAAAATTAATCCCAACATTATTACCCAGCAAACAACTAACAAACCATTCATCTCCAAATTTCATAAATTTAATATTAAGGAGGAAACATTAGAAAATTACCTAGTTCAGTTTGAACATATTTCATCCACTTACAACTTAAATAATGAGGATATGGCAAAACATCTGCTGGCTAATTTATCTGGAGAACCCCTAAACATAATAAGCACACTCACAACTGAACAAAAAAAAGACTACCTTGCTGTTAAAACTAGACTTTTGGAACATTTTGGAAAAAGTGAAGACTATTATAGAAAACTCTTTAAAAAAATTAAACTAAATAAAGATGGAGACTTCAATAGAATTATATTTGACATGAAAGCAAATATGCTTAAGTGGTTAGAACTAGCTAAATGTGACATTAAAGATCCAATTCAAATTTTAGACATGATCCTAATTGACAATGTACTATCCAATGTAACAGATTTAGTGTTCACTTTTCTTAAAGAAAAGAAAGTAAAAACAGAAACTGATCTCATTACTAATCTAAACCTTTTTAAAGATAGCCATCCTGGTCATACCATGGATAAAAGAGACTTACATCAATTAGCCGCAACAGTCAGTACATCAAACAGTAATACTAATGATAGATATGATAGATTTAAATTTTCTAACTCTAAGATTTGCTTTAATTGTGGCAAGAAGGGCCATGTTAAAAGCCAATGCAGACAAACTAATACTAGCAACTTTAGATATAGAAGTTACACTAATTACCATAACCCTAGCAACTACAATAGAAATTATTACAGCAATCCTAGTAACAATAATAACCAATATACAAACTACAGATCAAACCAGAGTGCAAGCCCTAGAGAAAGAAGAAGCCTTAGAAATAACAACTTCTATTACAATAATTATAATACTAACAGACAATCAAGGAGGGACACATACAACCATCAGTCTAACTACAATACTAACTATCAAAACAGAAACAGAAATAGAGACAATAACAATAACAACATTATTAGAGTAGAAAATTTATCAGGATATACTAGATGGCAAACTATCATGAGAGAGTTTAGCAATGTTGCACATGTTAAATGGGTAGATATAAGAACTCAAGATAGATCAAATAAAATTGCATTTGTACACTTAAACACAGTAGAAGATTGTTATAGACTTATTAAAGCATTTGATAACAAGTTATTTAGAGGAAGATATATTACTGTAAACACTGTAAACTATGAAAATGTATAACTTCATAATACAATTAGAAACAACTTGACATTTTTCAATCATGTCAAGCTGACATTTTTTTCTAGTTATCATGTAACTAGGTCATGACATATTTTTGTTACACTTGTATTATTTTATTGGGTCATGATGACATTTTTCCTTTCATTGATGCTATTGTACTATCATTTTTTATTAACTGTGCATTACATATTAATTTATCACAATTTGTTAATAACATAGAATATCACAATAACTAGATGTGCTAATAGTTTATATAGTTAGTAAACACAGTAATGTAAACAAACACATTGTAAACAGTAAACTACTTGAACTGTTGACCTAAATTTTTTTTTTGGAAACTCACAAATGTAAATATTGTTGATTTTTTTTCCAAGTGGTACACATTTGAATGTTATCATTTTTATGCTATTCTACTTTAAATACCACATATGTGTGCTAGCAATAGCAATTATAGACAATGTCACGGTAACCTTGTATAATGGTGACAGAACTT
The DNA here is from genome assembly GCA_036873155.1 of Biomphalaria sudanica. Lineage (NCBI taxonomy): Eukaryota > Metazoa > Mollusca > Gastropoda > Planorbidae > Biomphalaria > Biomphalaria sudanica. The sequence continues at coordinate 1,746,107 of JAZGLO010001553.1, forward strand.
AAAGTAATACTGAACATAAATATACTTGTATAGATGTATGTAAAAATTATTTTTTTCTTGAACTTCAATAAATTCACTTAGTGTGTCAAATGATACACATTGGTTGTGTTATATCATAGAAATAATTTGATGTAAAATGACTTTAAAATTTTATTTTTCTTCTCTTATAATTGAGATGTCAATGTATGTTAACGGAGGACCACATAGCAATTGAACAATGCATTTGTTAATTAGTATATGGAACCATTCATAGTTAGAATGAATGACATAACATTAATATTTATGTATAATTGAGTAAGCAGTATTGAGATGATTAATTAGATCAGCTTCATATGATAGATTAAGCTAATAGATATATATATATATATACAACAATAATATCATATGTACTTTTGTAAAAGATTTTTTTTCAAAAATCTTTTCTAGGGGAAGGGGCGTATGTCACGTCAGTTTTAGAACCCCTGTAATATTTTGTGACTAGTAATCACTGAACCATTCCGTGCTTGTTCGCACGAGATTTTGTTTTTTGGGCGGAAGCTGACCACGAGGTGGACAGTCAGTTGTTTTATAGACTCTGGTAAGAGAGGAGTGTTTTGGATATTAATGTACAAGTAGAGTGTCATTGAATTGATTTGTATTCAGGACTAATTTTCTTGGATGTATTTTGTGATGGCTGAAGTCGCCAATATCTTTATATTTATATATTTAATGTGAATAAAAACCATGTCTGCTACCAGTGAGTCAATCCATTATTTTGAATATTGTGGTCAGAGAGTTCAGCATGTTAGTGTTCTCACGCACTAGCAAATCTAGTGCGCGAGAGAAAGTATTTAATTAAGAATTTAAAAAATATCATAGTAGTACCAGTACAACACAGAGACATTCGCGTCATCACGCCTACAAGAACTAGGCTGTGACAGTAGGCCACGGTTGATTCTACACGGTTGATTCTCCACGGTTGATTCTACAAATCTAACAACATTTCCGCCCTCTTCGTAACACCTTAATCATGGACAAAAAGCCTTATCACGACCACAACACTTTAGCTTGTTTAATGTTCAGCCTATCAAGTAGAGCTAAGCTAAACTGGGTTTTCGGCTCAATGTGAAAGAAAATATTTCAATTTCGAATTTTGGTTACAAATCAAACCCTGATTGCATACAAGAAAAACAAAATAATATTTCCTTTTTCTAAGAAAAAGACAACAATTCTGAGAAAACGAAGTTGCTTTACCACTGTTATACTAGTGCTATCTACTGATCCTGTTTAGATTGTTTTTTTAATTATCTGAGATATCAGTGAGTGGAAAAATGATACCGACATCTTGATGTGTATGAAGATTTTATTTTCGACACATGTAACTGTTATCATGAACATATTGAAAGAACAGCAAATTGACACATATTACTCTTAGGCCTAGTATTATTAATAGTATTGTTATTGATTGCTTCTGTATAGTGCTTCTTCTATGCTCTCTCAATTGCTATTATTTGCTTAAATAATTAAAAATACATTTAATATGTTTAGCGAAAATCCTCGCGTTTAATATAGACTAAATAAACATAAACTTCCTTATTGTAATAGGAGCAACTCTTCAGTGCTGCATTGGACTGTTTCTAACTAAAAGATTTAAAAGGTAAGTTGTTTCCACCAAAGATTAAACTAAAATAACTCACACTTTGACATCTTTCAATCTTATTTGAATATACTTTTCTTTTTGTTCATTGGGTCACGGCTGAGGTAATTTATAAAGCACATTTAAGTTGTATAAAATATAGTATAATTGAAACAAAATTCTATTTATCAAATATGAGGCGTGAACAAAGAAGTTAAAAGTAAAATAACAATAAAAATATAAGACATAATAAAAAAAAAGAAAGCTTATAAAAGGATAAGGACTCCACATTTAGAGCCTTCGATGTCAAATAAAATAAACCAATTACCACTGTTTAATTTTTTTTTATTAATGCGTGTTTTGCTATTACAAATGAACAACTGTTTAATGTTTGAACTTGATCCGATAATGGGAAGAGGGAGTAATAACGTGTTCAAACTTTTTACCAGACAATTAGTGCTTAAAAGCTTTGTAATTCAACATAAGCGAATAACACGTAGGTAACATAGAAACAATGGAAACAATTATTTGGAGTAATAAGTATGAAAATCAAAATCAATGTTTGAAACTGACTTTGTGTAAAGCTCTATAAATAATACTCTTAATCATTTTAATTTATCTACACAAAAATTCACCAGCGACTCTTTTATCTCAGAAAGCTAATAAAATAGAACATCGACAAAACAATTATTAAACTTTTTTATACAGCAACTATCAGCAGTCTAATTAACTTTGCCATCACATGCTGGTATGGTAATACTTCACTGGCACAAACACCTAGACTAAATAGACTAATTAAAAAAGCATCGCATATCACTCAAATATAGCTACAATCTTTTGAAGATCTTTTTCATGAAAGATCTTTTCCAAAACACGCTCGATTCTTAAGGACAATCTACACCTACGAAGTGATCGTCTCCTTTCCATTAGGACTAAAAGATTTAAAAACTCCTTTATCCCACTTTCGGTCAGAGTGTTACAAGATCAGCTGTCGTCATCGAGAAGTACATAGAAGTCAATTTTTTAAAGCACTGGTTGTGAATGTGTATGCGTTTCGTGTGTGAATGTTGTTCGAATTTTTTATCTATACTGTTATTGTACAGTAGTTACGCTGATGTTATCAACTGTAGTCAAAGAAAATTTCAATTTGATTGGATCAATACAATTATCTTATCTTATCTTACCTTATGTAGTGCTGGTAACAAACATAATGTAGGCTCAAGACGCTTGTATAACATGTCAGGAGCAATGGTCGCGCCTACTCGCGGTTGAGACTCTATCTGACCTGAACCAGCTACTATAGCACAGCGCAGGACGTGCCACTATTCCGTTGGGTCATATTTAGCATGGTTTATGCTAAACGGGTGGGGGGGGGAAGAATGAGGAAACATTGCCTTATATTCTTATAATCTTATTGACTGCCACAGACTTACTGAGCTCCGTCTTGATAAGTTCTTGACCTGTTTGGTGAAGTTTGATGATGATATGAGAGTAGAAATAGACCGAATTCGAGATGTCTCTAGTTAAGACTAGCGTTTATAAAAAACTATAGAATAGTCGATACAGTTGGTTCGATTCACTAATTCTTGTTGAAATGATTTGTTAAGCTCTAAGAATTTCTGTTCTTGAATTTGTTCTGTGAATTTTTCATTCCTAAATTTGTTATGTTTATGTGAGAACAAGAAATCCACAGGAATTTATTATCAAAACAGAAAATATTGAGATGCAATACGAGCTTCACTGACAAGCAAGAAATAGCTTGATAACAAATACAGTTCAGTGACTACAAATACAGTTCAGTTACTACAAACACAGCTCAGTTACTATAAATACAGTTCAGTGACTACAAATACAGTTCAGTGACTACAAATACAGTTCAGTGACTACAAATACAGTTCAGTGACTACAAATACAGTTCAGTGACTACAAATAAAAGTTCAGTTACTACAAATACAGTTCAGTGACTACAAATACAGTTCAGTTACTACAAATACAGTTCAGTTACTACAAATACAGTTCAGTGACTACAAATACAGTTCGGTGACTTCAAATACAGTTCAGTGACTACAAATACAGTTCAGTTACTATAAATACAGTTCAGTGACTACAAATACAGTTCAGCTACTACAAATACAGTTTAGTTACTACAAATACAGTTCAGTTACTACAAATACAGTTTAGTTACTACAAATACAGTTCAGTTACTACAAATACAGTTCAGTTACTACAAATACAGTTCAGTTACTACAAATACAGTTCAGTTACTACAAATACAGTTC